>JAQOWZ010000009.1:6250000-7500000 GCA_035578165.1 Stenolophus ochropezus
TCCATTGTTGTTTAAAAAATATTTTTTGTATAATTTTATTATTTTAAAATACAAAAAAAAAATATTTTTTAAACGGTTAAGAAAATATTTTTTCGCAGCCTGTGAGTGGTATTATTTAATATAAAAATGAGCTTTATTATTCTACCGTTAGATGGCGTCGTTACCACTGCTATTTGATCTGGCAACCTTGTACTGTACACTCAACTACATAGGCTGTGAAACATATCCGGATTAAGCACTGGCAACAGATGGCACCACTGAAATCTCAGCAATAGGCGACATGCATATTTTTAGCATCAGCGCCTTTAGCGGCAATACTATAAGTTTTTTGAAAACAAACATAAGGTGTATATGGGTTTTACGCAAGTAATTCGCTAAATAATGTGTTTTTATTGTTTTTAAAATGACACATGAATAAAAACAACTACATTTTCTTCACATTTAATACCTCGGATTCCCTTGTCTGCAAGAATTATATCTCCGCCTGTAATAAGTCTAAAATTCCATAGTTATTTGTCATAAATTAATCAATTGTTTTCAGTTTTTGGTATCGATATTCATGTATAATTTTCAACATTATTCCAAACATACAGCAATATTTACAAAGTAGGTTGATATTGTTTACTTTTGTACATTTAGTGGATACAATTAATATTATTGTTTATAAAATTTAACGCCTAGAAAAATTGCGCTAATGGTATAGAAAATTTTTCGAATCAAGAAATTTCCGAAGATTGGTTATGCAAAGACTAAAAATTTAGACTGTAGAAATCGGTAAATAAATTGTATTTTTATTCTAATACTACATCCCACAACACAACGTACAATATTCGATGTTTTATATTATTTTTTCTACTACCATTAAGATATTTGCTTGTTGTATATTGTTATTGCTACGGCCTCTAGCAGCAAAACTATAAGTGTTATTAAAACAAACGTAAGGTGTATGCGGGTTTAACGCAAGTAATTCGCGAAATGATGTTTTTTTATTGTTTTTAAAATGGAAGAAGATTGAAAACAACTACATTTTCTTCACATTTAATACCTGGACCTCTTTTGTCTGCAAGAACTATATCTCCGCCTGAACTAAGTCTAAAATTCCATAGTTATTGAATGAATCAATTGTTAAAAGAATCCATGAGGTGCAATTCCAATTAAAAATTTAGCACTGAAAGTTCCCTCATAATTAGAATATGTAAAAATTCTATCGTCTATTTTATTAGAACAAAATACTGAATTCTAATTTCGGTACAGTCTATAAAACTGTGAAATTCTGGTAATGTGTTTTAAATGAAAAATGCAAAAGTGCATCAATAGCTTTGCGTTCTAGTCAAAACACTACAGTTTTAAATTTTTTAATGAGCTAATTCAATAAATTCAAAAAAATTCTGCAGGCTGATGATATACATTCCATGGCCATATTATTAACGCATCATAATTTTTTATTTTCGAGGACTAGTTTAAAATTTTGATTCATTTATAAATAAATAAATTTTTTTATTATGTGAAGTAACTATTTATCTAAAAATAGAGATTTTTGTTATGACTTGAAATAAAATATTAGTGACAATACGTATGAGGAAACTTAAAAACCTGTAGATAGTCGTATTTTATATTATTCCTGGAATGAACGTGTTTAGAGCTTATGGTATCGAAATTGAATTGTATCTGTTCATATAGGTATAATTTTGAATATTATACCCAACATACAGCAATATTTACAAAACAGGTTAATATTGTTTACTGTTATACATTTAGTACAATTAATATTATTGTTTATAAAAAATATAGGAAAAGCAAAAGATTTAACGCCTAGAAAAATTGCGCTAAAGGCACAGAAAATTTTTCGAATCAAGAAGATTGATTGTGTAAAGGCCCATGATTTAAGAATTTTGGAAATCGATAAATGAAGTGTAATTTTGATCTAATACTACATCCCACAACACAACACATAATATTCGATCGTCTTGTACCAGCCTGTATGTTTTATATTATTTTAAACTTTAAAGTACAAAAAACAAAAAAGCAGCAAATTATCGTCCGTAACGCAACAGCTGACCGTTTGTTTTAATAACAGTTTTGCAAGTTTCGTCCAGTGGCGGCGCTGACTACAAGTCTGCACATCGCCTGTAGGGAAAATCACGAGTTTCAAAACACGAAGTATTGAAAAACATGTGGAAAAAATTATACCTGTACGAATAGATAAAATTCGATACTAAAAACTGAAAACAATTGATTCATTTATGACAAATAACTATGGAATTTTAGACTTATTACAGGCGAAGATATAATTCTTGCAGACAAGGGAATCCGAGGTATTAAATGTGAAGAAAATGTAGTTGTTTTTATTCATGTTCCATTTTAAAAACAATAAAAACACATTATTTCGCGAATTACTTGCGTAAAACCTATATACACCTTATGTTTGTTTTCAAAAAACTTATAGAATTGCCGCTAAAGGCGCTGATGCTAAAAATATGCATGTCGCCTATTGCTGAGATTTCAGTGGTGCCATCTGTTGCCAGTGCTTAATCCGGATATGTTTCACAGCCTATGTAGTTGAGTGTACAGTACAAGGTTGCCAGATCAAATAGCAGTGGTAACGACGCCATCTAACGGTAGAATAATAGAGCTCATTTTTATATTAAATAATACCACTCACAGGCTGCGAAAAAATATTTTCTTAACCGTTTAAAAAATATTTTTTTTTTGTATTTTAAAATAATAAAATTATACAAAAAATATTTTTTAAACAGCAATGGAATATATTTGAACAATAATTTTTATATTTTCGTACGAAAATAAATATTTTAACGGAAAATAAATTTATTTTTATAGTAATAATATTTGCCGAAACGGCGCGCCATAAAAAAGTACATCGGTTAGTTGGACCATTTAGTACCCGGAAAATATTTTATTACATTATATTTCGTACAATTTCTATATTTTATCTAGTATATTTCTATATTATTTTCCGTTATGTTATTGCTGTTACATTTGTTACATATTCAAGGTGTAGGTACTTCTTTGAAATATATGTTTTAGAATAATATTGTTGTGTCCTTTCCTCATTCTGGATATGTTAACTTGGTCTTTTCAGTTGGTTACATTCGTCCATTTGTCGATGAGTTAAATAATTAAAAATTTACAAATACACCAATGTTTCGGCTGTAAATCATTCTTTATCATGATGATAAATGTCATTAAAAATTAATCAAGTATGTAATTTTATTTACAGAAATATTTCCTCAAAATAGATAAAACACACGCATACAAGTCTATAAGAGTAAGCTACTAACCAACTTATGAATTAAATTTTGAATTTGCATTTTTAATAACTGATTGGAATATTTCATCTACAATTTTTAGTGCGTTTGTTAATATAAGAAACTCGTTGAATTATGGGGCTTAAAAAAGTATTACAAAAAACAAAAAATACACAAAAAAATCTTTTTACTTTAAAATTACTACATAAATTAAATATATATATATATATATATATATATATATATATATATATATACATATATAAATAATAAATAACTAATATAAGAAAAACATTTATAATTTTAAAGTACACGTTTTTAACGAAATTTTAATAAATTCTTCATCAAAATATTAATAGTGATATCGTTATATGCATTTAGAATTGCTAAGCTATTTAAAAAAAACATTTCAATCTACCTACACAAAATATAGCAAATTTTATAGGTAAAATAGTATTTAAAAATATTTCAAAATTAATGAATTTTGGTTAAGGTTATTTTGGGGCTCAATTTTCGAAGTTTCCTGTAGAGTCAATAGTGCTAAACATATCTCTAAGTTTTAATGTAATAATAAATCAAATATAATTTAGGGTAAGCTATAATAAGAGAGCTATAATTTTAAATAGATATAATGAATTAATCAAATCACTGACAGGTAGATATGTATTTGATTCATAACACATATGTAGAACCTAACACATTTACGTAGCTTCTGATTGACGTAAGTGAGAAACAATAGAACGAAGCAGGCAGGTTGATATGTAATGAATAATTAGGCACGACGTGAATAGCCAGCATCTGCGCGGGTGGGGCTTTGAACGGCCCCTTGTGTCTCCCCAGCAGCCAGCAGCAACCCGTTTCACTCGTACGTAGTTCGGGTCACGCTCGGCTTATAATTGAGAAACGTAGTTCGGAGCGCGTGTTCGCCGCAAGCTGGAGCTGTACCGGCTCCCGCACTACCCGTGTTTACTTATGATTGATAGTCTCCAGGCGTCTCTCTAGCCACGCGGAATTAAATATTGACGCTCCTACCCGCATTCTAATGGCGGCTATGCCATGTTAAGATCTAATCATCTCATATACTACTTACTCACTTGCGCTTTGCAATTCAAACAACGTCATTTCTACTTCAAACACACCTAATTATATACAAAAACCAACACTATACTACGAGTATACAAAAATGTTATGTTTAATAACAAATCAAAAAATGCCAGAAAAAAGTTTATTATGCAACAAGTGCAGAAACTCACTTATTTCCCACGAAATATCACACAAGTTGTTTTTCTACGACCACACTGCTACACTAAATGGCTCAATGAATTTGGAATTTTGTCTTAAAGTGATCATAGGAAAATGCATACTCATTTTTGTGTCCAAAATTTTGATTTTGGGAAATAGTGTTCGTTGATAGATCTCGACGCGCTGATTTCAAATTTTCAAAAGAAATTTAATTATCTCTTTTCGTTCCTGATATATTTTCTATCAAAGTTGCACCTCAAAAAAGTGCATATTTTGGCTTTATCTCTAGAACAGGTAGATATATAATCTCAACGTTTATACCAGTCGATTCTACGGGAAAAGATACATAAAGAAATGTTTTTCCACATATACGTTCTTTTGAATGATTAGGTGAAAAATGATAAAATCCAAAACTTTTCATTTTCTATTCTTAAATAGATATAAATGCGCTGATTTCATATTTTCAAACCGAATTCAATTATCTCTTCCCATTATTGAGATATTTGTGTTCAAAGTTGAGTTTTGGCAACACCTAAAAAAACAGGTTTTTTAGGTATACCCCTTAAAGGGTTAGGTTTACGACTTCGGCAACCTCACCAATCGATTCTACGGGCAAAATTACATAAGTATAAAAATTTTTAGATTTTTATTCCAAAGGATACAATTTTTAGAGCAAAAAAACGAAAATCGGTGAAATCGAAAAAATTGCCTGATGCACCCCTTACGATTTTTTTCGATTTTTAGCCATTTTCAGTTTTTTCCTTCTAATAATTCTATCTATTGAGATAAAAATCTGAAAATTGGTGCACTTATGTAATTTTGCCCGTAGAATCGAATGGTGAAGACGCCGAACTCGTAAACCTCACCATTTAAGGTATATACCTAAAAAACCTGATTTTTTAGGTATAATTTTGAACTCAAATATCTCGATAGCGGAACGAGATAATTGAATTCTGTTTGAAAATTTGGAATCCACGCATCGTAATCTAGTTAGGTCCAAAAAATGAAAAATTTTGGAAACAAAAAGTTTCGAGGCGAAAAAATGAAATTTAGGTTTTTTCATTTTTCTTATTTTGCATCCAATCGTTCCAAAGAACATATATGTGGGCAATACATTTCTTTATATATCTTTTCCCGCAGAATCGAATGATAAAGTAGTTAAGACTGTATCTCTACTCATTTTTGGAATAAATTAAAACAATACACTTTTCTCAGGTGCAACTTTGACAGTAAATATTTGCGGTACGAAAAGTGATAATTAAATTCTATTTGTTAATTTAATATCAGCGTTTATAATTCTTTAAAAAATATTACAAACAAAATTTTGTAAAATTTGAAAATTTTCGAGTTAAAAATTCGATATTTTCAAATGTTTTCGGGTTTCTACAAAAATACTGCATCAGCGGTTTTATTAGCTTTTAAAGGATCAGACCATATATAAAATATTCCAAAACCATCCCTTTAATTTAATGAGAGTAGAAAAAATATGCAGAATATACAAGATCATAGCAAAATAGTAACGAATTTCTAATTTAATACTTAGAATTCGTAATTAATTATATTCATATTTATTATAATGCTTAAAAATTGTTACAGAAGAGCATTCAATTGATTAAAAACGCGATGGTAACAGCTATTGATGTGGCGAAAGTTTATCTAAAAAGAACCTTGCAGACAGATTAAATATATATTAAAATCACATATATGGTAGAATAGATGAGCTTAATAACATTTACACATCATTTGACATAATCATAGTTAATTATTAGTCTGAAGAAATAGAGCAGAAGTTTTAAGTTAATTTACCCACGAATGAGGAGCGAGGGCGTTTAAATTTCAATTGGTATGTATGAAGTTCCACAGAGAGCCATTAAGTAAAACAAACAAACAAGTGAGGTTCGTTTTTGGAATTTGTCGTCCAGGCTTTGAAGCATGGAAGGCTGGAAGCTGAAGCCGATGCCTTGGCATTATAATAGTATACGCGAGTAGAAGCCACACATTAAAGGTTGACAGGCAATCGATCGAGTGCTTTCGAACATGCATCACTGAGCGAACGGTGGCTTGAGCCCGCGCCTCCCACAACTCAAGACGCCGGAGTTCTTAGCTCCCCTCGGCTCCAGCGATCAAAGCGGAGACGTCAAACAGATGGATTTAGGAACTAGTTTCTGCGCAGCATGTGGTCGACGACAGACTTTCAACTAGAGGGATTACTTTTATGTTCCTCTGATCAATATGCTTAATTCACCAGCAAAATTTATAACAAATAAGGACAAAGCTCTAGAGATTTACATTACAAAGCAACCATCTAGAATTGTGTATTATCAATCACATGAACAATCATTTGTGTCATTAGCTAATTATACTTGTAGGCAATTAGGATACTTTATTTTCCAATTAATAATAGCTACAAAATCTACATATTTTGAAGAATAAATAAATAATGATTAAATTATTTTCTTTTCTATCCCACATGGGTCTTCTTCAGGGAGTAATTCTTGATCATTGGTGCAGTATATGTAGTTTTATAGAATTATATTGTAACGAGCATGACTCACTGCTGATGATTCATCGCGGCTGACCTGTCTGGTCAGATAATCTCACTAAATAGGTCAAGTAATTTTATATTTTCTGGAAGATTTCTATGAGATCCGAAAATTATTACCCGCAGTAGAGAATAGCGATGTGTAAACTAGAAATAAATATTTAATGAAAATAAATTTTAATATCCTGTGAATATAAATAGCCTTGAAATAAATACTGTCATTTACAAATAAATGAATATTAGTTAATAATTAGTTTGATAAATGTGTATTACTAATATTTAAGTTTAATTTGTTTTATTTTCGTTTAAATCAGAATATTTGTTAATTTTATCGAGTGCAGCATATTTATAAAATTATATTGTAACGAGCATGACTCCCTGCCGATGACTCATCGCGGCCGACTTGTCTGGTCTGATAGTCTCACTAAATAAGTCAAGTGAGATAAGACCGACGCTATTATTCGAAATACTGTGAAAGATTTCTATTTCTTGGCCTAATACTAAGCAGTATTTAAAAAAATATATATTTAATTCTTGCCTACGCAAGATTTGAACCCGAGACGCTGTAATTGAAATGTATAATAGTTTCTTCAGGTCTAATAATGTCAGCTGGTAGTAAAGTGTTATTTATTTTTATTTTTGCATAGCATAAAAGAGCAAAGAATATTTGATACAACCAACATAACGTTAATACAATGCAGGTAGCGTACCAAATTAATTATATTTTAATTATATATAAAAATTTAAAATTTTAATACATGGAAGTATATTCAATTTCTCAGAATTGATCCTCACGTCATCAATTGTAACCATCTGATTCAAATCATTGGTGGGATGGGGGATTAATGACGTCATCTTGTCGGGTGCAAGATTGTGATTTTCCAAGTAAATAAATATCAACTCTGACTTTTGTATATAAATATAATAATAGATGTAACATACGAAATGAGTTGTAGAGTAACCTAACAACTATCAACACACAATGAAGCATAAATTGTCATCGACAAAATCACATTTATAAATAACATTATTTTTTTTTAAATATTTAAAGATATCCGTTACCTCTGTTACACTACTATTTCTATTTCATTTTTGTCGGTGGATAGATGCAGACAACATATTCGCTTTGTAGCATGTACGTAATGAGATAGCAAATAAAAGTCTCAGGTGTGCCATGTGTAAAGGACAAAGATGCAAAATAATAATTCTTGCAACAGAAATTGATGACGTGAGGATCAACTTCGGGAAATATAGTGTACATTAAATTATACAATTAAAATAATATAAAATTTCCAAATCGAAATAAATGAATCGTATGTTCTGGATTAACATATTAACGTGTGAATATCATATACAATTAGAAATATAAATTGAAAGTGTTGATGCAATTTGGAAATGTAAACAGTGAAATGTAATGAAGTGAACAAATGTCGTGATGTGTTTAACATTGGAGGAACGAGCAGGGCCATAACGAATTACCCTCATCATTTTAGCACCCTGATCGCCCCTGGTTATACCCGGCAAGTTAATAACCGCTTGAGTCGTCCACCCAATCACCGTCCCCAACCACCCTCGCGTTCGCGCAACCACCCCCGTCTCTCGGGCGTCTCCGTGTCCACTCGGCCAGGTTCGGCCCACGTGTGGGCGGGGCACTGACCGCCTAACAAAACCCCGCTTGTGTGAGGGATTAACCCGGCGAGCAATTACCGCCCTTACGCTGGCCGCCGTAGAGGACAGTTTAGAAAGCGATTGGAATAGTAGGAGGGTGTATGCCGTGTGTGTAGAAGCAAAGCAAACAGAAAGGTCGACGTAGCGAAATCTCGGATATGAGAGTGAGTTTGCGGAGGAAATTGTTAATCTACTTCTAGGGAGAATAAAAAAACGAAACCTCTCCTGAGGTCTTTTAACGTGTATAGACAGGTAAGCCTCCCGTGTATGCTGTATACACATGATATCGAGCGGAGTAATAAACGATAAAATATGAAAGAGAAACTAACGTTGCTTTAAATTATTGCTGCTATTTGCTTGCTCTCAAAACCTTGTAAAGTCATTTTCTTTTCTCCAACGGCACATCAAAATCAAAATCAAACCACCGGATCTACTTAAATAACACATGCAGCATCTACAAACACTAAATATTAATTACAAAATAAAACACGCATCTAAATTTATAAGCATACTTCCACACAAACAAAACTCATTCTCAGATATTTTGTTTGAATCCCTGCATCCACTACTTATTTACCTAATTAAAAAAAAACATCTTATCCAAATAACTACCTATTAAAAACTCCAAGTCCCTTATAGACTTTCACCACTCAAATACAAATAAAATGTAAAATAAGCGTAGATTCTCACTTTAGGTTCTAAATTTAAAGATTATTATTATTGTAGGTTTATTAATAGCTATTAATTATCAATTAATTTCCATAACATAAACTTCTATTGCCTATTTTCAGATCAACTTTCCTAAGTGAAAAAAGGACTAGACTAGGTATAGTTTAATAAAAAAATGTTTGATAAATAATAATTTTTAAATATTACCATTACCTCATTAGGTGAATAATTTTCAAATTTATTACTAATTTTATAAATCAAAAAATTGTAAATATATCATTCATAATTTTTTTTAATACAGCATATTGTAGGTGTCATTTTTAGTCCACTCTAAATGACATGGAGAAGGCACAACCAAAAGGGTTATTTTGATCAAAAAATGAGTGATATAAAATTTGACACGGTGGAACTTGAACTCAGCTTCTCAGAACAATAGCCGCTAGAGCAATTTTATAAATATTAATTTAATTTAGATTATTCCACACATATCATTTTCATCCAACCAGAATGCTTTATTAGATAGAAATAGGCAGTTATTTAATAAATCATTGTCACGATTACATTTTGTTGATATAATAATTTTTATGTTTGACATGTTGTCATTCGTTAAATAATCAAGCAAATATAATTCGAGCTATGAATTTTATTGGTAAAATTTACTCATAATTACTGAGAAATAATAACAACTCGTTTAAAAAGTTATTCTTAAATCATTTCAACTTTTCGTTAGGTTTAGCTATTAATTTATGGCTCTCGTTATGTTACCTACTTACTACTAAAAATAATTTGTTTTTTCTGAATATGAAAATATAAATATAAAACAAAATATTCTAATAAGTTTTTACTCCATTTCCATAAACCACCTTAATTCAGTTTTGAGTGAATAAAGTATGCGTAGTACCCGTGATCCTAATGGATGTCCTTTGGCGTTATCGATCCCATCTAGTACCTGTGACCTTTCCGGCAGTCTTGTGTGAAGGGTTGCAGGCTTAAGCAAAGTATAGGCGCGAAACAAAAGAAACCGATTTACATGGAAACGAAACCGAATTTCAGAGGTGCGTCCCTACGTAAACATGTTGAGAAAGCAGGGGGTTAAATTTACAGCCCCTGTCCCTTGTCCTCCCCCGCCCCCGCAGTCGCCCCCGCACTGCAGCCCCGAGGATTAACTTATTCGGGGTCCAAACGGACGAGCCTCCATTTTGTACGTGCGTTGGGGCTGGGTAGGACGGGAAGCAGAGCCGGATTCAAATTATTTTCACTTAGCGTCCTTTGTTAGTCGTTAGAGTTTTAATGGTTGCTTCTTACTTCTTAGACATAAATGGAAATTAATTTTCACAAAACATGGAATACCTTGGGGAATATAATATTATGTATTATAAAAATATATAAAATAGGTTAAAAATATTTTAGAACGCTACGGGTACTAACAACTAAAACAAAATACCGTACAACCTCAATAGAACGGACAAATGGATGAGTTGTCCGGTAATGCTAAAATTTCTTTATGTAAATTTCCGAATGTGTCTTAATTGAAAACATCGGTTATTTGTTTATAAATAACCGTTACAAAAAAAATGTAGTTTTTTGATATTTGGCATTGAATAAATAAAGTTTGCTAACATGAGCAAGAACGAGTGTTAACCATTCGAATGAGTAATATACATGCGAGTAGAATACTATACTTTATCTACAATATGAAAAATAGTTGTTTATTATAACCAAATATGTCATCACACTTTGACAGATAAATAACAACAGCTCGCATCCCTAGTTGACACAATATTTAACGCAAGGCAATTATTTCTAGTGTTATTTCGTTAAGGTTGAAATGGAAAAAAATATGAAAAATGACGAATTTAGTGTAACTTTGGATTTTTTGTACAAGAAATTACTTAAAAGTAATTTCGTGTTTACTCTTTTGACAGGTAAGATTTAAATTTAACATAACGATTGAATAATATTATTCCATCGAACTGTCAATATTTTTCAGTTAGCAACAGTAACGAAGGTCATTAATTGATAAAAAAAACGATTGATTTATAGGTATATTATTTGGCAGTTGTGGATAATATAATTTTTTTATCCACTATGAAAAATAAAGGGAGATCGTTTATGTTTTAAATTAAAGTTTTCACTTGCTATAAAAATAACAAGGTTATAGTTTGATTTTGGTTTTAAAAGGAAATGCATTGCGAGTTGTGCTGTATTTTATACTGAAAGCTATTCGAATTCCTAAAATTCGTCATTAAAAAATATTTACTCAACTATTTATACATATTTGAAAAGTGCTCTAATTATTTAATTATTTTTTCATTTTCATAAAATACTGAAAGTCGTAATAGAAACCGATAATAACGGTTTTCATTTCAGTTTTAATTCAGTTAATTTAAATTTTGGTAAAGAATTTAAGTTTGCTTAAAATTTACTATTAATTCAGATTGAGATTCAAAAAGCATAAAATATAATTTAGGATTTAGGTTAACCAATTATAAATTAAATTCGTTTTTTGAATTATTCAATTGATTAATCTGAAATACAACTACAAAAAGGTTTATAATTCTGCAGGTAATGTTTCAAATAATAAAATTTTGAGTTTATAAGTGAGTTTTGTAAGAAAGAAAGAGTAGAAGAAGTTGTAAGATATAATTAGGATAAAATTTCCTTCCGATCACTCGGGCCGGGCCTGCCTCTCGCCATCTCTCTCTTCACTCAACTGGTAAACGCTACGTGTCCCACAAGACAGATGAGTATCGCGTTCAGTGGCCGAGCCGGCGCAGGCGTGTCTACTCCGAGTAGAATGGTTAATGTTTCTATTTCCAAAGCGAGCACAGCCATTTATTTGATTGTAAAGAGAAACTGCTACAATTAATCTCCTTACCTTCCGAGAGGAGATATCCTCGGCGGCTTGGTGTTGCCATGGAGACGGCAGGCCTGCTACTGTGGCCGGCGCCAAGCGATTTCCGCCTCTATCGGTGTGTGATTGGAATATGACTTAATGAGCCTCAGGTGAATGCTAAATACTGCTGATTTCGTTCCGCATAATACCTACAAGTCTTATTCCCACAATATTTACATCTCTGATTCTCATTTACAACCCAGTAGCGATGCTGGCAGGAAACAATTGTTTAGTCAGCGCTGAGAAAAATAAAAATTGTTTTTACTAATTCTTGAAGCATAGTAATGAAATAATCCGCTACAACTTTACTATAAAAGTAGTAATTATCATTATGACTTTTCAAACACGCAGGCAATCAATCGTTTATATATTTTATTCTAAATAAACGACATTCTAAAATAACAGGAAAGTAGGTACTTTACAGACATCATGCTGCAAAGAGTCAAACGTAGTATAACCGGAATGTGCATCATTTCCGTATTTTAGGTGGCTACTAGGTTACGAAAAACAACTGTACGGGAATATTTTTACCGGCCTGTGACATTTATAAATGAAATCAGTGGTTCATACACCACCGGAAATTAATTATGTACTTTATGAAAGTAAAAACAAATGTATTGATTTTATAATACTTGTCAATTTTATGTTATCGTTAATATATTATCTCTATGAAATAAACTCATTCTTTGTTCTCCCGATTCCAAATTATGTTTTTATTCTTTTAAATTCTAACCAGAGAACAATTGATCGAGCGATCATAAATTTGGTTGTAAAACTAGATATGATATATAATTATAAAGAGCAAAAATGTTCGGTTCAAATGTAGAGAGTTATAACATAGAAGTCTAATATACCATTTAAAGTAAAACGCAAATATTTATTAATAATTATTGAAGATTGCAAATGATCCAAAAAATGAATTTGGAGTCAAATGGATCATATAGCAACTTTGTTGATAAAAATTGTGTGGGAATTTTTACTTTCGAGGTTCCATTTCGCAGGAAAAAACTACAGAAAACTGATGTGTTCAAGTGATTGCTCGTTATGATGAGTTGCTCAAGTTTGTTAAATATATGTGAAATAAATTTAATACTTACCTAAGAAGAGGAAACCGTGTAGATATTATACTAACAAAAAAGAGTATTAGCCTGTAAACTGTCGAAAAAGTAACAGAAAATATCATGATAAGAACAGAGATGGTAAGGTAGAATACAATGGCCCTTCGTCCTGCGATCAGATTTTTTATTTATTATTTTGTAATAAAGTACTACGAGATAGCAATAGAGTACAACTTAAATTGAACAATTTGTATTTGAAAACCCCTCCGAAAAAATATCTCGGTGCGTCTCTGAATGAAATATAAAAGAAATAATTACTGAATATAAACCGATCGAAAAAAAATAGTATGTATACACTCTTCCTGCAGTTTCTACCATATGGTCCGGAAATATATCATTTTTTCTACTAGATACATAATACACTATTTATGTCATAAGTAAACTAAATAATATTACATTATGCAACCAGTGCAGAATTACCTTCTTCCCATTTGTGTGATTCCAGCACTCGACATCATCTCGTGTTCAAACTTTCTCATTTTATTAAAAAAAAAATGCACCTACTGCATAATTTTAATTTATTTTATACAAAAAATATATATGTACACAAATTATTAAACAAATAAAATATGATTCAATCTGAATGATTCAAAACATATTATAGATGTTATAGTTATGTAACCTGCACTATTGATATGCATAATAAGTTATCAAAATTCTCCCTCTTAGCACTGTTTGCCCAAAACAGGGAAATTTAACTGAAAATAATTTATGAGACGTCATAAATACATGTACTTCCTCGTCGCTGCGCTAGAGACAACAACAAAACTTACAAAATCAAACATTAAAAATCCCGTTGTTGCTAATCCTGTACACGAGTCATTGTTGTTCCTTCCCTCGTGTCTCCAGGACCGTCTCAGCATAATCTCCCTGCCCCTGCCGTCTCCAGCCGGCGGTCTTACACTTTGTAATCAAATTTGCTCGGGGATTAAATTCTTAAGGCTGGTACCGTGGAGTCTCGTTAAAAACACTCCTGCTGAAATATTGATAGTTGCAAAGCAGCAACTATAAAGATGATGACGGGCTAAATAATTGAGAATAATGTGGCTTTAGTATTACTTGATGAAAAGTTTGTAATGCTGCCTTTATCTCAAATTAAGTATCGTCCTCATTGATTTGTCAGCATCGTACAGCACTGAAATTTGTCTTACAAATATATTGTGTGTTAAGCACAACATTTTAGTATATACGAAAAGGTAATGTAAAAAAATAAACAATTTATAAGAAACAAACATCAAAAACTATATGAAGTGAAAAATATTTGTCAGGAGGTTGAAACCTACCAAAATTTTTTGCTTTACTAAAATAACATAAGCATTGTAGAAAATAAATCTAGATTTTTAAAATATTTGTTCAGCATAGGTAATTATGGAAAATATACAGAATAAAAAAATAATTAAATATCTGTAATATTATTACTATATTTGTATATCTTTTTTGTTCAGGTTATTATAAAAAATGTGTTTCAGTTCCAGAAAATATTATAAGCTGTTTCAAACCTCTGTGAACCTGTTCATTTTTGAAATGTAGTGCTTTAGAATCAATACTATAAAAATTTAATTTTTCTATAGACCATCAGTGGTATTCTACTGTCTCTGTTAAATTTAGAGATCGTCTCTAACTGAATTTAGAGGTGATCTCTAAGAAAAACGTATTCTACAGTCAAATTTTACCGCTGTTAGCGCTAACATTGTTATGTAATACTACAATAACATCATTTATAAAAACTAACAGTCACCTCTAGCTAGAGATCGTCTCTAAGCAACTTTAACAGTGAGTGTAGAATACCACTGAATATCTTTATATTAGAGATGAAACCGAAGCCGAATAATTATTCGGGATACGGCATACGGCCTATTCGGCACATTTTAATACCGAATATTCGGTTACAAGAAATAAGTGCAGTAGAACGCTGTTTTGTTATGTTAAAATATATAAATATGTAGATAATAAAATTTAAACAAAGGATACACGTAGGTTCAGTTATTATTAATGTATCTACAATAAGAGTAAATAATTTATCTAGTTATATATTCTTTGGTGGTAAAGTTCTTAAGACGGAAATAATTAAATTTAATAATAATCAAATAAGAAATTACCTTACCTTCACAACGAGGACCATCAATTAGGCTTTCAGATTGCCCAAAAATATAATACTCGGTAATGCCGAATATTCGTTATTAGGTTTTTCGGCTGAACTGCTATTCGTCACATCCCTACTTTATGCTTAGATTAATAAAAAATTGTATGGTATATAATTCAATTTTATTTTTCAAAAAATATTACAATTGTTAGTTAATTTGTATATAATCCTTTTTGTGTTGAAAACCCAGAACAAAATAATTTATAATGTAAGAAAATAATTTAGGTGTGAGTAAATGTATACAAAAGCAGATTTTTAAAATTTGTTTCTATTCATACAACCAGCTAAGTAAAACTGTATTGGTGGTTGCATTTAGTTTCTACTTGATTTCAATAATAAAACTTTTAAGAATTTTCTTGATATTTTATTTTCTATTATTCTATTTTATATTCTATTATAATGTCCAGTAATAATAATTTAGTTATTGAAAGTTTTTAAATGTAATTAACAATTATTTTGAAAAATATATTATTTATAATGATAATTGTTTGGGTGCAATATAGTTATTGTTATAATTATTATTCTTATTATTATTATTATTATCATTACTATTATTATAGTGATTTCTTATAATTGTTATAGTAAATATATAGACTGACGTGTCAAGTGTAAAAACTGAGAGTACTAATTTAATGAATTAATATTTATTTATTTTATGAGAATAATAACACAAAATATAAAAAGGAAAATAATATTGGAACAATAAAAGGATATTTAATCCGCGTCGTACAAAAGACGCAGGATCACAAGAAAGTTTTGTTTTATTTGAGTCTTATATTCTACACTTTTTTAATATTGAAGCGTATGAAATCATAGCCGCGTAAAAAAATTAGCCTTTTTTTCCCCACGACAATAAATTAGTTTGCACGCGTCACCGGCAACACAAGATCTCATTACTTTGTAATTTTTCCCGGTGCGCCGATGCATGGTCGCGGAACCCAGCAAGTGGCGCTGCGGTGGACGGCGAGCGAACTACTCCGTTTCTCGCGCCCACGACTCTCGCGAATTGCAAATACTTCACAAATGCTCTTTACGAAAGTCTTTTTATTCTGCTCTTTACGAAATCACGAAAGAATGAAAAGGGAACGAGTTGTCGTTGACGAAACTGAAATTACCTGAACTTTGCACCAGAGTGGGGAGAATATAAAAGTCGTAATTAGTCATATATAGGATAATTAGTGGAATTGCGTTTAATTAAAAATTCCTGCTCGGCTTGTTCGTTGAGGGCGGAATGTAGGTTTAACCGGAGTCGTGTTCTGGGACATTCCGGGAGCTTTGTCCATCTAGCGGACGGTCTATGAACTATGGCAGGAAACTTCACATGGGCACGAACTACGTAAAACCAATACAGCGACTGAGAATAGATTAAATGGTTAACTGTTCGCTGAAAACAAGTACAACTTCAAAAGTTTTCTTTATTCTTTTTTTAAAGAACTAATTTATTTATTAAAATTAATATTCTTGATTTTTATTATGTTCTCCATGTAAAATAATCTCTTTTTTTTCAAATTACTTATAAACATAATATAATAATTTGAAAAAAAAAATGTACATGAATACTTACAAGATAAAATAAAATTAAAAACTATTTTTAGAATCATTACTAAAAAATTAATAACTTTTCATTACATTGTATATAGCAGTTATTAATTTTCTTCTACATAAATATTTATTTAAAAATTTTGTAGCAAAAAATAAAATTTTATAAAAATCAATAATTTTTATTTAAAAAATTAGTTGATTTAAATCAGGCTAACTTTGGTCACTTTGTTAGACTTTAGAGCGCTCCAAGTCGATTTGTGCAGAATGTGAGATCTGGAGTTCTAATTCAGTTTCGCCAATTTTAAACCAAATAAAACTACAGCTGAGTTCGAGTTCGAGTGGTTCGAAACTCACTATGAGCTGTTTTTCCTTTATAGAGACTATAAACTAACAACCTAAACGTACACCACAAAAATATAAATTAGAATTGAATGGTAACGATTAAAAATTTGCAAAGCAGCGATATGTATGAAATACATCAAATTTTGTGAAGTAAGCATATAAGTATTTACCTTAAACTGTATTGTGCTATTATTAAAATTGTAAATATATTTATTATTAGAGAAGAAACATTATAAATATTTAAAATTGTTATGAATTTTACAATATTAATGTTCACATTCAGAAACGTTCGTTAATTTTTTTGACAAATTATAAAATAATAGACAATCTAAATTTATTATTTTTCTTCAAAGATGAATATTGTTATTGGAGAAAATATTTAACGAAGCTTTATAAGTATAACAAACGTTTTATGAATATGGGATAAATCTATTTTATGAAAAATTAAAATAATATCTGAAGTAAATACGAGTATAAGTGATTATTGGCAGCTTGCACCGATATTACTTAAATTTTAAGTTTCCCTTAAGTGAACAATATCACATCAAAATAAAATTTCAAATGAACTATTTAACATTGATGTCAAAATTTCGATTAGAATTTTTTTGTTTAAGTGTCGCCTAAATTTTAAGCTGTGTGGGTGCAACTAGGCATAAAGGATTTAGTGACTCTTCATTTTATTAAAATAAATCAGTCATGCATATTTTAGGTGTGATTTTACTAGACTCTCTCTATACTTGTTTGCAGTATAAAATAAAATAATAATAAAAATATGGCACAGAAACCTGTCGCACAATATACTCATCTAAAGGTGCATTCACGTAAGTGTTTAGTTTTCAGGTTTACAATTACGTTTAAGATTAGCAAAGTTTGACGCCATGTATCAAAATGAAAACATTCACACTGCGCATCGTAGTGCATGCGTTAAACGTAAAGTATACAAACTCCAAACTTTATGTTTAGGTTTACGTTTATGTTTAGGAATGGACCAATAGCAAAACAGGTAGTACGTCGTATAGTTTTCTCTCTTTATAAGCTGTCACTTCAAATATTACCACAAATTTCTAATGAATCGCGAAGAAAAATTAATTTTGGCAACTACTTTAACTTTATAATAAACGAAAAAAATTAATGACGATGGTGGGTTCGCCAAATATTACAAAGACGTTATTCCCAGGGAGACTAGTATAATTTAGTTCAAGAGATAACATTATAGGACACTGAATGTTAGATTCTTTTTCACTGTTCATATTTGTTTACTCACACTCTAAACAATGTAAACAACTTTATTTTGACACTGTTATCCAAATAATCTATACTATCGAATTATTTCATTTTTGCAAAATTGCGGATAGATGGCACCATTTACTAAACCTAATAAATATCTTATTATGTGAATGATATGCTGTCAGGCTTCTAAACTTAAAACATAATTGTAAATCTTAAAACTAAACACTTATGTGAATGCACCTTAACAATCCATAATCATAATCCACATTTAGCTAATTATACCCCTCCTATGTGCCTATCTACCCCATCATAATTCTCCTGTAATACCGTATAAACAAGTTCCATTTATCGGATATCGTGCCATGTCTCAATATAAAAACCCCGGGTGGTGTCCTTGCCGGACTGGTACGGCTGGCGCGGTGGGCAGCACGCAAGTGGACGGAGGTCACGGCGCGCGCGGCGCCTGGCACGGCGTCGCGGCGCGCACGCGACTGCCCACGATGACCGAGGCAGGCACGGCCGGACACGGTTTGTTCGATAGCGACGCGGGCGGGACGCCGTGGACGCCGTGGACGCTGGGGACGCTGGGGTGTAATTAAATGTGGGTATTTGTGGTATGACAAATATTGGGACAGCGTTATGGGTCAGGTGTATGTAGAACACATGCTGAGGGATTAAATTGTGATTGATTCAGGGAGTAGTATTTTACAGTATTAGCAAAGTGTAAATGTTTTTACTGGTGATAGGATGAACTGATTGGCGTATCGTTTAAGCGAACCTGTGTCCTCTTAGAAGTAGAAAAAACTGTTAGCTTGCGTATATTCTACAATAGTTTATTTCTTGTTATTAACTTTGAAACAGGGCATGTAACTGAAAAAATACTGGTTAACTATTAACCCGTATAGAGAACGTTATAATAATAGAGGTTTTAGTTCGAAAACAGCTTTTTAAAATTTGGAAACCGGGTTAAACCGGTTAATATATTGGTTAGAAAAAATTAATAGCAAATTATAATTAAAAAAAATTATAAAAATTTAATTATAAAAAAATAAAAACTAATTAAAAACGAATTAAAAAATCACCATCTGAAAATATAGGTATAACAAATAAAAAATGCAATTTAGTTAACGAGAATTCACAAAAATTTCCGTAATATTATCAGAAAACCGTATGTCACTTTTCAATTGTAAACTTGTCTAATACTGACAAAGAGATCACATATTTTTATGACTCCAATAAAATGTAAATTGAAAAGCTGTCATGACTCATATTCAAATACAAATAGATATCACAGACATAAAAAAATATTTGAAATTTTTCGCATTAAATGATATTAAAATAAAAATTAATGTTCGGAAAAACCGGTTTTTATTTTGGCTAACGGTTACCGTTATTTTTGGCCTTAAAAATATCGATTATAATTATGGTTGAAGTTCGCAATTTTCGTTCAAAATATAGGTTACCGATTTTTATTAACCAGTTACACGCCCTGCTTGTAAATAAAATTATAATTAAAAATAAACTCTGACAGTTACTAATGCTGTGTCAAAAATTTGTATTACAGGAACAAAATACAGATTTCATGTTTTTAATTCTTTTGCAGAAAACTGTTGATCATACGAAAAAAAAACAGGGCTCTTACTAGACAATTTTCTAAAAGGAGGCTCAAGACATTTTAGGGAGGCTGTAAAACCTATATTTAATTAAGAACAAAATGCAACTGCTATAATTTTGAAAAAACATACTCGTATCTATCAACATTTAATTGTAATAAATTATCTAAAATAATTTTATAAACAATATTTTGTATTATTTCAAATTTTCATAGTGACATTTGACGTTTGATGTTTGAAATTGATATAATAACAAGTACAATTGTAATTGTTATTTATAGTTGTTATGAGTTATGGAATCCCACTCCTTTTTTTTATTTATCTATAGTTCGAAGAAATAGTAGAGATTTCTAGAGATAGTTCTAAATTTCACCATAATTGTCGTTCTTTTTACTTCTAAACACTATCAGTTTCATTCACTTTACTTTAAATATAAGTGAAATGAAAAGAAAGACGAAAAGAATACATCTAAAACTGTTAAAATATGTAAAACACATTAGGTGCTTACTTTTTGTGGTCATTTTCACTTCACTTACGTTTAAAAGAAAGTTAATGGAACTGTTAGTTCTAAAAAGTAAAAAGAACAATTGTGGTCAACTTCAAAATTTCAGAAGAATATGCACAATCCTTTGAACTATATGTAAATAAGATAAAATATCCGTATCATTGATTGACAGCAAAATGTAACCCAAGTTTTCAATTGAAACTAAAAACGCAACATCGATATGGGGAACAACTTTTCTTACTTTATTTCAGTTTAGATGTGATGATAGGGTCAAAATATGTGAGCTAACTGATATTACCTAAGATATACTGATGAGTTTTTGTGTAAAAAGAATGAACAAGATATAACAGGAGTTAGAATCTGAAAAAGTAGTAAGCTAATTCTTATTAGAATCACATGTGGACAAGTAGACCGGCATGGTAGACTAGATATTTTGGAAGTGATAAATAAATCGTCTTAGCGGGGTAGACCCTTGTCCGCGTCTGGTTCTATAGTTAGAACAGAACCCCGAAATGCAAACAGGGTGTACAGCTTAAAATAGCAAGCAGGCGGACGCAGGGGAATCAACTGACCTTCACATAACCTACACAACACTTCTCTGTCTTACCAGACGCATTCTACACATTTAAATAAATAAAGTCTAGCAGTAATTCTGCTAACATTAATTTAAATATATACTTATGTAGCATAAATGAGGTTTATTATTTATATTTCCATTCCACTTACTGAATGGTATCGCTCAACATTAACACGAGAAAAAAATAGTGTTTCACAAGACAAGATTTCTTGTCTTGTTTTATTATTTCTTGTCTTGTCTCGAAAACAAGACAAGTAATTTATATATCTTGTCTTTCATTATTCTTGTATATAAAAATCTTGTCTTGGTCATTTTCTTTCTTATTTCTTGTCTTGTAGGTTATAACGTAGTCAGGGATTCCCTTTTTGCTAATGAACATATAATTTTTTGTATGACCTGTATTTTTTTCTGTTTAGATAATATCAATGACATTTACCATATATGTGTTAAAATTACAAATTTATATTTTATTACATATATTTTAAAATTAAATTTATATAGGCATATTGAAAAACTTCATTTTTTCTATACTTACATACATTTAAAAAATATAATTTTCATATAATTTTCCTAATCAGTAACATATATTTATAGATAGATTCTTATAATAAATATAGATTTTAAATTAACAAAAAAAATACCGCAAGTGTACAAGAATTGAAGATAATCTTGCTTTATTATTGTACTTTTCTTGCAAGGTAATTATTTGCCTTGTCTTGCTTTGAAATTTGTAGCTCTTGCAAGATTGATGCAAGACCAAGAAAAATACAAGACTTTCGTGAAATGTAAGAAAAAAAATAATTGTAAATGCAGATTTATTAGATTATAAATGCCTGAAAGAATTCTAGGTTTCTTTATATTTTATTAAATTACTACAATTATGAAAAAATAACAAAATAAATTTTGATAAAATTCGGTCATCCAGAAATAATAGTGTATTGTTATTTCTAGTTTTTTTGGGAATATTTGTTAATAAAAATGTTTAGACAGATAGTTCGTTTTTAATATTCTTTCGCAAGCAATTATTGGAATTCTAGAGAAGAGGAAATTCGATTATTCGGTATTTAGTAATTGATTACTATTAAATTAGTGTAGAAATGACTAAAATCCATTTCTGACCACGAATCACACCGAGCCCCAGGCCAGATTGCAAGCGAGAAAAATCCTTGGGACATTATTTCCGTTTGATGTGGGTTCTGGGCATTAATTTCGACATTCGACCGCCTGTGGTCAGATCGTACGGAAATGGGAAACCTGCGATTCTGGACCTTCAGCAAAGGGAAATAAGGATTAGAAAACTGTGAATGACCAGGGATAACTGTATTTGGTAACCTTCACTTCGAGAGGACCTGTGAATAGAACAGGTGGATTGGCGATTTAATGATGTTTCGGTTTTTGAAGGAATGTCGAAAAGAAAGTGTAACAGGTTTTATTCACAGATTAAGTAAATTAATTTTTTTTTTTGATACAATTTTATTTTATTATAATTTTATTTATTTCAAGTGCTAAAACAATATAAACGGAGGAAAAATGTTACTTTTTTGAAGGATTTCTATGGTTTACCGGAAATTAATTAAATATAAACAATTTTTCTTCGAAAACTGTCCAGAGAAGGTAATGCATATTTACATGAAAACTATCAACATGCGAAATTATTGTTTTTTGTCTCAGGAATACAGACAGGCTATAAAAGTCTTTTACAATTTTATTGTCACATTAATTAATCCAAACGTCAAAAGTTTCTCTTTAGAATCAAAAATAACTATTTTTTGTTGAATTTAAATTGTTTTAAGTACTTGTATAAAATTAAATTTATACTAGGTTTTGTAAAAATTATCAATGTCACAGAAAGAAATTGTTGGTCTTCTTATTCATTGACTTAGGGTTACCGTAATGTATAACTGAGAAAAGAGGACTTTTAGCAAAGAAAAAGGGGCGTGGCCTAATTACATTATCACAATATGTATTACAAATAAAAATAATTTTTATCATAAGTATTATATTTTAAATGTAATCTATGTAGTGAAGATATATGCTAACTTTGGTTTGGTTTGTTTTTGAATTTGGTGTTGTAGTTGAGAGCAATTAGTCCAGTGTCGAGATTCGCCCGAATACCGAATAATTATTGGGCTTCAGTCCCATCTCTAATAAAAAATGTATGTAATCAGGAACAGAATGAAGAAAATAAGGAGAATGTATCCTAATGTAATCTTAGTGAAGATATATGTTAACTTGTTTCTTCTCGTATTTGGTGTTGTTGAGAGCAATTAGTCCAGCGTGGAGAAGCTTGTAATCTGTGCGGACTGGTGTAGGATGAGCACTGGTCGGATGAAGCATGTATGTCCCACGTGTTTCACGTTTCTCGTGTAGTTTTTTAAGGGTCTTTTGTCATTCTGTGAGGCGTATCAGGTTCTGGGATCAGCGCGGGCCAGGGGCCAGGCAGGCCACGTACTCGGGTCAGGAAGGCTTTTGTGATCGGTGCACTCCCCCGCCGCCCCCACAGCTGCTGACGTCCCTGTCATTATTATCATCTTCAACATACTTAAATTGTGCACCCGTACTATATATGTACTGCGCAATTGGTCAAACACAACATTTATTAGAATTAGAGCCGGTTTTTCAATTATCGGTTAGTGCTTCGATTAGAGATAATCATAGTTAAAATGCGCAATTGCGTTTTTCAATTGCTAATCGTGGTTAAATATTACTGTTAACCGGTGATTTCCTAACCGGTCAAAATTGACGGGTTAGCGACTTAACCGGAATGGATGACATAAGTTCTGACGAAGATTTTGAATTAATTTATCATATGATTAATGAAAAACACTATACAATAACACAAAAACCAGATCATTTTAACGAATGGGATGATGCCGAATTTTACCGAAGGCTTCGTTTATCTAAACATTCAGTGCCCCTCTGTTATTGTCACAATAACCTTCAAATATAAATAAACAAATACAAATGAACTGACAGATCTAGTAATATGAAGAGAGCAATCGTATACTTTTCTTGCCAACCTAAATTAGAAACTTGATAACCAGGATTAATTTAACCGAGAATGTCTACATGATTGAAAAACGCTCTTTGCACTAACCATGATAAACTACGCTGGTTAAATCTAATCGTGATTAAGTTAACCATAACTTAACCAGTTATTGAAAAACCGGCCCTTAGGATGTATCTTGGCTGAGTAGTTTATTAAACAAGCGATAGTTTCTAAAATTCATCCAACTTTATTCACTCAATCTTGATAGCATGGATTTTCTTCTTTCATCTCCAGAAGAATACCCGTGCGGGGTTAAAACTGAATTAAGGGCATTATGACGACATTTAAGTCCTTCTAAGAGCGACTGGTCTTTTTCCCAAATTCATTTTCCGTCAACTATTTAAGAGATTTAAAAATAAATATAGAAAGACAATTTGCAATTTGAATAAATGTCCGAGTCCGGTATCTTCTTTATTTTTAATACTTTTTTTTTAATTTCAAAATTCTATACCAAAATTTTGTGAAATTTGGCATAATAAGAGGTTTCTAATGGATAAAAAATATTTTTTTCTCGAAATTAATATAATTAAATTTAATATTAATTAAAGAAAAATTTAGCTAACAAGAATTAAATGAGTATCGAAACGTCGGAATAAATGCACCCCTCTTAGCAATGAGGACCACTAATCACGCTTTCACATTGTAGAAAAATATATTATTGAGTAATGCCGAATATTCGGTTAAAACTTCACCGAATATTCGTTATTCCGTTATTCGGTTGAACTTCAATTCGTCTCCACTATTTTTTATACGTACAAATTGTTCCAGGATTGATTTAACAAAATTTAGTACTTATTTATCAATCAGGTAAAGTGACCTCAAAAATTCTAAACATTTATTACTGTACATTTATTAGTGTGTGTTTATAAATAAATACGATCGTTTAATCAATATGTACTTAACTCATATAAAATGCATGTCCCCTTTACAATATTTAGGCCAGGCTTGTTGTGAGAATAATTTCTATTTGTGCATTATCAAGACGATGTGCGGAATATCGTTAAAATGATTTATTTAATATATGCAATGAACTGCAATAAGCATTAATTTTATTAATATTATGTGTGATACTTTCCTGACTCAACACTCCTTAATGCAAACATGACCCAAAATTTTATCTATTGCAAATTTACTTTATGTCATTTACTGTGTCATAAATTCCATATTTTATTTCAAAGTGCATTGAATCTATTTTCTTTTTAATGGAAATATGATCCTACAAGCTAGAAACTTTTATGAAATAAAAAAGAATTTATTTTCTACTTTATATTATTTTACAAAAATATCTCCTATAACACAGTGAAAGAATTCTTTTCATAACCATATACGGCGTATATATATTTTGAATGTATATATATATATATATATATATATATATATATATATATATATATATATTAAATACCTTTTACTTGCATTTCAGTGGTGAAAGCTTTCAGTTTACAGCCACTGCTAGGGATCTACG
The DNA here is from genome assembly GCA_035578165.1 of Stenolophus ochropezus. Taxonomy (NCBI): domain Eukaryota; kingdom Metazoa; phylum Arthropoda; class Insecta; order Coleoptera; family Carabidae; genus Stenolophus; species Stenolophus ochropezus. Next base: position 6,275,868 of record JAQOWZ010000009.1, read on the forward strand.
GTTTATAGTGGATATTGGCAAACTTGGGATTTGAACCCTTACTCTTTCGAGTCAAAGCGCGTTAGCTAAGTGAGCCACCGCTGTTTTCATTTTCAAAAAATCTTATGTGGTCAGCACATAACCTCTCGCCTGTCGTTACACTTTTTATTAATATTTATATTTTATATATTTGAGTATCGCTGCATTGACTGCTGACACGGTAAAATGAATTATTAAAATAATTAGTACTTACAATATTAGTACAATTCCTTGAAGAGTATTCGATAATTATTTTTATAATATTTTCACTGTCAAATATAAGACATTTATTTGTATAGGTAAACAGATTAACCGCAATTGTTACATATTTCCGAATCAATAATTACTTGTAACAGAAAAACACTTCAGATCTTCATGAAAACCCCACTTCCGTTGGAACGATTGACACTAAAATCTAATTAGATCTAATATAAGTGACAGAATTGTATATCCAAAATTTCAACTTTTTTTTATTCACTAGTATTTGAGTAATCGTTACGACTATATGCATCCATCCATTCATCCATCTATCCATCGACATACCTGAACAGATATCATCGTAAAAATATTAAAATCGTGTTCTCGGGACTTCAAAACGTGCTTATCCATTGAAAACGCTCTATCCAATTTTTAGCATGATTCCAATACCTCTCTTACTGTGTGGCGTGAGGTAAAAATAGAAAAACAAATGAACAGTAACAATTGTGATGTCATTTATAATAAAATTTTCTTAGTGAGTTTTTAGTTGGTATGCACAAGTACATAAAATAATCATTTTCTTATTTAGTTCCAATTTCTGGTATCTGAAAGTGAAATAGTGTTTACATTATGTCCTAAAAATGGTCAGTTTTTGAAAAGGCATAATAGCAGATAAGAAGCTAAGTAAGTACAACATTGCTTTTAGGTATTGTCGAAGTTGAAAATTGACATTTAAAACGACACCACTACCTGCTACTAAGCCATAGAATGTATAGAATAGAACTGAAAAAACACGTGTGAACGACTCACATAACATTAAACGCGTCTTTCATTCAGTTTCTAAACACTCATTTTCTGCAAAAAAGTGAGATATAATCGCGTGGTATTAAAAATATCCAACGAGCAAAAAAACGCGGTCCAGATTCCCATTGTGCGCGCTCTCACCAAGAATTGTCTGTCTTGCAGTTGGTAAGGTGTGTTATGGAAGAATGTCAGGTACTGCAATGTAATCGTGGTGTGGAATGAAAGGGTAGGTGGACAAAACGTTTCACAATCGCTGGAACATTTGGCCTTTCAGATGTTCGGCGGACAATGGCCAGGTCAGACGTGTAGGCCTTTCACGTCATACTTAGACCGTATGTGTACCGACAGAGACTGTGCAGCGATATCTTGACATCACTACACATTTAGGGTAGCTTTTAACGTTTTTATTGTTCCGACTAATTTAAATAAGGTTCAAAAGCTCAACATGTGTTGTTGTATAATGTAAAAATAAAATAAAGTTTTACTAAACTGTCAGTAAGTTGACTTCTTTTTTGGTGAACCTATTACTAATATTAATAAATGAAAATGTTTTTTCTGCTGGATAGTTTATAATTAGAAAAATTCTTTTGGAGTAGTAGTTATTTAATAAAAACCAAAAATACACCAACATTTCCAGCGTAAATCAGTCTCCATCACATCAGGGCGATAATTGGTACCTATTAAAAGGTATTAAAGAATAACATGAAAATTATTTTAGAAATCTTTCATCAATGTAAATAAAATACACACATTCATGTTACTTATTAGTCATCAAGCAACATCACTTTCTTTTTGCCTAATAAATATTAACAATCACTAACTCAAGACAACACCATTCATAGATATTATCTGTTTAGGAATATTGGTTATAGAGTATACTACATATTTTTATATTTTGTCTAGTAACTAATCCAAATATATTATTCATTTATTTATTTATTTTGGAATACAATTCGTTTTTTTAAAAATCTTTAATGACGTGTATATAATTTGATATACTGATTATAAGAAGAAAAATATTTTTTTTCGAAATTTTCAAAAATAAGAATAGTTCATTCCTAGCGAGCATTTTTATTGCCACTGATTTAATAGTACATTTAATTATTTATAATTATGTTTTAATGCATAAAAGTATAAACAAATACAATGCACCTATTTTTGCGAATTTAAAAAAATATTTTTGTTTTCTAACCAATATACCGTATCATATATGTCATTAAAGTTTCATGTAGAAGTATAGAAATAACCTGTATATAGTTTTAACCAGGGCATGTAACCGAAAAAAATACTGGTTAACGGTTAACCCTTATAGAGAACGTTATAATAATAACGGTTTTTGAAAATTGGAAACCGGTTTAAACCGGTTAATATATCGGTTAAAAAAATAATTAAAATTAATTAAAACAAATTAATTATAAAAATATGATTAAAAAAAGAGAGAATAATTAATTAAATTTATTTTTTTTAAATATAATCTGAGAAAAGTATCACAATTAAAGAAAGCAATTTAATTAATGAATATTTACAAAAATTCCCGTAATATATTCACAAAAACGCAGGTCACTTTTCAATTTTAAACTTGCCTGTGTTGACAAAGGCCGTATTTATTTGGGACTTTTTAAGTAACCTTAACAGCCAAAGAAACTACCTATATTTATGATTCTCCAATAAAATGTTAATTGTAAAAACTGTGATGACACATGTTATATAATATATATATTAAATTTTTTCCTCGCTAAATGATATTAAAATAAAGGTTAATGTTCGCTAAAACCGGTTTATTTTTTTTTTGGTTAACGGTTACCGGTATTTTTGACCTGAAAAATATCGGTTAAAATTACGGTTAAAGTTCGCAATTTTTGTTCAAAATATCGGTTACCGGTTTTTATTAACCGTTTTTTTTAACCGGTTACATGCCCTGCATACTTCTGACAACTTTTTGCCAAAAACAAAAGCTGATTGACATGGTAATTATTTGTCATTTTTTATTTACATTTAATACCAAATACGACGTACTTCTGACAACTTTTCTCCAGAAACAAAAGCCTGTTGACATGATTTTTGACATTTTTGCACGCCAAACATAGTCGAGTACTTACATTTGATACCAAGCACGACTTACTTTTGAAATATTTTAGCTGAAAACAAAAGACATTCGACAAGGAATTTTTTTGTCATTTCTACACGCCAGTCCTCATCAAATAATCCTTTCATTTGATACCAAACACGAGTTACTTCTAAAATATTTTAGCAGAAAACAAAAGATAATCGACATGGAACATTTTGAAGAATACAACGGGCGTGATCTTGAGTAATAGTACACTTAAATTGTATACTTTTAAAGTGCTATTAGTTTGTGTCTTATATATTAACTTTTATTATTCCTTTTACATCTGTGACTGTATTATTTACGAGATTATAAAAGTATATTATCCTTTCGGCCCTCTACGTACCGGGAAAAATACTGATATTCGATTTTGTCATTTGTTTAAGCCTACTTGATTGCAATTTTAAACACCTGATAAAATTTGTTTTAAACGATATTTCTCTGGAACTAATGATCGGATTTGAAAAATAAAAAAACTGTTGAGAAGAGAATTGAAAGGCCTTTCGAACTGTCATGTTTGACACTCTTTTCCATTTAAAATTTTTGAGGTGCAGTCCACCCCCATTTTAGGGTTGAAGTTATGCCATTGATATTAATCCATTCAGGTGTTCCCCCTTTATACTAAAAATGACGTGTTCGAGCGTTTTTTGCAAAATTGATGTTAAGTGGCCAAAAATTGCGCTGATAATTTTCATTGAGCCACCCTGTATATAGAAGGTGGAAATAATAATATAAGAAACAGTTAATAAACAAATAATTAGGACAAATGAACTTTATCTAAACAAAAGGATGTCTGTAAAACAATTGATAGTTGTTAATTGGACCACGAACCGTGGCCTACAACGGAAATGATGACCGGAAGTACTTATATTTGGATATTTTGTTTCGATAATTGTTATCTATATTCGCAAATATATTCCAAACCATATCCAAATAAAAATTAATATCTTTTCTCATCTCCAAGTAATTTACAATCATAGTTAATCATGAAAACTAACAATATTTAGATTTGCACCTTAAAATTTTGATTTTACAACCGAAAAAATCCAAAATGACCCATTTTTCAGTCAAAAATTTTGGTTTTTTAAAATAGTCCAGATTGATAGTCGCCGATGAGCTGATTCTAAATTTTTAAACCGAATTTAATTATCTCTTCCCATTCCTGAGATATTACGCTTCAAAGTTGCACCTCAAAAAAGTGTGTTTTTTGACTATATCTCTAAAATGGGTAGAGATACAGTCTCAACGATTACACCAGTCGATTCTACGCTCAAAGTTACATAAAGAAATGTTTTCTTCGCATATATGTTCTTTGGAACGATTTGGTGTAAAATGAGAAAAAAGAAAAAAACCAGAATTTCAGATTTTCGCTGGAGAACTTTTTAGCTCCAAATCTTTTCAATTTTCAGACTTAAGTAAATACAGATTCGCTGGTTTCAAATTTTCAAACCGATTTCCATTATCTCTTACCGTTCTCGAGATATTTGGGTTCTAAGTTGGAACTGAAAAAAATCGTTTTTCAGGAATATCCCTGAAATGGGTCAAGATACGATCTCGACGACTTCACCAGTCGATTCTACGGGCAAAATTACATAAGTGTACCAATTTTCAGATTAATATTCCAATGGATACAATTTTTAGAGCGAAAAAACGAAAATCGCGAAAATCGAAAAATCGCCTGATGATTTTCGTTTTTCCTCTATAAAATTTGTATCCATTGGAATAAAAATCTGAAAATTGGTACAAAAATGTAATTTTGCCCGTAGAATCGATTGGTTACGTCGCCAAAGTCATATCTGAACCCATTTCAGAATTATTCCTGAAAAACTGATTTTTTCAGGTCTAACTTTGAACACAAATATCTCGAGAACGGTAAAAGATAATTGAAATCGGTTTGAAAATTTGGAATCAGCGCATCTGTATTTACTTAAGTCCAGAATATAAAAAATTTTGGTGACAAAAAGTTTCCAAGCGAAAAATTGATATTCAGGTTTTTTTCGTTTTTCTCGTTTTTCACCAAATCGTTCCAAAGATCGTATATGCGGAGAAAACATTTCTTTATGTAACTTTGCGCGTAGAATTGACTGGTGTAATCGTTGATACTGTATCTCTACCCATTTTAGAGATATGTTCAAAAAACACACTTTTTTGAGGTGCAACTTTGAGGCCAAATATCTCAGGAATGGGAAGAGATAATTAAATTCGGTTTGAAAATTTGAAATCAGCGCATCGGCGACTATCAATTTGGTTTTTTCAAAAAAATCAATAAATTTTACCTAAAAATGGGTTTATTTGGGTTATTTCACACCCTGGAATGGGTTTAAAGTGCTTAACAATGATTTAGGTGTTCATAATTAAAAAAATAAGTTTAACACGATTATGTTTTATGCCCAAAAATGAGTTGAAAAGTGTCTAAACATATTGTATAATACATTTGGAAATTTGTCACACCTTAAAATGGGTAAAAAGGAACCCAAACCTGACCTAAAATTGGGTTTAAAGGGTGTCAACAATCAAAAACCAAAATTTTGGACTCATACATGGGTATTTTTGGAATATTTCAGCTGTATATGAAAAATTTTACAGTAAAAACCTAAAAATTGTAACTTTTTATATTGAACTGTAATTAGAAATTACTAAAAGTTAGTTACAAACAGGGAATGTAACCGAAATAATTACTGGTTAACGGTTAGCCCTTATAGAGAACGTTATAATAATAAAGGTTTTAGTTCGAAAACCGGTTTTTAAAAATTGGAAACCGGTTTAAACCGGTTAATATATCGGTTTAAAAAATTATTAACATTAATTAAAAAAAAAGTAATTATAAATATTTGATTAAAAAAAATTATAGAATAAATAATTTAAAAAAACAATTTAATTAATAAATATTCACAAAAATTCCCGTAATTTATTCAGAAAAACGCAGGTCACTTCTCAATTTTAAACTTGCCTGTGTTGACAAAGGCCGTATTTATTTGGACTTTTTAAGTAACCTTAACGGTCAAAGAGACCTACATTTATGACTCTCCAATAAAATGTTAATTGTAAAAACTGTCATGACTCATGTTCAAATACAAATAGAAAACACAGATATAAAAAAAAAATATTAAATTTTTTTCTCGCTAAATGATATTAAAATAAAGGTTAATGTTCGCTAAAACCGGTTTATTTTTTTATGGTTAACGGTTACCGGTATTTTCGGCCTGAAAAATATCGGTTAAAATTACGGTTAAAGTTCGCAATTTTCGTTAAAAATATCGGTTACCGGTTTTTATTAACCGGTTTTTTTAACCGGTTACATGCCCTGGTTTTAACGATAACATTTTTTTAAAGTATACTTATAAATATTCTAAAAATATATCGTGCACGAAGAGAAATTATTAAATTCTTGTTGAAAATTTGAAATCAGCGCATGAAATATTTTGGAGAAAAAATTTTTGAGCAATTTAGGTTGTTCAATAGTAATTTACGTTATAAGTCCGCTAATTGTGTTTTTACGCTAAGAATGTTTCCGGACGAGGCGACGAAGGAGTACAATGTTCTATTTCTTAATGTATCACATTTTTCAATTAAAATCAAACGTTTGATTTTGTTACTTTGAAAATTATGAAAAAGCAAAATAACATTCTTAGTTGGCATTCAAAAATTGAAGAAGAAAAACATATCAATTGCAACAATCTTTTTTAAACTAAGGTCAAATTTAACGAAATTAAATTCAGTACTATAAAATAAAAAATAGGACAAATATTTTAAAATCATTTAAATGACGTATAAGTAAAAATTTATGAAATTTATATTTACAGTACCGTAAAGAATAACATTACCGTAAAGTCTCATTTACCAGACTGAAATCACGTTTGTAATAATGGAAATATGACTCAGTATGAATTAAAAATATAATTAATTTTGTTTGAAAATTTGAAAACAGTGCATCAAAATCTATTATTAATTGATTATTCTATCAATATCTATAAGGTATTTAACAATATCAGAAAATTTTCGATTATATATTTATTCTTACAATAAATACCCTAACATATTTTTTCTTTACAGTTCCTCTGAGTCTCGAAGATGGTCTTGTAAGACGTGTATTGAAATGGTAAGTACTGTTTATATTTACCTGTCCCTGTACGAATTCACATTTTTGCAAAACATGCAATGAGGACAAAAGTAATGGGCCGAACAGAAGGTGTTCGAAAACCAAGAGATTATAGGCAGTAATACCCGTGCCATGCTATTGTGGTGGCAAGCATCAACCATGTGGGTGGTTGCGTGTTAACGCGCTATTTTCCGGAGATTAGCGATCGACCCTGATTGTCGCTATGTGCTTTCCTCAACTTCTAGGGTGGTCTCCGCATATGTACATTATCAGACCTACTTTCATTGTTTTATTTACAAATGATTATTGATTAAGCAATTCCATATATGTAAGGTTTAATATTTATTGGGTTCATATATATTTCGCATTTAGATGTCTTTAATAGATCTTTATCTGTAATCGTATTTTTTGTATTTAATGATATATTGGCAAAAACATAAATAAAATACAAATTTATTAATAATAAAACACATCAATACATATAAAATATAACTCATATTTTTAAATACATTATTCAGCACTTTTATTTTAAATATTTTATGTACTTATCATATTATATACGAAGAAAGAAAATATTTGTTACAAATATCTGCATCATACACTATAAACTGTAAATATAAACGGAAGTTCAAATTTTCTTACGAATTACTTTACAATCATTTATCAGAATTCTACAATTTTTTATAAAAAATATCTGCAAAATTTATTTTCAGCATATTTTATTAAATTGAATTGCTTATTTTCATTAATTCTCAAAAAAATTAAAAATTGCAAAGTTATAAAATAAATAAAACTACTTTATTTTTAGTTCTTTAATTATTTATTTATTAAACATTTACAACAAAGCAAGTAAGCAACTAAGTAAGAAACGAATTATAATATTTAATATAGGAAGCCATGCTTTTCTAATTTCCAGATCATTGTTGTGATTGAGATTAATATTCTTAGTTTTAAAAATCTCAATGGGTTCTCTAATTAATCTTGTGTTGAGAGAATTAGAGAAACAAAACTAAAAAAGTTGTTTTATTCAATAACTATATGTGGTCTGGAAAATATTTGATTAATTTCTAAAATAAAGTTAGAGAAAGAGAAATATGAAGAAATTAAAATTTTTATTGTCTTGCAATATTTATACATAAATAAATTAAAATTGTTTCGATATATAAAATTAGTTTTTAGTTGTAAAAAATAGTAAGATTTAGAAGAAAAAAATAAACAATAATTTTGAATTTGCTTCAGAATTTTTTGTTAGTTCCAAATCATATTGAATTGCGTTTTAAATTGTTTTCCTTATTATGTTAATAACATTCAAAATATTAACTTCTTTATGTTTAGTTATAAGTAAAAAATTTAATATATACTATAGTATAACAATTAACAAATATGTTTTTTGAATATTTCATGTATGCACTCTCAACAAAAATAAAAACGCTCTTTGAGTACTTCTTTAATAAACCCATACGACCTAACAGAACTTAAGACAATTGTAAAAAAATGAAATTTCGTTAATACAAGAGAGATTTTTTAAGTGTGTTCCCTTTAATTTTTATTTTGATATTGAAAAAAATTATACTGTACCTATTACCTATTAAAAAATAAGTAATAATTAATCAATATTTTATGTGGATTGCACATTTACAATACTATACAAGCAGCAAATTAAATAAGAACAGAACAATGCAGTCATTTCTGCAAAAATTGAACGTGAAGCACAATTCCACATATTCCCCTAGAGTTGGTAATAAACAACCACGGAAACCATGGGAACGAGCGATATAGTTTTATTGATCGCGTTGCATAAGCTGATGCACAATGTCCACTCACGTTTAATCGCAGCGTGCACGTGCGGGGGTCAGTTTTTTGACCCTCGGGTCAGTTTTTGTTCTGCCAGCTGCCCGTTCAATGTAGGGGCCGTGTTATACGGACCATTGAATAAGCAAACATTTTCCGGATGTACTCTGCTAAATGATGGTTTGGCGCTCAAGTGTTTTAGTAGAGAAAAAAATGCACCTACAACAAGGGTGCTCTAGATACATATCATTTAATTGGGTATTTTGACAAGTTTGGTGCAAATAGAAGTTTTTTCCGCAAATACAGCTGGTCGGACAAAGAATAATACTTGTTTGTGAAATAGAATTACTAAAAAATTAAGCAATACATTTATTTCTATTTAATTTTGTATATCTATGTATTTTGTTAGCAAAAGCTATAAATAAATTATTATTATTAATAATAGTATATTGTGTTATTAAGAGTAAAAGTGATACTTTGTGTGGCGAGTACGGAAGTTTGTACAACGAGCGAAGCGAGTCGGACAATTACATGCTAGGCACTTACAAATACACTTTTACTCTGAATAACACATTTTATTTTTTCTTCAAACGTAGAAATTTAAAAAATAAATTACTATTTGACATTTAATATGTAGGTTACTTGTCAGTTATTCATAATTTTTAGTAACTTTATTCTTAGGTTATCTAGTTTTTATAGTGACATTTAAGGCGATATTACAGATTTCTATTGTACAAGTTACTTCTTATTGGCTGATTTTACATACGGCGGCGAAGAAATTAAACGGTGGCTAGAATAAAAAATTATATTACGGCGGCATAGAAATTAAACTTCAACCTTGTCAATCACGTCACAGAAGATGTCACTTTTATGACGTTTGAAGAAGAAATTATTATTATTTTTATTATTATTATTATTATTATTATTATTATTATTATTATTATTATTATTATTTTTATACATACAAGCCTTATCAAACACTTCGCTCATTTCAATTTTTTTATGTTGGCTTGGTTTAAATGAAATGAAAAGGAGTTCCATATTTTTTTAAGCATTTCTTTTAATTCCTCAACTGTTTTAGCTGGACGTTTTCTTAGTTAGTTTCTTATTTCATTTCTTTTGGTGATATATCTACAGATCAATAAGTTCAAAATCTTATATAAATGAATTATCTTTTAAATTATATTTCTTAAAACATTAACCAATTATTTATGAAGTAGTTACTAAAATGAAATGGATATTCACATAGTCAGAATCAGAACTGGCCTGATTGAAATAATGATTTAAATCAACTGATTATTTTAGTAAAAATCATGATTTTTATGAAAGATAAAAAAAAATTAAAATAAAAAAATTAATTATTTGCTATACAACACAATAATAACCAAAATATATTCTGTATATAATAATACCACGTAAATTGTCATAAGAGATGAAAAATAGAAATTCAGATGAATCAGTTTTTTCTATTAGATTTCGTAATCGCTTAAATAGAAAAATATTTATATTGCTTTTAACACAATTAAGCTACAAAACATAGATATTTTTAAAAATTAAAAAAACCAAAAAATCATGATTTATTTGATTTTGTTTTTGTCAACCCTGGAAATAATTAATAAATCTATTAATTTATATATCGACGAACTGTCGTTCCATACGTCTGTGCTATGTTCATTTTGATGTTTTATTATCTACAAATGTTTTTAAAATCAAACAAAATTATTCTTATTCGACCCTACATGTTTGTCTTTTTGAATTTAATATTTTGATAGGAAACAGAATCAAATACGAGTTATATGTAGAATATAATTATATTTTACCCGGAAATTCGAATTCCAATTCCAATTAATTAATTAATAGGGTATCAAATAACGTATCAAATAAACATGAAATTTAAAGCAGGGTTGAAATATATTAAATATATGGTATATAAATTTTCAAATATTTCTACACAGAACAAATTTCCAGGTAACGTGTTAATAAATTTAATTTTGTCGGCAAAGCATAATTAATTTATTTGTTAACAACATATTAAAAGAAGAAAATATTGAAGTTGTATCAAAAAATAAGACAACATAAAAAAAAATTCATAATTTTTAAAAAAACTACACGGAAAAGACAAATATAACTCTACAGATATTATAATATAATAAATTTCAATATTTTCTTTCTAATTTCTAATTTTATTTTCTGAATGTTTATTTACTGTTTTGATTAAAGTTTCCTATTTTTTATTTTATTCCATATCATGTGTAGAATCGAAAGGTTACGTATTTCAAAATTGCTTTATACACAAAAAAGTATCACAAAGAATGGTAATAGGCGTAGACAATTCCCACTATTATTCTTAAAAGGAATTATAAGACCACCATCAGATTTTCTCCCAATTCTAGCCTTTATGTTCCTTCAACTTAAAGGCGCATCGTTTCAGGTCAGTTGTATGCCCAGCTGTGGTCGAGGTATGACCACAGATTCATGCCAAGGATTAACTTCCTTTTCCAAAGAAAATATATCTTGCGCAAAAAATCTAAACGTGTGTGGGATAATGTGATAGTTATTTTAAGAAGGCTGAGTAAATATGGAATTATTATAAAATATGATGTTTAAGACATGTTTTACAAATCTAAAGAAAATAACTGTGATGGGAACTACATTTATAAAGAAAATTTTCAAAGAAATTGGGTATTAGTGACGCTATTAAATTATTTTTGAAAAATAATAATATTATTAGAAGAAGTTTTATATTTGTTTTTTTATACCGACTGGCTATCAATAACATGTTTTCAACCATAGTCCGAATTTTACCATTTAAGATTTAATCATTCGAATTTTTTCTTTAGTCTTATATATTTTTATTATTGTCGAACAATGTATTACAAAGGGCCGATTTTCCAATGTCTTGATAAGTGTGTCATAAGTCTCTATTAAATTAATCCTTATGGGAACCACGAAATTCGGTATTTCAATATCTTGTTAGCGTTACCAAGAGGATGAATCTTAGATTATAGGAGGATAAACTAAAGCTAGTTTATGCTGCCGATAAAAATTTTCCATTAGGATAAATATTCGAAATTGGTCCCAGTATGGCCGAATGTAAAATATTCCGTAGAATTTGTAAAATTTTTGAATGTTTTTGATAATATTGTCAAAAAATGAAATTAGGACAATGTATTTTGTGACGACGAAGAAGAATTAGTAAATTTTATTAAGTGGTGTATAGGAGACTACGTTGTAAGATGTCAATCAAATCGTTTTAATTTCTGGAGTGACTATGATTTTTTAAAAAGACTTAGATTTAGTAAAAATACAGCAATGTATTTATTAGATAATGTAGAAAATATTCGGTTTTCTACTAACTGGTAAATAAAGTTATGGGTATCATATAATACTTATTTTATAAATATATTTAAAATTAAATACTAAAATTTAATGTACAGAAATTTTGCAAATATCCCGTTGAAACGTCACCGATCCAAATTGACAACCATTGATATTTCATTAGTCAGAAGTCATAAGAATATAGCAAATATAGGTCAAAATTATTACCAACTTGAGCGTTAACAATTTAATCTAGCTGTTACTTATGTCAGCTAGGTAAATTCATATTGAAAAACGCGTTTAAATTACCATGGAGTTTACCAGCCAGATAATTTAAATCTTTTTTAAATTCGTAAACGTCTATGTAACAAATCTCATGTTTCACTTTAAAATAAACTCACAGTATTATTAGATACATATAATTTACTGAAAACTATAGAGATTCTGTTTTCCTCAGTATACTTTGCTGTTTGCTGATAATACATAACAGTAATTAGCTACTTTGTAGTAATAACTATTCAATTTATAGCTTTTCGTATATTTATGTCTATTGTTGATACAACAAATAGTCTTTGGAGTATTTTGTTCTAATAAGGAAACTGTGTAGTACGCATCTAATCGTACAAGTCACAAAAGAATCAATGTGCTATTAAATAAGGAGAGAAAGTAGGCATAAAATAAAATGAGAAAATTAATTTTTATGTACTTTTTAATATGTTGCAGTACGTTAGTCATGTACTTCTTCTTATAATTCTTTATTAGGCTTTCGTTATATAAATTTTTGGTCAGTAGACCTAACAATATTGTAATTGCTCTCATCTAGAAATATTATGGATTGCCCAATCTTTGGCTTATTTAATTCTGTTTTAGGAAACTGAAGCTGCCTTTTCCTATAATCTTTTATAAAACTTCTGACGCCTAGGGGCTACCGACAACTTGCTCCTCCCCCCCTACTTTAAGCTTTATCACCACAAGTTTTTCAATAGAAAAAAAATCATCGGTATCTACTACCCTAATTTTGTACAGTATTGGTTTTGAAAAAATTAATAACCAAATCCACATATAATTTGTGATTATTATTACGGCTTGTTCCTATATGGTATAAAAAAATGCCCCCCCCCTGGATTTTGCCGCCCTGGGCTATAGCCCCTATAACCCTCCTCTAAATCCGCCACTGGATTTTTATATCGAATAGAGTATATTTCTATAAATATCTTTAATTTTTAAATCAGAATGTATAGATTAATTTGTGACATATCACGGAGCCTTATAAATAGGCGTAGATAAAAACAATTAATAGCAATTTCTAAGAAAACAAATTAAAGATTTAATTGGAGTACTTTAGTATCAAACTTGTTATTTTAAGGACTATTACTTTAGTAGTATGTAGCTCTACTAGTAATATTGTTCTTTAGGAAGAACGACGAAAGAGATAGAATAGAAGTGTAGTGATTTAGAATAGGGTTTTCTAAAAGAAGTTTTCAAGAAATTTATATTGAAAATAAATTTGAGAATTATAATGTAAAGTTTAATATTTGTAACTAAAAAATCCCTGTTGCTACATGAAAATGTCACTACTTCTGTCATGTCACTCTTTTGTACTGACATCTACGTCACAAATTTTTTATTACTTCCTCAAAAATAAGAAGACTGAAAAAACTAAACCTCTAGATTTTGCATGTAAATTTTGAAATAAAAACAACACAAAACTGAAAGAACTCCAATGGGAATTATTTCTCGCATATTCTTATTTAATTTATCAAATTTGCTTGTTGTTTTTTTCTAACTAAAAAAAATTGTTCGTTTACTATTGCAATTTTTTGAAAATAAAAAATTACTTGTGTAATATTTTTATTAGAAAATGAGTATTGTTAATGTTTATACTTGTTTTGTATAGGAGAAAGTATACTAAAACTGTAATGTATTCAACCGCGTAAAGGATGTTTTAAAATAATTAAATAACCATAATCCCATCCATGTCACTTGGGAATAGTTTGGCTGACAGCATTTGGCGTCTAGTTAAAACTAACATCAGCATTGAATATAATTTATACCAAGGATGCTCCAAGTTCCGTGAAGACGAATCACGGGCTTCCTTTTCAGTTGTCAATCACATTCATACACTGCTACTTGCTGTCACAATGGAAGTCAGTTTTGCACATCATCCTTCTGCAATGCCGCTTGCTTCATACGCTGCCGATATCAGACCTTTCTTCACTCGGAATATATTTCGTATGTAACACGCAACGAGCTACAGATTCATACAATTTCGCATACGGAGTTTGTTTCGTGAATATGAAATCCAAGTAACTGGTATTCAGATTCTTGTTTCTTGTATTCAATGTCTTAGACAAGAATGTTGCTAGTTAGATGGGTATTCTACAATGAAATAATTTAATGTAAATAACCAAAACAAAAAACTCACTGAACATTCCTCAAATACGTTTGTCAAATTAAACAACTTCTTATAGTAATAAAATTTAAATCTTATTACATTTAATTTGAAAAAATGAAGGAAAATTACGTATAAATTAAAATTTCGTATTCATTGAAAAAACGTACGCAACAAAAATTCGTGATGTAATATCTCAAATTTTAAATATTTTTCGATTAATCAAGAAGAGATGGATCGGTTGGACAGATGGACTTTTGGTTTTAAAAGTACGTTAGAGTAATATCTCTCAGGGAATATTAATTTTGTTGTTTAGAGACAGTGTAAGTAGCCGCTTGCAAATTAATGGAGTCAGTACTAAATAAACCAAGATTTCCTTAAAGAAATGCAAAAAAAAACTTTGTACCTTATGTACACAATTACTTAATTACTATTTCGGTAGGTTTAAACTAATTATTTATGTACATACTTTATAAAATTATGCATAAGACTAAATGTAACCTGCAAATGGGGTTCTATTTGTACACAGTCATAAGTAATTTAGTGGTCCATTTTACCTCTGCTCTGAGGATAGATGGGTCACCTATGGTGAGGAGAGATAGACTACAGGATTTTTATTGATAAAAAATCAATTCAACCGGTAAACAGGAAAAAAATCATTGGCGCTTAGAAAGATAGACGATCTAGTTGCTATTCCATGAGTTCTAAAGAACTGTTGTTAAATGGTTAATTAGAGGGTGATGATTATGAAGAAGTTGAAGATTATGATATCAAATAAGCGGAATAGAAGGAAAATTATTAAAAAAAAAACGATAAAGAAGGATGATTGAATAAAATGAGTAATCTATGGTCGCTCTTTACACGAAGAGTGTACCACACAAGACAACTCTTCATAGCCTTGGTCCATCTCACCTACATAGTGGAGCAACGGTAGGTCACTTACTTATCGCGCTGAGATTCGAACTGAGCTGAATGTGAGATTCGGAGATTAAATCCTAACGTTACCAATTTTTAACTAAATAAAAATTATGGGATATTATTATATTTATTTGACGAAAAGTTGTTAAAATACTCATTTCTTCTTTTCAATTATTTTTCAATTATGAATTAATTACAAATAAAAATAAAAGAATAACTATTCCATGTATGGCAGAATTTTTAATTATTAATTCTTCAATTAATCTTACATCCGAAAACATATATTTAGAATGCTGCAATTACAATCGCTATTCAAATAGTGACTAGCGTTTATTCAATGAAATTTATTTATTACTGTAATAAAATCAGAAAATAATTTACGACCGTTAATAATCTGAAAGATTCCAGAAAAATTATCTTATAGTATGCAATAACAGTTTGAGTTTACTGTTCTGCGATGCATAGATTACACATAATTAGTAAAAGAAGGACAGCCATATGCAAGATTAATCACAAGCAGAAATGTTGCGTCTCAATATAAATTCCTGGAGGTATCATAAACACCTCGCGTTTGTAAAGAGCATACCGTGCGTGATAATAATAAAAGTACAAAGCCCAATCATAATGTTTACAGTTAGATTCCTCAGGTGGCAGATGCGAGGATGCGTCCAATCGTCAGCTGCCCCGACCTGCCTCAAGATATTTAACCTTATGCTGTCTGGACCGTTACTTGAAATCCGACACGAGCGACAAAAATCCTAAGTATACTCTAATTTTGTTTCGGCACAAATGGTGAAAATGCACACCACCGTAAAAAACTACCTAAACATCATGTCGCATAACTTTACATGGAACGGTTTCGTTCTTTATTTCCTTGTTCGCTTCTCCACACTCACAGATTTAAAATCCCGTTTCAACGTTTATAAACAACTTAAAATATTAAATCTAATTGTTTACAAATACATTTTAGCTTAACACTCTCTAGGGGTTGTGCCACTATCCTATTTTTATTGGAGTGAAACAACCTCTATTTGGATCGTTACTTGAAATCCGAGACGAGCGACAAAAATCCTAAGTATACTTTATTTTGTTTTGGCACAAATGGTGAAAATGCACACCACACCACCCTAAAAAACTACCTAAATATCATGTCACATAACCTTACATGGAACGGTTTCATTCTTTATTTCCTTGTACGTCTCTCCGCACTCACGGATTTGAATCCCGTTTCAACGTTTATAAACAACTCAAAAAATTAAATCTAATTGATTACAAGTACATTTTAGCTTAACACCCCCAATGGGTTGCGCCACTTCCTCCAAAGATCTCTAGATCCTATTTTTATTGGAGTGGGTCAATCTCTATCTGGCTCGTTACTGGAAATCCGGAAGGAGCGACAAAAATCCTAAGTATACTACTTTATTTTGTTTCGGCACAAATGGTGAAACTGCATACCACTGTAAAAACTACCTAAACACCATGTCACATAACCTTACATGGAACGGTTTCATTCATTATTTCCTTGTTCGTCTCTCCGCACTCACAGATTTGAATCCCGTTTCAACGTTTGTAAACAATTCAAAAAATTAAATCAAATTTTTATATATTTTGGCTTAATAACTTCATGGGGCTGCGCCACTTCGCACTCTCCAAAGCTTTCTAGAATCTATTTTTATTGGAGTGGATCAATCTTTAATATCTATCTGGACTATAACTTGAAATCCGGGAGGAGAGACAAAAATTCTAAGCATACTCTAATATTGTTTTAGCACAAATGGTGAAAATGACATCACCGTAAAAAATACCTAAATTTCATGTCACATAATCGTACATGGAACGGTTTCGTTCTTTTATTTCTTTTCGTTTCTCCGCACACACAGATTTGAATCCCATTTCAACGTTTATAAACAATTCAAGAAATGAAATTGTTTATATATTTTGGTTTAATAACCTCATGAGGTTGCGTAACTTCTTCGACTTCTTCCGAAGCTTTCTAGATTCTGTTTTTATTGGAGTGAATCAATCTTCAGTCTCTATCTGGACCCATGCGTGAAATTCGAGAAGAACGACAAAAATTCTAATCATACTCTAATTTTGTTTCAGCACAAATGGTGAAGATGACATCACCTTCAAACAGTACCTAAACATCATGTCACATAAAATTACATGGCACGGTTTTATTTTTATTTCCTTGTCCGTCTCTTCGCACTCACATATTTAAACTCCGTTTCAACCTTTATTTAAAAAAAGTAAATCAACTTGTTTATAGGTATATTGTGGCTAAAATAACCCCTGAGGTTTTCTAGAACATATTTTTATTGAAGTGGATCAATCTCCTTTGCTGTTCCTTAAATATTCTTTAAGATCTTCAACTACTCCCTATCTCTTGCTTTACTCTTCCAGTAAATTCTGACTGCTTTAAGATCTTCTTCCACTTTTCTTAACCATGTTGATCTTGGTCTACCTTTCCTTCTTATTCCGCCTGGGACGATTGGAACAAAAAATGGAGGTATATAACTAAATATTATAGTCACCTGATGATGATCGCAAGAACAAAACGCATAGTGACCCACATAGTGCCGAGTCTTTTATATCGTATAGTGTCGTATTTGGTTTATTTCACTGACTCTTACATTAAATTTATCTTTGTATTGAACCATGTACTGTATACTACATTGAATACATTACTCAACAACGAGTTCACAACTGTCACGATTATTATATTTAAATTAAAAATTATAGCAATTCCATAAACAAAATTTCAATATTCTGCGGCTAATCATTTTTGAGTTACGCGAAAAATAAAAAAAAAGCATTACAAGCAAAATGCCCTTCTGGCTCTGCCGATTGCAATAAAAAAGGGAGGTGCACAACTAGATGTTATAGCAGTCCCATATACAAAATTTCAGCATTCTATGGCTAATTATTTTTGAATTATGCAAGATACGTACGTACAGACGTAACGCCGAAACTAGTTCAAATGTATATTCCCGTTGAAACCTGAAAACCGAAATTTTTCGCGATTACAATTTATATACTTTATGCAAGGAAGTAAAAATAAGTCATAATAGAAATATGTTATTTATTGAGGACAAAGAGTATTAAAATCTGTAGGATAATTTTATGTCCAAGCTTAGTAATGTTAACATTTTATATTCCTCCATAGTACATAATGAAATATGAAACATTAAAACATGACTTTTGTATAAACGTTTCACTTATGTATGTACATAAAAATTACAAGAGACTAAGGGAAAGCAAAGTATCTTCTGTACTTTGTAAATTGCATTTATGCATTTGAGCCCCTGCACCATATGAATATTAGAAAAGAGCATTTAGGTTATCACACAATTGCGGCGAAAAAATGGGGAGTTTTGTCACAAAATGCATGTAAGCGCTTGCATCCATCTGCCCAGTGGCGTACCCACCCTGATCTCCCCTACCGAGGGTGACAACTCCACTGGGCCACTGCGTTGCAGGGGGCAGCCCCGCTGTGGAACACAGCAGAGGTTAAAGGTCATCTTCCTTCCGGCTGCGAGGTCCAGTAAGTGACCGAGCAGAGCTGGGATTTGTAATGTGATACGCTTTGGCTTTGCTAAATCCATGACTGAAGATCTTATCGATACCATATTTGGTTATTTTTGATACACAATTTCGCTTAATTGGTTACAGAAAATGTCAAGTGCAGTTATAATTTTTTAGGTATTTTATATTTCTATGTAACTGATAAAAACAATTTTTTGTCAATAAAAGTTTATTAATAGATTTCTTACCAAACAGCTATTACAAAAATAAATTATTATGATGAGTAATGATACCTACTACAACACTTTTATATGACAGAATATAACTTCAAGAGCAAAAAATAGATCAGATCTTTGAAAATAATATTTATTCAATACCTTGTAATTATAACACTATAATAATTATTTAACTTATTTAATTATTAATCTCAATTGTAACAAATTTCTCGAATCATTAATTACTTGTAATATTTGAATGGGACTAGGTAGAAACAAATTTGATCTATAAAATTTTAGCTAATAATTTATTAAGTTATTTTCGAAAAATACTTCAGATCTTCATGACAACACTATTTCTGGTTTCCCGATTAATACCAAAATCTAATCACATTGAATCTTGGATGTCAGAATGTTATATCCAAAATTTCAACTTTTTTTTATTTATTAGTATTTGAGTAATCGTTACGACAATGTCCATTCCTCCATCCATCCACAAACACGGACAGAAATCATCATAAAAATATTAAAAACGTGTTCTTGGGACTTCAAAACGTGCTTATCCAATGAAAACTCACCCCGATTTTTAGCATGATTCCAATACCTCTCTTACTGAGTGGCGATAGGCAATAATATATACTGCTGTATTAAAGCGGATTAGAACTAATAAAAAACTGTGGATATTATGGACAAAATGCAAGTAAAACGAAACAAGTGGAACATGAGATCAT
Source organism: Stenolophus ochropezus (assembly GCA_035578165.1). Classification (NCBI taxonomy): domain Eukaryota; kingdom Metazoa; phylum Arthropoda; class Insecta; order Coleoptera; family Carabidae; genus Stenolophus; species Stenolophus ochropezus. The sequence goes on from JAQOWZ010000009.1 coordinate 6,295,984, forward strand.
GATCTTTGCATGAGAATACGTCATAGACTATCAACCTCACTTTAAATAAAATGTTCGTCAATATCAAAAACAATTCTTTAATACAGTTATACAGTTTTCCAGTAAAAAAAGTACGCAGTTATTGAGTTAAATAAAATGTTATTTAAATTTATTTTCCGTTTTATTTCTGTCTCTACTTGGACAGAATGTTTTCCAATAACCCGGATAAAGTTAATTGGATTTTATTATTCGTTTTCTCTATCTATTTATATCTTGCTGTATAAATATTGTGTCTAAAAGAAAACAAATCAATAACATAAGATAAAAGAGAAACTAACCAGGGATAACATGATCAATGGACAGCATTCACACAGAGGAGCAGCAGCTATTGTCTACGCCACAACAAATGCATTAGCTATCAGTTAAGTCAGTCGGCTAATGTTAACGATTCGCAGGCTCGGCGGTATTGCTTGCGTCATTCCTTGCCCAATGTGTCCATAGGATGATAAAAACGTCATTAATTGTTTCCTCTGACGTTACATATGACGCAAAAAGTGAAAACATTTGTTTTTCTTCTCCCACTTTAAAATACAATAAAAAAGGTTTAATGTCAATCTTTAGTTCCATTTTTTCTTACTGGCTCAAGAAATTCCATAATTTCGGCTGCAATCATTTGAACTTGTTAGAATATCAATTATAAAGTGATCTATATCGGTCATCATTATTTGTGATTAATACATACCTACCTACACATAAAAACACTTTACTAGTGTACACTCATATAAGAATGCGCTAAATTCATTGCAAATTTGAATTTCGACCATGGTAAAATTTGACGTTTGACGTTTGTAATTGATATAATATCAAGTACAATTGTTATTTATAGGTGTTATGAGTTATAGAATCCCAACCCTTATTAGAATTAGGTTATTTCTTGGCTGGGTCGTTTATTAAATAGGCGATAATTTCTGAAATTCAACCTTATTATAATGTCGACCCCATGTACAATTTTCAGGAAATGATTTTTATAAATCTCATCTTCTGAAGAAGACTCTTGTGGGGTCGAAATTGTCGAAGTTAAGAGAATTTACCGGTTTCAGGATATTAAGCCTTTGCTTACATAGGCAAAAGTAAGCAGGGTAAATAAGTTATAATTATACCGCATGTAATTTTGACAAGTTTGTAGGGTCAGACTTGATCCCGAAATCGTTACTTACAAGAGAATTTTATGAAATAATATTTATTAATAACTTGAAACCGATATATTATTGAACAAACCAGGGATGTTATGTATCATACCAGACCTTTGATGTCTAAAAATCTTGGCTCTCCGAACCCGGAATTCAATTGACATCTGCGGCTGTTATGATACTTATAACTATCCTAGGTGTGTTAATAGCTATAAATTTTTACTGAATTACAGAAACCATCGGCCACTTAAGAAATCTTGTATGTATTGACCTATATCGTGAAAAATTAAAATTAGTGAACTAAATTAATTTAAATACCAGTAAAAGTTTTTGTTTGTTATTATATGACTGACTTTGTTAAAGTTCACCATTTCGTAAAAAAATGTATGAAAAGAAATTAAAAAATATTTTCTATTCTTTCCTTGTACATGTTTATATTGAAATATGATGTACAGAGGTTCGCATATGCTTTTGTATATTAATGCGCGTATTATTAAAACAAATTATGTTAGAAATTTATGAAAAACCGGTTCACGACCGAGGATCCTGGTTTCAGAAAAAAATGTTTCACAATTGTTTATGTATTGTTCAAGTTTTTGTACTTGTCGGTTACAGCGTGTTTGTATGAAACCTATCTCGGTATATCACAAAATCGCTAAAATGAGGCAAAAAAAGGTTTGATACAAACACTTTTTTATTCTTCTATGCCCTTTTTTATCTAATTAAAATACTAACGGGTACAGACGTTTTTTCATAGGGTGTTTTTTTGTGGGCATTGTTTTTTATTTTACCCTACTAACGTACATTTTACGCACTTTGTAGTACATTTTTTTGTTGTCTTTGTTCACGTAATATCCGTTTGTATGATAAATTATTTTAATAAGTATAGAATCATAAATTTAGATATATACTGCCATAAATAATAAATGAATTAATATGGTTGTAGCTTAAATTATAGTTTGAATTATGAGGTTTTCTTATTAGTTAGTTATTTGTTCAACAAGTGTCTTTTCTTTATCAACCTTTTTTTTTATAATGGGAAAATTTATTGTGATTGAAAATACATGTGAAATGCTTTTAATCGTAAATATATGAATAATTATAACTTAAAATGTAATTTAACATTAAAATTATGTTCCCATTTATTTATAATTAGGGCTTAAATCGGATTGTTTTATTTAAATCAGATTTTTAATTTATTTTTAAATGTACTCGTATATTATATTTTCAAACCCGAAACAATGGAAAACTACAGTAAAATCTGTTTATAACGATACTGCTTATAGCGACAAACTGGTTATAACGTGGAAATACACTATTATTTTATCAGTAGCAACTTCTGGTTCTAGCGACGAAATTTATCCTTTGATATCGTTATAACCGGATTGTACTGTAACACATTTCAAAGTAAATTTAACAAAAAAAAAATACGGTTTAATGCAAAAATTTTCAGCGTTATAAATTCAAAATAATAATCTATTAGTAAAATCGTTTTATCGACGAAATAGATTTAGTAGTTCTTGAAAGTATTGCCACATGATATCATTACCCACACTCTTTTTTCCACCAATTTTTGTAAATCTGAAATGTTAATTAATAATTGCAGAACAAGTGATTTAAATAATTGAAAATCTGTCATTTAAATCAGATTTATCATCGAATTTTTGTGGCGTCACAAAAGAGTTACGCGCATGCCTCTAAGTGAAACCTGACTTTTTGAACCTAAATCGTAGGTTGATACAAAAATCCTTGTTGGCATTGAAGCAGTGACGTCATTATTTTAGAAATTTTTATTTTTTTAGAAATCTAGACAACTTTGAAGAAAATATAATAGAGTAGGTATATTACTTTTGAAAAAATTAAAAAAATATTACTTTTTCATTTTGTTTATTGATAAGCAAGATCTATGAACATTTTAACAGCACAACAGGAAAAATGTATCAAAAATTATGTATCCAGCAAAAATCTGTTAACTCAGCTTCCATGAATATATTAGCAGGAAGAATAGGACAGAGGCCAGTCGATCCACATCTCTAATGTGATTTAATACCATATCTGTATGCATTGCCCCTCATGTGAGAATATTATAATCAATCAATGCTGCAAGGATCGGAGGTGTCCGGGGCGGCGAGGGTGCCTGGCATGCGCCCGAGACAATAAAACCTACAAAAAGGGGGTCGCGCACCACATTTTTTCCGGGGGACTATGAATTGACCTAAAGCACTGTCCACTACGTATGTGACATCTGGTGTAGGGATGACCAGATTTGGATGCATTGCAGTGTACAGTTCTGATATATGAACATATGTAGATGCATTCATTTTGTAAATAATTAATCATTTATTTGGTTTGAATATCAAATGTACAGTGTGTTTCACAACATGTGGAGAAAATGCAGATACTACTTGGAAGTATACCTACTGATAATGAAGCAAAAATAAAATAATAAAAATGTCTATTTCAGGTAAACCATCCTTAATTTTGTTAATTTTAATAAAATCCTTTTTGATTCGTTATGAGTACATCTGTTGTGAAATACCCTGTATAATAGTATAAATACAATATTTCATTAATTTTTTCATGATACTAATCTTCTTTTTAATTATAACACATAATTAATCTATTGTACTTGGATAATAAATTAATCAAATAATTATAGAATATTCTGAAAAAATAATTAGAGAATTAATAAAAAAATGGACAAAAAATTTAACATAATAAATAGATTAGTAAATAAATAAACTAGAGTAACTTCCAATAATATCTAGACAAAAATTAGAATACCTGGAATTTATTAGAATTAAGGCAATAAATATGTTAGTAATTATTGTTTATTATTTATATTCTAATTTTGCTCCTATTACATGACGATCTATAACATGTTATTAATAAATTGATGTAAACTAAAACAAAAAAATTAGATACTTTTACAATAAATAAAACAAATTCTTAGAAGGAAATTTTTGTAAATAATACGCAATTTTTTTGTAAGTATACAATATAAAAAGATGTACCACAAGTTCGTAAACATATTTGAATGGCATATAGTACTGATCATGGACCAAAAATAATTTTTTGAAAATTCTAAAATTAGTTTTTTAGGTTTGTAAAGAAAACAGTTTTGGGCCAACATAACTTAGTTAATACTCATTTTACAAAACTTACGGTAAATGTACAAATTAATTTATTAATAAATTGCTTTATGTAATGGTATAAAAAAATCTTTATTTAAATAAGTAGTATCAAGTAGCACAAAAATTTTTCTTCTTAAATAACTACCCTTATTTATAGGAATTACAAGAAATTTGTTTTTGTTTCCTAATCGGCACGTTTAATGCTATTTACTATTTTTAAATGTGTATAAAGTTGTGGTACACCCTATATAAGCGTTAATTTTGTTTAGTAGTTTATTGATTACAATATATATATATATATATATATATATATATATATATATATATATATATATATATATATATACTATTTGCATTTGATTGGTAAAAGATAAAAAGTTGAGAGAATATTCTTTATAATAGGTACTGATTGTAAGTAAAACAATTAAGTTATGAATTAAAGTCCAATTAAGTGATTGTTCATTTCTTGGTAACAGGTAAATTAAGTTTGTGTAGTTTTCATTTAAAGTTAATAATTTCCATTAAAGTTTCCAGTAGGGAAACTAAATAGTTAAATCTTAAAAAGTACAATGAAGAAGTATAAATATACATTATTTACTTAGTTAAGTGGCAAGTTCATAAACTGGCTTACGGCTCACAAATTAATGTTCACTTTGCATAAATTAACATGCAACAAGAATCAGATGCACTTGTGCGACCGTGGCGCTTCTAGCGGCGTTGGCACCAACCACTCGCCGGCGCGCTCTGCCCCACAGAGAATTAATTACAAATATACGCGAACTTTATAATAGCTCCACTTCGTTTGTTCGCAGTTTTCCGGCACCTGTTGCTTGGATTTTTTCCCTTTTTTACGAAAAAAATGTCTATTCATCCCCCTAGACCTATCAGCAATATGCTCTCACCACCCTGTTTGTAACTAACCTTATTATTTGGAGGGAGGATGTAATTTTCACACAAAATCGCACGATTTTTTATGTCCTATTATTTGAGTTACAACTCTCCTAATGTCGGTTTAAGAATGACGTTGACGAATTGATTAGTGAAAGTGTTTGTTTTCTAACGAAATTTTTATAGATAATCAATTTTAAAATTAATTGACAATACCTCATGCTTTTAGATTAATATGAAACTTTGTTTTAATTTGATTAAAAACAAAACTTAATTTGTTACTATTTATTTATCTTAGTATACTTTTGGTTAAGAGTCGTATGCTTAACGTTAGTAAGAAACGGTATACAATTATTCGCTATAAAATGTGAGTAAAGCTTGTCACAAAATAAGTACTTTACTTACATTAGGCGCTTTTCTTTATTTAGGAATCTTGTGTCATTGAAAAAAAATGGTTGTTTATTTTACAAAAATAATAATAAGTTATCAAACTGGTTTTTAAAAAAAATACCTGAGTAAAAAGAAATGCTTAATATTTTTTATAATTTAATGAATTCTTTTCGGACAGAGGTGGCTCATTTGGTTAGTGGTTAATGCGTTCCGACTCGAATTAAACGGGAACAAAGTGTAAAATATTGGACTCGATTTTCAGCGACGCCAAATATTAACTATGTAAAAAAACGCTATGTCCGAAAGGTTCGGAACCCACTATGAACTATAGTCTTTAGACTGACAAACTCTGTACCAAAATGCAAGTAAAAATTGACATGGAACAGGAAAAATTTTTTTTTATTGTAATCCAGCCACAAGCTTAATTTCTTTTTCCGTAAAACACAGTACGGTATATTTTTGTATGTAGACAAAATGTGTGCACTTGTAAATCAGGAGAAATTTCTCAAGCTACGGCCGACTCGACGCGCTGCCTTTTGAATGTTCTGTCCAATTATGAAGTATATTGACGATAAAACGAGTCAACGTTGGCCACCTCGTATATTCCCTTATTTAGAAATTAGTTCAAAATGATTTATCCAAAATTAATTTCACTACAGAATTTTACTAAATTCACCTTAATAAAAAAAATGGTCTGCATGCAGAAGTTTCACTGAAACTAATGTTACCTATAGTTTACTATACCTGTTTTGGTTGCCTCAGCAGTGAGGTCCTTTTCGAAAATTAATCAAAAATTTCAAATGAAACTCTAAAAATTGTATCAGTGTTTATCTTTTATTTTGCTACAAGCTCGAAAATTATCCACATCAGAACAGTAGAATGACCTGACTCTGCCTCGTGTATTATTTAAAACTATTCTCTCTCTAACGAGAATTAACAATAGATAATATTAAATTTCATTTTAAAAAAGTATTTTGTTAAGTGATAATGAATTGTTTATTCAGTTTTTAATAAATTATAAATAGGTATTACAATTCATTACATTTTGTATTTTTCAGAATAACTCAATTTTGAAATCATTTTTTTAATAAATGCCCACCTAAATAAATTGAATATTTGGAGTATTTCTATTTTTAGTATTTTTATTCATAGCAAAATGATATTTTTAATAAAATGTTTACACCGTAGTGCTAGTGGTATCAGCTATAATTATTCATTACCTTGTCATATTATTTTACTTTGGTTACAAATGAATAGCTTATCGTTGCTTACTCAAAACTTTTAAACTAATTTCGTGAGATAAAACACTAGATAAGAAACAAAGATTTACGTGTAGTGGTATTTGTTTTGTTTGTTTGCATGTGGCTAGGATAAGCCGTCATATTCTAGGAAGTTGTAAGTCAGGGCATTGTGAAATGACCCTCCGATATCAATGTTGACGCAAGGTATCGCTGGACTGCAGTATCTTATCAAAGTTAAAACATTTCAACGGACGTTTACGTTTACTCAAAGAAAGCCTTTGTCGGCCTACATCCTCCTAGACACACCTAAAAAATACTTCATATTTTCCTAAATGCATGAAGACGACAATTTAATAACGATTTTTTATATAAACTTAAATAAAAAAATTAGATGTGCCCATCAACAACTGGTCGCCATTACACAAAAAAATCACTGAAATAAAAAACAAAATGAAGGTTGTTGCATGTTTCATAAAAAAAAGGCAGGGTTACGGAATTATCTGATTTTAGCTTAATTTCAAAATCGTGTTTTACAAAGTAAAAATTTAAAGTAATGATAAAAAATTACAATAAAATCCGTTTATAACGAAACTGCTTTAGCGACAAACTTGTTTGAAAGTTTTTTTTTTACATTTATCGGTTATAGTAATTTCCGACTACAGCGACAAAATTTTAGTATCCCTTTGATATCGTTATAACTGGATTTGACTGTAACACATTTCAAAATAAATCACACAAAAAAAAAAATTGCGGTAAAAATTAAAAATAATATACTGGTAAAATTAAACAGATTTAGTGGTAACATTTTCCACATGCTTTCCCCCAATTTTCGTAAATCTGTAATGCTAAATAATAATTGCAGAACATGTGATTTAAATCAATGATTTTCGTATTATGATTTAAATCAATTGATTTAAATCAATGCAGCTCTGCAGAAAGGTTAGTTGTTTTTTTTGTAAATCATTTCTGTTGCTACTATTCTACGCTATATAGGTATATACTTATTCAAGAAAATAAACTTTCAATTTTTAAAAACCGTCAAAATGAGTTTGTAGTAATCGATAAAAATTAAAATATGACTTGTAATATAAAAATTTAAAATATGCAAAATAATTTATAAATTTTTATAGTTAATTGAAATATGTCTTAAATAACCAATAAAAAAAAATGACATCTGACAAATTGTATCTTATTTTTATTAACAAAATAAAAAACCGGTATTTTTATTATATTCACAGGTATTTAGATACTTGACCTTCAAGTTTTTGGTATTTGCTGTGGTTTTCTTCAAAACATATCAAACTGATGATTCAGATAACGGTTTTTGTAGTACCCTTGCAGTCCCATTCAAATTTAATACCAATTAACGAATCGTTATTCTTTTTTGCAACGGTTTAAAAAAATCCGGTAGCACAACTAAAAAACGAGTCTGACACGTAGAAAAATTACTTACGATTTATTGTTTTTTGCCGAGTTCATTTACATATGAAACCACGTCCACTATTATAAATAACATTTTTAATCACGCCGCTGTAGAAAAAACTAGGGGGTAAGTTTTTTCCCACAAGTATTGCTATCGCCTTTGACGCACCTCTATAAGGGTCGAACTTTCTTTTTTGATTTAAATTTGCCAGGTTAAAAAACGAACATTTTTTTATGCATATCATTGCAGACAGGTTTTTTTATGGTAGGGGAAGTACCCTAAAGATTTTTTTAGTTTCTCACGGTGCATCCGGCTACCGGTAGAAATTAATTTTTATTTCACCTCTGAAAATATTTTATCTGTAAATGAATCACATTTAAAATCCTTGTTTTTCCGTCGACATTTTCATTTTGTATTTGTAACCAAAGTTAGTAATATAAAAAAGAACATGTTTACTTCTACAAAACAGAATTATTAAATTTTTAATCACAAATGTGAAAATGATTCCAGAGATGAGTTTGATTTCATTAACGTAATGAAATGTTCATTTGGTTGCACACTACCTGTGTATAAATAACCTAAAAAGTATTTACATAAAAACTCTGTCCCCTCCGGGTTTTTTAGCTCTCATCTCTTACCCTTTCTGAAGGGTACATTGGTCCAGCCAGGTGTATTAGTGAAAAACTACCCTATTTCATTGCCGCGGGGATGCTGTGATTTATTTTTTGTGCCACCCTTTGCTTAATCATTCACGCTCATAATGGAAGCTTTGTGTATTTGCAATAGTCGAAGATTTAGAAGAATGTTAATGTGGTATTATCTTGCATTACTATGTTGATATGATAAATTACTCATATTATGTTTGATTTTAGATTTATTGATGTAATTCTGCTTATATTTGACTTTACATATCCGTTGGAATATAAATCATTTTATTGAATAATGTTTACTTTTAAAGACACAGTTGGTAAGAATGAGTTAAAAAAATCGTTACTACTTCATTAGCGTGGGATAAAATTGTTCATAAATAATAATAGTTCAGTTTTTAAATCACAGTATTTCAAGGTGGTTTGCATAAATCACAGTAATGTTACATTCTTTTAAGGAACAGCATTCCAGGTCTCTTAAGCAATGCATGAATTTTTTTCGTGACACTTTTCTTGCGTTGTATTATGATGCAGGTTGTCGCCGTACCATATTAAAAAACTCAATTCAAAAAATTAAGAAAACTACCTTATTTAAATAATTCTCATTTTCTTGATATTTAAATTTTTACCTTTAACTCGTTTACAAAAAAATATGTATACAATTATTTTTGATGTAAGTATTTAACATATAAATATAATGGTTTGGTAAATATTTATAGTTAGGTAGTTTAAAAAATAAAAACTATTTATGAAGGTGGATCCAGACTTATGGTTCCTCTGTGCTTGTATTGAAGAGATCTATTTATATAATTACTTAACTGTGTTTACATTCATTATATTCTTCATTATTATAATATTTGTAGGCTATGAATGAAAAACAAGAGTGATAAATTTAAATTAAAAAATTAATATTGTTAAATAAATAATGTTTTGATTTCCATTATATTTTTCAATCGCATTTTTTTCATATTTTTATTTTTTAAGGATATGAAATTAATACATGGTTAAATTCAGAAGAAAATAGGCATAAAAATATTTATAATCTCATAAAAAAAAACTTTTTGTTGTTTTTCTTCTCTGATAGGATGTTCCCCTTGGTCTCCTACAACTCTATTCTATACTTCTATAGCATTTTTTTGTACCTATAATAATACAGAAAATAATGGCGGTGGTCGTTTTTGGTGTTACACCCTGTATACCTAATTGTTATCTATAAAACCATTTACCTATTGCACTAAATTAAGTGATGAGTAAACTGAAATATGCTAATGGAATAATTAAGATATATCAAATGTAATACGAGTAGATAAATAAAGAATTTTATATGAATATTTATGATAATCATGTGTGGCTTTGTAAAAACAAATACTAAGAGAAGCGTTATAGATATATTTATTTACTCTATTGAAACACCTGCAACACTAGGAATGCAATTATTCCAAAATTTGTTTTCCTTATGCAAAATATCATGGTTCGATAATAACTTTGAATTTGAATAAAAATTAATTAGAAACAAAATGTTGAATGGATTAGCTATAAAAAAATGTTTCATATCTATTCATTAAAGTCAAGAGGTCATATTGATCGTATCAGATAATTATTTTAAATAGCTGTGTAGTTTCAATAAGAAATAATGATTGATAAAATATTACTTAGTAACCCACTTTTTTGATGGATTATTTAAAATACAATTATTGTTCCACTCACAATACAATGTTGGTAAATTGCGGCTAACCTAATCTCTTCGATGATAAGATTTGTGAAGAAAAAACCTATTAGTAAATTCTCCTCACGTATGAGTGACCATAACCGTTAGGTCTTCCTCTGAGAACAACCTAACCCTGACCTCGCCAACATCGGCTTCCGCCGGGCCACTCTGATAAAAAGTCTACAATGACTGAATGGGCCTATTCAATCATCTCGGAAAAAACAGACTTCAAGAGGTCCAGCCGTGGGTTTTTTATTCGGGGGGTGAACGTTTTTTATGTCGGATGCAGGGTAACACATCGGAAGAGGCTGGCCGGATATTACGATTATTCTCGGCCTTTAACGGAAGTTGGGAAAGAGAATAGGAAAAAATATAAAGATCATATGTGTGAGATATTTATGGGTGTCAATTCGTGGGAAAACTCTACGAAAATTTTAAATTTTCCGCAAGTTTTTTCAGTTACTAAAAAAAAGATCATAATTATTTGAAATATTAAACATAAATATATTTACCTTTACTATTTCACAAATAATCATTTTAATTTAAAATTTATATGTTGTTTCTTTCTAAAAATACATTTTACCTTTGTACAATATTTTCAAATTAAAATCAAAATTGAAACATTATACATTTAACAACTAAACTAAATAAAAATTAATTGTATTTGTATAAAAGTTATTAATTTCAAGTATATTTTAAAGATTTCATCATTTAATTATCTTTTCGGAAATAAAGCTGAAAATTTTAAAATTAAAAATAATATCATATTGAAATTGAATTCATGTTTCTTCTTTATGAAAATAGCAATACGATTATATTTCACGAGGTGATTTCTGGTAAATGTTCTGTTATAAAAAAATTTGTAGTGCATTGAAGTACAAACAGAATAAGTTATTTTAAATATGATTGTGTAATTTTGCAATATTTGAAGTTTGTAGAAGAATGGATTAAGAATGTTGGAAACTTGTAAATTGTGAAGTAGTAAGATATTCTTAGGTTCATGTGTTCTATTTATTGGGAAACAGGTGTACAGATTGGATGTTTGGGATTATAATTAATCTATCATCAGCGTGGAAAATATAACAGTGAAAATTTAGAGAGATCGAAATCTTTTACATGCTGTTAATGGTTGTAGATAAAAAAGTTATCAACGGAGATATTTTTTTAAATTATGAATCTAAATTAATACAATTTAGGATAAAAAACCGCACCCTTCGAAGGAAAGGTACGAACTAAGAATATCTTACTATTTATAGAAGAATAAAATTCAGAACTAGGATCCAGTTAATTTATTAAAAAAAAAAATTGTCAACCTCGAACGGTTTCATTGCCTCTTGGACCATCTTATAATTTTTTTGACGAAATTTTTATTTATGAATTTTTTGTATTACGATCAGTTTATTATAGCTATTAACATAGCTAGGATAGTTATGAGTATCATAACATCCGTGGTTTGTTCAATAGTTTACCAGTTTTACGATATTAATAAACATTATTTTATAAAATTCTCTTGCGAATAACATTTTCGTGATCAAGTCTGTATGGGTTCATATGACAGCTGTATTATCCAATTGTCCCACGTAATTTTAACAATTCTTTAGTATAATATTGTTACCATATTGACTTGTCAAAATTACATGGTATATAAATATGACTTAGTTTCCCTGCTTAGTTTTATCTGTGTAAACATAAGCTTAATATCCTGAAATCGGTAAAATTGATTAATCATCTTTTGAAGTTGACCCAAGTTTGGCCGAAACTGGTCGAGGTTGATTTTTGATTTTTTTTAAATAAATTGACTGCATCCGAGTTTTATATTTTATTCTCCTACAAGTTCCTTAGAAAAAAAGCCTGCATCACTTTATTATTTTTTTACCTGCGAGTATATTTACTTCATATTAACCTATTTGTAAAAACGTAATAATGAAATAAAAAAAAAATGCTTTATGTCGTTGGAAAGCAAATTTATTAAAGTATAACAAGACACTTATGAAATTCGATCCCGAATTTATATTAAAATAATTGATTTATTTTCCTTTCATAATGAGCAAGTATACCGATTTGAATAAGTAACGAGTTGACGGCAGAGAATTCGGTAGTAACCTCTGACTTGACTTGTCCGGTGTCATATTTTTTTGGCGAAATTTTTATTTATACCTATATTTTTTTTGTATTACGACATTTACACATTTTATTAAATTGATTAATTACCTCTTATCGGTTAAAGTTGATCGTTTTTTTTTAAATAAATTGACTACAACTGAGTTCTATATTCATTCTCCTACAAGTTCCTCTGAAATGAAGATTCCTTTACTTATTTGAAGTTTATTATTTCTAAAACATCCTTATAATTTTTCTTTCTAAGGGTATATTTATTTCATATTGGTCTATTTATAAAAAGGTAGCAATCAAATAAAAAAGAAAACTATGCTTTATGTCGTTAAAAAGCAAATTTATAAAGTGTAACTCTACACTTGTGAAATTCGATCCCGAGTTTATATTAAAATAATTGCTTCATTTTCCTTTTACAATGAGCAGGTACAACGATTTGAATGAGTAACGAGTTGACGGCAGAGAATTCGGTAGTAACCTCTGACTTAGCGATGTCCGGTAGCGATGGCCTACGTCCGGCGTCCGATACATTTAATCGGAATAATTAGCAAGTGACGCGGTCATGGCAGGCAATGAGCAGTGTCGGTCTGAGCGGAAGCCCCTCCGGTGGACACGGGATATGGGGCCGCTGGAATCTCACTCCCAATCCAGACGCACGAGTGCAGTCAGATGGGATCACAGGATATATCTCAGCTTGCAAACTAAGTGGGTCGCCTCTCGCCTCAAATTAATCATACACTATTAAATATATACCTAATACAACTATTTTTATTTTTATATTTCTACATTTATAAATAACAAAAAAACAAAATATAACATTTCTTTAATATTAATAATAACAAGACAGCGTTGGTAGCCATTAGGTTTCGCAGTATATACTAATGTTAAGAAAAAAAAATTAAATCTTTTTTAGGAAATACTTTTGAACTTTTCCCGACTTCTTTTAATACCAAGTGAAAAGTTTCAAAATCAAAAACCTATACAATTTCTATCAATTTTCAATTAGTTTCTACATGTTTGGTTATAAATCTTTTCTAAACAAACAACAATTTTTTCTTTTAGTGATATGATTCTTCTCTCAACTTTCATTAGTTTCATATCTTCAAATTTCCTTTAGAAAAATACAGATATTATAATGTTTTTATTTATTTGGTACATATTTCTTACTAAATATATATTCTCACAGTTGTAATTGTCTATTTATTATTAAGAAAAAATGTTTCCCTCAAAAATTAAAAGCTAACTAAATTATTATTTTTATTAAGTTTTTGCTAAAAGTAAAGTACCTTTTTGAAGACACTACGAGAAAAGTTGGCCTTTTGGCACTACCGATTTCAATAGAAAAGGGAGGTGCACAACTAGATGTTATAACAGTCGCATATACAAAATTTCAAAATTTTCATGTTTAAATTATGCAAGATACATATATACGTCCGTACAAACCACGCCTAAACTAGTGAAAATGGATTCCCGGATACTTCATAGTAAATTTTTGTTGAAATCTGGAAAGATTTTTACGATTACAATAGTTAATTTACTCCCTACAAGGAAGAAAAAAGGTCGAGGGCTTTTGAGTTTCAGAAATTTATTTTGATGTCAAAAGAAGTCGGAAAAAGCTGTTCCAAATTAATTTTGATGTACTAGTACTGTTCGCCAATTATTAAAAACTAACCAATTCTTTATGAATAGCAATAATTATTGAATATCGAAATTTTAAAATTAAAAAATTTGCTCTTTGTGTGGAGCTGCATTAACAAAAAACAAATACCGGAAATAGACTTTATCTCAAAAATAACTATCAAATTTTATTGAAAATTAAAATTAAACAATATATTTGACAAAATAAATTATATTACTAGTAATACAATGTTATGAAATATTATTGGATTTTTTTTTATTTGTTTACCAACCAGTTAGAAGTAATTATTCTAATAAAGATCACTGATAATGTTTGTATTACTGTAGGTGTAAATACTGTAAAGTATCTTGTTCTGTTGAACCTGCGATGATAATTTTGTAATTTGCAGTAATACTACAGCTTTCCGCTTTCATCTTCTTTCATCTCGCAGTAAAACAGACATTCGTTCCAATCATTCGTAATTGAATAGTAGAATTTATAAAGGATCACCATCGTCACGTCTGTGGACATCTCGTAAACAATTTTCATGTTTGCAACACAAAACGAAATCCAATCCTCTGTAAACTACAAACAACGTGAAACATTCGATTCCACGATCTCTTTTTGTTCATTTTGCATTCATTAGTTAATTACACTTTACACTTCCACCTGCATTGAAGTAATATTGAAATGCAGGCTTAAGCCTTGCCCAACGAGTGCAGTTTTAATCCCGTTGACATTCAATGCATAAATGGATTTATTATTTACATTATATGTTACAAAGCTTAATGTATCTGCTAAAATCAGTACAGTAGTTCTAATTTTGAAATCAATACTAACTCACATTAATAATAAACCAAACAATATTTTCTTTTTTTATCTAAGAACATATTTAAAATAAACAGGGTCTCAAAAGTCTATGACACTTTTTTCGAAATGTTTGTATTCCATTTTTTTTTAGTCGGGGATACAACGTCAAAATTTCCGAGGAACTTTTTATTTTCTAGACTTCAGTAAATATTATTATTTTAAAACCTTTTTTTATTATCTAACTTTTATTTATTTTTAAAACCTATACCCCATATCAAAGTTGTGTAGAGTTAAAATATACCAAACAACAGTACTAAACCAAAAATTGTGTTATAAATGCGAAATATCTCAAAAATACTCAATTTTGAGCACAAAATTTCGATTTTGGATAATAGCGTACATTGATTGATCTTGATGAGCTGATTTAAAATTTTCAAACCGAATTTAATTATATCTTTTCATTCCTTAAATATTTGCTTTCAAAGTTGCACCTCAAAAGTATGTTTTTTGGCTATATCTCTAAAATTCGTAGAGGTATGATCTTAACGATTATACCAGCCGATTCTACGGGATAATTTATATAAAGAAATGTTTTCTCCGCATATACGTTCTTTGGAACGATTACGTGAAAACTGACAAAATCGGAAAAACCTAAATTTCAGAATTTCTCCGATGAACTTTTTTTCTCCAACACATTTCATTTTCTATACTTAAGTAAATATTGATGCGTAGATTTGAAATTTTCAAACCGAATTGAATTATCTCTTACCGTTCTCGAGATATTCATATTCAAAGTTGAATTTTGGCAATACCTAAAAAAACAGGTTTTTTAGGTATAGCCCTTTAAGGGTTAGGTTTACGACTTCGGCAATCTCACCAATCGATTCTACAGGCAAAATTATGTAAGTATACCAATTTTCAGATTTTTAATGCAAAGGATACAATTTTTAGAGCGAAAAAACGAAAATTGGCGAAATCGAAAAAATTGCCTGATGAACCCCTTACGATTTTTTCGATTTTTGGCCATTTTCAGTTTTTTCCGTCTAGAAATTCTAACTGTTGAGATAAAAATCTGAAAATTGGTACACTTATGTAATTTTGCCCGTAGAATCGATTGGTGAGGTCGCTGAAACCAAATTTCAACATATTTCAGGGCTATTCCTGAAAAACCTAATTTTTCAGGTTCAACTTTGAACGCAAATATCTAGAGAACGGTAGAAGATAATTGAATTCGGTTTGAAAATTTGGAATCAGCGCATCGATATTTACTTAAGTCCAGAAAATAAAAAATTTTAGAGAGAAAAAGTTTCCAGGCAAAAAACTGAAATTTCGTTTTTTTGTTTTTCTCATTTTTCACCGAATCGTTCCAAAAAAGGTATATGAGAAGAAAACGTTTCTTTATATAACTTTTTCCGTAGAATCGACTGGTATAATCGTTGAGATTGTAACTCTACCAATTTTAGAGATATAGCCAAAAAACACACTTTTTTGAAGTACAACTTTGAGAGCAAATATCTCCGAAACGAAAAGAGATAACTAAATTCTGTTTATAAATTTGATATCAGCACAGCCTAATTCTTTAAAAAATATTACAAACAAAATTTTGTAAAATTTGAAAATTTTCGAGGTAAAAATTCGATATTTTCAAATATTTTCGGGTTTACCCAAAAATGCAGCATCAGCGGCTTTGAGAATTACTTCCCCTGTTATTACTAGATATATAAACTATTATATTATTAATTATAAATTTTATAAACTTGCTTTTGAAAAGAAGAAAATATATATTTTGCATAATTTATTGTCAAACGATACGCCAAGATCGAATAAAAATAACTAGTTTATACACTTAATGCATAAATTATATCATTACAATTAACATAAAATATATAGTTTTCAATGTAAAATTCTTTAAAAAATATTCTTTTAGGAAACAAGTCGCATATTCTAAATTAATTAAAAGTAAAATATGCAATGGTTAGAGTTAGCGATTTCATAATGAGATCTTTTGCATGTATCTTTTAATAAGGAATTTTCCTGAATAGTTTCTAATTAAGTAAATGAATGTAACTGTCTCCTGACATCAAAGTATAGGAGTAAGTATTTTACGTAAGCGTTGACTAAGCTAGCAGAATTCGTCCTTGTGAAAGATCAACCGCATACCGAAATCGCGCTGTCGATTCCCATACGTTTTTGTCAGCGGTCATCGAGCGAGCGTCGAATTGCTAACAATTATTCACTAAATTGCTCCAGTCTGTGTAATTCTTTTGGTCAGAATCGCAACTAATCTCTTGTCGGCAGCAGAAAACATCAAAGCAAGCCGATAAATGACCTCAGGCATTCGCTACTGACCGCCAATTGACGGGAATTAAATAGTAATGTTACCGCAAAAACAAATTCCACCGACTTAAGTTTGGTAATAGTTGACTGTTAGTCTTCTCGCAAACAAAAATCGCTAATATAATTAAAATTGTCTAAGATAACAGTAATACCTGAATTTACCAATAAATCGGATAAAAAGAAATATCGCAATTTATTCTGAAAACGAAGGTGCTTTACTCATATCTACCAAATCATTTTTCTTGAGCATATAATTAAAAATTATCAAACAGGAACAAATAAAATATCTACTATCATTAAGGAAAATACATGATCACTTTTATTTTAGAAAATAAGTATTATAGAGAGGAAACAAAAAATTGTCTAGCAGTAAAAGCCCAAGAGACAGAACCAATATATAAAAAAAAAATAGGCGGATTTGAGAATTAAAAAACTTAATTGGCTTCTAGGAACGAAACTAAAATTACCAGTATACTGCAAAATTTTATTATATAAAGCTGCAATTAATCGTATACATATAGAATGCAATTATGGAGAGTGCGCAAAGAAATCAAATTAAAATATTATACAAAGATATTAAAATAAATGTCTACGACTAATTGTAGGTAGGTAAATGCTCCGTGGCATATTACAAATGAATCAATACATTCGGATTTAAAAATTAAAGATATTAAAGAACTAATAGAAACATACTCTACTCGATATGAAAATCGCTTACATAACCATATAAATAATTTAGCAATAAATTTATTAGACAATTCCTCTGAAATAAAAAGATTAAAAAGAACTAAATCTCTAGATTTGGTATCTAAATTATAAAGTAAAACTGAAAGAACTCTAATGGGAGTTATTTCTCGCACGTTATTATTTAATTTATCACATTCGCTAACCAGATGTAAATAAAGAATTACATAAATAAATTTAAAAATATATAATTTTGATAATTTAGTTTCAAAACTATAATTATAACTGCCATTTAAAATAAATGTACCTTATCTATCGTAGAGTACAATAATCTTTAGAAGAATTGAAATTTGTATTTATTTTATAAGTATTTTACTTGGTACAAGGTATCAGCTTTCTATAAATTTAAAATTAAGAATGCAATGCAATTTTATGTGATTTATAGTTAAGGACTTTGGGAATCGAATCTGAAGTCGGCCTGCATTAAATTCATGTTACACGTTTACTAATCTGCTATTTCAGCTTATATTTGAGCGAAGACATACTAATTACCATATTTCTGTGTAATATAGAATACTTCCTTATTCAATAGTTCCAATACGCATGCGTTGAAGGTATCTCCACCCACGTCTGTACTGACCAGTCCGATCGAAATTCGGACACGTCTCCCGTCATGCGCAAGAGAGTCAATAACGCTCTGATCTAAATCGTAATCCTAAACACGAAAACATGCCATAAATCTAGCAGCAAACGCTCCCCATTTGTTCTGTTCGAAAGAATGTAATAGATGAGTTGATCCTGTGTCCATCTCTGCGGTGATATACGACCGCGTTGACTGGATGATCAGTTAATCTCGATTCCGGTTGTGCGGTCACGCTTTGGAAGAACTGCGCCTGTTTCTCCGATGACCACTGGATGAATTATTGCTCAATTTTATTCTTAAGCTTTTGCTGGTAACGAACTTAACCATTTCGTATGAATATGAATACATAAACACTAATAAAAAATGCTCCCTCAGATGAATAATACTAACATGAAGCTGAATAATACTAGCTTCTTAAAATGTGTCCATCCTTTTTTTAATGCTATTTACAATGGGTTTTGCTTTTGATCTTTACTAAACTTGTAATGGGAATTTCATATGATAATTTTTACTTTTATTTTAGGAATACAAGATACAATTTGTCCGCTATAGCTTGTGTAGGTTCTCAGTATTTTTGATTATCGAACACCAATCACCAAATCTCATAATCTGTTTAATTCAATTAGATATCGATGCTTCACTCAAAAGAAAATTATATAAAGTACCGTAGGATATTTAGTGTTTTTTTGCTCATAAGTTAAGTTATATGCAGACGAATTAGGTAATGAGGATAATACGAGAGAATGGAAAATCCCTTTATAAATATATCTAAACGATTCGTATATACCTAATTAGTCCAACCGTGTAAATAAAAGATATTTATTGTATACTAAAAACTAATGATTTATTTATTTCGAAATATCTAATATGAACTAAATAGATAGGTATTCCAGAAATATTACTACCATTTTCTCTATCGACACATGAAATCACAATTTTAGAACACAAGAATACCTAATTGTTTTCGTTCTATTATTTCATCACCTTCAATAATTTGTAGCAACGAAAATTGTAGATAATTATTAATATAAAACCTTATTATTTATTGGACTTTATTAGGACTTGAACTCAAAATGTTTTATTTTTATTAGGATGGGTAGGTCCAGGATTTAAATTCCAGAGAATTTTTCCTAAATTTAATGCTTTATTATTAGATGTTGAATCGATGACGATTCTAATGCTGGTACGCACCAAGAGTGAATAAATCTATTAATAATTACTGGATCAATACAATTTATTTCTTAAATAAAATAAATTATAATTCACATTAACAATTAAAGGATTCCATTACTATGCAGGGATTTATTCATAAGTAATATAACACGAGCCATGAAATTATTGGAAAAATTTACACAGATGTTCTTCGCAGGAATTATGAATAAATTAACTTCTTAGCTCGAATTATATTAGCTTGATTACTTCACGAATGACAACAGTTCAACATAAAAATTTTTATATCAATCAAATGTAACCATGACTATGATACTGTGGTTTTATCAAATTTCTCTATCTACGGCCATCAAACGAAGCATACTGATTGGGTGAAAATGACATGTATGAAATAATCAAAGAATAATTATTTAATTATTATTATTATTTAATTAATACATATTGTTAGAGGGCAAGTAAAGGAAAATAATGTTTTTTCTACAAATTTTGTGAAGTAAATGAATTACAGATTTTTTTTTACATCGAAAAAAATTAAAATCTACCTCGCCAAATTCGTTAAAAATATTAATTTTTTGTCGGTCGAAATATCCTTATTCTAATTATTATTCCTTAGACTTTGCATTCCTCTTCATCTTACGAGTTATCAATTAATTTAGGTACTCAAAAGTTCATCCTGCAATATATTTTTTTTAAGTATTTACCACATATAAACACTTGCCTTTCAATATTTGCCACTAAAATAATAATATAATACGTATATAATAGTTTTTTGCTATTTTTGACAAATCGCTATGAAATCCGTAAACCTGCTATATATGGTATATTGTTGATGAATTATGGACTGTTGGTGCATATGGGTATTATGAAATTGTACAAAGAAGAGTATATTTCAAATAATCCAAATTAGAAATTCGCATGTTGAATAGTAAGGCATCTGTATTGATGTGTATTTTCCGCTAAGCGAAGTAAAAATATTAAATAAGAGGTAAAAGTACAGTACATAAATCGAGAGTTTGCATGTATAGCAAAACCCATCAAACACTTCAATCGATAATGATACAAGCAAATTCTTGCATGAATTTAGAATTTATATCTTTAGAGGTAAGGATTTCCAGAATAATAAATAGGTGAAATTTTTATATGATTAATAACATAATAGGTCTTGGAGCACGTAGTGAGCGAGCGTGGAGCATGTTTCGATGTTGTAACATACTTTATTATGTTTGTAATGCTGGCAAATCTGTTTAATCTCGTTGTCGCTGCGCAGGCTATCGCGGCAATCAGCTGATGCACAAACAAACACGCGCGGCTCTGCGGCGAGCAGAAGAAGCGACTTCCTAGTCTTTTTACAAGCGCCCCCGCAACGCGCTCTGATATATAGGTCACATCTTCTTCGGTACATTGTCGCTGAACACGCACGCTCGTGACTACACAGCCATCCCACAGTCACATCCACATCGGCATTAAGTTACTGAAGAAGCTACGTTACCGCAAACACTTTTTAATCATTCATTATGTCAATCTCAATAATACTATTTTAACTCAACCTAATAAAATACTTTTTCGTTTTACTATTTGAACTTTAAAATAATCCACCAATCACATTGTAAAATAGCTCTTCAAGTTACAAGGAATATTTCCGAGGAAGTTGTAATGAATGTCAAGATCTTATTAACTTTCGAGGATGTTAAGATTCCATGTTGCTTATAATATTTTTTGCTCTACAGAATTCCTTTCGACATTGTCATCAACATAAGATACCTATAAAAGAAGGTATTTTTTAAAGTTGCAGACATTTAATAAAATTCACTAATACAGAAGGTGTATTAGTGGATTTTATTAAAGACTGCAACTCCAAAAATGATGTATTAGTGGATTTTATTTAATGACTGCAACTCCAAAAAGGGAGTAGTAGTGGATTTTATTAAATGACAGCAATTTCAAAAAAAGACCTTCATTTATTAACATCCAGTCGATAAAACCAATCCTACTTAAGTTACCTATGTTTATTACTATGTTAATGTAAGTATTATTAATGGTATAAGTGAAATTATTATGGTCCATTATCAATAAAAGATTACAATTAAATATTGGAGGACACTTAAATTCTTACATATCTCGCACCTGTAGATGAAATGTATAGTTACAATATTTTGTATGACCATTAAGATATTTGCTTGTTGTAAGTTTGTTATTGCTTCTGATACATCGAATATTGTAAACACATTTTCATTTCCCACGGTAACCATAGACAATTTTAAGGTGTAAATTCATTCATTTTGTTTTGAAGCTAGTTTCTAGGACGTAATGGAATGAAGAAATATTTATTATTAAAATATAAATAATACAGGAAATAATATCGTGGTCGTAGAAAAAGTGTAGTGTACAAGTCGCTTGAGTGCCCTGAAAGGCGGTCTAAGTGCTAGCGATTCAGGATCTCTGGTACATCCTGAGACCAGCAATATTACCGGTCATATGGATTCCTATTCCTAATATTCATTTTTTAATTGTGGCTGTACTAGTGGGATTTTTAAAATAAAAATTTGTATGCCTACATACATAAGTTTTTTGATTATTTTTTTTTCACAGTAGTTGCCAACACTATTTATTTCTATTCTTTAACATTTAATAGCAGAATTTTTAAAGTAACACTTCGCCTCGTGCAGAAATTTTTACATGTCTTGGAAAATAGTTAATTGTAATCACTTGTTTAACATTACATTGTATTATTAGATCCTTTTACCCTTTCCATACTTTTTATTATAAACTTTTGCTTTATGAAAATAACTTCTTCTATAACACAATATAAGAACATATTATCAAGTAAATCAAAAATCAAAATGCTAGGAGGGTTATGGCTACAAATGAACTTGAGCAGTGAACTTCCTTCTTTTCTGACAAGTTTTATGTGCATTCTGGTAAAAGAGCATGTTAAAATTGAATTAGCGAGTTATTAGGAAAAATATAGATACATTTTTAAGAACAGAGTTATATATTATTAATAGAATAGATCTTTTCCATTTTCAGGTATAATTTGTATCTTCTTGTGTGAAAACAACGGTACGTGCGGTGCAAGAATGTTCTGTAAACAATTTCATATTACAGCGTGTAATCCTTTGCCGGTGTAAATATGTCCTGCAAAGGTCGTGTACCGAATGAAAGCTCGCGTTACACGACGCGGAATCAGTCACATCACATCGCAACTTCGCAACGGTTGCTAAAGAGACCGTTAATGAAACGATCAATAGATCAATCAAATGGAAGCCGCAACAAAAGAACTATTCCGCTCCTTAGATTCAGATACCGCGGCGGATGAATTTATACTCGTTGCATCACTGCACTAAACATAAACTTTACTCTAATCACCACATTCGAGTTCGCAGACAATTAGAGTGATCGTTAGGCCTATGTCCTTCCAATTTAGAACAACGTATAAGAGCATCACCACAATACTCATGAAACTCATTGTAAATAACTTTCATATAAATTAACTAGAAAATGCTATAATATTTAGCAATCAGGCAATTTCGAAGGTTTTATATCTGTTCCCACCGGTTTCGACCCCTGAGGAAGATCTATGTGAGGTCGCAGAAAGACCAATTTGAAATTGTAACAAGTAGGAACAGAAATAAATCTTTTGAAATATTGACTGAATGCAAGAATTTTTTACCCTATCCTATTCATCGACCAGTCAAGAATATACCTTTATGATTCCCAGTTTTCTAGGGAAAATTTGATAAACTCAATAGTACCAATCACCGTAATTATATTTGTTGAAATGTAAATTTTATGTTTGAACTGTTATCATTCGTGTAATAATCATATGTTATACAAGAAGATTGAAAAATCTCGATTATACGAGACGTGTTGCTTGAAAATACAACGAGACCGTTTCTATTGTCCCACGTTATTTCGTCAAACCTATACGATAATTTTATTACCATACTTACTTTTTACAAGGGATATAATTATGACTTAGTAATCCTGCTTACTTTTGCCTTTGTAGACAAAGACTTCATATGCTGAAATCGGAAAAATTATTAAAAACCTTAAGAAAGAACATTGTATACGCTCTTTCTCATTAATATGATCTATACATAGATATTTTGATGAATATATTGGTGAAAATGCTATGACATAAATGACATAATAAATATTAATTCGTAGTACAAAGGATATCTTTGCAGCTTATAATATGGGAACAAAATTAAACCATGCAACCGAATATATTATGAGAATTATACAAAGTCAGTATTATAAGTAGCACGTTATGCTTCGAATTTGAAATTGTGGTTCGTGTTATCTGCTCTTTAAGTTCTTCAGTTAATTTACTAAGCATCTAATGTTATGTTTTTAATGGTACCATTATTTTCAAAAGTGAATGTGGCATTCAGTTGCTTCTTTCACTAGTTTTATTTCGCAAGTTTGTTTATTAGACCTATTTTCTCATGAACTTAACTAGGCCTTTGTACTTTGTAATGTATAAATTTACACGTAAAAGTCTACAAATTAAAATCTCAATTAAAAATTATAATTATGTAGACTGTGAAATATATTTACTTTATTATTTCGATATAGATATTGAATTATCTCATTTTTCCTCATTTTGCATAATGTTTATTTACACAAAACATAATAATAAATTTCTTCCGTGAATCTTGAATGGAATTTTTATTATACCCTCAAAATGTGATAACGGTTTAACATTACAAGTTTAGAATCAAAAATGCTAACAGCATTCTTGAATATGAAGACATTATTCGTGACATTAGCAGTGAATAGCAATTTATTAATCACAGTTTAAATTGTCCATTTGTAATTAGAAAGGAAAACGTTCGTCCGTTAAATAGCTGCATGCTGCAGGCATGTCGCTGCAGCCTCTGAGGTCGCGCGTCAAATTTATGCCCCAAGTCAAGCAGTCAGTCGCGTAGCAGGTCCCGAGATCCAAATGCAGCCCCACACAATGCGTCCCATGCTGCTTCTCTCCCCCAACAGGACGCATTTTTAAGAAAGAATTGGAAATTAAAATTTGAGTTAAAAAGAGTGTAATGATGGTAAAATTATTATTAAATGTTAAATATTAAATAATATAAGAGGAATTCGAAAATTGAAAAATCTGATGTATCCATCACATTACCTCCCACCACTGTAGTAATATAAGTAGTAGGTATATAAGTAGTAAGTATAATCTATATGTTTTTTAGTACATTAAATTTGTAGTTTTAAAATTAGTTTGTTAAAACAATTAATTTCTTACTTAAATTACTTCATCAAATTTATATAACCAAAAAAACAACTATTTTTAGCTTACTAAAATCGGAACAGAACTTGCCTTGATTCGCGCATGCAAATATGTTCCTTATATATTTCTTACACCTTTATTAATATCACAATAAAAGTAAAGGCATACTTAGCTCTTCATTCTTGAAGACTGAAGTAGCATTTTTAATCCCTCATTGTCAATTTAACAAAAAATTATTATTTAAAAATGTATTTGGTAGACGTGCAAAAAATAATGTATACACCATAGTACTAAAGTACCTTTAATCCTTTATTTCCCTCGGTTACGACACGTGAATTACACTTCACTCTCATGATTAAATCATGCACCGTGCATAATATACTATTAGATATATCTTTTAGGAAAAATGGTTTGAAGCTTTAAATAATTGTAGTCAAAATCTAATCAGTTTGTCGTAAAATCACTCGAGAATTTTGACCAAAAACAAAATCTTCCTTACCTATATATTACTGGCGGGAGGTAAAAAGGAGACGTGCTTCTGTGACAATCTATAAGGTAGTAACCCAAATACCCGCGAATTCTGTTTGAAATAAATCAGCGCATCTATTTACTAGTCGAGAAAATAAAAGTTTTTGGAGAAAGAAAGTTTCTAAGTGAAAAACTAAAATTCTTGATTTTTCATTTTTCTCATTTTTCATCAAATAGTTCCAAAGAACGAATTAAAAGCCGATTGTAGTTAAGAATTAATAATTATTACTGTGTATATTAACAAATGTTGTATCTGTTTCGTAGAAGGAGAAAAATGATGGTATAGTTTACCTTAATAGAAGCAGACAGTGAGACATCACGTCTCGTCACAAATTAGCATTATTTCCTATGTCTGAGACGAATGAGGTTTTCATAGTAGGACGAATTAGCAGAGGATATACACTGCACGTCGCTCGACGATTAACGGATTTTAATCAACAGATAATCATCTTCACGAGATTCTTCAGCCTTTGAGATGGTTCGTGAAATGTCTTACAGAATCTTTCTTTATTCTGGGAATGTCTTGCTTTCAGAACTATTTAGCATCTATTTTTTATGCAACGGCAACTATAAATTGTTTTATATGAGTACTGACATTTGTGAGAAGACCTTAAGTGTATTTGTGAAACTTGAACGCATTAAGAACAAAGAAATTTATATTTCCGGTCAAACAAAAAAGGAGAGGTCATTTCATTGTTAAAAGACCATTTGGTTAAGAATGACTACGAGAATAAAATTATTTCAGGCAACGTGATTTGCGTTTCTACAATAAGAACAAATAATCTCAATAAATACTAAGATTAGTAATATATTTTTTGTGATATTTCACACTAGTAGTACATTTTAGAATTAGAACAACATTTTAATATATTGAATGTCAAAGAAATGAGCTTTACAAAAACATTTTAATTTTCACTTTATGTCGATATCTTATTAATGAACTTAATATTTTTTGATGATAACAAGTAAATTTACTGTTTTTCATATGTTTAGATGATGAAAATAAACGTGTTCTTATAACTAATGAGTGATTGCACTTCGGTTAATATAACTTTTTTACTTCAAATTAAATATGTTCATCACAGTTTGTTGCTTATACTATTACATCATCAAGTTTGAAGTAGAAACTAAATCTATGAAGATCTTTTTGAAATCTTTTATAATCTTACACTGAGACAACTCTTATGATCATTATTTTGAAAGCAAAATTTGATATTGTTAATAAAAAGTGTGAAACGGAGTGGTCCTAGAATCGGAACCCTGAGGTATACCAAAAGAATGAATATTTTATGTGAAACCATAGTTTAATATAAATGGCACTAAAAACATACTAGTAAATTATAAAAAAGTATACATTAATTTAGAGTTTTTAAAGCAAGTTTGTTATAAAGATGATAAAAGGGGATAGGTCGTAGATAACAACCCTGAGGTACACCGGAAGTAACAGGATGAGTGTCTGATATAAATGCATTGTTTAATTTATAGTAAATATACTATAGTAAATGCAAGTAAAACATGTCATAAAATAAGTACCTCACGTCTTTGTGTCTCTTTTTACCTCTCGCCAATCAGTGTGAGAGATATTGGAATGATGCTAAAAATCGGATAAGCACGTTTGAAGTCCCTAGAACACGATTTTTATATTTTTACGATGATGTCTGCCTTTGTGTGTGTGGATGGATGGAAAATTTGCTGCAGATTATAATAAATGTGATGTAAAGAAGAGGTTCTAAATAGGAACACCGAGGAACACTAGAAGGTACAATATGATTTTCTGATGTGAAACCATGTTTTAATATTCACATAAATATTTTAATAATCAAACTATAGTAAACTCTACTAAAACAAAGAAGTCTTAGATGAGTATCCTGCGGAACACCAGAAGTTACATATTGAACACTAATAAACATAGTAAAGTATAAAAACAAAAATTTTCTTCGATTACACCAAGAATGTGTAAACCGCTCTACGTTTGCGGGTGGAAGATGCTCCCTTTGTTCCCGTTGCGTGCGGACTCCGGACATCCTCTGGTGAGGTCAGCAGGTCGCCGGCGTGGTCAGTACCCGTGCCTGGCGTGGGAGTGGTCGCACGGCCCGCATTGTTCCGCTGTCCTCTCGTGAGAATCCCGGCGCAGAGGCTAATTACCCGCAACACACGGCTACTGAATGGAGATCGCGCAATTGTTCCTATAGCACTAATGAGATCAACGCAATACATGCATCTCGTGCAGTGGATACTGTCTGTCTTTCTTGCTGATTAAACCAAGTGAAATGTCAAGTAAATATATATTTGCAAATCATTAACAGCGTATTATTCTCAAAGTATTGTGTACATTTTACTTATAGAAAAAATAAATGGATGATCACATTGAAAAAATCTGACCTGGACAGTGGACATATTTTACAGCTTTAAATAGAAATAACATTTGTAAATCATTTACACCATATTATTCCCAAGGAATCGCATACCTTTTTTTTCTAGAAACATAAGATGGAAGATTCCAGTATCTTTGAATTCAAGATGATCGATTATTTTTTACCAATCACTAGAAAAAAAGTCTGATATGGACATCACATGACTTCCTCGCAGGCTTGTTAAATTTATTTCACTCGATAGTGAGATACGATCCTCCAATCAGTCCCAGAAACAAAATATCAACATTCTATTGGTAATCGTTTTTGAGTGCCCAAATAAATGTTATAGCAGTCCCATCTACAAAATTTCAAATTCTACGGTTAATCATTTTTGAGTTATATGAAATATATTATTATTATTATTAATCCTATTCTTAATTACTTATTTCACCCAGTTTTGTCTTATCCCCCAAATCAAGAATTCTTCTTCTCTTCCACAAATCTACATCTTCTTTCTTCATTTGATAACGAATATTTATTACTTCTTTCTTCTAAATCCAGTAAATAAATTTTAAAACTTCAAATCAAAATTACAGTTGCAAATCTCAATTAAATTCAGTAGTATATTTTCATTGAAATATTAATTAAATACTTTCATTCAAAATATATTGAATTAAAAAATCTTTCTTTTACAAAAAATTTTATCCATTTTTTACTGCACTTAATTTAAACTTATTTCACTTTAAAGTGAAATCTTACTAAGGCTAATCATTCTTCAACTTCCATTCGTTATTCGTTTTATATCTTCGAAGTTCCTTTAAAAATGGATCATCTTTTAAAATTTTTATTAAAATGTTTATCACTGTGTCGTATTGCAATATCTACATAAAATTTTAATAGCTCATAAACTTGTGAAGGAAAATATATTGTTTTCATTTTTTTAGCCATATTTCTCACGAAATATATTCTGATAGTTATCAATTTCAATTTATTAACAAGAAATCAAATGATTATTTTTTATTTAGTTTCTGCCAAAAGTAACGTGCCCTTTAGAAAAGGCTGATTGGAACTAAAAATGGACATGCATAACTAGATGTTATACATAAACAAAATAGATATTTCTGTTGAAATCTGAAAATCAAAATTTTTCGCGAATACAAAACTTCCTTTGCTTCGTATAAGGAAGTAAAAAATAAAAAATGTAAAATACCATCCTGGAAAATATATACATATATAAATTTCGTCTTATTATATTTAAGGTGTATAACGCTTTGCTGATACATATCAGATAAATAACTGAAATTGTTTACATAACAACTATAGGAAGAGAAATTCTTGTTTCTTGTATAGTGAAGGGTAAAATTTAGTGATATCCATGGTAGAATGAAGCTATGATAAGTAAAAATAGATCATTTTTATCGTTAACAATGTCTTACTTTAAATTTAATTTAATATATTTATATCCAATTATATTTATAAATAATCTTCTTGAATAATAAATATATTTTTTTTAAATTTATTTGTTTGTATAGTAACATGTTATTAATAAAGTTATAAATATCGATGTTAATAACACAGTTCATACTTTGTCAATCCATAAAATGAGGTGATTGTCTCAGATATGGCTATCGTGGGCATTTTTAATTGATAGTTTCTCCATTACGGTGTTGGACATCAAAGACTGAACAATAATTAACTGTTATGTACTGTAATTACATTAATGACAATGTGTATGCCTAAATAGGTATATACATGCATTCGAATTTGTCTACTAAGTACTTAATCAAATAAAAAATATCAGTTAACGACTATCTCTAATTTACAGACTATCAATTGACATTAACTGAATGTATACAGTGTCACGCATAAATTTCCTTACTGCGTGAATTGTCAAATAATGATTTATTAACAGATATTAAATTGTTTAATTTATTGCTTTCATAAAATGTAGGAAATTTTGCAAATACAACCACACAATCTTAATGAGCATCGCTAGCATCTTCTATTTAAATTATTTTGCTATTAGATATTCCCAGATATTACTTTATCGCGTAACTTGATACATTTGTATTCAAATAATTATTTATACCTATTACAAATAAGACAATTATATTTTATTACTTATTATAATTAGTTATAAATGAGAAGGTAGAAAGAAAGAAGGATATCTGAGTCATTAAAAAGGTTATTGTGCAGTGAAGTTCGGACAGAAACACGAGAAGAAGAGGACAAGACTGTATGAAAGAATTAATTGAAAGCAAAATCATGGACTTAGCAAGAGGGGTGGGGGGGTCATTAGGAAATTATACGTTATTATAATTTTACTTAATTAGCATTTTGGCAAAGAATTTATTTTGACACATTATTGAAATTGATTCGATTTATAATTCACAAAATATAACATAGGAACTAGATAATAGGTGACTGAGGAAACTGTTCAATAACGATCTAGGAAAATATTTCCAGCAGTAATTGTATTGATTATAATACCAGTTAAAATAAATAATTACATAAAGATCATTCTGTAGAGCAAAAATTATGCACATTTAATACTAATGAAATCTACTGAAACAAACGAATACGACATAGACAAATTGAGAAATTAGGTAAAATATAAACTATTAAGAAATACGTGAATGCCCAAAATATTATGACTAGGTTTATAAATTTATGAAAGAAGTTACAATTTCTTGACTAGGATAGAGATGGAAAAATAAAATTTTCTGGATTTTCTTTAAACCTGACTAAAATCCAGAAAATTATAGTCTTCCATACTTATTTATGGTTATAAAAAAAAATTAAAGCTAATGAAAAAATTGTTATAACATTTGCCTCCTTTGAAAAATAATGCTACCTACGTCCATGAGCAAAATTTATCACAAATGTAGATTCCTAACTGATTGCGAAGAATAAATAATAATTACAAAAATGATTTTTATCATATGATGTAAAAATTAATATCATTTACGGAATATGATTTTATTGAAAAATGATTCTGAATTTTTGATCTGTAAATACGTGAAGAAACGTAGATAAATTCGCAGAAAAATGCTGATAAAAGCACGTACAAAATATGAAAAGAATTTTAATTCCTTTTTCCACTAGGAATAAGTGGAACATGAGGAAGGAATTTTTTCGTTTTATTGATAAAATTTCTGTTATACAATAAAATAAATCTATTTGTCATTTTCCTTTTATTATTTATTGATTTCAAGAAATATTTACCATCTTATTTTCTATTTAATAAATTTCATAATGTGAGTTTGCATGATATGTGAAAAGAAATAAAAATTTATGGATTTTTTTTTGTAATTTGAAATATTATTTAAAAAAACAAAAGTGTAAATTCAGTGTATTATTTTTTAATAATAATATTTATAAACTGCTTTAAAATAGTAGCAGGAAATAGTTGGAAAATTGGTGGAGGTATTGATATGTAGTGCATTTGGCGATGCATAGTTAGGCGGAATATTTTGAGTTCTCAAGATCTTCTTCAGCTCATTTCCTGCATCGGCAAGTGCGAGGAGGTCGCGTTCGTGCACCTCGACAATGCGCGGTTCCCGCGGTGGCGGCGGCGGCGACGGACGGCTGCACGGTAGGGCGTCGTCTCAGCTCTGCCACCATCAACTCGTCCTCCTTATCAAACACCTCTACTACCTTATCGTAATAGACTTGTTCCTGAAAAGGTTGCAAAAATTAATAGAAAATGCGTTGTCTAATATTGATTTGTTTATTTATTATTATAAAAGAACTTTTTATGGTTACTTTTTAAAATGCATTTATAACTTAAACAGAATAAAGAAGAATAGTTTAACATGGTTTAGTTTAGCACGAAAAATAAAAAAATGGTTTTTGGGAAGCAATTTGCCATCTGTATGAATTTTCGCCTCTCTGTTTTATAGTTACAATACTTTTAAATATAAATATTTTTGAAAAGTATTCTTCCATAACAACAATAATGTCGTTAGTCGTTAGACATGGACAAAATATGAGGTGTTTGGAAGATAAAAATGTGCGTCCTCTTGTTTTAAAACCCATGTTTGTAGGTTTTATAAATATGGCTGATTACATAGTTACTGGTTCACGTTTTGCTGTTTCATTTTGTTTTATGCCTTCTGATTAATTTGCTCCCTCTAACATTGAATCATGCAATAAACAGAAAGACATTTTTACATCCCTCTGGTAGAATTTATTTGCACTAACACGAAGTATGCCGAATCACACCGAATATTCACGAATATAGAAAACACAGACGTAGAAAAAACCTTAGTCAGTACATTCTTAAATAAGTTTGTAAAATGATTTAATTTTGTGATAAGATGCGATTGGCATATTAAGATTTTAACACTTATGAATATCACACAAATATTTAAAAGAAAATAAAAAATAGAAGTTGAATGAATTAAAAGAAGAAAGTGAATACGATCAGTACAAAAATATTTCAATGAAATATGAATTTTACGGCATACAAACAAAGAATATAAAAATGAACTGTAAGTCATCATAGATTTAGACAAATTTTGAAATGTTTTTTTGAACTTTTTTTATATTTCGAATTATTTACAAATATTTTAGAAAGGTAATGGAAGAAGACACCGACAAAATCTTGTTGAAAATAGTGCAATAGTCAATTGGTGTCGTTTTAAATATTTTGGATTCGAGTTTCGTAGAGGCCATGTTTGACATTTGTTTATATAAATTTCTTTAATTTGTTTTTTTTTATATATTTAAATACTTGTATACAATTTTATATACATATGTGTGTATTATGCTGGGTCGAGTTAGAAGTGGTTTATATCCTACGGTAATGGTCAACCTCTTCTGCCTGACCCCGCGAACCTCGTGTGACCCTACATCAAGTCGCCTCTGCCGCCCCCGCCATCTTAACCGATACATCGATTCTCGCATTCAAACGCTATACACTGAGGGTGTTTGTTTTACTTTATCTTTTGTCTATAAGTACAAATACACACAATGAACTAAACAATACTAAAATTGAATATATCGAGTCAAGATTTACGATTAATGTTTCAGAAGACAATCATAAATAATTATTATTCAAAGATCATATATCATATTGGACGTAATCATATGTTAAAGTTGACGCTTCGCTAAATATTATGTTAGGTTACGTATGCAACATATTAATAATAGTTGATGAGCAAAAATCTATATGTATAAACACATTTGTTATTTTATCCCGATCTTAACACAATCTTAATAATTAATTTATTATTATCGTAGTTATTTCAATAACTTATGATTACTTAATTGGTTAGCGCTTTGAAAATATATTCGCAATGTCGTATTACCGCCTAGGCCAACAAAACCATGGCTTAGGGCGCCAAATTTTTAGAATGCGTCAATTTTTTTATGATTTCTTTTTTTTAACAATATTTGAATAATTATTAGTTACGTGTCCCTTATAATTTTACGATACTTAAAAGCCCCGAAAACTAAATGCACCTGATTTAAGAAAAGGGATAATAATACAATAATAATATATTCAAAAATTATTGACATTTTATTTTTGCATATTCGATAAGTATCATTCCCAGTTTGTGTTTTAATTTAATTTTAGTTTTAATTTTATGTTTGAGTCGTAAGAAAATCTGAAAATCTTTTTTCAAAGTATCCCTGGTTATAAGAATTTTGGTCTTAACTCTTGGTTACATGATTTCGAAAAATAATTATATTATTTAGTCAATAGTTATTACTATTATACATTTTTTGAAAATGAAATTTACATACATATGTAAAAATGCGAGAGTACAAGAATTGAAGAAAATCTAGCTGTTCTTGCACATTTATTGCAAGACAATATGTTGCATTATCTTGCTTTGAAATTTGTAGTTCTTGTCTTAGTCTAGACCAAGAAAAACCCAAGACTCGTGAAACACTAAAGCTGTAGGAGGGTGTAGATTAACTAGCTACATTCATCCAGTAATGTTATGCTATAACCTTAATGATAAAATTATATATTTCTTGAAGAGAACAAAAAATTATGTACCTACATATTACTAATATTTTTCAGTACGATTCAAAATCCGTGTTCCATCACTGGTTTTCCAAAAGTACCAAAATGTCGTTCCTGTTATCGACAAAGGATCAGATTTAATAGAATAACTGGTAGTGATCAGTTTGTTAAGATCAATTACGATTAGGAATTAAACCAATTATCTCATGATAATTTTACCTTTCGATATATTGAGATATTTTATAATCTATTACATTTTAGATGACAATCATTCCATTTCCAATTATCCATCATAAGAACTTTCATAACATTTCTAATTGCAGTTCAGCATCCATATAATACCAATAAACAATCTCATTGAACCTAATGAACAAATCCCAATAACAACTTCATATCTATTTTCAATTACGCTGCAGTGGAATGTGAGCGTAGAGCGCAGAAGAGCGGTAAAGCACAAATCAGCTGGGCTCATGTCAAACCGCAAAGAACGGAAACAGGCCACGAGGCGAAATTTACTCGCTGCATCGGCCGCGCTCGCTGTAAACTATAAAGGCCATCGCGAAGTCATGGGAAGCAAAAACTACATTTCTATACTACTGGAGCATATAGCATGAGCATGGGCAGAACGTCGCAGGACTACATGTGGGAGATCCCGGCCTCCAGCGCATTCAACTCAACCGGACGCTCATTCATACGAGGACTTAATAACTGATACTTATTATCATTAACTTTCTTCATTATGAAACGAATAAAGAAACTATAAGTTTACCACCGTGTGATTAGTAGGTACATCAACAAGTCTTAAGTTTTCAACTCTATTAGGTATAATAAGTTTGGCTTGTAATAAGATTATTGACTTCACATTGACTATTTCTTTATAGAGGTATGTTCACCTGAGACAGAAAGACAAAATTTCATCTCCATGTACATCGTTTTTTTTTAAATTTTAATAAGTAAAATATGAATAAATGTCCCTTTATACTTATGGAAAATGTAAGAAAAATCACCTCCACAATAGATAACTATTTATTTTGATGAGATATTGTTCATTTAAGAGATACTTAAAATTTTAGTTATATGTGTGCAACCTGCTGTTAAAACTATTTCAATTTTTTCCCAAGTCAAAACAATATGGCTTTTGGTATGAAATTTTATGAATATCTAAAACTATACCTTTACATAAAAATAGCAATTTTTAGAAATTAAATGTTATCTACTACAAAAATTTTCTCACGGAGAACTGGTCACAAATAAATGTATGGACACCGGCTATTTTAATTTGCAAATATTTAATCTGAGATTATTTCGAGAAAGTTAAATGTCATGCCTGGTTTTATCAGTATAAATACGTACCTAACAAATTAGGAGGAAATATTCGTAAAATGATTGTTTTTGGGAAAAGTAGGCTTTCTGTTTGAGTTGGTATGTTAATTAGGCAATTCATCCGACGTCTGTCGGTCGTCTGGGCAGCATCAGCTCGGCGCATCACCGGCATCATTAGCGCACGTTGGGCCGACACCGACAACTTTATTGCGGCCGCTTTATTTATCTTCACGCTGAGTGCGGGGTATTCCGCAACACCGCTATGCACGACCGTGCTATCGTCGCGCTGCAATCGGCATAGGCCCGGACACCCACTAGGTCGTTTACCCACACACGGAATCAGCCGGAGATCATATTCAGATACTCAATACAAACAATATCGTTTTTAATTCTGGCTGTAGATATTATAATCTTTTTAATATTGATAGCCCACATAGTTGTGCCAGTTGTTAGCGCTTAGGTTATACAAGCTAAATGTTGCTTGTTTCAATATTTTATCCCATATTAATAATTTAGCACTAACTTTATTAAACAAATCCTCAGAAATAAGAAGATTGAAAAGTACTAAACCTCTAGATTTATGATGTATCTAAATTATGATGTAAAAACAACATAAACTGGAAGAACTCCAAAGTGAGTTATTTATCGCACGTTATTATTTAATTTATCAGATTTGCTTGTTGGTTTTTTTCTTAACCAGTTGTAATTAAAGATTATAAATAAGCAATAATAATAATATCACCACATTTGTTAGCTTTAGATTGTACCAGTTAAACAGTTAAGAAAATCATCAGTTCAAGACGAGCTGAAATACGGAATATCTGTTAGTTGGAATTTTAGTCTGTAGATTTTTGTATGCATGCTTTAATGGCAGTATACTCCTACTAGTTGGTGCTTATATAAAACTGGAATTTGTTGTATCTAGTGTTTTAGTCCAGAAATAAATATGTATAGTTCCTTGTTAATCATGAATCATACTTGCCACAACCTCAGGTGAATAATGGAAAGGTAGTTAAATAGTTATCTAATAGTACCTATATTTAGTATTAAAAACGGTAAGGAATTTTACCAATCGAAGACAATAATTCAACTACAATTAATGTCTGAAATAGGTATTCCTTACCTAATCAAAATTAAATTTCACTCAATATCAGTAAAAAAAGTACCGTCCTAGAACGGTATGAAGTTCTTACCGTTTTGTTACATGTAACAACCAGTAATAACAACCTGCTCTCTTGAAAACCCAATCAATAAAACTTCTAGTGCCTAATCGTGCTAAAAATTCTATTTCTATTTTTATAGGATGTCCTCCGCAATATTAATTAGTTACCTAGGAAATAAATTTTAAAAAATTACCTCGCACTCACCTTTTGATAAACAATAATATACTAATACATAAATCAGTTTTACTATCCTATTTTATAAAAGTAGTTATTTAAATAATTTATATTAATTTCCCTTTTGTAGAAAAATATTTACCTAAGTTGTAAACACTGGAAATAACGCCAACTATAAACCATGACTTCCAGCTATTTAACATGAATAAACCGCATGTAAAACACCAATAAAATGTTCATTATTATCATAATTAAAAGTGAAGAATTTATATGATGATTTGAGAGAGTAAAATGGCATTTGCGCACTTCCGGGTAATTCTCCGAGTGGTGGCAGAGGCGCTGGGGTCGCAATGAAGCGCGCGCTGAATTTCAAACAACTGCATGAGAGGCAGATGACCAGAGATAACCACGTGCAGGAACGCTCAGACTCCGAGCCGCTGGGAAAATGACGAAACCGCAGCTTGCGAAATGTGAACGCTTCCTTTTCGGAGCTGTTTTACGACAGAGATATTTACTCAAACGAGTGTGGATCGAATGCTGACTAACGAAGGACATCAATTTCAAGGAAGATTTACTAGTTATTTACGACCATGTACAATTGGTTGGTTTCACGCGTAAACGTGTCATATTCATACCTTATTCGCTTTTCTTTACATGCCTGCACCTTGCACTAAATTCTGCTTCTTACTAACTGTACTTTAATGGCATTACAACAACCTGTTGTAGGTGGTCCCTGTCCTATTTTAATTTTTATTAAATTTGTAACATAGTAGCCAATAGTGTCCGACCGAAACTCGATTTTCACTCGAAACCGAAATTATAACTGAATATTCGGCTCCTTTTCTAGTTTCGGCCGAAAACGTAACCGAAGCTGAAACTTAGTTAAAATTTCTTAAACACGGTAATCTTGTGTTTACCTTTAAAGGTATTATTCGATTATTAAATGAAATAGAAGATTTCAATTTATTAAAAATATCAGAAAAAAGTGCTACTACTGTCTTTTCAAAAGAAGTAAAGATTATAGCTATCTATCACTACCTCAAAAATTACTATTACACTAGTTACGGCCAGGCAAAAATCGAAATTGTAAAAACAAGACTGAAACTTTGATCGGTCACAAGTAGCCATATTGAAGTCTACTGACAAACAATTAGTTATGCTTCATTTGATGGCCGTAGGTAGTTTTTCAGTGAAAAAAATTGATATAACCACAGTATATGCCAAATGATATTTATTTAATTTTTATTACACCTTTTTTCATATCAATATTATTTTTATAATGTTACGAATTATTTGAGCTACCTTCAGATTTTTCATAAACGCATTTTATTCAAATAGTTACTATAATGACTTATTAAACAAAGAAAATTTATATTAATCGAAATTTTTATTTTATTACAATATGTTGTGAAATATGAAGACAAAATATAAAAATCCTAGACGATTGGAAAAATTAAAGAGGAGTTAGGAAATGTATAATTTGTTATGTGATTAAATACTTTGAAAATGTTTATAAGAAATAAAAACAGGACTTTTCCGTTTAGTAAGAATAATTCTCTATTAGTTATTAGATAAAGTTACGAGCTTACTTTTATAATATAATCGCTTTTATGAAGCCTGATTTTATATTATAATATTATAATCTTTAGCAAAAGCACCCATAAAAATGACATCGGAATACGGGCCATTGTGTTTGATCGCAATTATATCAATTGTGGAATAGACATATTTTTACTGAAGTGCGAGAACGGAGAATATTAATTTGCAATGAGCAAATTGTGATAATGAAAATATGCAATGTATTTTAACGTCCGTTAGAATTGTCCTTAGCTACTTGGAAAGCGATAAGAGTACATGGTATACGTGCTTATTGTAGCGGTAAAACCGCTGCGCAAGATCACACAATCTCTGGATCCTTAACCCAGCCTAATTATTTCGCCAATATTTGCAGTGTTGTTGACCGATTGTGAGGCATCGTTTGTAGAACCATTCCACGAGCAGAACGTACAATCGCATCGCACATAGCACATAGCGTGCACTTCGTGGCAATCAATAAACAGATGAAACCAGTGACAATCACGAGTGGCGTGCTGTACTTTCCCCGCATTAACATAAACAATGCCCCCTCGGCTCCGCGGCCCAAGGGGCCAAGTGGGCCATGGCGAAGATGAGCTCAAGAGAAACCTCGCGCGATATGGATTTATACTCGTACCGTTATCTAAACAGATTGTTCCTATTGCCACAAAGGGCAATTAACTAAACTATATTTTCATAAGCAAGCTATTTGGAGTTACATCAAACATTGCTGTTTAGGAATACTAGCAAAACCATTATAAATATATAATAAATATAAACAACGGACTGAAAATTTGAAACTTTTCTAGCTAAAAATCGATATCATCAAATATTTTGGGGTTTGCGCAAAAATACAGCATGAGCGGCTTTGGGAATTACTTATCCTCTTGTCATTACATACGTATTGCGTAAACTATTTTTCCAAGTAATATTCATTCGGAATCCACTACAATCTGTAGGTCCTAAATTGTCATGGTTCACACAATGTCTGTGTAACCAACATTCTTTTAGGGTTGCAGCGCCAATGATGAAAATTCTAAGAAACGTATCGAAACTCCAATGTAAGTATTTATTTATTTTGTTCATTATATTGAAAGTTATGTACTTTATTTTGTATGAAAAATGGTAGCAATACAAATTATATTGGTCCATCTATAACCAAGCTCTAAACTATGGTATAAAAATTGTCTCTTAATTTCATTAATTCTTTTATGTCTCAGTACATTATTGTTTATTAATAATATTTTAGTATTGGAAGAAAGAGAAATATTAAATTATCATTAAAAAAATAAATAAATACAATAGGAAAAGTAAGATAGTAATAGGTAAACAGATTAATCGCAAATGTAAAAAAATCACCATTCATTAGTTACTTATTATAGTTAAATTGGGAAAGGTAGAAACAAATTTGAACTATAAAATTTTATCTAATGTCATAATATTAAATTATTATTTACGAACATTCTTACATATTCAAAATTAATTAAGATATTTCTGAAAAGCACTTCAGATCGTCATGAAAATACCAGTTCCGGTTGCATGATTAACACCAAAATGTAAACAGATCTAATCTAGGGTGTCAAAATGATATATCCAAAATTATTATTTTTTTATTCACTAGTATTTGAGTAATCGTTACAATAACATCCATCCATCCATCCATCCAGCCATTCATTCATTCACACATACACGGACAGACATCATCATAGAAAACTTCGATTTTTAGCTTTAGTTTCTCGTATTGAGTGACGAGAGGTAAAAAAGAAACAGAAAAACTATAATATAGTTACAAATTACTCTTACTTATGATAATATATACACTTAAATATTGACAATAAGACCTCATTTTTAGATTCAATCATTAGGTATTCTTTATAGGTGTGTTATTTCAGAAAATTCAGGAATTATGACACACGTATTTAATAGTTTGTAAAAACGCAAGTAGGATGAATGGTAGAATGTTTGAAACAAAGGCTTCTTCTCCACTATCGGAACGAGCCCATTGCCCACATCCCTTATTTGCATAACCAGCCGTTGGCCGATGATTCATTGTTCCTCGCAACATTGTCCAGGACTGCCCAGTCGGAGAATAATAATTGATTCATTCATATTCCGCCGCGATTAGCATTACAAGGCTGGGCAGAGCGACCAAGGGCCGAGCCCTGGCTGTCGGCGTGGGCGGCGTCCGCACCTCACCAAACTGCAAGTCAGGTGGCTGCCATCGCTTCAACACTTGCCCACTAGGCGAGGTTCTCCGCGTGGGATTTATGTGAACTTTGTATCGTCTGCAGTCGACAAACCATACAACTAATAGACACCTAACATTTTCACTTCTAGAGGTGATGTGTTGACCATCATTCCAGAATCATTCACTTACAACCTGCAATAACTTATCTACTTTGTAAATATTACTTTATCATACTAAATTTTAGTGGGTACCAGGACACGAGGGAATTCTAGAAAACGAGAATGCTGATATGCAAAAAAGGGGCTAAATTTTCATACTACAAACAGGAACCTTCATATGGTCTTCCACAAAGACACTATAAGAAGGTTGGTCAATAACTGGAAGGAATCTGTCATTACTTCATTATGGAAAAACACTCCAGGCATTAGTCAAGCAAGAAAATTCATTTTCTAACACTTGCCCACTAGGCAAGGTTCTCCGCGTGGGATTTATGTGAACTCTGTATCATCTGCAGTCGACAAACCATACAACTAATAGACACCTAACATTTTCACTTTTAAAGATGTGGTGTTGACCATCATCCTAGAATTAATTACTTACATCCTACTATAACTTATCTACTATGTACGTTTTACTTTAATATACCAAATTATAGTGGGTACCAGGACACGAGGGAATCCTAGAACATGAGAAAGCTGATGAATATGCAAAAAAAGAGCAAAATTTTCATACTACTACCAACCGGAACCTTCAAATGTTCTTCCACACAGACACCAATTAGAAGGTGGTCAAAAACTGGGAGGAATCTGCCACATCTTTATTTTGGAAAAACACTCCAGCCCTCAGTCAAGGAAGAAAATTCAATTCTCCAGCTACGACAAACACCAAAGAGCTACTAGCTTTCAGCAAAAAGGACCTTAGAATAATAAGAGGAGTCCTCATTGGCCATTGTCTTTTAAAATACCATTTGTACAAAATTGGTAAAGCTGAAAATGATATCTGTCGATTCTGTGAAGAGGACGAAGAATCGTTGGAATACATACTGTGTGAATGCCCAGCCGTAACCACACAGAAATTAAATCAACTAGGTATGAGCTATCTCACGGCAGAGAAAATCAAAAATTTTTCTCATGGAGCTATAATTGGCTTCATCATAATACTGGAACTATTAAAAGGAAACTATGTAAGGGCTGTGTTACAATAGATCTTCTAGGTCGCGGTGAAAAAACTGAGTAACTGTAATTTAGGTAAGATTAAAATTACTCATATAAGGAATATTACTAAATATATCGAGCTTTTATAGGCTAAAGGTTACAGATTAGTATTAGTAGTATTTTTTTAATACGAGAACATTATTATTATCAGAAGTATTAGGCCGAAGATAAAACTAAAAAAAATAGTCTCCTTCGAGATTAGAAATCAGGTGTATGTGTTCGAACAAATTCAAGAACTTCTAACAACTTTCAGATATTTTGATAATTTTTTATTTAACGGTTTTATGAAAATTGAAGTCTTTACAATACATATTTTGTATATTAGACTAAAGTGTTGACTGTCCGAAAGAAAATAGCAACATTCAGAATCAACTGTGGTACAAAAGTAGATTAACTTTGATCGGGATACCCAAATCAGAATTTTACACTCTTCATTTTCAAGTTATATTTCGACCGAGTATGCATTTTAAAATAGTTGTTTTCTAAATATGTTTCAATTCTCTACTGTCATTATCTTTAATGAATTTACTAAGTTATATGGCATTAGTTGATTCGTTATATATTATAAGAGTATTATCATATCATATTCAGGCAATATTGTTTACTTCAAAATTCCTATAACCTTTCTTAAACTAAACATTTTGTGTAATTAAACAGAAAATTTATTCTATTTAAGGTTATAATTTTAATGGAAGAAAAGCGTATTTCAGTTTTGTCGTATAAACTTGTTATTTATGAATTAGTTTCGCGTGCGTCAGAGGAAAAATGAATATCCAAATTCCTTGTTTCATTCATCCTACGCATTGACAGGCACATTAAGTTTGAAATTAATTTGCTGTCTGATCATTGAATCCACACGCAGTGGACCACCTGATGGCAGCGCGTGTCCGAATCGCTTCCACATCCCGCATTCTTCCAACGCATGTAAGATTGATCAGGACAGGGTTATTAGTGCCAGATGGATTAGTTTTTGACACACCCGGAAGAAGGAGGTAATTGCGTCTGACGTACGTCGATTATTATGTCGGTCAGATGCGCGAAGTCAGATTGACTGGCGATTGTTGATTGTTTGTGTATCGAACAATGCTACCGACTTAAAGCTATGCTAATAAAATAAACGGGAGTTTATGGTGATTTGTTATGTTGGAATTTACGTTTCTTATTGGATTAATGTATCCATTTCAATTTAACTGTTCAATTTACCAGTTGCAGTTTTTCTTTTCTAAATGTAGCAGTGTTTTCCAAACGTTTTCAACTGCTATACTACATTCAATTCATTCCTTATATTTCTTCCAACTGTTAAGTTTTAAATTAATAGTGTTTTATTCTGATATGATGATTAAATATGAAATGATGTTCATAAACCAAGACTACTTCGCACATATACATATTATTACAAATTTTTGATCTATTTAATTAAATTAT
Source organism: Stenolophus ochropezus (assembly GCA_035578165.1). Lineage (NCBI taxonomy): Eukaryota > Metazoa > Arthropoda > Insecta > Coleoptera > Carabidae > Stenolophus > Stenolophus ochropezus. Next base: position 6,339,121 of record JAQOWZ010000009.1, read on the forward strand.
TAGGAAGTTATAATAGAAAATACAGTCTTGTATGCACTTCTTTAGCTAGTAAGTGATCTATAATATTTGTTAATTATTTTACCCTAAAGACGGAATAATTTCCCTTATATTCCTAGGAACATAATAGTACATACAGTAACACAACAACATATATTGATTTACATCATCTTGTCTGGTGAAATAATGTGATTTCCTAAGTAAATATAAAAACTGACAGTATTATATACATATATTTATAGATGAAACATACGAAAAGAGTTGTAGAGTAAACTAACGAATCTACCAACGTACAATAAAGTACAATTTGTCGACGCCAAAATCACCTACATAAATGACAGAAATTACATAAATAACATATTCAAATTTTTCAAATATTTGTAACACATACGACATTGAGATAGCGAATAAAAGCCTTATCTATGCCATGCATATACAACAAAGATGCAAGATAAAAGTTTTATAAATATAGTGTACATCTTAACATCTTTGAAAAGTTGAAAGTAAAAAAGAATCGTCGTATGTCTCGGTCTGTTACAACTTACTTATACTCTCTGTAACTTCAATAACTTTTTTTAAATAAGAAAACCAATAAATAAAAAATATATTAATACTGTAGGTAGGTAATTCGTGTGCCTTCTACCGTACTACTAGCTATTTTCGAAGAATTTAAATATTTATAATGATATCTGTCTTATAATAAATATATAAAGTATTTCAAAATTCACCAAATTATCCATAAACAATAATTTCTTTCAGACGAAGACAATATATTAAAATGAAATAAAGAAAATAGGCAAATACTTGTTGTTTTGCACTATTTATATGCTAATATCTCGTATTTGCTTGTCGAAATTCAATCTTGTCCAAATACAAAACAATGATTAGCATATTGTCGCCATCTCATCCGTCCAGTAAGTCAATTCTTGTTCCCAAGCGATTTTGATTTGCGGGCGATAAGTCTCGTTGACCGGCTGAAGTAGCACAGCGAGCCGCACCTCGGAGAGGTCATCCAGGTGTCAGGTGCCATCCTCGCTGCCAAGGGCCGCGGGAATGGGACACTTTCACTCTGCTGGTCATCGCTTATCTTCGCAACCAGGAAATCCACGCATGTGGGTACTTATGACATGCGAGGAAATGGAAATTTCTCTGTGAACTACTGATACGCGCTTTGTAAACATTTTATTCACTTTGGTTTATTACTGGTTTATTTATTTAACGATAACTGCGCGTAAATGTAAAATGCAATTCTTCTTCATTCGTCGGAGAAGAGTTGCACATGATACTCCAAAGTTCTAGCCATCTCATTAACTTCAAGAATTTTATTTTTTACTGCTTCCATCGCAAATTAACAAATAAGGTATATAAAAAAGTGCAAACTGAATTACAATTTAAAAAAATATTAAAAATATACAACATACAAATATGGACGTCAATAATAAAATAATAAATAAATAAATACATTAAAAACTTTCAGAGATCATCAATCGAAAAAATGATTAAAAATTTGTCCAATTTATTTAGTTTCTTAGCCTTACATATATGTTTAATTTATTAGTGTAAATTTTATTTTTAATATTCCATACACGTCATTTTCACCCAATCAGAATGCTTCATTTGATAACCGTAAGTAGTTTTTCAGTGAAGAAATTTGATAAAACCACAGTATCAGTCATAGTTACATTTTGTTAATATCAAATATTTTATGTTTGAACTGTTGTCATTGGTAAAATAATCAAGTAAATATAATGCGAACTATGAATTTAATTAATAAAATTGATTCATAATTTCTACGAAGACAACGGTCCAAAATTACTTAAAACACGACTAAATTCATGGCTCTTATTATATTACTTATGAATAATTTTGTTTTGAAACAGTTATTTAAAATTATTAACGAAAAATTTGACAATGTATGAATACATAACTATTTTTAAAATGAAATGTTTTTAATGTACAGTTTGAATTATTTCCTTATTGTTTGGACTAAATTAGAATATTTATCACATTAGAAAAAGAAGTAGAATGTAGGATCGTGCTTATGCACCTGTAGCTATCTCCGCAAGTGTAAACGTTAGGTGAAGATGATGTAAGAGCAAAGGACCGCTAAGATGCCTACCTACACTCAGGTGAGAATGTAAATTATTTGTCAAGTGTCGTTGAAACTCCAAGTGTTTGTTTTTCGTCGAAAGGGATTTGTTGTTGTTGTTCGTTACGTTTTTTATTTCACTTAAAAAATGCAGCACGAGTAGCTAAATGGCACATGATTTATTTACTTTGTACAATTTCACCTGAGAGGTGAAGAAGTGACCAGTGCTTTATACACTGACAAATGGAATTAGCTGTCATTTGTTTCAAGTAGTTTTTTTATCAATAAGTCACTGACGCAAATTCTTTTTGGGAGGTCCAGTTATATCGTCAAGATATGGACACACACAGTTTCTTTTAAAGAATTGTACGCAAAAAAATGTTATTTATAAAAGCATCATAATTAATTTATATGTAGTATATGAATACATCGATCCATTACCTATGAGGTAATCTATCGAATTGGAAGACCACATTGCTTACAAATATTATAGTACTTTTTACCAAATATCTCACTATATGTTTTTTTAGTATCCGATCGAAGTTTTGGTTTCGTTTTCGGTTTTGGTTTCAAGGCATAATAATTATTATTTTATTAGCGTTATTCTAAAGCTGCTAGTATAAAGGTGCCAAGTGCGTACATTAGAAAAGAATCTGTCACTTTAGTAACAAATACTTCCCAAAATGACTAGTTATTTGATTGTGATTGTTTGTGACATTTGTTAGGTGGTTGTAGATAACGAAGTCTTTTCTTCTTTAATAAATATAGTGGCCCGTATTCCGAGTTCATTTTTATGAGTGCTTTTGTTAAAAGTGACATTGGGCCTCATAAGATTATAGGTACTGTAAAAGCGATGTTATTATAAACGTGAGCTCAGTATATGGACCATTATCTCTACAAAAATGAAGTGATTTTTTAATAAATTGAAATCTTATTTAATTTAATAAGCGATTAATATCATAAAAAGTAAAAAAACGCCTGCTTTCTGGATTTAATAAAAATTTAATGAAATTTCTGGTTTGGGTTATGTTTTCGGCCAGAACTAGAAAAGGAGCCGAATATTCGGTTACGGTTTCGGAATCAGCTGAAAATTATGGTTCGGTCAGACACAAATACCTATTAACATTGAATTAATTTATTGTTATCGAAAGATTAGGTAGGTCCAATAGTGTACAAGGAAGAAAGTTTTACTTTTTCAGTAATTTAATCCTACGACTACCTTTTCATTATTATTGTTTTCTACTAAATTTTAATTGTTAAAGATATAGTGACATTTAATATAGTTAATAAAAAAAATTCATTCTGTATAAAATAAATGGATGTGTTTATTATATATATATATATATATATATATATATATATATATATATATATATATATACTTAGTTCAACATACCAAAGTAGGAAGAATAGTATGTTCATATGAAAGATCTCAAATAGAGGTTAAGATGTAAATATGGGGACTCTACTATACATGATACTTTTGGCTTGGTAAAATAAAATAAATAAAATAACCTAATTTTATTCATAAAGGTACTGATTTTAAGCATTGATTAAATAAGGAATATATAGTCGTGTGCCCTGGTTAAGCGTGTGTGCAGTAATTACTGCAGCCATTGTGTGTACGTCGTGGAACGTCGGAAAACAATAGAATTGACAGCGACACTCGGATGTTTGGCTCGTGCCGTCGTGCCACACCGCACCTCGTTCCTATAGCAACAAAGGCGGCTTCAACTTTCGCCTAAATGAAAAATTAATACTCGGACTACGATGGTAATGCGCTCATGTATGGTTATTAATAATAACGGTTCGTAATTTTCACCTGCACCCAGCGACATCGCAGATTCTTTTATGTGCTAAGTAGGAGTAGATAAATAGAGGATAGAAGAAGTAGGAAGTATTGAATAACTTACTGAAGATATTTTACATAAACCTGTAAAATTTAAAACAGCTACTTCTAATCTCTTAGAATTGTATGTTGAAAGAATTTTATCTAAATTAAATTCTTTTGTGTCCGAATTGTGTCCGAAAGGTGTGCAAAAGACATGTAATACTCAACAAAATATAGGTCTTTTCAATGGCAGATTTAGGGGAGGGTTATAGGAGCTATAGCCCAGGGCGGTAAAATCCAAGAGTAGCAAAAAATACAATTTAGGAACAAGTTACAACAATAAACTCAATTTTTTTATTTATTAAAAGACATTGTTGAACAATATTTGGTTACCTCTAATTATTTGTTGTTGTTGGTAACTCCAAGACAGAAATATAAATCCGCAACTAAGTCTTGTAGAGATTGTAAGCTAACAACTAAAATTTTTGAAATAGTGTAACGTTTATTTATTTATTTGAAGTATAAAAATAATTGAAAAACAAATATTTCTATAACTAGGTTCAAAAAACGAATAATAAATTATAAAAATAGTTGCGGGCAGCTATTCTCGAAAATTCCAGAGCCTTCCGAATTCTATAAAATTCCTAAACCGCAGCGGCGTCGTTCCTATCCCTCTTGACATTTAGCGAAAGGCAGATCAGCCGCGATGACTCATCTGCGGTGAGTCACGTCTAGAAACAAAGGAATTCTTATACAGTTTCATCTGTTCATTTGGAATATTTTCCAAAAAACTGAAAATATTTCACATAAAATTATGGCTCACTTGGTTAGTGCGCTTCGACTTACTGATTGAAGTGTAAGGTCTGCAATTTCAATTTCATTAAAAGTAAATACCGCCATATCCAAGAGATTTGGAACTCACTACATGCTTGAGCTCCTTTGCTAAATCTACAGAATGAAAAACTCACCAGTAAAAAGTGCAAGTAAAATGTCACGGTTCTTGAAGCACTGTTCCACACGGAAATGTTGTGCTATAAAATAATGTAGTATATCAGTTTCGGTACCTCAAGCGCCATCGTTGTGAATTGCTGAAACCGGTAGAAGCAAAAATTTAATCAGTTTCTGACTAGGAGTTTTCTCTTTTCTTCTTTAAAAAGTAATCATTCCCTTGCTACCATTCTACACCTAGGTACGTATACTGATAATATGTTCCGTAACACAACCGGTTCAATCAGGTTTGTGGTTGACAGTTCCTTAAATCCAGAGCAACCAAGAAATCTTCTAGTAGCAAAAGAACAGTATGATATTTAACGTCACCTGATAGAATAATGTATGTAGCGATGAAAACATTATTTCTTTATTTCTAACTGTTTAATTGTCCTGTCATATTTGACGTCAATTTACTCAGTTAATTTGTTATGTCAATTTTAAAATGTCTTGATTCCAAGTCAAAGTATCCCGAAATAGGTAAAAATTTTCAGGAATCTTGGTTTACGGTTCATCCAGAATCAAGGTACTGGTTGTCACCATTTAGAAAGAAAATTTTCAATACCGTAGTCTTGACCTTTCGTAGAGAATAGAAATTAGAATAATTATTTCGAGATACAAAAGAAGTTTTCATTCATACCGTAAAGTTTTTTGACACCAACCAAATACTAAGCATTATAATAACACACAAACAATAAAATGTATTCATTCTAACATATAATCATCACGTTGTCAGTATTTATAGTTGCTAATACCTTATACAGACAACGTGTAATTATTAAATAAAGTAATTGATTTATCGATAGCGCGGGGACAGAAGATCTCTATTGTGAGATCCATGTGAAGTTGAGTTGGGCAATTAGAAATCATAAGTCTGCGCGTTTGGGCGAGGTCAATGACAAGGGCCTTAAGATATGTAGGATAACGCTAACGTTTTGATTTGCCGGAGTGACCATTGTGTCGCCCACCGACATTCTCTCTCTGGATTATAATGTATAGGTGTGATCTCGGGTATGTGAGGTACCGCTTCATGTGCTTCTAAATGACCTGCTGTAGCCAGTTCAAACTACGCTTTTTATTATGTCATTTTTTGTGTAGGAATCTTAAACAGTATTGCGAATTAGATAAAAGGTAATTTGTCTTAGTCAGACACTACGACTAAGATTACGGATTACAGATTTGGATGCGTTGTTAAATTGCAAAAACAAATAAACTTTAATGATATTCTAAGATTTCAATTTTGTTTTGACATACATACAAGCTTATCTCAACTGTTCAAAGTTACAATCTCATATACCCATGTTCGAATTTAATGTTCTTCTTCAAGGTATAAACATTTTCCTGTTCTTGTTAAAAAAATTACTTTGCTGTGCTACTTCTAACTTTTATTTTCTTTCTTACATACCTACTTCGAGCTGTTTTAATTAGAAATGGTAAGCAATAAATGATAATAATTATTGGAACTTAAATATTGAAATACCTCGAAAAGAAAAGAAAATAAAAAGATGTAAAAAATCAGCTATATGATTTCATAGCAATATTCCTCCAATATTTTCCAATCGAAAAAAAATCGTAGATAAAATGCAACATAGGGAACATAGGTTGTCAATATTCAATTGATTTGCCAAAACTTTTGTTAAAGTTTTTTTTTTTTGTTTTGCTCTTAATACATAATTTTTTGCTTTCGCACTGGTTTTAATCTTCTCCTGTTCTTATGTTTTGTATCTAAACATGCACTACTTCTAAATTTTAAATATATTCTTGTAACTCTGGTAGGATTTTGTTTAGGACTGTCAGGATATAAATTAACAAACATGTCACAAACATTTCTTAAACTGTACCCATTATTGTACCATATAACCATTTGAATTTTATCTTCATAGGTAAACATTGTATTATAAGTTTATTTGACAGTTAATCTTATGAAATTGACAACCTATATTCCCTATGTTGCATTTTTTTTTTGGAACGATACGGTGCCATATAACAAGTGGTATCCACTAATGACAGATTCGAATATGCTGCATCTTAGCTGAAACGCACGGTATATGCTATTGTTTTTAATAACATTTAGCACCAAATAAATACAATAATTACAAATAATATGTGGATCTACTTTTTAATTTATTCAAAAAAAAGGTAGAATAAATGAACTAAAATAGGAATTAGAAGAGGAAAAACTAGTAATCTTGAAAGAAAGGAATTGAGAATTTTATTAATATAAAGGCAAATCCGACGCCTTATGAAGAATACATCATATGTCAAACGAACAAAAAAAGAGTAATAGTTCCACAATGGTCACAAATAAAAAAAGAAATTTAACACAAATCATCAGCAACTCATTGGACCATATGCTATTACCCACAATATCATCCACTTATTAATTTCCTTGTCATGGCGTGTTCATTTCCTAGTTCCGCGTTACGTAATTGTCCACTGATGATCTCAGTCACCTGTGCCCGCGCAGCCGAGCGGCTTGCTTGAAGCTGGAACTACTCACTAACACCGCACACTATGATCTTGACACGGAGTAGCTGTGACAATGTCCGCCCACTGGCCGAATCGAAGCGGTTCGGTTGCTCGAGATAAGTGGTGTTTCTGCACCATGCAAATACATTTTTTCTTTTCTTCCTGTTGTCTTAATCTTCACTTGTCTCCCGTTATCTCAACGATTTTGTTAGAATGGTTGTTCAGTAGTTTATGCATATATAATCAATTCAGTAGAATGCGAATGTGTTGAGTGAGGTAATAAAATTAAAATTTTATTACACAAAAATGTTGTTTTTATTTTTTGCTTGAGTCACTGTACTGCTAAGAGAAACAATTATTTGTTTCTTGATAATTTTACTTATACTTCAGAAGTGACTGGACTTCAACATATTAGATATTGTTTATCGATCATTTAGAGCCCAAAACCAATAATAAAAAATCTGATGTGGACACCACATTAATTCTTTGTACGCCAAATTATATACTATTTTACTGCACTTCATTTAAACTTATTTTGCTTGAAAAGGATATCATTGTACGGCTAATCATTCTTTTTATCTTTCATTCGTTTCATATTTTTCTTTTCGAATATATTATCTTTTGAAAATTTTATTAAAATGTTATTCACTACACAAAATTATTTTAATCGCTGAAAAACTTTGCAAAGAAAGAGATATTGTTTTCATTTATTTTGTACATAGTTCATAAATATATTCTTTCCTGTTGTCATTTTTTTAGGAAGAAATCAAATGTTTCCTACAAAAATTAATAGCCAACTCTTTTGAAAGGGCCGAATGGAACCAAAAATAGAGATGCATAACTATATGTTATAGCAAGTCTAGAAATAAAATTTCAATATTCTACGGTTTATAATTTTTGAATTATATAAAAAATTAAGAAAAAAAAACACTATGAACAAATTGCTCTTTAGGCATTGCTATTGGGTAGTAGATCTGTTACAACCTCTGCTGCTTCTTTTATATCTACAGGAACCTCGTCGCAGTGATTATTTTCGCAAGATCTGACAGTTTGTTTTTTGTTTATTTACATTTTTTTGTCACCTTAGAAAAGAAAGAAGCACACTACTAAAAATTTATAGACAATTTGAGTTATTTTTATTTTAACAGATTTTGACGAGCAACGGAATATAGTTCACTTATATGTGCGCACCAAATTGAATTGAACGGATTGTAAGATAAAAATACCGTTTTGTCCGATTGGTTTGAAACATTATAAGTTGTAGGGCCCTTACAGAACATACACTATTAAAATTTTATTAAAATTGTTACATTGATACCGCAATAAAATCCCTTTTCGATTTAACTTGAAGACAATGATCTCTTGTGATAATAGTGTTAAGCTAAATATTAGTATCAGAAAAAAAAAACAAATATAATAGTAAATAAAAATCTCAAAAAAATGCGTAAAAATATGATTAAAATAAAAATTTTGAGAATATTATTACATAATTATAATTTTATATTACAATATAGAGAAAATTCAGAAGATAAATGGCATTTTTTGATAGAGAATTTTGTAGGTAATTCACTTTCATTTTATGTAGTACATCGTCGGTGTCTTGTTTTATACGCCTGAAGAAACTTGAAATGCGAATGCATCTTTAATTACATTAGCATTAAAGAATTCTTTGAAGCTCTTTGACCGTTGTGTCATAAACACAGTTCCTCTAACATTAGCCAAAGTATTTACGAGTTTGCACCCCATTTGACTTTATATACTTGTAATAGATTCGAGTTTACATGTAGGATATAGTAGGAGGTTAGCAGCATATCTGACATCAAAGTAGCAGAGCTGGTGATATCTGGCGCGGGTGGCCAGCGTAATGACGCCACGTGACACGACATGAGTCGCGTCACGCCACTTGCCGCTGAGCGCGCGACCGTCACAGGAGCACTTCCGGTTCGGATCCTCCGCGGTAGCGATCCCAGGATAACTGTATCGCCAGCTCAAGTGCTGTTGACACCAGCGTATCGTGCAGGAACGGATTGCAAGTGTTTTCAAAAAAAAGGAAGGAAGTCACCATAGCATAGAAATATTGAAATGTAGTAAGACTGGAACGTGCACTGTCCTGTACGTGTACTCCTTGTATAATAAGCCATAGTGTGTAAGGGGTATGCAAATAATTTGTATCGTTACTTATGACCGAAGAATCCGTAGGGACCTTTGACAGCTCTTGATAATGAAAAATGGCACGAAATTGTTTTGCAAAGCTGTTTAGTCACCAAATACAGATTTATACTTTTCAGGTACTTAATAGAGACTTTTGAAGGGACTGTACGACAAGGACACAAATACCAGTTAGCTATTAACATACCTAGGATTGTTGTTAGTATCATAACTGCCGCAGATGTAGGTTTTCGTAGAGCTTGGATTTGAAGATATCTAAGACCTGGTATGATTGATAACATCTGTATTTGTTCAATAGCTGACCGATTTCAGAAACTGAATATATTATTAATAAATACTATTTTATAAAATTTTCTTTTCTATACAATATCGTGATTAAGTCAAAGGTTTAATTATCCTGAAACCAGCAAAAATCACCTTTTTATTAATATATTTTACGAGTAACCTTCTTTAGAGTAGTGCCATTAATGTCAGAAGATTAAATACAAAGTTTTACTAAAGTTCGTTGAATTATAGTTTCTCTACACAGAGAAACAAACGGACAGACTTTAGACTAGAAATAGTCCAAACGCAATGGACAGGCCATTATTCTCTTTTATTATAAAGCAGAATTTTAATAGACATTAGTTCTACATACTGCTACGAATTAAATATAGTATACTATATAATTAACAAAGCATAGACTAATTTATTCAGCGAAACATATAATACCTTGATTTTTTATACATATTACTTACAAATTTTGATCAAGTCTCCGAGTCTGTTTTCATCTTAATTCATCAATATTATTTTATCGTACCATTTCTAGAAAGCAATCTAATCTATAATAAAGTATATAATGTATAAATAAGTAAAATGTTGCTTATATTAGGTTTCATTTTATTTATTCATTACTATTTAAAATAACTTCATTTCTAGTACGAATCCGGACAATAAATAAAATAAAAAATATCTTAAATAATATTTATTATTATAGTCAATTTTATTTACAAATAATATTGTTTCAAAATAAAAATAAATTAACACATATTAAACTCAAATTTTATGACAATAATCAACTACATGAAATATTTATAAAAATGAAAACATATGACTAATATTCTCATATTTTTTTGCATTACAGATTCCCAAATATCATATTCCCAGGATAGGTAGGTAAGTTACCAGCACTTTCTTTTAATTTTCTAAAGGAAAAATACTTGCAATCAATATTGCCACCTTGCATTGGTAACATCAAAAGAATCACTACTTGTTGCTTATTTAAAAGAGTAAAAATAGGTATGTCACGTGCCGGGAGGTATAAAAGATCGAAACATTTGTAGGTTTCTTTAGAAAAAAGTAGAAAATACAGTCCTGCATGAAGCCCGGCGTTGTCAACGCGTGCACTAACAGCATCCAGAAAGCGTAACTTGCACGTTTACATGACGATTTTGTCCGAAACGCAATTACATTAGACGGCAAAGCCGCGTCCGCGGTTTCGCTCGTCGGATCTTCACGAAATTTAAGAGAGCATGAAAATAAATTATCGTGCTCAGCGCATGTATTACAGGCATATACGGCACTGCAAGTACCGCACTGCACTAGACGGGCATGTATCATACGAGCTGCAGATCAACACATGTTACATGTTGGGACTTGTGGTCTTTACTTCGAGTCGGTTACTCATTTCAGACGTACATGCGAGTGAATTATTACAATTCCGTTTGAATCACACTTCAAGAATTTTATGAACCAGTAATTTGAGGAAATCGTGACAGGCAGAATACGTTATACCATATACTCGTAATTTATTACAACGGATATGTACATTCCAGTCATTAAAGTCTTTATTTTTCTTATTATACATGTTCGTCATTTTGGAATACTTATTTTATAATAGTAGATCAAGCAATAGAAAAAATATTTAAAAATCTGATTAATTACTGTACTAGGTATTACAAATGTGATTCTGTGAGAGGAGACGAGACGATATTTTTCTTTTTCGTCTCATTTTAAATGTAAAATATCTTATCTCCTCTCGTTTATTTCAAGTCTCGGATATTATTATCTCGTCTCGATCTCGAATCTCGTCGAGATTTCTCTTGTTATCTGTGCACAGTGTTTCCATACTTAGGGAAATTTACCTAGATCTAAGGAAATTGAACATTGTTTTGAGAAATTAGGAAGAAAATATATATTTTGGGAAAATCAAATTTTTTTCAGACTATATGACTATCCGGTACGCAAAGATAAAATGTAATCATAAAAATTCACTAGAATGATGATATTTATTAGTTTTCAAAATCGTTCTCGTCTTGCTCGAGATGAGATGGACCGAGATTCTAGAAATATTTTGTCTCTCCCGAATCAGTAATGACAAATACATATTATTTATTTTTTACTAGTTTGATAATAACCCAATTTGTGCAATGTTTTTCATAAGGTACAAGAAAAACAAACCTTTAATATTTTGAGAATGCAGTGGCTAGAAATGGTTCTCGTATATTAATATATTGACATAATTTTAATTTTACTACTGAAGAAGTCGGTCGAAACCGGTCGGAGCTGAAAAAAACCTTCCAAATACTGTCTCAGTGAATCATAGCCAAAGTATTAAATTTTCTATCAAAACTATACTCTGCCCTTTTAATAATTTTATTAAGTTAATCTTAAAGAAATATTTTGAAAAATTCTTCGAAGAAAATGATTACGAAGTATCTAGTGAATTACATGATATGAAATTATTATTTTTATCTAGTTTATTATGTTAGTCCAGTTGACAGTAAACATTTGTCTGTAGACAATACTTGTTAAAATATTTGAAAGTTTCCTTTACAGAAACAATTCAGTAATTTAAAATATGTGTATGGACATCGTTAGATAACTTATAACGTTGTTGGATACCTCATAATATTAACATATGGCTCTTCTTCAAGCAGGTAATCACGAAAACGTTATTTATTCTCGTAAGGAAAATAGATAAAGCCATAAAGATCTATTATAAAGTAATAAATCACTTTTCATAAATAACTGGCTTAATTGCTTTCAAGTAATTTGCAATTACTTAAGATTATAATTACTTCCCACTCAAAGCTCAGTTAGCGGAGGTCAAGTTTACTCTTACTTCAAACCCGAGAATTTTACACAATAAAAAGAAACTCGCAAATTAAATAAAATTTTGGGACATCTAAAAAACTATACATACTTAATGCTTTTCAGATCTCCTATTGTTTACAAACATGACATTGTTTATCCTCGTAACACAGTCGTTATCTCATTATTTTCTTCAGACTGTGTTTGCGCAGTTTCACTTACAGAATTACCGAAGAAGAGAAATTTCATAAAAGTTATTCGCTTGGAATCACTCACGATCGTACTTATTCGTAATAGTGCGCACATTTCGTCGCATTTGTTGAGGCTATATTTATAACTAAATTAGTACGTGCAATTCTGGCTATTATGCGGCAAATACCGTGTACAATTAACGGGCTTGGGTCACGAAAAGGTGTAAGGGTCAGTACACACCAAAAAATTTTAGAGTGGTAAAGTTACCAAACGGAGTGGTAATTGTAGTCAGTGTAAAAATCAACACCATAATTAGTAAATTCTAATTTGTGGTATAATTTTGATTCTGGTAAAATATGAAGCGTGTAAAAATATTCAGTAGTACACTTAATTTAGTGAAACAAAGTAATTTTACTCCATATTTATCCTTTTCTCCAAATTTAGTGTATACTATAAAATGTACACTAAAATGATATATGTATTTATCCAGTTTTACACATGATTTGGTAATTTCATAAAATGAAATTATTTTTACACTGAATAATGTTTTTTTACATATTCAAGTGTAATGATGATGAGGCTTCCATTACAACCCTATTGGTTTTAACACTTGTCAGTTTTTACAAACAAGCGAGATCATTCTTATTCTTGGTTAGATAACGAAAGGTCGTCGCTGGTGAGATTATCCTTGTTCGTGCAAAAAGGCATAATAAACCCAACTAAATATATTAAAATTAATATGTATTGTTGCCTTTTAAATTTAATAATAATAATCATATTAAGTGGGCAGGTAATAAACGAAAATGCAGATTATCAGGATTTTGTAACTCTGATGGGTAATTCGGTATTGTTCTATTGTTTTAATGTTTATAATTAAACTTTTTCCAATTTTATAGCACGAAAAAAGTTTCCTAATTTAGAAGAAGAAATATTAGAAGAAGATACTTTATATTTTTATATTTCGCAAATAAAAATTGCACAGTTCATGTTGCAAATCTAAATGAACTTGTTAGTATTGATATTGGTAATACACTAATATATATATATATATATATATATATATATATATATATATATATATATATATATATATATATATTAGTACTTTGATAAGCAAGTATATTACAAATGATATTTTTTTAGTAAATACACCATCTATCTCTACGTTAATAATACATTCCAATACAACATCAGGTTTAGATATTTGTAACTGGTTAGCTACAGCTACTTCTTCCGAAATAGTACCAAGTCCTTTAAGTTCAGTATCAGTACATGAATCACGTCCATTTGATATACTATCAGAAACTGATATTCAACAAAAATTAGACTCCCAATCTAATATAACATTTATTCAGCAAAAAAAAAATGGTGAAAATACAAATGTTGAGGTAATTAACAGTTTTAATCTACGTATTTGCAAGAGGTATATACATATATTTTTAAATAAGCATAATTTCAGGATTTAAAGCGAATAATGATACAAGATGGCGGACAAAATATTATTAGTATAGAAAATGTTCTTTTCTTTATTACCATACCTTGGAGATCTGAATCGTTTGATGATAATTTATATGGGTATGTTGTGTCCAACAATAGTGAAAAAATAAATTTAGTAGATTTTCAACTCCTAATTTATAAAGAACCACTAGAATTGTCTACTTTTAACAATAAGTGTTATATTGTTCCAAAATATATTTATATGTTCTATAATGTAAATTTTTGTTATTAAATTCATTTCTTTAGTAAAAATTACATTTGTTTATTATTATTATTCCTACCCTATTTTGTGTATAAATGTACCTAATTCGGTGTAAACCATATTGAAGTTTTACACAGTTAAGTGTATGGTATAAAATAGTTATTACACTAAAACTGGTATAAATATTTTGAATATACACATTTGAGTTTATTTTTTTCTAAAAACAGTGTGAAATGATACACATCATTGTGTCAGACGGTTTATACGGCGTAAAATTATACACTATATGTAGTAACATTTTACACTTTTACGAGTATTTTTTCTTATTTTAGTGTATGGGTGAAACATTAGAACTGGTAGAATTAAGATAAAACCGGTGTACTGTAAACACTATAATGTGAAATTGTACCAAAAATTTAGTGTAACATATTTTACCAAACTCCGGAGTAGAATTTAACCAAATGCTGTTGTGGTAATTTTTTCACTAATGGGTGTGGACCTATATAGACCAACTTTAGTGTTAAATTTTACACGATATTTTTTGGTGTGTAGTAAAGGCTCATGGTTTCATCACTTCGCAAACATGCACGAGAAGATGAGACTAACGTCTATATTTACCTTCACTTTAATAACACCTAGTAATTATTAGTACGCATTAGGTCTGCAATTTGTATTTGTTATCAATTTTTATTTCGGATACGCTTTCGGCTAGATATCAAATAACTGCTTGTCCTATTTCTCATGTCTTGGCATTTCTTCTTCTATCCAGTACATTTTTTGCCAAGTTAATATCACTTAACGAGAAGAAGTTTCTGATTTTCTTTAACATTTCGAATTACTTTGTGTCTAGATCTTTGAGTTATTTTCATCTAATTTTTTGGTACTCTAATTATTAATTTTTGTTAGGTTTTATTATAATTCCAATTGTCAATTTCAAAACTAAGACAAATGGAACAGTATCGTACATTTTTGTAATTAAACTGAAGAACACTGAATTATATCAGATAAAAGTAACTACCCTCGTCAATTCTAAAATACTATTCGATACTTTAGAATTTATGTTATTTGGTACAAGAGTTTAATGGTTCTTTATATTAATTATGATATTCTAAAGATTAGGTAAGTAATAACTCCAATAAAATACTTGTATAAATTATTTATGTAAAAAAATAAATCTCTTCTTAACAGTACTAAAGTCAAATTTGTGCCCCATTTGAAAATTGAAAGTCAGTATGAATTTCTCGAAAAATGTGTGCTATAAAAATTTTGAGGACTGTCAATTTCTCGCAAATAGTGTATGTAGAATGGTAGACTAGTAGCTTGTATGAATTGAAACAAGAAATAACTTTCTTTGAAAGAAAATTTGTCACAATCAGTTTTTTACTTATATTAAGCGAGCTATACATTTTTCGGGGAAACAAATACAAAATTAAAATGGCAAACTAATGCGGTAATTTTACCCCAGTTTAACCGACTTAGTATCTCTTATGGTTCTGGAGATCCCAATGGTTAGCCTCTTAAAACGGACACCTGTATGTTTGAACTATACCTTCTTTGGTTTTGTTTCTCCCCTTGCCCCTTCAATTATTTTTATATGTCCTTAAAAAACAAACTCCTCTCTGTCTTTCGTTTTTGTTTGATACAAAGATATTTGAAACGTTTGTTTAAGAAAGATTATTCAGTGGGAATGAATTAAGATAAAATGCACATATTAATAGAGATATGGCATTATGAAGCGATGGATGCAGTTGATGTGAAGATTTCTCCTGTGCTCACGGTTCACATTGTCTCCGCGACTCTCGCGGAATGCGTACGCGGAGGCGCAGCCTTGTCGCGGATGCCTCGAACGCCGCGGCGAATTCATCAGCCGCTCCACGTCAACCCAGACGAGATGATCTCACAGTAAAGGCACCGCGACAGTGCACATATGTCACTTTCACAATATTCCCTACAATTGCCAGTAATTGTTTTGTTTAATTCAGATTTCATACAATCATCTTCAGGGTAATCCATATTCTGTAGTTATACATGTAGCAAAATTTAAGTGTTATATTCTTTCAGTAGCTCTTCCCTTGTTATCAGTTCGTTTATAATACATTTTGTTTCTTTTTTCAACAAAAAGTAGTTTTATGTTACAATTTTTGTTAGTCATCGTTTCTCACTTTTGTAAGGCCCTGAAGAAGATTTCAGTGAAATTAAAACATAACATTGAAATAAATTTTATCAATTGTCTGCCTGTCTGATTATTTCTCCATATTACATCCTACAACAGTCGATCATCAAATTTCCTTCATTTCCTTCAAAAAAAGTTCTTTTTTCGCAAACTACTATTAATTTTACTGCCTTCGAAAAATTTATAAATACTGATCAGTGCCTTTAATGCTATACAGAATGTGCAACGAAACGCGGAACATAGAAATGGGATTTAAAAAAGTTCCGGATACTCTCTCTCCTGATAGATTTAGAGCAAAAATACAAGAGTCAACGAAGTGGGGAGGAGACCATGCCCCTTGTCATCCTTCTAGTTACGCCACTTCACATAATCTATCTAACTTCAATTCGCTACATTAGAACTATATTTTAAATACTGTTAATTGTCAATTTCTTTAATCTCTTTGTAGTGCCACCTATACATTAAATATGTACATTTTATTACTATTATTTTCAATGCTGTTGAATCATCATTGTTTTAAATACCTTTGTTTAATTTATACCAAAGATGATTTATATCGGTCAAAAACAATGTACCGACTGAAAGGAGGAAATTTGTTGGCACTAGAGATAAAAATGATTATTGTAAACTGCATTGATATATGTACATAGTAATATAATACATACTTTACTATACTTACATACATTGAATAGTGTATATTTTACTTGGAGGCCATTGTATTGTGGTCAGCATTACACATTCTCACACTTCTAATGGCAATGTTAGAACATATGTAGATGTGCAAGGAAATATATTACTAGTATTACAAAACATATATTCTCAATCAGTATTTTCTAATAAATGAAAGTATATCTCACGAAAAACAGTAGCCTAACTAAGGGTAGGGCTGGATTTATGTTGGTGGGGGCCTCTGGGCAAAAGTTTACTGGGGGCCCTTTTTCAATATGGAATAAATATTAAAATATTTTATAATTTTTTTAATAAATTTTTAATTTAACAAATACTTGTATGATTTGTAATACCCTGATGAAGACTGATTTACAGTCGAAACTAGGTATATTACTGGATTTTATTAAATGACTACTACTCCAAAAGTTGTTTCCTAATTATTACTTATCCAGTCGAATAAAATCAATTTTGTATTTATAAACATAAAATTTAATTTTAGCTCTCTTCTTACTTTCTTCTTTGTAAAATATTGTACAATATTTTCATATGATAATACTATTAAAATATCGTTGTTGCTGCTCAGAAATATTAGATAATGTTTTAGGCGTTGTTCCATCATAACAGTTTTTAGCCTATTTTTTAATATTGTTAATTTTGAGAATGATTTTTCTGCGATGCAAATTGTTATCATGAACAACATAAATTTTCTATATGATTTCCACGTTTTGAAAAGGAATCTGCACTATTTTTCTATTATTAAATTATACATACATAATTCTCGACTAAAGACACTATTATTTTCTTTTATTAAAAATTTTGACATTCTGTTGTACATTAGTAATGTTACAAGTAGGTACATAAATTTTAGTGTTTTCCGGGTTGCCTCTTTCTTATTTTCCAATAATGTAAATTATTCACAAAATTGTTAACTTACAAAATTTTTAATTTGATAGGGACCCCTGGGCTTCAGCTAAGTCTTCCCACCCTTAAATCCAAAACTGGGTGGGGGAGGTTTGCTGGGTACGCTTACCCACCTGTCAAGATTTTCAAGATTTAGGTGCCTTTTCAATAATTTTATTTAATTTATCTCAAAAAATTTTTGCGCCAGTGTACCTATATGTATTTAATGATAATAAGTACTGGTAAATTTAATTTTTAATTATATATTTTTACTTTATTTATGTTAAATAATTAAATTTCTATTACTAATATACAGGTACATTTTATTTTACACACTAATATTAAATTAATACGCCTTTTTCCAAAAAAAATGTGACCCAGAATGAAATTCTCTACAAAATAACAAAATATGAAATAGATGGTCCAATTTAAAGTAATAAAATTGGTCCCATAATTTTAAAACCACGTACTCTTGTAAAACAGAAATTGTTTGCTAATATAACAGGCTTCGAATCTCTTACGGCTTCCGAGATAACAATAGTGAAGAAAAGAAAGTAAAATAAACACCTGTAGATTAAGGTTTTTTCATTAAATAAAATATGACTATATTGTGATAGATACGCCACTGGTGGCAAGGAATTAAACCCTTGCCGTGCAAATTTTCGTATATAAAATTATTATCATATTTTAAATTTATACGACTGTTCTGTTTACAAATTATTAAATGACAAAATTTTCCAGATATACTTATATTTATTTATTAAAATCGTGACACTTTTTTTCAAACCTCTAATATCCTTGCTGACATGACATATGACGTCTGCAGTACCTCCAAGGGTTTCGGCTGTCTGGTCCCACGAACCACGTTGACCCATCAACACATGTGTCCGGCTGTGCTACGTTCACTCGCGGAGCTCTAGCGTCCGTGGCTACCGTTTACGCTAATCTTGCCTGCCGGTGCAACGTGTTAACCAGCACGTCGAGCTAAGATTTGTCACTGCACATGTGGATAGCACATATGTGGGACATCAGGCTAAGGGAGAAGGAATTATGTTTTTGTAGATGGAGATTTAGACTCATGTTGCTCCATGTGTGATATCGACTGGGCAGAATGAAATGAAAGTTATTTTGTGGTGTTTAGGACAAATAATAAGGGTTGATATAATTTAAATAATATTGGTTTAAATCAAATTATATAAAATACTACTCTTTTTCATTTTCGGGTTTCGATGTGGATCAAAGATAAATTACTTTTAATTTAATTTTTTAATGTTGATATACACAACACTTGAAATGGTTTATTTTAATATTGCAAATTTATAAAAAAAAATGCATAAATATACATTTAATATACATTAAATATGTTATAATTTGTTTCTTACTTACTTGTTTAATTGCTTTGTTGTATTTGTCATTCCTGTCAATTACCCTGAAGAAGGAAGCAGATTATGCTGCTGAAACCTTGGTTTAAATAAATTTTACGGAACTAAGTTGTTATAATTTGTTATTATGGGTTCTGAAATAGTTTACATATTAAGGGAATAATCAAATGTCGCGGATTGGAAACAAAAAATATCTGTAGTTATATATTCCATGCTGTGGTTTCTTTAAAGATTGAACAAAAATTTAATATAATCGAAGTGACACTGTTCGTACTAAATATATGTATATGGATCGTCACATACTGATTATTTGTTTGTTTCTAAAGATTCAAAAGATTTATATGAAAAGGAATTGGAAAAGTTCTGTGAATGCTATATATGCTCTTGGGTGATAAAACCCAAATTACGCCCCCGCATTTGAGGGCATATTAACAAATTTATGATTCCAAAATGAAATAAATTATTTGATTAATAATAATACACTAAAAATTGATCAAATAATTCCGAAATTTGTCCAGTTTATTGTAACTTTCACAAGTTCAAATTTCTTCTGAATTTTCTCAAAAATCTGGTTTATTAACAATTATTAACTTTACAAAATTTTGATTAAATCCAATTAATACTTAGTATTTTATAATAACATTCATCTCCTCTGTATTTCTACACTATGTACGTAATAATATAAAATTCTGAATGGAATATTATTCTATGTTAATTTTATATTTTTTTTAATTGTTTAACTGTCAAGTCGAATGTATCCGTACATTTTGCTATGTCATATTTGTTATTGATAACTGTATAAATAATTAGCATAACATAATAAACAATCATGTCTTGTCTCATTTAAATAAGATAAAGAGTATGTCATTAATTTAGTGACTATTTATTGATGACTCTATTTTACAGTTATCGTGAAACAACTATAACTATGTTAATGTAATAGTGTTATATTTAATTTTCTTTTTTACAATTTTAACAAATGACATTTACAATCTCAACACTTGTTATAAATGAGTTTGTCTACAAGTGTTTATAATGCGGTAAATATTTTTAAACATTAAACGTATGCAAGGGGTTCATACAACTAACGTCTAAATAGTCGATTTATGTTTGATACCAGCTGTAATGTAAACTCATAAAATATTTCACAATTACAACTGCAATTTCTTATTTACGAGACATTTCTCTTTCCGTTTCGAAGCAGAGCTGGAACCAGGCATATTTATTGTTTATATACATGGTACATTAATACAACAACATTATTATTATACTAATTATTTTACTTAGTAACTTTATTAGAATTGTCCAATGGAAACAATTTTAAATAAACATATAAGAAAAAGGAATACATACGTTTTACCCGGAGGACAATAATATTTTTTCCTATAAAATGCTTTCATCTCAATATATAAAAATATAAGAAAAATCACAAATTTCTTCTCTCTAGCAGTTTTTAAATAAAAAACAAATAATCATTTTTAATTCTAATAAAAGTAGTTTACTTTTTTACTGCAATATTTTTAAAATATAATTATCAAAATTTTTATCATATGTAATATAATACGAGCCATTAATTTATGGGGAACATTTACAAATAGTTGTTGCGAAGTAATTATATTTGCTGATTATTTTACGATATTTAATTCAATCTTAATATTTTTTATATGTATCAACAAAATGTAGCATGATGATTCTATTATGGTTTTCTCAATTTTTTGAAGCATTCTGATTGGGTGAAAATGACGTGGAAATGGAATAATGAGTAACAGGGTTAGCAAAAATCATGATTTATTTAAAAAAAATCAAAAATCATTGATATAAAAAAAAATCAAATAAATTATGATTATGATATCTATTAATACTGCATTTTTAAATTTTTTTCGTAGCTTTTTTTTATTTTATAATCGAAAACGAAATCTGTAATAAAACCGAAAAATCGGGGAAATTGGCATTTTTATTCAAATATTTAATGGAAACTCAATACGATTCATCTGAATAAAACTTTTACTTTTTGTTATACATTTAAATATATTTTTTTTGTTTTATGACAATTAAATATCATTTAATTTTAAGATATTTTGATATGCAGAACATATTTCGGTTGTTATTAATATTTTTGTAGCGAATAAATACATTTTTATTATATTTTATTAAGAAAATCAGTTGCTTTAAATCAGACCAACCATGATCAATAGGAAAAAATGGAAAAGATTAAATTTGCATATCCGTTTGACCTTGTAATAGATATTAATTTAAAAAAAGTCAAAACATAATGTAAAGATTTAAAACCATGCAATTATGTTAAAATTCTTAAATATATAAAATGGAATGAGGGTTTTCATCAAAAACCATCAACTAGGTATCTACTGTAAGTTATCGGCAGACATTTGGATGCAAGATAATTATATTTGATGGACAATAAATGCTAATAAAATTTCTACTATCATTTTTATTTAAATAAATTTTAAAATACAATGAAGACGTTAAGGAAACTCGGGTAAAAGGCATTAAATATCGTGAAAAACGTCTCTTCCACTTCAATCTGAGATTGATGAAGATGGTGACAATATATCCCTTTTATTAGTTTATCTCAATTCCATCGCCAATCCAGTAAATCTCGGGATACAATCCTGGCAGTAGTGACCGAAGTGCTTAGCGAGCACACACACACACACATACTTAGCCAGTGGACGCAGTGGTGCGCGGAAATCGCCTGAGATGCCACTACGGCTGTCTGCTCACTTCTTTATTAGATCACGAACTGTGGAGCTGATTACTTTACCCAAGTTTCTCTAGATAAACTATCAGTAATTGATGGCAACCATGTTTCTATGGTTCTAGATTTAAACTTTCAAAGGGAAGATATACTGAGTGTGTGAAGATGAATAGAATCTGCGTTCATCTGTACGAATTGGAAATGCCAATCAAATTATATTTTCAAATGTCAAAGGAGCTATTTCAGTTAAAATGTTTATTTGGTCCGCACTTGCAAACTATCATTTATATTAACTGCTTATTCACTAGGAAATCGTCTACAAGCTACTAACCTGTAAAACTTTTAGCTGTCAGTTATTTAGCTCTTATTATCTTTATAAATATTAATAATATAGTTATTACATCGTTTAGACTCACAGACACTTGTATTTTACAATTCAAAAAACTTAAATGACGAATTTAATTATATCGTTTATCTGTTTGTAACCAATAATTTTGTTCTAGTAACTTAATAATACAAAAACTTAAGGAGTCCTTGGGTCCTTGGTATTGTCTTTTTTGTTTATTTTGAAAATGTCATCAAAATCGCCTTCTTCTTGTTTCGCAATTTTCGCATACGTTAAATAACCACCTTTGTTTCCTTACTTATTACATCAATAGTTATAAAGTCATTTAAAAGACTTATAAGGATCTTGCTAATTAGGAAAACTTTTGGATTACCAATTTAATAAATTCTCCAAAAACACCAAAGTAACGTTTTGATTCTTCATCAAGGTGATAATTGGTTATTCAAAATTATTAATGAATAACATGTCGTCAAATTTAGATAAATCAGACTCATACATGTAACTTAACAGTCATCAAACAACTTAGTTAAGGAATTGTCTTATTGGAATTCATTAAAAGAACTCGTAAAGTTTTCTTAGTTGTTACCTATCTAGTCGAAAAATCAATCATTCATTCATATCTTAGCTGTGCCAAACTTTATCCAAATAAAAATACTGCTAATAATCCCAATAGTAGGGAAACTACTATAAGCTGTAGATATTTTGCAGAAGCTGTAAGATGACAACTTGCACCAACTAAAATGCAAGTAAAATATGTTATGAAATAATAATTTCTACGAAAAAATTGTTAGTAAGCAAGAAAAAAACTTTGGAGTTTTTGCATTAAAATAAAATTTAATTTAAATATGCATAGGATAAGAGTGACGTGTTTTCTTTCATTTTTCCAGTGTGGTAAAAAATTATCACTCCCTCCTTCTTTAAAATTGTTTCTAAACAGGTGAACATTTAAGATAAAAGAGTCCAAACAAAAGACTGCTCACTAAATCTCATTTCATTTAACGAACTTTTTATCAAGGCAATGTGTAGGACAGTTGATGAAACAAACACGACCGAGAAAGACAAACAGATACGGCGTGGCGTATACTAGAAGGAATAAGGGGCTGGCAACTGACCTGCCCGCATGTTGTGCGCTATCTGATTGCACGCCACTGGACATGAAAGGTCTCGTTTTTATGCGGAGCCACTCATTGTCAGGACAAGGGATGGTGGTCACTCATATTGAAAGGCAATAGAAATTCAAAGGGGTTCAATTGAAACGCAATCTGAAATTACACACTGGAAGCAATTGTGGTCGTCTAATCAATTACCACCACATCAGTTTTTCAATCTCGTTCTGATAACGACTCAGGACAAAATATGCTTATGTTACCAAGGCAAATATTTTCGTAGTCATAGATTTAATAATTTATATCTTCAAGAAATAAAAACAATTTTTCGAATTTTTTTTATTATTTTCCTATTAAGATATTAGGCTTTATTTCTTTAAGTACCTTGAAAAT
The DNA here is from genome assembly GCA_035578165.1 of Stenolophus ochropezus. Taxonomy (NCBI): domain Eukaryota; kingdom Metazoa; phylum Arthropoda; class Insecta; order Coleoptera; family Carabidae; genus Stenolophus; species Stenolophus ochropezus. Next base: position 6,363,311 of record JAQOWZ010000009.1, read on the forward strand.
ACATAGAACTAGATTATATTTTTTCTACGACCGCTATGGAAAATGGCACTTTTCTCACACTAATAAAATTTGAAATTTTCACATTTCCCACAATCGCGAGTTAAAGTGTGAGAAATCATTTCATACAGTATTTACTAACACTGCGCATATACAATGTGTGAAATATCATTTCTTACAGTAATTGCCAACATTGCGCATGCACGAAAAATAAGTGATCGCTAGCTCCGCCTCATTTCATATCTTCCCAAATGTTATAATGTACTTACACTCCTTATAGCTATATAACTATTTACTAAATAAGTTTGTTCTTAGATGTAAGGTCTCCGAAACTATTTTTTTATGCAAAAAAAATAGTTAATGTTGATGTTTACATATTACAAAATATTAATTTTGTATCTATCAAGACATAAATAATATGGTCTATGACCAAGAGTATAAATATCTGGGTAGAACATTTCAAAAAGTTGCTAACTGAATTACCACAAGAACACATTGAAATACGAGAAGAAAGTAAACTAGAAGAGGTCACAGAAGTAATAAATAATAGCCGTAATGGTATATCCCCTGGGAAAGATGGAATAAATATAGAATTAATAAAATATGGAGGTGAAATGTTACAAAAACATATATTCAAAACCATTCAGAACATGTTCAGCAAATAATTACAAAATACAAGAAAGATGATAATATAAAAAAAATTAGGCAACGAAACGAGAAATATAATTGGAGAATAAGAAGATGAAATGAGTAACAAATTGGAAGAAGAAAATAGACAGAATGACTGAAAAAAGTAATAAATGTTGAGATTGTTTAGCCAACTTTACAATTGACAGGACAAGTTTGGATCAAATTTTTAGTTTTATGATAAATGATGATGACAACCACAAGTCGAAACGACATCTCCTTTTAATAAATAAACGATTTTACGCCATTATCTCCAAGATTCACTATCGAAAAAAGTCACTTTAATTTGTAATTAATTTAAATAAATAAAGAATAAATATTGCGCACGCTTGATCGGTGACAACCTGTGTGGCCGGGTGGTTGGGTCGTGCGGTATCGTTTAGTAAAACACGCACGCGACTGCGACGCATACGGGTAGTTTATGTCGCGGGTCCGCGCATTGCCTCGACGGGCGATGTGGGCTGCTGAGCTCCTATTCTGCGGGTGCACAGCACAGGTACCCGGCAAAAAATACTATATTCGTTTGGCACACACTTAGCTACAAGTTTATACTGATGCCTCAAATATTCAGACGAGATGGGGGTAATAAGATGAGATCTTTGACTTAATTTGTAAATAATATACTGCACACTCCAATGTGTTTTTATATTTAAACTATTCTATTTTTATATTTAAATAGAACATGTGCAAAATGTATTGTTTTTAAAATGTTTCATATCGAATAATGCCTTTATCATTTTAAGTAAGATATCTGTTTTTCAAAAATAAAAATCAAAACACAAATTTGTTTGGGTAAAACCAAAACGGTGCAATTATTCTAAAAATACTTCAGTGAAAATATTGACTTCGAATCCACCTTGAAGGTTCAATGAAATTTCGAATTGACTGATGACACAATATCATTCAAAGTTTCACAAACAAATATGAATGAAAAGATGACCGTCTGACAAAAAAGATTTGTCAATAAACGTTTCAAACAATATTAAGTATTTTAATCAAATACAAATATTTCTAAACTGGAATGGTAGGTAGGTGAAATAAAGGTCTGGATATCAATCATTTATATTTTTTTATTTTTTGGCCTGTAGGTACTTGTATTAGTTTCGAAGACTTTCGCATCTTCCTCATGAGGTGAAAAAAAATTCTAAGACTTATCCAGAACTTCATTTCACCTAAAGAAATTAATGGTACAACACGTTCAGGGTTACATGAAAATCGGATTTAAAAAAAAATAAAAACTTTTTTTAATTTATATTGTATTTCTTTTTATTTTTACGCGTTTCACAAAATAGCATTTATTATGAAAAAAAAATATTGTAAAGAATAAGTAAAAATTTAAAGAAATAATAAAAAACTACAGTAAAATCCATTTAGAACAATATCGCTTATTGTTGTAACGTCGAAATTATGACCATTTGTTTGAAAGTCCACATAGCGACAACTTTTTTGAGACTCCTTAGCTGTCATCACATATTAGTGCAAAAAAATAATTTTTATAAATTCAAAATACCACACATGCTATTCCCCCAATTTTCGTAAATCTGGAATGTTAAATAATAATTGAAGAACAAGTTATTTAAATCAAAGATTTTTTTAAATCCCTGAATACGATATTATATTATAAATATTAAAAATTGAATAAAAACATACAAAATAATTTTATATTTATCTGTATAAGCGACTTCTAATTTATAATCGCATTTATTTATATTAGAATAGTCTTGGAAATAGAATTTTATATTTAAATTGCTATAAAATCGTAAATCTTTACTGCTTTCCTGAAATTAATTTTTTAATTAATTGTTAAATGTAAAATGAAATAATATTCGCCTGGCCGAAGAAGGAAATAATTTTCTTAGACTTATTTGGTCAACAATAAAATACGAGAGCAACTGTAAAGTGAAGATAATTGCTTACATGCTAAGAATCCGTATTGTCCACTTCATCACGTACTATCGACACCTTATACTCCTTTTCACTTTGCGGACGCTTAACTTTCAATCTGAATCCAAGACTCATTAACGCAACCATGAATCTATTATCCTCTTCTGCTTAAGTGACTGAAAATCGATATTCAACGGACTCTGAAAACAACGAGTTGCACAATTTTTGCGAAAAAAGAAAGAACATTAAAATATCTCAATAAATTGAAATGATATTTACCAAATTACACAAAAATTTATTTAAGTTATATTCATTTATTATATTTCAGATAAAAAAATTACCGTGACAAATAGAAATTAAAATAATGACAGTAGATAGTAGTAAATAAATTAAGGAACATAAATAATATTTACATTGTGTACAATCGATGATATTTTCTTATTGAAAATATTTAAATTGACAAATTTTCGAACATAAAATACAATAAGGACAAAGTTGTTAACATCATGAATTGCTTACCAATTAAATTCACAGGTATTAAATATTGCTTTTAAGAAATTAAATTTTCAATACCGTAACTAATGCTGTAATAAAAGTGAAAATGTATTGTTATTCTCTAAGATATTTTATTAAACAATATATTTTCTAAAATGCTATCTAAACTTTATTGATTAATTTATTAATGTATTGTTTCCTTACTAGGTCTTTTAAGCACCATATATATTCAATTATTTTAAAAAATAATTTACCTTTTTGCCATATAGGGAAAGTTGATTTCATTTTAACTATAGTTATTTAACTAAGTTTTCTTAGTTGTAATTTTTTAAAGGTAATCTAATTGTATTTACTTATTTAATGTGATATATTTATTATTATTTTTTTTAAATATTGATCAGACCAATTGTAATGCCCTTTTTGATTGGTGCCCAGAAACACTCTCTTAGCAAATGATTTCACCTTTTGCAGCTAATGCTGTAACGATAGTAAAAATCTGATGTGGACACCATATGACTTCCTTGTCCGTTAAATTCTACACATTCTTTACTAACTTCATTTGAACTTATTTCACTTGAAAGTGAAATTATTCTAATGCTTATAATTCTTCAACTTCTATTTCTTTCTTATCTTCGAGCATCGCTCCGAAATGGATCACCTTTTATAAAATTTTATTAAAATGTTCATTCTAATAGTTGTCAATGTATTTCCTACAAAAATTAAAAGTCATCTAAATTATTATTTGTATTAAGTTTCTGCCCAAAGTAAAATGCCCTTTTGAAAAGGCTGATTGAAACAAATAATGGAAGTGCATAACTAGATGTTAATTGTTATAGTAATTAATACTTTAAAAAAAAGAAAAAACCAGGATTTTAATAAAAAAAATCCAATTTAATTTAAAAAAATAGTTATTTGTTTATCAAGATACTAAAGTACCTATAATTTTTTTATTAGGTATGAATATGGAATTTATTCTACGTGGCGATAGCCGAGGTGAATAAACCATGTATGAGTAATAAAAAAATACTTTAGTTCTACTATGTATTTTTTTTTCTGTTAGTGGCATCTTTATTATTATAATTTTTAAATAATAGGCAGAAAACTTGCAGTCCCCCTTTTGATTGGCGCCCGAAAACTACTTATCTACGAACAACCTCACTTTGATTTTATATAAATTTTCTAAAATTCCATACCTATTGGTTTGTGATCCTATTAGCATCCTATAAATTTTGATTTGATCGTAATATGTTAGACAAACTGAAACCACACAGGAAAGCGCTTTGGAAACATTTGATGTGATTAGAAGTTACGGTTTAGCAAGTTCTTCCTGTGGCTGTTCTTAATCTTCCCTCACAGCAACATTCGACACGGCATCCCTCAGCGACAAATACAAAACAGATCGCAGTGACCGGGGTTCGGGCGACAGGCGCTTGTTTACCCGGTTTGCAGCTCGGCCCGTCAGATTTGCGACATTTTCCATACTCTGATGCAATCGCACAAAGGCATCATGGACCATAATAAATGGTCTATCCATCAAACTGCCGCTGACCAGACCAGTGCCAAATATCATCGCGCCAGGACCGGACCGAAAAAATAGTTTCCAAACTCTTCCAGAAAAATAAATTGAATTGGAAATATGTAATCACGTCTAAAATAACCTGGATAAATTTATAAATTTAGTTATTATTCGTCAATCAACTTTTGTTTATGATACGAAGTTACTAGTAAGAGCTGGGTAACTATAGGAAGGATTATCACAAAAGCGCACCAAATGGTATTTTTTTTTGTTACAAAAGCGTACCAAATGAACCTTATAAAAGCTCACAAAGTATGTTATATAAGGATTTTACGGTTCATATATTAATTAATTTGATTTAACTATTTATTCAATGCTGGAATAAAATTAGGTTAGGTCAGGATAGGTTAGGTTAGATTACCTTAGGTTTGATGAGGTTAAGTTAGGTTAGGTTAGGTTAGTTTAGATTAGATTAGGTATGGTGAAGTTAGGTTAGGTCAGGTTTAGTTAGTTTAGGTTTGATTACATTATGTTAAGGTAGGTTAGGTTAGGTGAGGTTAGATTAGATTATATTAGGTTAAATTCGGGAAGGTGGAAGTGGAACGAATTCACTCTTTTTTTATTTAATTCGATGCACACATACGCACTCATACTATATTTCTAAATTTTACTAAATGTTTAAAAATCAAAACGGTGCGCTTTTGTCATACAGTCGTATATTATATCATTTAGTTTCCTTAGAAAACGAGAAAGAATTTAATGAATTGAATTATTCACTATTTATAAATAATAACTATCTTACAATTTTTGTTTTCACTACACTCTACTTAATAGAATATTTTGAATCTAATGTTACTATATCAAAAGAAAAATCTTATTTGCATATGGTTGTATAAAAAATCATTAGTCTTTTTTGTAATTATTATTTGTACATTTAAATTTATGTATGTGTCTTTAAATATTAGTACAAATAGTAATATCTTGTAAAAACTTATTTATTCATATCATTGATACAGCAAGTTTCAAAACGACATTTGCGGAAATATTTTGCAGTCCCACCCTGAGTTGCCAAAACGATATGTCGATGATTGTGCACTTCTTTTCACAATTGTATTTATTTCGTTGCGTTTCATTGCATTTCGGACATTTCATGCGCTGGCGTGTCACTTGGTAAATATTATAAATGGTCGAAATCTAACGCGACAATTGACGAGCGCGTTAACAATGATCTATTATGACGAAAATAACATTTCTCCTAAACGGCAAATAAGCGAAATTAATCCGCAAATATAATAATCCAACTTTCTCCACAAAAATAATGACATAAACACCATAGTAGGATAAACAGCAAAATGTTATACTTGTCAATCATAACATCAGGGCATTGAAAACATGTAAATCCAAAAAATTAAAAGTTTTACTAGAACAGTTCTAAAAATTGTAAATTAATGAATCTAGGTCTACCTATTACAACTACTTTCCATGTTTTAATGGAAAGTTCTTCAATTTTTTTTTCATGAACCTAAGAATCCTTCAGGTTGTTTTTTTTATCAAATATTAATTAAACGAATAATGTGTAATGTGGTGTAAATTTGGTTAGCAATGAAATGTCAACCTGGGTAATCTGCCAAATGTAGATTTTTCTATGATAGATGATTTTTATCAAATGAATTCAAATTCTCTATCTAATTCTCCTACGTCACGTCATATATCCCCTCTCCAAAATTTTATTATAATAAAACTATCAATAATTAAGCGTTTAAAAAAATACGAGATTTTTTTTTACAAAATCATACAATGGAAGAAAAAATATATAGTCATGTACTCAATTGCAAGTTAGGGTACCCTTCAATTTTCGAGGGTTGGATTTGAACCTCAGATCTCACACTTTGCTCAATTCGACTCGAAAAGTACTAACACTAACCTAGTAAAATATAATATCTCAAATATGTTACTAATTTTGGAATAAAAATATGTAACAGGTACTGTTTTCGACTTTTGATATGGAACATTTCTATTTGTATATAACATAATAAAACCACTTCTGTACGTAGTAATGAACATAAGCATCAATAAAGTCTATATTTACAAAATTAGAGGCGCAATAAAATGTGCAATAAGCAGTGAAACTAGATAAGTTAATTAACGTGGTCAAAAAATCCAGCAATACATCACGAGGTAACAACAGTTTAATTAAGCTAAACTCACGGAAACGCTTTGATGGGTTCATATCCACAGCGTCAACGTGTTCTGCGACAGGTATGACTGACCGAGCACATAAAGCTATTTATATCGCTAGGTACACCACCATCTCGCGGCGTAAATCATATTCTAATTGACGGCGAAACAGGGACACCTCGCCAGCGAGAGCTTAGACTGTGCGCCACTTCGTACGCAATGGTCATTGACATTACAGGATGTGACGTATTCTTGGTCCAGAAAACTTTTCAGGGTAAAAATAACCCCGGTCTGTTTATTAAGATCTGGTCAGTGCATTGAGAGAATGTTGACCCTGGACTATGCGAGCATGCACGTGCTACTTGAAACTTGAGATTTCTACGCAGGGAGGAAGCTCTTTCCGTTTATTTCTTTTCCGCTTTTACGCTTTTTTATCATTTCTCAAAATATGTTTCCAGAAATATTTTCAAAGAACTTCACAATAACAAAAAAGACACATGTATATATGTACATAGGTGCTTAATACTTAGCAATATTATTATATTATTATCCAAAAAGATTACATATTTAGAAACCATATTTTATATTTCAAAACAGCTCCAAAATAAATGAAATAAAATAAATTTAGTGCAAATCGCAGATTAGTAAAAAACTAGATTGCTTTCTAAAAAGATGCAATACAGTCCTAAAAATTGACTATAGCTAATTATTATAATTACCATAATAGCTAATTACTACAATTTCTATAATTTTATAAAAATTAATTTCTATAAAAAAAATTTTTTGCAGCTTGTGAATAAAATAATGATTTAATTTACAAATAAAAAGTATTTTCTTTTATTTCGTATAATTGCTAACTATTAAATGAACTAATATATTTCAGTTAATGTTGCCGTCTAGACAAGACAAGACAAGACTGGATAATCATGTCTTGTCTAGAAATTTCAAGACAAAGCTTGACAAAGGCCGTATTTATTTGGGACTTTTTAAGTAACCCAGTAGGTTAATTCTGTTTACTTACGAACGTACTTTTGAAGTAACCCAGAACTGATCTCGAACTGATCCAACTCACCCAGCTATTTTGCTAGGTTGGTGAGTTGAACCTGTGTTCTGTCTTTGTTTACATTGCTTTCTCTTTCTTTTTTCTGTAAGTTATGTCTTTTATAGGTTAAAATGAAAAACTTGATTAAGTATCTTTTTTCATCAACTGTAAAATTTGATGGTTTATTTGGTAGCAACCTGGGTAAGTTTAGGATCAGTTTTGGGTTGTATTCAAATTTCCCAAATAAATACAGCCTAAGGCTAAGTCTAGATTAAAAAGTCTTGTTTAGGAATCAAGACTACATTGTTTCAAAACTCTACATTAACCTGCACATATGTACGCTGCAGACAAAAACAGATAATTCTTCGGCAGCGTTCTTTTTGTATTTCACAACAACTGTTTCGGAGTCTTAAGAATTGTTTAGAATTTTCTCGTCTTGATCTAGAATAAGAAAAGAGAAGACTTTTGCCAGTATTGTCTTGATAATCTAGACAAGACAAGAAAATAGAATAGATCTAGCCGGCAACATTATTTTCAGGTATTTTCGAAATTGAAAGATTTACAGACGGTTATAGTAAACAATAAAATTGCAAATAAAAATTATTAAGATTATTTATTATTTCTTCTAGTAATATTGTGAGCAATATATTAAAAATAATGTTATTTTTTTTATTAAATAAATTTAATTTCTATGTGAATATTACTGACCAATGAGTAATTGGGATATAATATAAAATAAAAGGATTTATTTGAAATAGTAACTATTTTATTTCAATATAGACTAAGTATATACCTAATTATGAGGTCCACGAAATTCACTTATAAATTGCATTATATTAAATATAATTAGTATATAAATTCAAAAATTAAATAAGCTTCATATATTTTCGGTAATTTCGCTGTGTTGTTTTTTGACGTGTGGTTCATATATATAAACGTTTTTTCATAATTATGAAATTAATACAAGTAAATGTAATATTAAATTGTAAAAAAAAACTAAAATTATTAATTAATATTTAAGTGTTTTCGTAAATGAAACCGTTGATTAAATGAGTATACGATACAAATAAAAAGAGGACAGTGAAAATTTGTATTCTTCCTGCGCAAAGTTAGTTATAAACTTTTAATAACATTTAAAGTTCACAAAGAACATCTTGAAGTAACTTTCAAACTTGGACATCGAAGTGCAGGGTCTTGGCCGAGAGAATAATTACATTATTGAGATACTTTTCACTCTCATGCGTTTCAAACTCTTCAATTATTTATCCAATGGCCTTATAAGTAGAAGAGTAATTTAAAAATAGTTCCTATAGGTCAATGAAAAAATTGATACATACCAAATTTGATCCTTCACCTTTCACCTTACGTTATAGAAAGAGATGGAACTTTCTCCTTTTAATAAAGTAGGTATTGATTTCAGGAAATAAAACAAAAAATAACAATAAGTAAACACAATCATTATTAATTATATGCAAGTAAGAATTTTATTCAACTTTGAACTTTTTACAAAGAGTAGTTGACCCTCATATTCATTAGTATATTACATAAAGTTAAAAGCATATCGTGTTGCAAATCTTGCAATAACATGCTATTTGCTTGCGATATTTAGTTATTCACTTTTTTCATTTGATATTTGTTGATGATTATAGCAGATGATTTAAGTTTTATAACAACTTTTAAATGTCCATTTGCTTCTCATTATCCGAGAAATAACATTCATTCAACCTTTTTACTCTTATATGTATTTATGTAGATTTTACATAAAATGTTAATTTCTTAAACTAACTTTACTGGCATGTATCAAAACGGAATGTTATGTTTTAAACCTAAAATATTTTTCTTTATATAATTTTCCTGTTTTTTTTTTTCACCAAATCTAGGTCCTTATGTCTGTTTCCATGACGGTATATTATGTTTACTTGTTGTTACCTCTAACTATTCACTGAACGGTAAAGAAATTCATATTTAGTACAAATACCCAGAAATGCTTTAATACATCCATTTTTCCTATTAAAATTAAAAGTGCAGTTTCTAATATTACAATTATTGATAAATAATGGTAGGTACCCATTAGAAAAAAATAAAATAGCTGTATTGTTTTAAATCGATTTATTATTCGCAGTTTATAAGAAAATAATTATTAAAAAAAGGGTAGAAGAGATAGACCGGGAGCGTAAAAGTCTATCTACCTGTCTTCTTTCATGATCCTACTCTACTATGTTCACGTTACATCTTCTCCGAAAACATGAAATTAATAATAACTATGTAACTGCAAACTAATGCTTAGTTTTTATTATTTTAATGAGAAGCTACAGTGGCAATCTAATGTTTAGATTTTATTAATACAATAAGAAGTTTTAGTGGTTACTTTATATACTTTATGACTTATGTATATGGATTTGAAGTTAATATCATAAATTTAATGGTAAGTAGTTCTACATGTGTACATTACGAAACAAACAGAAACATTTTTTTAAAAATACGAAAAACTTTTTTTACTGCTGTTTTAATTAATATATCATAAAAAATGTATATTAAATTAATAGTTAAATACAACAAATTCACATCCTGAGGATGATCCCGGGTAGGATCGAAACGTCGATGTAAATTAATCGTTTTTACTGACTGAAATCCAGCAATTCCTTCTTTTAAATCAACGTCCAGTCAAGTAATTTTCCATTCATCATTAGTTGCACAAGATATTATTTATTATAATAATTAAATTAAATAGGATTTTTAACGAAAATAATTGTGTAATAGATATATAATGTAAATGCTGCCAGTGGTCCAACAGTACCAAAAATGTTAGTTTCATTAAATATATCCTTAAATATGCGAATTTTAAAAAAATCTTAATGTTTCGTAATTTACCCATGTCATACTACTTACCCTTAACTTTATGACATTAAATTGAAACCTGTCCTGTATATTGAAATTCCATTTCACATATCCCACTGCGAATATAAGAAAATATTTAGCAAAACAAACAAGGCCGGTAGCGTTGAACAGTTGCACGCACGCTTCATAATCCGCTTCATTCATCTCCGCGTTGCAGCGGACCAAGCCTCGCGTTTTTAATATTCCCTCCAGAAGGAACGCAAGGCTTGCGATGTTCCACTCGCCGAGATTACAGAACCAGTTCGGAAGGAGTGTTGTCTCGACGCAAAGCTACTTGAATTAATTTTCGAAGTTCTGAATCCACTGGACCAGCGCGACTGCCGCCGACGACTGCAAGAGCCGCCTCGGAAGAAGTCGCTGGCGCACTGCACGCTGTTCTTGTGACCTGCTCCTTTGTAAAAGCTTATCTCTTACTTTGAGTTTTGGGGATATTTGCGGTTAATTGTAATGTTGAGGGTGGTTCATTGTTTACTGATTATTATACGCTTTGAAAATCCGCCGCCGACTCTTTTATGTCTCCGGAGTATTTAATATTATTTGTAAGGAGAAGTTTCACGCGACGAGAGAAATTAATTTATCTCTTTTCCGTATCGTAAAACGTCGCGCACTGTCTTACAAGTTATAATTTCAGCGGTGAATTATTAACTTTTAACCTGCGAGACGTGTGTGGCTGAGTCTGCGGTTTCAGGGGCGTGCGTCAACGGAAGGGACACACTTTTGGCACATGCTTTATGACGAATTTGTTCTATTTATGATTAAAACACGTGTTACGCAAACTTGTCCAACATATGTCTTTTTGCTACACTTAACGATTATAATAAAACAATCACAAATAATATCCTGCAGTTTTCCGGCTGTAACGCAATAATTTATTGCTGTAATACAAGTATTTATTATCACAAAGATCTATGATTTGAATCAAATGTTTGTTCAGTCGTAAACTATTCAGCATTGCTGTTCAAATAGTAATTTAAACTTTTGTAACTATATGCATGACATTGTCTATTACATAGATAGCCCCGAGCGTTTTCAATAAATTACAGATTTTATTGAAGGACTTAAAGAAATATTACATTCTGTTATAATTAGAAAATAAATTATTTTAGTAAAATTTACGTTAGAAAACTACAGAAATAAATTATCCTCAAATGCTATAAATGTTTGTCGCATTTCTCGAACATACGTTACAATTATCCACGAAAATATATTCATTTAACATAAAAAATCATTGTTCTATAAATTATGAACTTCTTAATTTTACTTTAAATTAGAAGGATCAAAAATACTGATATAAATGACAAGAAATTGCAGAGCTAGAGTAATAGCCTATAATTTGTATCAAATGTAATAGATCAACTTTTGCTGTGTTAACTTAAGAAGATGTAGAAATAAATTTTTCAATTCGTACATAAACTTAACTTCAAATACTGTAAACATTTTAATTCAAATTATCAGATTATTAAATCAAAAACATATTTTCTTACAGGGTAAGTGGAGAAATGGACCGATAAGAGAGATAAACTTGGTCTCAAAGATACATTAGAGTGATATCTCTCACAGGGAATGTTAATTTTGTTATTTAGGAGATATGTAAGTAGCCGCTTGAAAATTAATGCAGTCAACACAAGTAATTTAGTGGTTCATTTAAACACTGCTCTGAGATAGGTATCAATTTAAGCGGTAAACAGAAAAAAAATCATTCGTACATAAAAGCAATATTCCATGAGTTCTGAGGAATTGTTGTTAAAGGGTTAATCCTATGAAGGATGATTGGACAGAATGTGTAATTTGTGGTCGCTGTTTACACAAAAAGTGTACCACATATGACAAATTACAATAATCTATGATCATGTTCATCCCATAGTCTTGGTGCGTCTCACTTATGAGTATATAAAATAAAATATTTTTTTGTATTTTTTCAGAAATAAGTAAACCTGGTTACATGTTGTTAAAAATAAATTTTGTTTTTAAAGATTATTTAATATTATAGAGTAATAAATATTTTCCCCTATTGAAACTGAATAACTTTATAATACCAAGACGTTTTGGTATTTTTATAGTAGTCTGATCTGAAAAGTGACACTTTGTATGTCAAAATTAGAAAATTATTTATAGTAGGTATTATAGTAACGAATTCTACTAATAGTTAAATTTAATGTACCTACTTATTTCTGTGATATCTTGTATATAATAATGTAACTATCTTAATTAATTAATATCTACTTAGTGCTTCTAGAAATAGAATACGAGATCTCATATTTTCAGCAAAATCACGCTGACTATAATTGCCCTACATCAACTATATTTCATTTTCTTTTTTATTATTATTATTTATTAATTATATTATAAATAACTTAACAATAGTTAGAATCCTGTGAAAAAATAAATTTTAAAAAATATTTTAAACTTCACATTGTATGTCGTGTGGTCCTTTACAATCTTTTCACCAACTTGACAAATTCGCGCATGTAATCCGCAATGTGAGTACAACAAAGACCAGCGATCTTCAGAAGCGGAACCGGACATGGTATGCGGGTGTGTAAGTGCTGTAATCGCTCGTCGGTGTCGAGTTACGCGCATGATTGTCCAGTGTTTGTACACAGAGGCTCAGCTGAGAGAATGCCTGGCACCGGGACCGGACAACGCTTGCAAAGCCGGACGGATGGTCATTCATGTCGCTCGTAAACACAGTGGGGTGGGAACAGGTTGTTTGGGATCAGGTGATTATGGAGAAATGGAAAGTGGATTTCCAGTGCGGACAATACAGCCGCATACCTAGGGAATATAAAATTTGAACTAATACAAAATATACTATCTGTACTAACAAAATATATATTTACGTTAATTTGTGATGATTATTTAAATTTTAGGCAGGGTTGGCAAAAATCATGATTTTTTAATTTTTTTTCATTTTTAAAGATATCTAAGTGTTAAATAAATTTTTATTCACAACCACTATTGTAATATGTCAATTCCTAACCTGTCAAAGGTTGGAAACGTATGTCATTTTTAACTGCAATGACAATCTCACGGGTGGGAAATACTTTATAATCCCTTGGGGGGGAAGTGTTTACTATGGTTGCCTAGTAATACTGTCATAAATCTCTAAAAGTAAGGTGATCAGTGCTGTCAAACATATTAAAATAAATTTAAACATTTGTTTTCATAGACTACTACCGTACATTAATTTAGTTTATTGGAAAAAGGCGATATACGAGTAGAAGTTAATTTGGATAATTGTGAATAAAATAGTATACATAGTTCGGTGGGACTTTCATTACAGCCTTGCGCTATATCTGAGCCTCGAGGCTTCGCCTCTCGGTCATATAAGATATAATAAGCCCTCGGCTATAATGAAACATTTCCCACCTCACGTATAATATACTATTAATTGTTTAGAAAGGAATATTAATACTTCATTTAATAAACAAAAACGAAATCTGTAAGAAAACCAAAATTATTCACCTGAATAAAACTAAGTAGAGTAGCAAAGAATTTTTGCTTTTGTTACACATTTAAATATTTATTTAAATATTAATTTATTTACATATCTAATTTTTTATTGTAAAACTGTTAAGTTTTCATCACTACGTCACATCTTTTACTCCTAAACTTAATTAAAATGCGACATTAGTGAACTGATACAGATTTTTATGTTTCGCGTCTGAATGCCTATATTCTTTTGAATTTGATGGGTTTCTTGTCTGCTAGTTTAATTTTAAATTGTGCAAACGGTATTCAAATTTTATTTCTCTGGCGAACAATGTATATTCTTATTAATAACGCTAATAATTTATTAGAAAATAAAGGTAAAATTATTTGTTCGTCGGCAATAAAAAAAATCTGGAAATAGGAACAAAAAATATAATTTAATACTTAGTGTTGATAATAAGAAGCAGTGAAGAAAAAAATATAAGAGATAATAATGATTATGTTATAAAACTAGCCCTGTAAATCAATATACATATATCTTCTCAATGCAAGAAATTTATGTTAACTTTTAAAATCACGTCATTATTTTAAAATATGAAAAAATGTTTCAAAAAGCCATATTTCTTTAATATCAATATAGTCCGAAAGTTGTGTCATTGTTACGTACAGGAATTGCACATCTGTCACATAATTTAAAAAAATCTATCGAGTTACGATTAAATCAAAGATTAATAAAAAGATAGGATTCTTTTCTTCATTGAAGAATTTCGCTACAGAGTTGAAAGGGTGTACACTACACTACAACAGTATGGTCATGCTGAACCCACGTCCCAGTTCGATTGTACAATCAATCACAATGGCCTATCAAGATGTTAGGAAGAAAGGCGCAGCGGAGAGCCGTATTGTCGCGAGGGATAATCAGTGGCTGGACCGACCGGCCGGGAACGGGATCCTAGTTCTGCACGAATTTCGTGCTAGGATTCCTTAAAGTTGCCCAGGTTCTAGATACATTGTCATATTCTATTACTATTTTTCAAGACCCTGTAATGCATTCCACATTCCACCATTCCAGTAGTTTACTTGTCCATTATATTTATCTCTATAGATTTTATAATTTAGTTCCTTTCTTGTTCTTAAATTTGACTACAAATTGAAAAAAATAATTAATGAAAACAGTTTTAGTTTAGATGTACTCATTGTTAATGCAAAATATCCTCGCCTACGACTGAATATAATTTAATATTAAAATTAATATTAAATATACAATACTTCCCGTATTAAGGGCGCCCATAAAATATTTTTCAAGAGGGGGCAAAATAAAAAAAACAAAAAATGCTAATCGAAATTTTGATAGCAATGTTGAATATTTCATTTGACATTCTATTCCGATATGATATGGTCTATTTAAGAAAAACTTAAATATTATAGAGATAAACTGCAAACATATATTTACTAGTAAAGAAATAGAAATGTTAAAAAAAAAATGAACAGACATAAAGTAAAGATTTTATTTTTTTGATTAATTTGTAAGGCAATTTTCAAATTCCTTCCACCTTTCAAAAATTCCTCGCAAAATTATTCGATAAAATGAAGTTTATTGTAGTTAATTGTCTCAGACATCTCTACTTTCTAATGACACTTAAAATAACCACAAATACTAACGGAATAATTTATCTCACACATAAAAAACCTGCACCCTAAAGTACAACAAACATTAATAAATTTCTTATATAACAAAAAAATGCCGAAATAATTAAGTAATGTGCCGTCTTTTTAAAATTTGCGAAAAGCCAGGGGAGGGCAAGTGCCCCATCTTGCCCCCCCTTATGGGCGCCCATGTCCCGTATCTATATATTGATAGGCGGGAGGTAAAAGCATATACGACACAAATAGTTTATTGATATCGTTTGAAATTTGTAATTTTATAAAATTTATATTATTTAGAATACGTAATCTACTGAGATTTCCGGGAAAACAATTTATAAATAAATTTACAAAGATAATATAAAAATTAATATAATAACTTCAGATTTATAAAAAAAATAATTAAAATGTATGTGACGTCAAATCAATTTTACTTTTACCTGTTATGTTGATGGTTACTTTACGACAGTTTTATTAAATTATTACTCGTTTAGAAAATAAAAAAAAAAATGTGTATAATATTTTTTTCTTCAAACGTCATAAAAGTGACATCTTTTTTGACTTGATTCACAAGGTTGAAGTGTTCAAGTTTAATTTTGCCGACGACGGAGTAAAAGTAAAATAAATAAGTATAAAACGTACACCCAGCGAATAAGAAATAACTTGTATAATAGAAACCTGTAATAACAACCTGTCAATATAAAACTGTCAACAAGTGACAGATTTAAATTGATAACCTACAAATTTAATGTCGAGTAATATTTTATTTTTTAAAAAAACTACGTTTGAAATAAAATAGTACATGTTATTCAGAAAAAAGTGTTTTTTGTACGTTCAAAAAAATCTAGTATACATACACACATATACAATAGATGGTTTTAAAAAAATATATTTTTTGACCTCGTCTAGTCTCGTCAACCTAATTACAAAAAATGTTGAAAATATTTAATTTTACTATTAATATACTTTTCATTTACATTTTCTTTAAATTTAGACTAAACACTTTAATATTTATTTGCCTTTATATATTTTGCAAAATAATCTACACATACTTTTTTTGAAGGAGATAATGGAAATTGGGTCTTTTGTAAAATTTTTATGGACAATTTCCTGAAATTTTTGTTTAGCACCTCATATATCTCTTTGTATTAAGTACTTTATTTATGAAGACATAATTGTAATCTTCGTTGCGTAGTATTAAAATTTATTTGCTTATTATTGTTTATTACTCGTAGAGAATCCGTAGTGAGAACTACTATACGACAAATGAATAAATTCATTGTATATTCAGGATATAAATCCAGCTAGTACCATATTTTAGAATATTACCAAATCCATGAATCCACGAAATTCCTACCTGATGTGGTCCTGTGGTGTCAGATGACCCGAAGGTCGAATCGCGTCTAACTGTAAACGACGAATGGTCCAGCTACTTTCAGATAAAATCATCTCGTGTAAAAAACCCAGGTTGGGATAAAAAAGCCTAGGACAATAGTGACCAGCCCTCTTTGATTGCACAGGTATTTTTTACCGTGGGATTCTGCGTTGTGGTCAGGTAGAGCCTTAGAAGCGAATTTAATATCGGACGGCGGTCCATAGGCGTTTTGTTGCTACACAATGTCCACAATAGGGAAGTGTTTGCTCTAAATACTACAGAAGAATTGAATTTGATGTAGGATTTTAGGATGTAAGCGTTTGTTGCCTGCCCTGTAGCTTTTAGATGCTTTATACGTAACGAGATTTCAAGATTAAAGTGGCTTTCTGTCCGAAATAATATGATTTATATCAATAATTTATTATCGAATTTTGTGGAGAAATTAATTATTGTGTAGCGTTTTACTTCTAATACGTTTATTAGGAAGTATATAATAAAATTGCTGTCATTAATTTAATAAACGCAGGAAAGATTTCTCCTTATAAGTAGTTTTTTTTTTATCAATAAAACACTGTTTCTGTATAAAATTATTTTGGGAAAGACAAAAAAATATACAATTTCTAACTTAAAAACATTATTAAATTAGAGAAATTTTGTTTCGTTTCAAAAAAATGTATTCAGAAAATAATATTTTCTATTTTTACCTTTTGTCACTCAGTAAGAGAGGTATTGGAATCATGCTAAAAATCAGATAGTGTGTTTCCAATAGATAAGCAAGTTTTGAACTCGCTAGAAAACTATTTTAATATTTTTACGACGATGTCTGTCCGTGTGTGTAAAAACTAGTAAAAAAAGTTCTGATCTGATTAGATTTTGGTGTTAATCGTACAACCGAAAGAGGTGTTTTCATGAAGATTTTTAAATTTATTTTTTAGTTTATTATATATTTTTAGATATCATTTTATTATTGTTATTCATATATATTTTTATAACATCATTACACTGAAAATTAATATTGTTTTATTTGATTATATTTTTAATTTATAATTGTTCAAGAGATAATTTATATTATTATTTTGAAACACATATTTTTGAAATATCAAAAAGGTATTCATTTAAAACATTGTTATTTTTTCCTTTCCCTAAATAATTTTTCTTTACTTCGTACTGGTAAACTAAAACTAATTTACATAAATGTATTAAGCCTGCAAATAGTGTATCATTATTTAAATGGATATTGTAGTAACTAATTATGTTAAATAAAGATAAATTATTATTATTAATTTTTTAAAATAAATAATAGAAATTAATTTCGTATAGCAATTTTATTAGATTGTGTTTAGAAGTTTAGATGTAATAAAAATTATTTAGGTTAAAGTTAAGTAAAGTTTTTAACTTCTATAAAACTCTAACAAGTTCCTCAAAGTAAGACGAGCTTTTAATCAATAAATTTGTTAATTCTTCGTCTTTTTTGTTCCAGACTGCGTGGTTCTTTTTGCATAGCGCAACAGGTAAGTGATTTTTTCTACTCTTTGCTTTTATTCCAGACATTGTTCAGTTTATTTAAAAACTTTTACACCGCTTACTGTTATTAAATTAATAATACTTAGTAGGACAGTTTCACAGCTTCACGCAAAACTTGATCACAGGTGTTTCATAAAAGCAAGTCTGAGCAAAATGAACAAAAAACTAGTACATATTAGGTAGAAAGAAAATTACTACCAAATTATAATATTTATGTAGTTGTCTCTATAATAACGTAAATGATCTTAGTCAGATAAATATATAGTATTTATTGAAGTGTTCAGAGAAATATTTTTATCATATCACGACTTCGTCACGTTTCTATCTTGAATGAAAAGTAATAATATATGGAAGCAAAACTTCAAATTACATCATTTGGATTTTTAATGAGATCTAAATATCGATTAAATTATTTGTATTTTGTTTGTAATAATTATAAATATGGATATCAAATATAATATATATCATTTAACATTTAACAAGTAATATTGAGGGTAGTTATTTTTTCTATATTTATATTTTACTTTAAAAATAAAATCATAAATTATATTTCAGATTTAAAAAAAATATCTCAAAAAATTTAAATTGTTGTTTGAAAATAATATCTTCAATTCTGGAAGTTCTGAATTTGTTTTATTTACATGGATTTGAATTGAGTCCTTCTAAAATAACATTGACTAAATAATTTGTAATAACAATCATAACCAATACGTGTGAGAAAGCATTGGTATACCATGTCCAGACTTCATGTGGACAATGGCTGTTAAATACTGTACATATGATTTTTTTTAATCACTGATTATCCAGATTCCAGATTTACGAAAATTGCGGAAAAAATTAAAACGGGTATAGTTTTTTGAATTTATAACGCAGAATTTTTTGCACTAAGTACGATTTTTTGTTAATTTACTTTAAAATGTGTTACAGTAAAATCTGGTATTTTTTAACGTAAAACATAGGAATTTATCATGTCATAGATACGACTTGATATTTGATTGACAGCAATGTATAATTATTTGTCTCATTTAAAATAAAATCTTCAGACAAATTTACTCCAAGTGCAACAACAATTATAACAATCATTAATAACTTTACAGGAGATGATAGAATAGTAGAAACGTCAGCTAGATCACTCGATCTTACATATCTAGATTTTTTTATTGGTGACCTTTAAAATAAGAAATTTGTACCGGGGGAACTGTTCAAAATTTTGATTAATTACAATCAAATTCAAATCTTTTCTCAATATATGTATTACAATTGTCCAATTATCATCGTATGTAATTCAATTGTATTTTCGAAAATTTATTATAATTATTGTTTAAATGTTTATTATTATACTTATTTGCTTGTTAATTTGTATATAACCTATATACGATAATGTAATTTTTCTGATTAAAAATATTAATTATGTTTTTGTAAAAAATTGAACGTTTCGAAATGTTTGTAAAGAAAAGTGAAGTGAATATAATACTTGGAGTTTCATTTCCATATAATTTAGCAATAATGATAATAATACAGCATCAGTTTCTCCCGTGGTCCTGAGACTTCCCAGCCTTCTGCGGGCCATCTGGCCAGCCCCCCCTCCCCGCATGACCAGGCACCCCAGACGATTTTTTAAGCCCGAGTTTTTATGCACAGCCTCTGTAGGGCACAAGGGTTTTTTTACCTAGCGGAAAGGGGCAGATTTTTTAAGGAACCCTACACTGAGTTCCGTTTGCTAGGGATTAATTTAGAGAATAGTTTTTCAACATAGGTGCGCAAACTATTGCACAAAGGAAAGAGATAGCGCCATAGGGGGACAGTTCAGAGACAGAGACATGTAAGATGTTAAAAAACGCTCTCAGCACATGTGTGAGTATCCGCTGTGGGAAACTTCGGTAAAAAACTCCGCTGGACCAAGCACAGGGCCGGACGCAAGGGAGGGGTTCTACTTTCTTCTGCGACTACAATACTAAACTATACTTCCTTTCAAACCGGAATTCTTTTTTACTAATTTAATTATATTCACTGTCTTTATCAAATGTAAAACTTCCTACTCATCAAAAAATTCTTGTTCTCAATTAACAAGCTTAGCATGATCAGAAGTGGGCAAATTACTCAAAAATAGTAATTAATTACTAATTATTGTCCAAAAATTGAATTATTAAGTAATAGTAATGAAAAATGTAAAATAAAATTCAAAAAATATAACACTTCAAACAAAAATAATAATCATTTTCATTACATTACTATTGATTGAAAAAAAAATTACAAAACATACTTATGGCTTTTTTTCGTTACTTGTCAACATATCTTAATACTACGTAAAACATAAATTTATACTCTATTAACAGTTCGATTAAAAAATATTTGTATTTACCTTGTAAAACACAGACTCTAATAGAACACTATCTCCATACTTGCAAAAACAAATTGGAAAAATCTATACTATTAAAAAATAATTTAAATTTGAAAAATTAATTATATTACTTAAGAAAGTATAAAAAAAATCTGAAACTAATTGAAATATCAATAATTGCTAGAAACAATGATATATTTCCATAACAATTACTTGTTTTCCTAAAAGTAATTGAATTAATAATTTAATAACTCGGGCCATGATATATTTAATT
Organism: Stenolophus ochropezus; assembly: GCA_035578165.1. Lineage (NCBI taxonomy): Eukaryota > Metazoa > Arthropoda > Insecta > Coleoptera > Carabidae > Stenolophus > Stenolophus ochropezus. The sequence continues at coordinate 6,384,598 of JAQOWZ010000009.1, forward strand.
TCGAAAATTTAAAATTTTAATTAATCTAGAGCCTTGAAAATTATCGAGAATTTTCTCGTCTTGATCTAGAATAAGAAAGTCTTGTCTTGTCTTGAAATTTTGGTAGTTTTATCTTGATAATCTGCACAAGTCTAGATCTAGACAGCAAGAATTGGAACAAAAAATAACATCTTCAAAATTATAATTTTAAAGAAAATAATTTAATAAAATAATGTTGAGTAAATTCTTTGTTTTAAATTTTCTAGTTTTAGTGATGATGAGAACACATATGTATACATGCGTGCAACCAAATGCGGAACATAGGACTCTAACAAGGGATTTGAAAAAAACATATATTCTCTCTCCTGATAGCAAAACTATAACAGTACAAAAGATAAGATCATAATCAATTTAATTATTATGTAAGACGCTTATAATATTTGTTATAAATATTTAATTTAATTTTCAGTTTCATTTATAAACTTTTGAAAATTAAAATTTAAGGAAATATCTTAGAAATAACAATTATTACTTTATACAAAAAATTTCAATGTTTTTATAAATACTAATTTTTTATAACATTTATTGAAAGAAGCAAACAGTTGCAATTTTATTTGCGCCTCGCCTGACATTGGATGTTCCACTCGTTGCTAGTCGAACATGTGTGACAGACCAGTGTTTTGATGTCTTACAGTAAGGTCAATATTTGTCGCATGAATCGATCCGGGTGTTAAAAAAATCATGCGGTTAGTTTTTGCCCGACTTTCCCACGGAGTTTTTGCAGTGCCCTTTTTATATGTTTTATGGGAATGTTGAGATATTTTATGTTACAGCTGACCGTTAGATATTTATTTTCATTTACTCACTATAGTAAACTTCCGTAAACAAAAGATTCATATTTAGATTATGCTTCCTTATCACACTTCCCATCAAAGGTAAAAACAAGATTTTTTTTTAATAATATATAATAATTAATAAATCAAATCAATATAAACAATTTACAAAAAAATCTAAATTTGGTATGTTTATGATTCAACTAATTTAAATTACAATAAAATATATTTCAAAGTTTACTTTGACACTCGCTAAGAATATTTCTCATGTATTTTAAGATTGCAATCAATTCTTTATTTGCAACTTTGTCTACAGGTGTCCAAGTTTTAAAAAACATAACTTCAACAATGGATGAAATATCTAAAAGAGTACAATTTAATTTGGGAAAATTTTCGGTAATGCTTAATTTCAGAGATATTCCAGTTTTTCTTATAGGAACAGAACTACTTAAAAAATCAGTTTCACAACGACATATCAAATATTATCTCATTTCAATACATAATTCAAATTGCTTGCACTGATGTCTTGACAAAAATAAAAAAATCAAATAAAGCAATATTATTTCAGAAAAAAATATATATTTTTCAAAATGTCGACCTGCAGTACGCAAACTATTAATTTTTAGTATTATGTCTCTTTTTTATAAGATAATACTTAATAGGTCGTTATGAAATTGATTTTTCAATGAAGCTCTATTCCTATAAGAAAAAAGTGAAAATCTCTGGAATTAAGCATTTCCGGACATTTTGTCATATGAACTTGTCACCTTATGTTTAGGTTTTATTCCGTTGGTTAATTAATGCCGTTTAAATCTGGGACACCTGTATATTTATTCAATACAAATACAAACTCCATTTACCACATATTATATATTAAGTACGTTTCATTATCACAAGGTTACATTCAAACACGAAGTTTTATAAAATCTTTCACTTTTTGATTTAAAATTGGGTTTACGGTACACAATCATTGTTATAACTTATGGGTCTCGATACAATTAAAATATTTTAATTAATTAATTTTTTTTTTTTAACATCCAACTATTTCCAATCACAGCTGAACAGGACAAGTTACAATTTTAGTTTTTCACCACTGTAAAATTATTCATACCGTGAGTATTTTTAAGATGAAACAAGGAGATTTATCAAATCCATGGTTACGACTTGATTGACATAAATGTATATTTTTTGACAGGCTTACATAATTGTGCAACAACAATTTTTAAGAATTATTAATAACCTTAGAGGAACTGGGTCCAATTTTGGTTTTTAAAAATAGTATATTCGACATTTACTTTTATATCATTTATTGTTTAATGAATCGTCCTCTATTTCATATAAGGGAGTACCACCGATGTACTTTGAAATAGGGCGCCCACTAACCTAGAGACGGCCCTGGATATATAAGATAAACAAGATATAAATATTTTTGGATAATATCAAATTGAATTATAGGTAAATATACTTATCCCAATTAGTTCTCAAATGACTAAATTTGAATTTACTAGTAAGTAGTCCCAAGGTTTTACACCATATCATAACCTGCAGTCTGCCCAATTTATCCGTTACCGTTAGTGTTCTGAAAGCAAGTCCCTCCCCGGTCCTCAGACACACGTGTTCCTCTCGGCGGCGTCTCGGGCGACAGCTATTGACAGATTGGAACCATCCGGCGGCCGGCGCTTGGGGCAGACGGTGTGCGGGGGAGTACAGCTTGTCTGGTGACCTGCACCATGCCTAAAAGGTTAAGGGTTGAAAGATATGTCGTACTAATAGTTTACTCAGTGAGATTGAGGATACTGTTTATTTATTTATTTATTTATTTATTTATTTATCATGTCCAACCCAACTTCAATATGGAATAGTTATTTACATGCGAGGTGGGAAATGTTTCATTTCAGCCGAGGGCTTATATATATTACCGAGAGGCGAAGCCTCTAGGTGAGATATAGCGCGAGGCGGAATGAAACTCCCACCGAAGTATGTATACTATTTTATTCACAATCATCCTTTTTTAAATAAATAATTATTAAAATAAATTGCGCGATTCAATATCGCTTTTGTTTCAATAAAGTTAAGTTGGCGTAGTAGGATATGAGAACAAATTGTGTTTTATTTGTCATTTAGTGACATTTATGACATTGTTACTAGGCTACCTCTACATAATTACTTCCAACCCAAGAGATGGAAGTGCAATTTGTTACTTCCAACCCAAGAGATTTGTCAATACAGTTAGGAATGACTAACTTCCAAACTTCCAAAAAGTTAGGAATCGGCATATTACTATAATGATTGTGAATAAAATATATTACAATTCATAACAAAAAATCACTCATTTTAAACTTCGGAGAGTAGAGATGTTGTATTACTTAAGTGATGGAAGCGTTTTAACTCTTGACTGAGGAACTTATGGGATGCAGTCAATTCATTTAAAATTTTCAATGAACCTTGACCGGTTTCGATATGAAAATCGCTTCCATAAACATATTAATAATTTTGCACTAAATTTATTAGACAATTCCTCAGAAATAAGAAAATTGAAAAGAACTAAACCTCTATAGATTTGGTATCTATATTATGAAGGAAAGATATGTCGTACCTACTAATAGTTTACCGAGTGAGATTGGGAATACTATTTATTTATTTATTGTATCTAACTATCTAAGCCAACTTCAAAATCGAATATATATTACAATTCATAACAAAAATATAGGTTTACTTCAATAAGTTGCACAAAGTAACACTGTTGCTATTTCGCTCATTTTATACTAAGGAGAGTAGAGATTTTGTATTACTTAAGTGATGGAAGCTTCTTGACTCAGAAACTTAAGGGACGCAGTCAATTTTGTTTTTAGTTTCCAATCAACCTCTACCGGTTTCGATAAGAAAATTGCTTACATAACCATATTAATAATTTTGCACTAAATTTATTAGACAATTCCTCAAAAATAAGAAGATTGAAAAGAACTAAACCTCTATAGATTTGGTATCTATATTATGAAGGAAATATATGTCGTACTAATAGTTTACCGAGTGAGATTGGGAATACTATTTATTTATTTATTGTATCTAAGCCAACTTCAAAATGGAAAATATATTACAACTCATAACAAAAATATAGGTTTTCTTCAATAAGTTGCACGAAGTAACACTATTACTAAGTCACTCATTTCATACTAGGCAGAGTAGAGATTTTGTATTACTTAAGTGATGGAAGCTTTTTGACTCAGGAAGTTATGAGACGCAGTCAATTCATTTAAAAATTTCGATCAACCTCGACCGGTTTCGATATGAAAATTGCTTACATAACCATATTAATTATTTAGCAGTAAATTTATTAGATAATTCCTCAGAAATAAGAAGATTGAAAAGTACTAAACTTCTAGAGATTTGGTATCTAAATTATGAAGTAAAAACAAGATAAAACTGAAAGAACTCCAATGGGAGTTATTTTTCGCACGTTATTATTTAATTGATAACATTTGCTTTTTTTTTTTTTTGCTGACCAGTTGTAAATAAAGATTTAAATAAAAATAAATAACACAATGGATGGCTTTAGAAATTGATTGGGTTTCAATAGTTCAAGAATCAGCACATTCTGTTATACTTTAGAATTAATCACATTTGTTTGTTGGTTTTTTTCCTAACCAGTTATAAACAAAGATTTAAATAAATAGAAAAATATCAATATATTTGAAAAAGTTTTACAGCTCACATTTGTCAAATATAATTGTTTAATTGTTTTTGTTACAGGATAAAATTAGTATGATTATTCCTCACACGTTACTTTCATCCAAGAAGAATTCTTCATTTAATGGTCGTAGGTAATTTTTCATCGAAGAAATTTGATAAAGCCACAGTATCAGAGTCATTGCTACATTTTGTTGATAATAAAAAAATTATGTTTGAACTGTTGTCATTCGTGATATGATCAAGCAAATATAATTTGAGCTATAAATTTAATTGGTAAAATTTACTCATAATTCCTGCAAAGTAACGAAAACTCGGGTCAAAAATTACTTTTAAATCTTTCCAGCATCGTTGTCGTGATCTAAATGTCATTTTTGACACTCGTCAAATAAATTCCAATAAATTCATGGCTCTTATATTACTTATGATAATACCACTATAATTTGTCATGCAATTAAATAACAGTATTTTGGTGAATTGAACCAATCAGATTCAAATCTCACTGACAATCGTCAGTTGCTAGTATTTGTCACGGAATTTACACGACTAAATAGGAGTTGTTAGATACAACATCCGTCAAAATTGTGACAAGTAATTAATTGAAAATATGTACCATTCGTAACTAGAATTTTATTTGTAATTTTTATTTAACTCACTCCTGCATCTTACTTTAGAAAATTGTCACTCGTGCTATACACTTTTTTTTTTCGCCGCAACAATCAGTCGTGACCATGACGACTGACGACAAGATTTTCTAGTGAAGTTCTAGCTATTAGTGTTATTACATATGAAGATACTTGAAAGACTCAACTCGTTAATTTATAGGGGAGTAAAAATAAAAAAGCTATAAAAAAAATAAGATTTCGAAAAAAGTTACTAATAAATATTGTTGGTCTCGACGAGTTCTATTCATGATTAAATTTAATGTAGTTATTTATTTTCGTTACGTATATAAAAAAATAACTAAAAATATGTAACACTCAAGAATTAAAAAAAAATTGGCGAAAATCGAAACTATATGTACATACAAAAGCTAATAACTAATTGCTAATTATTATTTGACTTTCCAATTTTATTTTAAATTTCCATGTACTTGACTATTTCGCATTTACAGGGGATTATACTGTTGCCGTCAAACAAATCATCCCCTAAACCTGTACCATAACCACATTTGCACCCTCGCATTCCTAATAGAGGAAGCAGACGAGACGAGGGCAGCGGTCAAGGTTTTCCGCCCCTTCCTTCTTGCAAAGTCACAACAGCGGTCAGCTTTGTCAGAATGCCGAAATGAACAATAACACGCTTGTTATGACTTGAGCACTGAACAAGTGTATTACACTAAATTAGGGGTTGGCAAACTATAAATTATGTCTTACGTTGCTAATTTAAAATCTGGATGATCTTTATTTGCAAGGAGAGAGACAAATTGATTTTATTTTTATAAATTAAATAAAATAACTTATATTTTTTATTTGCTTATGTAATTGTAATAAGTAGAGGTATTTATTGAATTTAATAACTAATAGATATTTTTAGTCAGTGACAAAATATACAAATAAAAAACAAGTGCTATTACAAATGTCAATTATTATTATTTCAACTATAAAGTAATATATTCCCATTACGAACAAAGTTATGAAATAAAATATTGGTAGAATTATTAACCACTATTTTAAAAAAGTCAGAACATGTGTCTCTTATAACAGTGTTTTTAATTAATATATTGGTAAGCAATTTAGCCAGGCAATGGGATGATTTATTTTATGTTAATTTAGGCAGAAACTGTTAAATCATAAAACAAGTATCGAAAACAAAATATTTGTTTTCATTTTGTGCAAGTAAAGTATTATGAACTATGAAATTGAATTTGAAATGAAAAAACACTTACGATTTTTGAGGTTCTGATCTTTCCAATTTTCCAGCAATGTGATTATAATCCGTTTAACTATTATTATTTTTTTCACGGTTTAAATATTTTCTTTCTTCATTTCTGTCACTATCGGCCAGTCTATATAAATAAAATATTGCATATGTAATTTTTAGATAGGTATGTACCGAGGTATATTTTAATATTTATTTTATTACTACAAATATTTAAATAACCCATAAAAATTACAACTGCTAAAAATTATAATATAATTAAGTGCTAGTCCCATCCTCTAGCAGGTTATATAATATTTTATATTTTTCTAGACTTTAGAGGATGAATTAAAAAAATATCATTTATTTTTACTATTTTTAAAAGTAATTGAATTGAAAAAATATTTTGCACTTACCAATAAAAATTACTGCTTCCGGAAGTAAATATACCAATTGGATTAGATCCTGCTGCATAGCATCTATTATTTCCTACAAGTATCTGAAGAAAGAAATTTGTAAAAATTGATTTATCTGGAAATGAGTCAATGTAATTTTAAAGTGGAGATGTTGGTCCCATCCTCTATGAAATTTAATTTGATTTAGAGGATGGTTAAGCCCTGCCACCACGACAAGGTCTCTCCACGACGGCAAGGGGGGAGGGATGGTTTTAGGTTTAAGGAAAGGAGGAAGACTTAAAACTACTTCGCGACTTAAATCTAACCGTAACTTAAAACTATTTTGGCGCAACTTAAACTTATGCAGTGTACTTCCCAGCGAAAAGGGGCAGGGGAATTGGCATGAAAGCCAAGAAAAAAGTAGAAAATTAAAACGAAAGAATATTGTTGATTGTCTTGTACAATCTCACTCCACAATTAGACATTTCAACACGCTAGCGGTCAGACACCCTTCCGGCCCTCCAGTACTAACGCCCAAAATGGTAAAAGCAAAGCAAGATGAACCAAGCACATCCGTAACTCTAACTTATAGACACGCTAATACGAGGGCGGTATCACAACCCTTCCGTGCAACCCATACCAACGACCAGAATGCTGTAAGCAGAGAAAGGAGTGCCCCGACTTATCAAATATTTCATGTGTTATTACAAATTCAAATATTATAAGTATAGAAATTCTACAAAAAGAGGATATTCAAATTAAAAATTATTTTGTCAGGTAACAATTAATGGTTGAAAATAATATTTGAGTAAATTAAAAACTTAAGTGGGATATCTAAAAGAGATTTTAAACATTTTCATCGTATAGGAGAGGTGTATAATATATTTGTAGAGAATTAGAGAATATAATCCTAAATAAGTAAAAAAATAACCGAATAAAACTTGACACATTATTAACCTAAACTAACTTTTACCTAACAATTAATTGCTTCCATTCACACATCATACTTTATATCTGCAAATCAAATCTCAGATCTAATCATCACACTATCACACCTTATATTTAATCTTCACACCTTTTATTTAATCATCATACCTTATATCTAACAAATACACTTCATATATAACCATCACACCTTATAATCTATGCACCACACCTCATATTTAATCATCACGCCTTATATTTAATCATCGTACCTTACATTCAATCATCATACCTTATATTTAATCAAACCATACCTTACATCTAACAAACACACTTTATATATAACCATAACACCTTATAATATATCCACCACACCTTATGTTTAATATCACACCTTAAATTTTATCATCATACCTTACATTAAATCATCATACCTTATATTTATTCATCATACCTTATATCTAACAAACATACTTTATATATAACCATCACACCTTATAATCTAATCACCACACCTTATATTTAATCATCATACCTTATATTTAATCATCATACCTTACATCTAACAAACACACTTTATATATAACCATCACACCTTATAATCTAATCACCACACCTTATATTTAATCATCATACCTTATATTTAATCATCATACCTTACATTTACTCATCATACCTTATATTTAATCATCATACCTTACAATCACTCATCAACCGTATCTTATATCTAACAAACACTATAAATATAACCATCACACCTTATAATCTAACCATCACACCTTATATATTAATCATCACACCTTATAATCTAACCACCATACCTTATATCTAATCATCACACCTTATATTTAATCATCATACCTTACATTTAGACATCATACCTTATATTTAATCATCATACCGTACCTTAGATCTAACATCACACTATCTTACTATCACACCTTATATTTAATCATCATACCTTATATCTAACCATCACACCTTATATTTATTCATCATACCTTATATCTAACCATCACACCTTATATTTAATCATCATACCTTATATCTAACCATCACACCTTATATTTAACCACCATACCTCATGTCTCACCAGCACACCTTACATCTAACTATCATACCATATCTGTAACATAGCACTTTATATGTAAACCTCACACCTAATATCTAGATCTCATCTCATACTTAACGTGTCAAGTTTTATTCATTTGTTTGAGTATAAAGTTAATGTAGTATATTTGCTAGACAAGGGAAACTTTAAAATTAAGATCAAACAATGTTAACAATTCATTAATCACATGAATAATACAAATTAAAAGTGTACTTACGGGAATTTATATCGTAAAATATTTAGGAAGGACATTACTCTTAAATCTGAGAATTGGACTTTCATATTTCAGTCTCCAGAAAAAAAAACTAAGAAGTACCTGCTTCCCCCTCTTATATCTAATTAGCTGGACCACGTCTGAAACAATAAAAAATAAAAATTAGATTATTTAGAACAAATTTTTTTTCAATTATAAACAAATGTGTATACTGTAAGAATACATTGTACACTAGTATTAATAATATATAGTAATGGTATGTTACAATTAATTATTCGAGTTCAAGTAAAAAATAAAAAATTTGAAATGGTACTCACCTCACGCCTGCTAGAAAGCTACTGAAGATTTTTGAATAGTTATTATCATTTAATCAAATGAATAAAGGTGGGGAGTTTACGAAATACGTAAGAGTTATTTAATGTGTAATATTGTATTAAAATTATAATGTGATATTAATAGCTTGGTATTAGCTAATGCTATTAATTATTAAACGTATTTAAAATAAATAATATATTTAAATACAACTATGTTTTTTTCGATATCTGCGAAATATCAGATTGGCACATAGCAATAAATAATACGCACTTCGAAAAGTTTCACGGAACAACTAATGTTTAATAAAAATAATAATAACTTATGGTACCATATTAAGAAGCTATTACTATGAAAATGTATACCAATATTTTGTGGCACATTATGGAGAATAAAGCAAACAAAGTTAGTTTATAAATTATATGGAAAATGTAAATATCAACACAGTACGCCATTATCAATTTACTAAAGACATAAAAGTGAATTAAAAATATTAATAAAAATTATTCCATTAGTAAGATTTTTGTAAAAATTCTTGGTTAAAGTTAGCTTTTGTTTACAATTTCAGTGTTCTTTTATGTCACACATTAAACCTAAGTAGTTCACGGAACAGTCAGTATTGAGAAAGAGTTTGAAAATAATCACCCTATGAATTTTTAAAAATCTCCAACTTCATAAAAGTCAAGTGTGGGACCACCAAACTTGAGTGCATGTTTTGTAAAAATCGTCGCTGGCCGAACTGTTAACTCTTGTAACGACGTAAATATATAACACACATGTGGTCTGCGTTAGTGCTTGCTGGGGGATTGTGACCCGTATAGCGGGGATGGTAAGGCGCAGACGGAAACAACCGGACACAGGGTGCTCCAGACATCGCAGACTAAACTATCTGCATAGGGGATGCAGTTATTTTTACGACGGCCGCTTGTTGAAGACGAAAACAAGATAAGATTGGGATGAGGACTTAATGGTTAGTCCAAAATTTACATAATACTTCTAACCAATATTATTTGGGAAAAGCAGAAAAAATATCGTATTAATAATAATAATAATAACTGTAGCTGTCTTGTGGAACAAAAAATGTATTAATTAAGTATTAGTTCTTTTTTGTGAAAATGTTTTGGTAATATATTTATTTAATAAAACTTCTCAAAGTACTTTTCATGTTTTATTAAATTTTTAAAAGGTGTACATGAAATAAAACAAGACAAAGAAAATTAATACTCTTAGTAAAAGGCTAATCAAAATAAAACTAAATAAAAATGTTTAGCAGTAATTATATTCACTATGCACTGTAAATATTATGAATTTGCTGAATTCTTGGTAAATCAACATTTAAATTAAGTTTATATCTCCTTGTTTTTCTCACACCTAATTTAAAATTATGTATTATTATTACATTTTAAATTTACTTGGCAATTCCACTCATAATCTATCATATAATTAAATCAAAGTATTTTTATGAAGAGAATTAATCACATTCGAATTACACTGATAATTTTCACTTGTGTAAATTACCGCGTTAATATTATTTCTAAATAGACGTTGCTTAGATGCAAAGTAAAAAATAATATATATCATCTGAGGAATTTCCAAGCCGAATATCGTTAATGACTAGAATTTTTTGTAGTTGTCTTGCTCGTCCCCATTTATTGCGCTGAAAATTGAAAAGAGTTCTTCAGTCGTGATCATGACAGCAAAAATTTCTGGTAAAATTTTAGTCTTTAGTGGTTTTATATGTGATGATTTTTATTGACGTATTAAAACAAATTTATATATTTTCTAGTAATAATGGATATTTTTTAATGAATTGACACATGTGTATTTATCAGGTATAGTATTAAATACTAAACATTATTGCTATTATCTTATTATTGTGCTAAAAATACATTTAACTTATAAATAATTGGTAAATAATCTTTGTTCTTTTACTAAGAATCAAATTAAGGTGTTTTATGGTCGTCATTTCCTCGATATGCCTAGAACGGAAAGTACAATTTTACTTGTATTCTTGTAGAGATTTTTCAGCTTACATTGCAAAGAACTATCTTACAATATGTTTCAAAGTATAGTAAGTGATTTTTTAAAACCAGATGGTCATCGGTGTTAAAATATAATATCTATTTGGAATGTCTTCCTATTTCATATTTGATTTACTACATATTGGTAATTGCTTCCAAACTCTGTTTTATGCTATCTTTTATTTGCACATGTAGGAATGCAAACAGAACTAAGTTTTACAAAATTTTATGTAGTCCATAACAACTTTGATTGCTTTCGAAGTAACCAGTAGATAAATGTCAGCTGGAATATATAGCGTTATTAGGAATATTTACTTGCTTATTAATTTTTCTATAAGTTTATACCAAAATGAACTCATACCATAAAGTAATAAAATTGATGGTATACCATAATCTATAAAATAAGACAACCAGAATAATTACTTTAGGGAACGAATTAATTGTTATTAAAATGCATTTTAAAAAATTGGTAGATATTGTTTTCATATTTTCAGTAGGTACATGTATAGCACTAAAGCTGAAATTATATATTTTGCTGAAGTCAGTTGTATACTTATGGGAGTGTAATATATTTAGGTTTTCAAATTCCATTTTGAATATATTAATAAAGATAAAACTAAACTAAAGTCTTGTTTGGTTAGGGTGACAGGGTTGAGATGGATCACATTTTGGAAAAATTATTATTATTCTATAATATTGAATATTTAAAAAATAATATTTATTTATAACAACATAGTCTAGATTTACTTATAACAATAAAGAAAAAAATAAACTATGGTCTGATAACTTTCAGGCTTCTTCATTATCATCACCCTTTGATTAACAATTTAACAACAGTTCTTCACAACTCTTAAGTGAGTAAATAAGGTACAATAATTTTTGGCATATTTTTTAGTAAATCTTGGATTATTCAGTGTTGTCTGCATTAATTTTCAAGCGGTTACTTACACTGTCTCTAAACAACAAAATTGACATTCCTTGTGAGGGATATCACTGAAATGTACTTAAGACCAAAAGTCCATGTCTCCTACCGGTCTAGCTCTCCCCTACATACCCTATTCTAATTTAAACTATTTTAGTCACTTTTTTGTTTACGGGCTAAATATAACATTTTTGTTCATATATCATATCTACATGATTCAATTAACAATAAAAAAATTATATATTATAAACGTGTAATAAAATTTTTGTTTTCCCACCATTGGCTAACGTCATCAGCGGAACTAACTTTTCTTATGTATTTTTTTTTATTCTAATAAAATATAGTTTTTAATTTTCCATTTTCAATAAAAAAAATGACATATATTTAGTTATTTCCACATTCTTCAAGATTTGTTATCTAGGCAATAAATGTAAGATCATCATTACCTAGTTCCTAGAGTGTTCGATTTACGTCAATCATGTAATATATTCTGTGCAATTTGCACTGGTCGTTAATGAAGAAATCGTGTGGAGAATCTTTGTGAGCGGAGTGGTTTGGGTGACGAGGAGCGGCCGATGCACTGATTACCATAGAATGGCCGGGACGCGTGTGAGTGGTTGCGGTGACGTCAGCGTGGCCACACCCCGGGGTCATCCTCGCGAGCCTCTGGAGAGATTTTGGGCCTCACCTCCGAAGGTGAAAGGCAGATGGGCTCAGCGGCGGCCTGATATTTGCCTATCTTTGATCTGGCTTAGCCTTTCGATGTGAATATATTAGCGGAGGAGCCCACAACTTGTGTCCATGCTCTTCCGCTCGGTGAAATAGTTCGCCAATCAGAATGTCACAAGTACCTGCTCAAATGCTACGATTGTTCTTTCATTACATGGCATAGGTGTCGACTTCTGACCTAATGGAATCAGATTTTATCTCAAGAATGCGAATCTATCACGCCGGGAACGATTCGCGTTAAATGTTGCTCAAATACACTGCACATTCATTTTGGCAAACCACAAACGACTACATCACCTATAAAAATTCTATTTGTACCATTTAAAAATATTAGGTAATAAAAATGTCACAAATTTTGAGGTCGTATATTTTAACGTCATGAAGCAAATTTTTTTTTAACAAAATTAGTTTATAAAATTTTATATAAAGAAATAAAAGAAGCTTTTGAAATAAAGCTTTTAATGGAAAGCTGTTTAAACTTTCGATCGAACATTACCTAGATTTAATTGGTTTACTGCTTCTGGTTCTGGATGTATTAATTTTGGATCTTTCCCAAAATTATTCCTACTTAATTTTCATTTTCTATAGTTACCTACTGTTTTTCCAATGACTAGATGTCTAGACTAGTATCATTAAAACCAGTGTTGATTCCAGGGGGATATCCCAGAGTTGACTGCTGACACGGAGAAAATAATTATTAAATTAATTAGTACTTACAGTATTAGTACAATTCCGTTTAGAGTATTCGATAATTATTTTAATAGTATTTAAATAAATGACACTCTCAACTGTCAAATATAAAACACTTATTTCCATCAGTGAAGAGATTAACTACTACTGTGACAAATTTATCGAATCATTAATTAACTTGTAAACAGTTAAATTGGGCTAGGTAGAAACAATAATATCAATTTATTATTTACAAAAAATCTCATATATTCATAATCAATTATAATATTTGAGAAAAACACATCAGATCTTTATGAAAACACCACTTCCGGATGTACGCTTAACGGCTTAACACCGAAATCTAATCAGATCTAATCTATGATATCAAAATGTTATATCCAAAATTTCATCTTTTTTTATTTATTAGTTTTTGAGTAATCGTACCACACACACGTGCAGACATCATCGTAAAAATAGTAAAACCGTGTTTTAGAGACTACAAAACGTATTTATCCATTGAAAACGCACTATCTGATTTTTATATGATTCCAATACTTCTCTTAAGGTGGCTTTACACGATCAAAGAATTTGAACTATTTTATGTCACATTTTTACATCATATTCTTTGATCAAATGGCTCCGCTTTACACGTTCAAAATCTTTGAACTATTTTCCCTTATAAAGTAGGGGTATCAATAAAGAAAAGAAAAATATAGGTTGATCACAATGATATATGATTTCACATTTGTTTATTTTTCACTTTTGACATTTGATAACAACATAATCCCTAGAATTAACTAAAATTTGAAGTAAACGACCTTGAAATTTAGGACATGCTCTAAGTGAGAATTTCTATGTCATAGCATATGAACTATGAACAGTCAAATTTCTTTGAACGTGTAAAGTGTCAGAATCACATTGAACAATACGAAGTTGTAGAAATTGATGTAAACTTATGATCGTCTAAAACGGCCTTTACTGAGTGGCGACAAGCTTTACAAATAATCGTTCCAAATAATAATGAAGCAACATCATTGCTTGTTCCAGTCCAGGCGTCTATAACCATCTAAAAATTTGTAGAGAATCTATTAGAAATAAAGATGATATAAATGAAATAAGCTGTTACTATATTATGGCAAATATTTGAATCCTTGGTTGAGAGAAAGAGAAATAGATTTGATGATGTAATTTGTATATCGGATATCTAAAATTCATATATCATGGCGTTCCAGGCGAAAAGTCTCGGTGTATTTTTCACGAGTTTGTATAGGTCTGTAAATCAATCACCGTTGTCAGGCCGCAGAAGGAAAACAATGGCAAATGGCAACAAAAAGGCTGCGGCTGCGGCCTGGTTGATGCGCATTTCAGCGTTTCTCCGAAGGAAAATCATCAGCGTTTGATTTCTCATGCGCCATCAACTGCTGCAGCCTCGCTCGGACACAATGGACGCGCGTCGTGCGTGATTGGCAACAAATGATCGTGTGTCGGAACTATTGTATGAGCACTGCCGCATATCGGTACCCACAGTACTAAAGATGATTCTCTCGTTTGTTTATTGTTACGAGGAATTCTGCTTTTTAACGCCACGACTGATTATGACATGACCTTCAACAACCTCTATTCATTATCATTTGTTTAGCTAAACGTATCTACATTTTTATTATCCTTCAGGAAAATCTAACATCGTTTATTAACACGTCGGATACTATAGAACAATACTCATTCATCTATTTGTTTTACTTGACACATCATTCTTTACTGCTTTGCAAAAATTTTCAAATCCTCCACATTTTAAAATATCTAAAGTCTTACAAGGAACAGCAACGTCTTAATAACAGGAAGCCGAGGCTCACATAGTGCGCTTCTACTCAAAATAAGCGGAATATAAGATCTGGGGTTCAATTGCCATTGTTGCCAACTTTTAACCAAATAAAATACAGCTATGTCCGAGTGTTTCGGATAGTGATATCGTCTAGATATAGACTTTCTAGACTCTTGTCTTGTCTGGTGTAGACAATTTTCAAAACACTAGATTAATTACAAATTTTAAATTATCGAAATATGAATATATCATTCGAAACTTGTTCCATCAAAAAAAAAAAAACGCTGCTGAAAAATGATTTCATCTTGTCTAAACGAATGCGCAGGTTAATGCTGGCTTGAACCAATCTAGAGTCTTGATATCTGGATAAGACTTTTTAATCTACACTTTGACTTTTTGAGATTTTGCGAAGTCTTGTTTTGTCTAGACGGCAACACTATTTTCGGGACCCTCTATAAGACTTAGTAAACATTGATATGGAACAGGTCTAAAGCTTTCGCGCAGGTTAATATAAAGTCTTGAAACAATCTAAAGTCTTGATAACTAGATAAGACATTTTAATCTAGACTTAAGACTTGACTAAGTTTAAGTCTTGAAATTTCTAGACAAAACAACTATAAATACTTGAGTCCTTATTTCATGTAGGAATGTTGTACCAGAAATAATAACCAGTAAGATGCCTTAGCTAAGAGAAGAGTACTTGATCAACAATGGAGAAAGGTAAACATTATTTAAGTTCCTGCATTACGATTTTATCTTTGCTTAACCTACAGAGACTATCAACAGGCAACCATATAATAAATGCAAGTAAAATTATCACGAATCAAATACCTTAAATTATAACATCCGTGTTCTAAGATAGACATTGAAAGAAGAACCTTATAAATATAAATATAAATCTATTCATAAACAAATTTGTTATTACTAAATTATTTTTAGGCAATACATTCAATACACAAAATAGATTTATTTCGTGGTATGTCAACATGTCAGTCTACAGTCTCTGCAAAGACCTACTGCAATACATGATTCTAATACGTTAGCTTAGGTTAAGTTTAGGCGAAGCTAGATCTGGTATTTACATTTTATGAGCAATAAAATTAGCAAGTATTTTATTATTTCTACATCTAACAAAAACATCTTTCAATATGACGATACTTACATAAAATAAAAATTTTCTGCAGCAAATTTCAGGTTTTAATCAAAAGGTCAAAACTAGGATCAAGTCAGATGATCAAAGCTTGATTAATGGAATACAACGAATCAGTTGATTACTGATTTTTTTAATGGTGAATTAAATTGATTCATGGCTCAGAGTTGATCTAAGGATCAAGCCTTGATTAAAAAATTGGGAATTCAACCTTTAGTATGTTAGTGCTGAAAAATTTAAACCAATTTTTCTGTAATAAAAGATCAATAAGGAAGAAAATGGGATGATTATGTTGTACGCAGAATTTTGATAAGTATACATACAATTAATTTAATTTTTATTTGTATTTCCGCTGTACTGATATCAATAAATAATCCGTATAGAAGCCAGGTTGATGATAGAAAACTTGTATAGTCATGTGATGAACACAGAGAAGATATCGATTGTCTGGTACCCGTTACAAACGAATGCAACATGAACATTGATCAGCCAACAATTAATTAATTGTTACAAGCCTCCATAACTAATCAGTTGACTCAGGTTTCTAACGTGACTGAACATATGCTGTACATGAACATATCACTTTATTTAATATCTAATTATATGCGTTTGCACATAACCGACCAATAAAACTTTCCCAGTGTTTCAACCAGAGAAAAAATACTCCGTTAAAATGACTAACAACGTCGCGCTGATATTTGCACCATACAATAATAAACCGTTCGCAAGAAAGTGTTTATTATAAAAACCGAATGAATCAGTTGACCTTTGACATGATTTCACTCGGCACCTGATTTCAAATGCAACTTGCCCTTTATGTGAGTATTTGTTTTTATTTAGTTTTATAAGCTGCTAAAATGTTTATGAGATATGAAAATAATTAATATCTGAGTTATTATTTCCTTTTTTCTTAGAAAATTTTAATGAACTTTACAAGCCGTCGTGAAGCTGAAAAGGAAAGTGGAAACTAAAATCAATAAAGAATAAATATTGTTATCAACATTGCTTCTCGACGGTTTCGATACTATAATTTATAAAGTTATGTACTTACAAGAAATTTTAGTGACAATTGTCTTCCAATTAAATCAAAATAGTTTGGTGAATGGAACTATCACATTAGAGTTAAATAGGCAACTAGAATTTAAATTCTAATTTTTATGTAGCTTTAATTTTTTTTTATCGTAATGATCATGGTCGCAAAAATTGCCGGTAAAATTCTAGTCACTAGTGATATTATATATAATAAGTTACGTTTAATATAAATTAAGCAACCATTTTTTTCTTTGCAATTTAGTAAGGGTAGTTCAAATATTTGTGATGATGGCAAAAATTGCCGGTAAAATTCTAGTCACTAATGGTATTATATATGATAGTTTATTTATAATATAAATTAAGCAACGATTTTTTTGCAATTTACAATTAAAATTAATAATCATAAAAATAAGACATAACTATATTTTTTCATATAATATTTATGTCGGTCTTTATAATTATTTATGATATGATATATTATTCCTTATAATAAATAGAATTCTACATAAACATTTATTTTCAGATATATATATATATATATATATATATATATATATATATATATATTTTTATAGAATTTTATAGTACATATTTATTATTAATTATTAATTTTTTTTTATATTTATTGAATTATTTTAAAGGAAATGTGTATATTTAAAATAATATAAATACAGAATGTATTAAAACTTTTTGTCTTATTTGTTAAGTTTTTGAAACTGCTGTAAGAAGTATAAGTACACCAAACAAATATCTGGAATATAAAATTGTCATGTCGTGATGCCGCTTGATCGCATTCTAGTGAACGTAGCGTAGTAGTTCGGAGCGTCGCGACGCTTGCAGGTGGCGCCGCACTGTGGCCAGAAGCCGCAACACGTCTTCGCGTCTTCCAACGCTTGCGCTCGCTGAAATGTGTACTTAAAAAGTCTTGAAAAACTTAATTAATTATCTAAACGGTTCTGAATGCACTCACTCTTCAACCAAGTTTTCACTTAACTGTTTCGTTATTGTGTCGCGGAATTATTTAGTCTTTTTGTTGCTTCTCTCTTTCTTTCTCACTCCCGATTTCTTTGTCTTTTATGAGTTGTTTTATAAATTGTGCACTTGTTTAACTTACTTTAAATATTGACTTATTGTTTAATACTTTTGATTTCTAACTGCGCGATGAGATAATAAAGTATTTTCGGATTTTGTTACTAATATTTAAATTACTTTCAAAGTTTTATTGCTTCTTCTTTCAAAGTTTTCAGTATTAAATTATCAGTCGATTCAGATAATTATTCATGTTTAAAGATTTTCACTTATATCTGCTGTTCTTTTGAAGAATAAACAAGAAGCACAATATCTTTCAGATCAGTAGTCGCCACTACAAAATAGATAGCTATTACACGGAATATGTATATTATGAGATCAAATTTACAATACGTAATTTATTTTTCAAATAAAGTTTGTTATCTGCAGACATATGTACATCTGGAATGACTGATCGTTTTAGACATTAGGCTTAAAATAGGCCAAATATATAGTATCGTATGTTAATATCTCCCTTATAAAAGATGTAATAGATTTTGTTTTATTTATTTAAATCTTTATTTACAATTGGTTAGGAAAATTAACCAACAAGCAAATGTGATAAATTAAATAAT
The DNA here is from genome assembly GCA_035578165.1 of Stenolophus ochropezus. Lineage (NCBI taxonomy): Eukaryota > Metazoa > Arthropoda > Insecta > Coleoptera > Carabidae > Stenolophus > Stenolophus ochropezus. Next base: position 6,403,901 of record JAQOWZ010000009.1, read on the forward strand.
AACGTGAAAGAAATAACTCCCATTGAAGTTCTTCCAGTTTTATGTTGTTTTCATTTCATAATTTAGATGCCAAATACAGGGTGTAACAGAAATAAATACATTAAATTTAACCGCTGAGAGAAACAATATTTATTATTTATTTATTTATTTTTCGAAATCTCATTTTGTTAGCATTTTATTTTCCCATTATTTAATAAGTCGTTCAAGTACATTTATAATAAATTGTATCTCAATATCTAGAATATTTACAATAAATAATATTAATAAATATTGTTGCTCTTGACGAGTTCTATCATTAGTTTAATTTAATGTACTTATTTCTTTTACACTATGTATGTAACTAGTTAGAATTTTCAGAATTCGTAGCGGAAAAAATAATTAAAATAATTGTAAGATTACGTGTTTAGGGAAGAAAAGGAAAGTAATGAAAGATTTAGCTGAAGTGAAGCAGTAGTAGTTGGTGAGTCGCGACGCTGTGTCTTGGGACGCTGAGCTTCGCACGCTGCGGCAGCATCTCGCAGTCGGCGCGTCGCGTCGCCGGCGCGCGCAACCCCCACTCCAGCATCCCCTAGGGCCGGCGGTGGCTAGCGGCGCGGCCGCTGCCCGAGCTCGGCCGAGCGTGGCCGAGCGGGCCCGACGGCCGGCCGCGCTGCGCTCCCGACACGACAGCCGGCCAACACACGCGCCCCGACCACTGGCCACTCTGCATCTAGCCAGCAGGAGCTCCGACACGAGAGCGACACATGATCAGCGTAGTTAGTGTTTAGTGAGTGCGAGCATAGACATGGTGCAGACTTATCAAGTGACATGACTTCCTGGTGCTGCCACGACTGAGCTTTCCACCCACCCGAGCCAACATCGCTTCCAAGATGCGGATCAAGATGCCAGCGGTTCGGATAGCCCAAGGTACTGGTACTGTCCTTTGCTTATTACTGCGATCTTGAGTAGAATTTGGTGCCCGCGCGGGAAAGTGTGAACGGCGCGTGGTGTTGGTGCACGTGATCAATGTTTTTAATTAATGCAGCGCGACGACGCGGGGGCGTTGGGACGCATGAGGGGGATTGTCTGCCGACGCTGCTTTGCTAATAAGAAAAAGTTATGATAATGATTTTTGCGCTGGTGCGCAACTTTTTCCTCTGACACCCCGATTTTTCTTTCAGTCATATTCAGTGAATCGTCGCGAGCGCATCGTCACTACTTTTAATACTATTTAAATGTTTGTACTCAATAATAATAATAAAGTGTCACCAAGTCATTTTGCCAACTGTCACTTTCCAAACAACAGAAATGTTAAAATTATTAAAACACAAACAAATAACAACATTAAAATATATTTTATACAATCACTCTTAAAAGTAAGTTTTGTAACATTTACCAGTCATAAAAAATGACACATAATATTTGAAAAAAAATTGTTGACAATATTTCATATTGCCACTTTTGTGTACATCTTCAATTTCATTTGATCAGAAGTTTTTTTATCAATGTTTATCTGTCAACCTAACAATTATAATTTGTAATCTATTTATAAAAGTGTTTCATACATTTTCTACATAAATACTCAACTATTTTATGGTATCAAGTATATAAAAAAGTCGTTTAAGAAACAATAGTTATTTTTGTATTAAGTGCGCGAAATTTGTGTTTTTAGTGCGTGAGATGTCACTCGAACGCACTAAAAACATTTCGCGCACAAAATACAAACAATATTTTTTCTACAACTAATTTGCATCATTAATTGTATATTGTTTTCCATCACCGTAAAAAAACGTTTTCCAAAAGCGTGAAAATACGTTTTCCCAGGTACTTCGCGCTCGGTGTCAAGATAACGTAAATACTGTGAAAAAATTGCCTACTTTATGTATTGTTGTTAAAATAAAAATGTTAACATTAAATGTTGACAGTTGTAGAAAAATATATTTCTTTGTAATCTAAAAAAATTATCTGTGACAGTTAAAAATAACAGAAATTGTACAATAGTCAAAATTCTGTCGAATTAAGAGCGTCAGAACTTAACATCTGTGAAAAATTGCCTACCTTGTGCGTTGCTATTAGAATAAAAATGTTAACATTTTTGACAGTTGTAGAAAAATATATTTCTTTGTAAACTATAAAAACTATCTGTGACAATTAAAAATAACAGAAATTGTACAATATTCAAAATTATGTCGTATTAAGAGCGTCAGAACGTAACAACTGTGAAAAATTGCGTACTTTGTGCGTTGCTATTAGAACAAAAATGTTAACATTTTTGACAGTTGTAGAAAATATATTTCTTTGTAATCTATAAAAATTATATGTGACAGTTAAAAATAACAGAAATTATACAATAGTCAAAATTATGTCGTATTAAGAGCGTCAGAATGATGTATAATAGCAAGTAATTCATTGACAATAGCGGTAAAATCTGGATATAGTGCTACCGGACTTTTCCGTGTCCTCCCCATGCTGGGAAGATCCGTTGCCGGCAAGTGCAGCATCGCCGCCCGACAATCAAGCTGAGCTTCGCCGAGCTTTGGTCGGCATCCGCCGGACAAACCGCCAAACTACAATAACACAAATTAACTTTAGGTAAACGCCTGCAAACATATGCTAATGTAACCCTTTCAATCTCTTTCAACTTTCAAATTGGTGGTTGGATTGACCAGTGGCCGTCTTATCTCAAAGGTAACCCTACTCAAAGGCGGTCCGACAAAAAACGCGAAGGGTGCGCGCGTGCATGTTATTAAAAGAAGATTCACCCCGTTCTTGTGTCTTGTGTCAGTTGCGTGGATGACCCTCTGTTTTAGGCACGAGACGATCCACGTGTTTTATTAATTGTACTCGTCATGTACAATATGAATGGGGACCCAACATAAATCCTCTTTCTGTTTATTTGTACACAAACCTACATGCTTGGCTTGCTAAAAATAATTATACATTTATTTTAATACTAACTTATTTTCGATTTAGCACCGTACACAAAAACTTATTTTTAAATAAGAATACACATAATAGAAGTATTGTATAATTTTCGAAATATTAAAACTAATTTGTTATCAAATAATAGAAAAATAAGTAAAACATACAAAAGTATCGTACATTATTATAAAGAAGTATTTAAATATTATCTGTAATGTGTATAATATACAAAATATGAAATTTAATGGTTTGTTTTTTAAAACTGTACAAATTATATTTGCGAACAAACGTATGAATATAATATTTATTAATAAATTATCTTGAATATGCCTATCTTCAATTTGTATTAGATATAATATTTAAAGAATTTGTAGTTACAATAGTAATTTTATCATTTAATAGATAAATATTATTGCTTAAATTGTGAACAAACTACTTATTGAAATTTTAAAATATTGTATTTACATAATATATTAGATAGCTTTTTAAGAAATTGTTAAGTATAGTCGCTTCGCTGTATCAATGTTACTAAGTTGTTTTCTGAAATGATTTACCAACAACTAAAATATCTGCTGTCACTGTCATACACGAGTGTAAGATAATGGTAACAGATATTATGGTGGTTATCATTTCAGAAAACAATGACGCAATAACTTTGATACAGCGAGGCGACTATAATTACAATAGTTAATTTTAATTGTTAAGGGTATATTAAAATATTAATTTCTTATAAAATATATTTGCGTAAATGTGCCTAATATTAGATTTTTAATATCGTAAAATATAAAGTACAATAAATTTTACTAAATGAGAAAAACTTACATATTTATACTTTTCTATCTATTTACAGTACATTTTATTAGGCACCTAATCAAATTTAAAATAGTGTACGATATTTCGTACAACTAGTAAAAATCGTAAAATCATTTTCTTGAGCACCGAAAATACGTCTTAATTTATTTTAGGAACTAAAAGTAACGTACATTTTATTAAAATGCAAAATATATTGATTTGGAGTCATTAAAAATTTAACTCTTAAAAGTTGTGAAAGGTTATGTTTTGTTGTGTTTGTTCCAACTCGTCGTACGAAACAAAAAACCAGCTAATTTCGTGGTCCACCTGGCCAAAAACCTAATTAGTGCGTAGGGTCAATAGACAGGGGCCAGGATATCCATGTCCAGTGTTAAACGCCGTGGATACACACAAGTGCAGGGGACGCATTCGCCCGTGTATTATCAGCTTGTTAAACGTAACCGTTTACTACTGACCCCTCGGTTGGTTTTTTATTTTTATTGCGTGGTCATAGCTGTCAGCTTGCTAAACGACAGTAAATACTTCATATCTCCGAAATAAAACTTAATTTACTCTTTATAGAATATTTATTGTTTCTGGATAAAACGCGAATGAAAATTTGAAAGAATATTTATTTGAAAATGTACACCTGGCAATGTAGGTACATATACTCTATTTCTCGCAGTTGATCCTCAAGACATTAATTGTAACCATGTGATTCAAATCGTTGGAGTGAAATCGTGTGATTTCCGAAGTAAATAAATGCCAAAACTGATAGTATTATATACAAATATAATAATGAATAAAACATACGAAGAGAGTTGTAGAGTAAACTAACGATAAAAGATAAAAGTTAAATAATTCTTGTAATTTTTCTTAATTTTTTATATTAAAAATTGTCAACCGAAATGGTTATAAGGATAAAACAAGATTTGTCTAATAAAAACCTTCAATTAACTATAAAAGTATAAACCGTTTCAATAAAGTAAAAGTAAAAACGAACAATTTTATTAACAACTTTGATAAGTCAATAAACAACTATTTTAGGAAATTGTAATAATAGGGAATTCGGAATTGTCTCATAATGTAAATATTTATCCTGTCTTTGGTCTTTGTCTCATCTAGGTTGATATATTGTGTCATGGATGATGACAAATAAAAAATATCAATCAAAATTAAAAACATTGTGCCGGCTATTTTAACAATCGGTTATTAGAAAAGTATGGCATCGAAAGAATACATAAGGTATATTTTTGATAACTTAGTTTTTCTTTTTAAATGCGACATTTTCCTAATAAGATATCCGGAACTTTAACTAGAAGTGAAAAATTCGGTCTTTAATGTGCATATGTTGATATTTTATGTAATGAATAAAATATCCGTGTTTAATGAAGGTTTTATTTGTAAGGAGTGTATTAAGCGCATTGTACAGTATACAGCATAATAAGGAGCAAGAGATACCACTAATTTCAATAGCCTGCAAATTTGCATCCTTGATATTATTTAGGCATCATAATACGATAATAATTTATGTTAATTTCCGTCCGCAAATTTCAGTGTTGATTAAATTACATGTACCGTAATGCTGCGAATTGAGCTCGGCGACAACTATTCTCTAAATAACAGCGACAATATTGCCAATACGTCCCCTAGTTCGCTCAACGGCCGCTAGATGTCCGCCGAGTTGCTCCGGAGAGCTTTCAAGCTCGCTAGCGTATCTATAAAGCCTAATCGCTAAACACATAGGACTCTACTAACCCGACGTTGCTCAATATCCTCGCTCATACACTTGTTTACTCTTTTTACACCAGGTCATTCTAATCAGAGGATTAATTTATTATGTCTGTAAATAGTAGTAAATATTAAATACGTGGTTTGTAGATAAGGCTAAGGAACAAACTTTTAATATTCTGGTTGCTTGTTTTGTAAAGTTAGGCTATTCTAATATAATTTAATTTCAAATAAATGATACTAACTATCATTTTTATATAGGTAATTCATTTTTTGTAATCTTTCAAACTTTTATCACATGTGGAATTGAAAACGCAAGTTAGGTTACTTTTCTCGTAAGTCAAATTACTGCCAATTTCCACAGTTAACTTCTTGTATTACCACCTTTTTTGGTAAAAATAGAGCTATTTTGCTTAATGTGTGCGTTTTATGAATTACGGTACATTATATATTTAGACTAGAGTTTTTAGAAAAACAAGTGTATTTTAACAAACTTTCCTGTTATTATTTGTAAACATGTTTTGTTTTTTGTCCATAAGCAAAAAAGTTCTATGAATATATATTTCTATTAATTGATATTTCCATTATTTAGTACAATTCTTGATATAAAAATGTATACAGCAAATGTTGATTATTATGCGTTTTATTTTTTGTTTCTTATTTACACTAACATTTCGCCCACAAAATACAAACAATATTTTTTCTCTCGTTTTTTCTACAACTAATTTGCATCATTAATTATAATATTTTTATTTATCTATATAAACATGAATGAAGAAATGTATTTCATTACTACGAAAAAAGTTTTCCAAAACAACTGTAAATAAATCGTCTACTTTATGCATTGTTATGAGAATAAAAATGTTTACATTTTTTGACAGTTGTAGGAAAAACTTATTTAATCGTTGTGTCTTTATAAACGACAATTTTTCGTTGATATTGAAAAATTTATGAAAACAAATCATATTTTAAATGTCATGAATAAGTTTATTAATCGAAATTTTAAGAAGCGTTTTAACGTGACCTTTATTTTTTTCTTTTCTAGATGGGAAGGATAAAAAATGAAACGAGATTTTTAAAAATATTTGTTTGAAAGAGAAAGAAAAAATCGTTTCTAAAACATGCGTTATTATTGATAAATAAAATACATTACAAATTTATAAATTAATTTGTGTTTTGCAAGACGATATTAAAAAAAATGTTAAAATCGAATTATAAGGATCCTGAATATGTTTATTAATTGAAATAACAAAGCGTTTTAGTACGATTCCAAATCTTCTTTTATCTAAATGGCGAAGGATAAAAAACAAAAAAAAAATGAGATTTGTTTTTTAAAAGTTAAGTACAAAAAAAGGACAAAACGTTTCTAAAAAACATGTTATTATTCACAAATAAAATGAATAACAGTAGTTATAATAATAATTTAATTTATATAATTAATTTTATTAGTATTTAAAATTACTTACCTGTGAAGAATTTGAGGAATTTGAATTCATATAAAAATAAATGAATGCCATTCTTTGTGAAACTAGACTTTGAGTTTGTAAGTAATTAATAATTATGGAATGAATAGTGTTGGTGCAAGTGGAGAAAATAGTAGTTCTTAAAAGAGAATCTATTTCTGAAACTATATGCTAACTAGTTGTGGAAGTGGCTGAGTGGTGCGGAAAGCCGACAGTGGCGCCAGAAGAGACGGCGGAGTTTCGCACGAACTCGTGATAGATTGTAGAGCTCGGCTCCTTGCTCCTAGCTGTAATTAAAACACGATCAATTCATTAGGACACGATTCCTGTGTCCATGCACATAACAATGTTTAGCACTACTGTAATCTTGTTAGCGCCATCTTAGCCGGTCAGCGTCTTGTCGACGGCTTCTTCCTATCTCTTCCTTCTTGCCAGGATTTCCAACTTTGCATTTCTTCGCCGCTTGTAATCATTTATTCATATCTTCTGGTTTTTAAACATAACAAAAAAGGTGTATTAATTGTGGCCAGAGTTGGCAAAAAAATGTTTTTTTTTATTTTTATTTTTATGTTTAAAGATATCTAAGTGTTAAAGAACTTTTTTATTTGTTTTAATAATAATTTTAATATTTTATTTCATAAATAAAAATGAAATCTATAATAAAACCAAAACTATTCATTTGAATAAAACTAGGAAGAGTAACAAAGAATTTGTACTATTTGTTACACATTTAAATACTTATTTTTCTTTTTTCTATTATTACAGTGAAAGTGATAAGTAGCATATTATTATATAAGGTATTATGATAGTCATTATTCGTTAAAATCATTTGAGTGAATAATGACCATTACCGCGAATGTAATACTATACTTTTTCTACTCCCGTAAATTCGGAAAAACTCATAAATATTTTAGAAAATTATAACAAAAATACACAATGACAAGAAACTATACCATCAGCTGTCAGACGACCGTAGAAAGGATGATCTACATACAAAATTAACGTGATAATTGATTTCTGGTCCTGTGATTGGCCGAAAAGAGTAAATAAATTAAATTACACAGGAGTACAAAAATATCATTTTTCTACTCCTGTATAGTCTTTTTCACGAAAATGTGATCGTACGTCATAATGTTCCCTGATGCAACGTTGCCAAGTATTTGTAGGGTACATTCAAGTGTTGATGATTGCATAGTATACCATGTGTGTATATATCATATTGTCAATTATTTACATAAAATAAATTAAATTTATTCAGCATCCCCCTCTGTATCTTCGTTTGTCACGTTCTTGTTCGAAATACCTTATTACAGAATTCACCATATTCTGTGCACAACTTCCTAAATTTTTTGCTCGATTTTTTGACATTTTTCAAAAATAGTATTATTTTTTTGACATTTCGAGAATGGCAACGTTGTACAGGATTACCAACCATTTATTAGTAAAAGACACTAAGTTCCGTGTATTTTACTGGGTATATGCTAGGGATAGTAACATTTCTGTTTTGGCTACAATTTTATTACTAAGTATGACGTACGATCACATTTTCGTGAAAAAGACTATATAAATATATGTTCACAAAACTCCCCTTGTGTCACAAATGTCAGTTTATGTTTTAATTATTATTATAATTTTATTTTATTTATTTCCTAATTTTATTGGTTTATAAAAGATTTAAATTATCGGTAGGAAATGTATAAACACTTAATTTGAAGTAGGGGTGTTTAATTATAATTGTATGTAATGTAATTAATTTTTGCGAAATTGTTTAATAATAAATATTAATAATATGTCTTTGCATCTATCTAATTGTTGCATTTAGTGATTCATTACATTCAATGTCTGCACATATTTCAAATACAATATTACATTTCAGTGAAATCAAAAGATGATGAATTTAATAACCACGAGATATTATTATAAATTACCGCAAAATTAAATTCTCGTTATAAGATAAAATCGTAATTAATCGCCGTGTTGAAAGAAGAATGTATTTAATTCACTGCCTTATCATTATTTAAACAACATTCTGCTGGCAATGTGACCGAATCTATTTACATTTAAAATTACAAAAAAAATCTGATTTATATCATCACTTTACGTTGTGTTCCTGGAATGAGATAAACAAATAACAAAAGAAAGTAAAACGTCACAAAACAAGTGATAAATATGAAACAACAGCATCTGATATTTCACAATTCAGTTGTAAATTGGTTAAAGTCTGAAACTTGTCACAGAATGAGAACTTAAGTGATTTTTAAAGTGATAACTGTATAATCCATACAAATATAGTAAAGTATCTTTGCAAATTGTGATCTTAAATGTTTTAAATTAATAAAGTGTTGAGTGATTTCACAACCTGCAATCCTAGTACGCCTTTTCGATTGTCTTCTGTCGCTTTATTATCTAGTTTTATATATTTTTAAAACCTATAACCCCATATCAAAGTTGTGTAGTGTTAAAACAAACCAAACAACAGTAAGAAACCAAAAATTGTATTGACAAACGCGAAATATCCCAAAAATACTCATTTTTGAGACCAAAATTTTGATTTTGGGAAATAGTGTACATTGATAGATCTCGACGCGCTGATTTCAAATTTTTAAACGGAATTTAATTATCTCTTTTTGTTCCTGAGATATTTGCTGTTAAAGTTGCACCTCAAAAAAGTGTGTTTTTTGGCTATATCTCTAAAATGGGTAGAGATGCGATTTCAACGTTTACATCAGTCGATTCTACGGGAAAAGTTACATAAAGAAATGTTTTCTGCGCATATACGTTCTTTGGAAGGATTTGGTGCAAAAAGAGAAAAACGAAAAAACCAAAATTTCAAAATTTCTCCGAGGAACTTTTTTTCTCCAAAACTTTTCAATTTCTAGACTTAAGTAAATATCGATACGCTGATTCCAAATTTTCAAACCGATTTGAATTATCTCTTTCCGTTCTCGAGATATTCGAGTTCAAAGTTGAGTTTTGACAATACCTAAAAAAATAGGTTTTTTAGGTATACCCCTTTAAGGGTTAGGTTTATGACTTTGGGGACCAAACCAATCGATTCTAAGGGCAAATTTACATAAGTATACCAATTTTCAGATTTTTATTCCAACGGATACAATTTTTAGAGCGAAAAAACGAAAATCGGCGAAATCGAAAAAATTGCCTGATGAACCCCTGACGATTTTTTTCGATTTTTGGCCATTTTCAGTTTTTTCCTTCTAGAAATTCTATCTGTTGAGATAAAAATCTGAAAATTGGTACACTTATGTAATTTTGCCCGTAGAATCGAATGGTGATGTCGCCGAAACCTTAAACCTAACCATTTAAGAGGTATATCTAAAAAACCTGATTTTTTAGGTATAATTTTAAACTAAAATATCTCAAGAACGGGAAAAGATAATTGAATTCTGTTTGAAAATTTGGAATCAGCGCATTGATATCTACTTAAGTCTAGAATATGAAAAATTTTGGAGATAAAAAGTTCCTCGGAGAAATTTTGAAATTTAGGTTTTTTTCGATTTTCTCATTTTTCACCTAATCGTTCCAAAGAACGTATATGTGGGCAAAACATTTCTTTATATAACTTTTCCCGTAGAATCGAATGGTAAAGTAGTTGACATTGTACCTGTACTCATTTTTTTTATTTACTAAAAAAACACACTTTTTTGAGGTACAACTTTGAGAGCAAATATCTCCGAAACGAAAAGAGTTAATTAAATTCTGTTTATAAATTTGACATTAGAGTAGGTTATTCTTTAAAAAATATTACAAACAAAATTTTGTAAAATTTTAAAATTTTCGAGCTAAAAATTTGATATTTTCAAATATTTTATTTATTTATTTAATTTTTATTATTACTACGCACATAACTGCCCTTTTTTTTAGACATTTTATAATTGGTGTTAAATAAATATTGAGTCTAAATCAGATAGTGTTATTATTACTTACATTTAATTTTATAAATGCTGCAATTTTTTTAAGGTGATTGTAATTGAATTGCGTTTAAATATGTTAAATAATTCATTGAAAGTCGTAAATTTAATCAAAATTACTTTCCAATTCAGCCAAATAATTTATGATGGCTACATTTCCACATTTTTTATTTGAGTTGTGAATAAGAATATCCGATGCAGTGGGCCAGCGCATGTGTCCCGCCAAGCGGCGTGCAAGGCGTCGAACATCCCGGCGAGCCACTGCAAGGAAATGGGCGATCGCCAGCAGCGACGTCTAGCGTCCCGACCGCACTGCGACGCTCTGTGGCGTATATGACCGGAAGCCATCTGAATGTCCGGCAATTCAAGCTATCTTTTCCTTCCAACCGAGAAAAGATCTGCCCTTTGCATTGATCTCGCCGCCTAACTCTTTCCACAACTTTCAATTGACTCCGAAAAGTTTTATTACTCGCGGAGAATATGTATCATAACTTTCAACTTCCAAATGGTCCCATTCTAAGCATATCAATTGTTTTTCATATGTCTTCATATTTAAAAATTGCACGAGGCTTAATTATATATGGATTAATAATATTTTTTTTTAAATCGCTATTTACAACAAGTTAGCAACAAAAAACCAACAAGCAAATGTGATAAATTAAATAATAACGTGTGAGAAATAAATCCCATTGGAGGTCTTTCAGTTTTGTTGTTTTTACTTTTTACTTCATAATTTAGATGCCAAATCTAGAGGTTTAGTTCTTTTCAATCTTCTTATTTCTTATTGATGCTATGAGAATAAAGTAATACTTGATTATTTTACTATTTATTATTAATTGTTACGACAGTTTCATCCTTCCAAATAGTTTGATCTTAATAATAAATACTGAAATAACTAAGTGTGTTCTTTCTTTAGTTTTAGCTGAAAATCTCTATTTTCTCGAACTTATTTCAATTTCGTAAACCTTATATTATTATTATTAATATTACATATTTTACTCATTTCGTTTATTATTAATATGAGTAGTATCTGTAAAATTAAATAATTATTAACATGAAAGTATCCCAATTATAAAAACGATGTTCTTTGATTTTAGAATATCAGGTTGTTAAAATTAATAACAATAATTATCTTGTACTAAAGTTGTACTTACATCAATTACCTGTTTTGTTGCACCAGACAAATTTACGTTAAAAATCAGTATTGGGAAAAATGCAAGCATATGGTATTCTCATTACTGTCGAATTGAGAAGAAACCTGTAGTTATGAAGAATGAAACTACCCATTGCCATTTCCTTTTGATTTAAAATAACGCCAAGTACCGTTCTCGCAACAATACATCCGTGGAGGACTTATGGTCAGTAATTGTAAGTTAGTATTCGCGAGCGTACTTAAGGTCCATTGTGGTCAGTACACGATCGTTTATACGGGGAAAAGTCGCCATAAATAAACCTAGGTACTTTCACGCTTAAATACGATGTTTCTGTTTTATTAGCCTGAGTATCCGTCAATAATTTGTGTTAGTATGGGTGGTCTTAGATAACTACATTCAATTACTGTTATTTTAACATTCTCTAACATCATATGATTTAGAAATAAATTAGAATTCTTAGTTAAATTGCTGTTCCTGTGTATGATTACGTAATGTGCAAATATATTGTTGCACTTAAAATGTAACAACGCATGTTCTTACATGTTTTTAAATTAAACATGCGTTACTTTTTATCTACGTACTTTACCTGAACCCTAAAAACTAAAAATAACTAATGTAAATAATATTGTTAACCACATTTTATTTTAATTTTATGCTAAATTATACATATCTTTATTATTTTCTCTAAATAATAACAACAACACAAGTTGTTACATATTTTAAAATTGAACATGCGTTACCTTCTTTACTAATTACATTATTACATTTGACCATACTGCATTTTTGTTACATCATTGTATGCACTCATAAAATTGCTAATAAATATTGAATTATATTTCAAACAAACCCGATAATATTTTGAGTATAAATACTAGGTACAATAATAATCTACAATTTATACACTGTGATTTGTAGAACACGTTTATGTAGGTAATTTTTTGTGAATGGAATTTTAATTTGATTATTTTTAAAATAAAAAAAAATACTTTCAGGAACTACTAAACTGGTATTTTATTTTGAATTTATAACGTAGAAATTTTTTTAACTAAGGTCTGATTTTTTGTTAAATTTACTTTAAAATGTGTTATAGTAAAATCCGGTTTTAACAACATCGGAAGAATCTCAACAATTACGACGATATAGTCGGCAGTTAGCATTAGCATATGTGAGCTTTCAAACAAGTGCTCACAGTTTCGACGTTATAATCAATTTGAATTTTACTTCAGTTCTTTTTATTGCATCTTTAATTTTTTGAGAATAAATGTTATTTTGTAAAACATCTTTTTGAAATTACACTATATCTTTTTTAAAAAAATTTAAAAAAATGTGATTTAAATAAAAAAATTAGAACTTGTGGATAAAGAGTTGAAACACGCTATCTAAGTGAGCCACCATTGCCCGTTTTGTGCGTAGTTTTATTAAATGTGTTACATTTTCTTTTATTCTTTGCGTTATTAATCATATCTAGTACTGATACATCTAGTAATGTATAACAAATTGTGAATAATTATTTATTTATTTATATATTCATTTATTGTGTACAAGAATTATGTCGTAATAAAATAAAAAGGGGGATATTTAAAGCGATTGGAAAATTCAAATAAACATCATTCAATTATTTTTTCTGTAGTAACATATTTGTTATTGTAGTAAAGAGAAACGAAAGCTGGTATTAGACAACAAATATGTCATCGGTCAAAGACGCATATGCCAGATTAATTATTCGTGCGCGTGAACTACGCTCGTCTGGGGTCATCCTCGATCGTAATCTTAAGAAACAAAACTCCGATACGCAACGGAACCTGTCTCACGGTGACACTTCCACCAACAAAAGGTGAAAAATGACCAACGCAGATATCGGGAATTTATTCGCTGTTTTGACAACTGTCATCAACATACCAACATCTACTTGTTATAACGTTTTGTCATGTAAATATGTTTAGCGGAGATTTATTATTTGCTGCTTTTTTACGCATTTCCGTTGAATACTTTGTGTGATTGGACAATCTATCATGATGTTCAAGATTTATGAAGTGAAATTAATGAGTAAATTATTAATAATTTTTCATTTGGGTTATTTGGATTTGAAAATGAAAATGTTACACTGCGATAAGATAATTTAACACGCATAATAGGTAATAGGTTTTCCCAGGTGTTGAATATGCACGTATACCAGTGTATAAGGAAAAGATTTGAGTTATTTACAGAAATCTGTTATTTTGATCACATTTCATAACAAAAATAATAGATATTAGAATGCCATTTAAAAATAACAATCCAATACCGTTTCTGTAGAGTTCAGGCTTTACAACCTAAATAGTATTTGATCGATTATGTATATCTTTTCTTCCATTGTATTACTTTAATTCGACTTAATATGACCTTAGGAGGTGAACAGTCGTTAAACATTAAAAGAAAAAAAATAATAATGGTGTTACCTACTGTAAAAAGATCCATAAAATTATAAGGGTAAAATTCTTCAAATTCCTAAATTGTGCCATTGGTCAAACTATTAAATTTGTTTTAAATCTGCTCAGCCAATTTTATTCTACATGTCTTCACAAACCTGCAGACTTCAGACAGGCTGTCCAAAAGACAGATATATCACAACGTACGAGCAATAGTGGTTCATTTAATTAGCGTGTTCCGACTCCATTTCACTGAAGTGTCCAAATATCAGTTTCGCAAATTTTTAATCAAATCAAAATACTGCTGTGTCCGAATTGAATCCCCTGCAAGTAAAACATACATTCCATTTAAGAATGTTGTCCTAAATGATGATCATGTGTAGGTCGTCCAGAATTTATTTGAATAATAACGTTTAAATCTTACGAATTAATACTAATCGTTGCGACTGTGAAAATTTTTGCATTTCACCCAAATATAGTTTCTTTTCAGTTTACGTTATGTGTTTATGAAAGTTAAATGTTGCTTAAAACTATTTAAAGACGCAAAAGTTTTATTAGGGTTCCGAAGAGTCGTAGTGTCAGGTAGTTACAGGATTGTTTCAAGCAATTTTCTACTTCCATAAACGTATAATATATACTGAAAATTTTTCACAGAGGCAATGATTATTAATAATACGGAGGATTTAAAAGTCACTGTTCAAATGAATTCTGGTAGACCAATAATTACAAGATTTTTTCTAACCTCAATTGACCAAATAAATTTCGTGCTTATACAAGTACGTAGCAAGTTGTATCCAGTTTGAAGGTATTTTGTGGATGTATTTACCTGTAGTCCAACTCGTGGTATTTACCACACACCCGGATGTAATGTGTAAATTGAGCGTCAAGGCATCAGGCATCAGTGGTGGGCTTGATGAAGCCTGACCACGTGACTGTAAGTGGATTCATTACCTAGCCTGTCCTGGAGATGACCCTAGCTTTCCACGTGGTTACACTCGATAGCGTCATTGCTCATCCGCCGCGTCTCAGACGATCGCCGAGAAAAATGCAACGGGAATACAAATATCAACCAGCAAATCGTACTATCAGACAACAATTCTTACACTCCATTTCCAAACTTAGTAACTCTAAACTACAATCAATAAAACTACCCTTTCCAAAATTTTTATTTTGAATATTATTATGTCTTTGGATATTGTTTTGTGACAAGTTTTACTTGCATTTTAATTTTGTGTCAAATAGACCCACAGCTTAAAGTATATATATATTTTACAAGGTTGTTTCTTGTCTGGGTAGTTTTTTGAAGAGGTGGTAGATTCTAGAATTCTGCTAACTTTCTTTTTCAACCTCGATAGTTCAGTTTTAATCTCTTCAAATTTTCTCTTAGTTTCAGAGAAAAACTGAAAATACGTCAACTTAGTTGAAAATTCCCAAAAAACAACCAATAACTGGCATTATTTATTTAGTTTCATTGACTATCAATTAGGAAAATATGTTGTAATCGTTGAAACAAATACTTTATGCAAATAATATTCCTCCGAAAGTTATGAAGAATTGTAGTTTCTTGAAACAATCTAGAGTCCTAATATGTAGACAAGAATTTTTAATCTAGACTTAGACATAGTCAACTTTTGTCTTGTCTAAACGGCAACACTAAGTAAATCGAATTTATAAAGTTTGCTATAATAAACATTATAAATAGGACACTTTTATAAATTTCATCTCCTATAGAAGACCCATGTGGGGTTAAAAATGTTGAAAGATTGAAGTTGGTCCAGACTTCAAAGTCTGTTTAAATCGAGGCGGAGCGCGCTAAGAGAACCACCGTTGTCCGTATATACATAAGTAAAAACTTGCATTACGTTTTTTACATAGTACAAAAAGTTTTAGGTAATGTTAATTTTTAATTTCGAAAATGTCTGCAATTACGTTGACCATCCTTGTTTGTGCAATACCGTCAAATCATTTTGATTAATTTTATTTGACACGAGATAACATCAAACATTAATGAACTGACAAATCATATTTCAAAAAAGTAACAGTACAGTTATACAGTAGCAGATACGCCAAGTATTTAATAAACCAATACCAATAATCCCTACTACTTAGCACTTCACTTGCAATATTTGCATACTGTATTATTCAAGATATCTTTATTAGCGGCGTTATAAGAGGCTGGCATAATGCAAGTCATCGGATTACGCGACAATGACAAAAAGATAAACATTCGATCCCTTCAAACCCGGTTACGAAAGGTTTCACGTCTCGTGACCGAATTGCCAGCGAATGTCCGTACAAGGAACACGCCTGTACCTGTGTCCGAATTTCCAAACGTGGTCCGTAGATGCTAAGCTATTGCTAACGGTACTTGTTATACCATAAGCAAGAGATTAGAAATTAATATATGCATGTTTCTTACATGGTATTTTCATGACGCATATTTTTTGTAGGTTTTATTTCTCAATATCAATTAATATTATCTACATATTTTTTTACCTACAAACACTGTTTATAGCGATCCTTTTAATGCTTGTTTGAAATTTTTGAAAAGTTATGAATACAATACTAAAATTAAATTACTTTCATACTTTGTATTAAAGTGAAAATGTTTACATTTGCAAATACTAAAAAAAAATCCAGGTCTACGTTATTCACATTTCTTCACTCTTTAATTTTAATTCTTGCGCACCTACACAAACCAAACGCATGTAAAAATTGTATGAGTCATATTCCTATTTTTATCTACATCTTTAAAATTTGAAGCCAAGTCAGATTATAGTTCTAGATATAGATTATATAGATATATAAACAAAAAATAAATTAAAATACTTATTTTGTAGTAAATTGTTCCTAATATATAAAAAAAAATGTATATATGAAAGATTGAAAGTTGCATGTTGAAAAAGAAAAGAAAAGTATAAAAAATTACAAAATTAGTGAACTATGTAGAAAACCTTTAAAAAATAATTTGGTTTTTACTCTTTTGCTAGGTAAGATTTAAATTTGACATAACGATTTAATAATACTATTCCATCGAAATGTCAATATTATTCAATTAGCGACAATAACGAAGGTCATTAATTGATAAAAAACAATTGAATTCTAGGAATATTACTTGACAGTTGTAGATAAAAATATAAATTACAAAAAAGACATTTCAGTAAAACTACATTTTTGCAAGTAGCGGTAGTTTACTTGTCCAGAACCTAATATGTCAGATATACATACTTTTATGATCTTGTAGGCTAACAACCTACACTATTAAAATTGTCCAGGAATAGATAAAATCCTCATCTCTCTAGTAGCATGTGTGACAGAACTTGTACATGATATCGCACATATGAATTTTTTAGTTCGTTAAACAAGGTTTATGATCAGGTATATTTCATTAGCTTTTACAAATTGTTCTATAACCTCGGTTTTAAAGATGTGATGTAGATAAAATAGATCCTTATGTTAAGTCGATATAGTGTTCAGAATCGATGTTGGCAAAGAGAATCACGCAGCAATATGTCTTACAGCCTAAATCCTTATCTCTCTAGAAGCTTGTGTGACAGAACAGTATGAATATGATACCGCACATGTGGTGATTTTTTTAATTCGTTAAACAAGTTTTATGATCAGGTATATTTTATTCGCTTTTACAAATTGTTCTATAACCTCGCTTTTAAAGATGTGATGTAGATAAAATAGATCCTTATGTTAAGTCGTTATAGTGTTCAGAATCGATGTTGGCAAAGACAGTAACGCAGCAATATGTCATACAGCCTAAATCCTCATCTCTCTAGTAGCTTGTGTGACAGAACAGTATGAATATGATACCGCACATACGGTGATTTTTTTAGTTCGTTAAACAAGGTTTATGATCAGGTATATTTTATTAGCTTTTACAAATTGTTCTATAACCTCGGTTTTAAAGATGTGATGTAGATAAAATAGATTCTTATGTTAAGTGGTTATAGTGTTCAGAATCGATGTTGGCAAAGAGAGTCACGCAGCAATATGTCACACAGCCTCACACGGTGCACTTGCAGATGACCTCGAAGAAGCTCATCTTAGTCTTTCTCCGTACCGTACCGTCTTCGGCGTGCGTTTCTTGGCCTTATTTCACACAAAGGTCGCGGGTCATGCTTGTTAAGGGACACTAAATTATATGGATGCTTTACAGTTAAATGGTACTCATACTAAAACTATCCATTTACTATTTTTCAAGCACATATCTTTTATGCTAAACATTTCTGCGCATCTAAAGGATTTATCTACACAATAAATTTTGAAGATTTTGTAAGCAATTTGTTTGTGGTCTAGTAACAAGGATTTTATCATTTGGGTCAACTGAACATATCATCTGAGTCTTACGACCTAACATACTTGCCTATTAGTTTAAATTGTTGATTTATATTCATATTCGTATATAACATATTGAACGTCGGATATACATATTTATATATACTGGATATTTAAGAAATAATACATAAAACTGAAAGAACTCCAATGGGAGTTATTTCTCGCACGTTATTTTAGTTAATCACATTTGCTTATTGGTTTTTTTCCTAACCAATTGTAAATAAAAATTTAAATAAACAATAATAAAAAAGATGTATAAAACCATTATTATGCAGAATTTTGATGTTTCTTAGCTACGTAGATACTTTATTAAATAAGATAGGAATTACTTTGTAGAATTCAGTCACATTTTATACACAGGTCTTCATCAGAAGTACACATTTTTATAAATTTCATCTCTCGATGAAGACCTATGGGGTCCAAACGATTAAATTTCAGAAACTATCTCCTGCTTAATTTGTATTATAGTGTTATTGATTATTCACTAGTATTTGAGATTGTTGGTCGTTTTTCAATAAAAATATAATAGTTATTTTATTTTTTAATTTCAAATTTGTCAGAAGAAACTCAAGCCTTTGCTTTAAATGATGGAAAAAAGAAAATTTATTGTAAAGAATAAGAGAAATTGATTGACACTATAATAATAATCATTTACCGGGATCAGAATCAAATTCAACTAAATAAATAAAGTTCTATTGATATTGGGAAAATATTTTTTTATTAATAACGAGACTGTACAAATTGTTAATAATAAATTTGAGAATGTGAAGAGCTTGCAACATAACTCGTTGACACGTCGCGTGAAAGCGCGAGAATGCATAAATTAAAGTTTGGGTTTTGCTGGGATTATGAAGCTAATGTTAATTTGTTAAACATGACTTTATAATAGCGTCGTAAAGCGCTTCTAAGAACCAACTAATACTGATATAACATGACGATACGATAAAACGTAAAAAAATCCACTATTTAGTCCTAGTTCTGGTTGGTTATGCATTCGTATCAAGCTGCGCTATTCACTCAGCACCAATAGCACCCTTCTAATGGACTTTCCAACGACGAGTCGCCATTTTTACACCTTTGTAATTGTCCGTAATTCCCAGTTAGAGATCGTGTCCGCCAATGACAAGTTCTCATTAGTCGCGGCCATTGTTGTGTATATTCATATGTTTAATTCTGTTTTCCGCTTCAAAGGGTTTATAACATTTTTCTGCAACACCAGTTTGCATTATAACGATTTCTTATCTTACGGTTTACAAGGCCAGTTAATATATATTTTTACCTCTCGCCTACCTTAAATAGATAAATGAGGTATTACCTTACATTCGGGCTAAAAATCATAAATTGATGTTTTCAAGAATAAACATGTTTTGAAATTCGCAAGATGAGGATCTGGTATACATTCAAACCAATTAGTCTCCGTACCCCAGTAAAAGAAAAAAGATTTCTATTCTTTTAAAAATTTTTATTGAGTATATATACACGAAATAAATTATTATAATAACTAAGTACGCCACTTTAGTCTCCGTACATCTGTAAATTATATGGAATAATAATCTTTTTGAACGCCATTCATTAGAATCACTTCTCTTAAACGATTTGTCATATTTCCAACTAATTTTATTGGACTCAATTCTTCTACCATAAATGTAGTAGTTCTTTTATAACCGTTAGGCCTCTTGTTTTAAACATTTTTTTAAAATAAATCACATAATGTTCTATGGGTTTCATATCTGGAGACTGTGGAAGCGTTTTTAATTGTTGTCTACAATTGTACAATAACTATTCTAGCAGTTACGTATAGTATGTTTGATGTCATTGTTGAAAGATTTAAAAATCCCTTAAACCCAATTTTTCAGTATATTTTGCTAAATTCCCTATGAAAATATTTTCACCAATAAAAATTAAGTTTCCCACCACTTCTATACTCATACAGCAACATACAAGCACAGATCTTCCACCATATTTAACTTTTGGGCATATTTTTTTGTTATCATTTAGTTACTCTTCCTTTTCCAAACCATAATTCAGTCATTTGATGCAAAAAGGTTTATTTTGGTACATCGGAAACAATTACTGAGTTCCGGAAAGTTTCAGATTGGTTTAAATATTTCAAAAACAAAAAATCATAGCGTAAAGATGTGTGTACGGAGACTAGTTGGTTTGAGTGTAAATGCTCAAAGTTTGAGACATCTTTATAAAGAGTTTGAATAGAAAACTATACCTAGAAATGCAATGACAAGAAGAAGAAGGTAATTTTTAAGAATGTTATATTTATCTTTGCAAATGAATTAGTGGAATTTGTGGAATTTTTCTCGTAAGATTGCAAATTTCCCGAATGATTTTACGTTTTTGCATTTTCTGTTCGCAACATAGAGGCATCGAATCCGTCACAGCTGTTACTTTGACACCACGTAGCGTGAACTATGCCACGATGACAAAACACACACTGACAATGAAGGAGGAAACGAGAAAAAACTAAAGAAAAGCAGCGACATTGTCGGTGACGCGTGCTTGCTCGGTGTTTTTGCCTAGTCGCGGCCTACTTGACGGAAGGAACCACAGATTAGGAACGGATCCCGCTCGGTCACGGATTGCCATGGCTGCCTGAGATCGCGGACGCGATTAAGAATGAGCTTCATGGCCGTGACTTGTGACCAGTGAGTTTCGTTGTGCTCACCTAGCCCTCGCATTATTGTCAGATTGCGTTCCTTTGATTGTGATCGGTTGGCATTTCATTCAATGTAATAGATTCACTTTAATGTCACAGATTGACTATAATATAAAACTTACATTCATTCTATCTTTACTTGTTTCGTTTATTTAGTTATTATAACAATGTACAATATTTGGAAAAATAAGTACAAAAAATTTCTTCAAAATACTACTGATGTAAAAGGCGACTTTGTGCAAGTTAAATTTTAGCGCCCTATTTCATATACTAGTTTTGTAAATTAAAACAAAATTGCTTACATCTGTCTGTTCAATTAAATTTAGGTAAATGGAAATACAATTATTGCAATCACAGTTTACTAGATGATTAGTAGGTACTATGTCTGCTAAAGTATTCTAAAAATAAAGTAAAGTAGGCTTTTACTCCCGGAAGTACAAAAAAATTATTATAGAGTATTTCACCTAAATAAAATTGTACATATTTGGTCATATTAATTTTTTAATAAAAAATAATTTGGTTATTGTTATAATAAAAAAACAAAAAATAATAATTTTCTAAAATTAGATAATCTATTTCAATTTTTTTTATTACATGATCAGGAAATATAGATATGTGTATGTGACATTGACTTAGTAAATAACAATTTTGAGTAAGGAATTTCATCAGATTTGATAAAATCAGCTAACCAGAGATCAAATATATAGATAATATTAAAAAAGGTAGTTATTATTTAATTGGTAGAAACTGTGTTTACTAAGTAATTTTTATTTGGTTCTAATTAGAAACAAATTGAAAGTCATAAAATAATAGAAATCATGTATAAAGTATTAAATTAAACATATGTTCACATAAACTTATATTTAAAATAATACAAAATAATCAACTCCAATTCTAGAAAATATGTATTTAGAATCACCCAGTATATTAAATTATTAGTTTTTTTTATTGGCACGAAATATTTTATGTGTAAATAATTGTAAAATTGAATTATGAAAGTATAGTGAGGTAGAAATGAGTAATTTTCCACGTATGCGTGGAGCTCAACGGTGTCAATGTGGACACGGGTCGCTATCGCTTATCTTATCAGCAAATGTGGCTCAAACGGACAACGGAACGCGTTGCCCTCTTATCACCAAGCAAACACCGACAACCTGTGTGCTGTGTGAAAATAGTTTTGTTTAAATTTCAGACATCCGGCGCATTATAACCGATGCTCTGTTAAACAATTCCTTTGAATTCTAAGTACATTGAAAAATACATGAACTTTTTATTTTTACACTTTGGTTTGTTTCTGAAAGATGTAATTCAAATTTACTTCAGGTCATACACTTCAATAGGGAAATATCAACTGCTTTCTGCGTTTCATTTTAATGAATGTGTTTTCTTTGAACTATAATAGTCTTTGAGGTATTAGTACTGGTGCTTTTGTATTGTTATTTATTTATTAAGAATTGCGACATATGTTTCTAATTATTAACAAATATAAATCACAGGAATTTTAAAAGCGTATTACATGAACTAAGTACTTTATTTTTCGAGAAGTTCATGAAATAATTAAGTCGTAGTTCAGCTAGTAAATAATTCCTAGGGGCAAATGGTGACCACCACAATCTTATCAATAATTGAACAACTGTAACGTATACACGTCCTTCCACTTTAGAATATTGCCGAAGTTAACTATTTCACTATTTCCAACACCGGTAGAAAAACTATACTCTCAACTTGTGAAAATGAAAATTTAATTTCAATTAACTGTTTGACCCATGTTTGTTTTAGCGGAATTTATTTGGGGACGAATTTGAACCTGTATATTTTATTCAAATCGGTGCAATCTCTGTAGCTTAATTAATATTTAGCGAACATTTTGTGAAAAGTTTTAATTTGATTCTAGTTAAATTATCATCATAAGTATTTCATATTTGTTTAGATTTACATGACAGAAAATATTTAACTTTACGTGTAGAATGTATTCAGAATCAAAACGTAACTCGTTATACGGATAGGCAGATACAAATTATATTCGTTTTCAAAAAAAATTTGTTGTATACTAAGAATATGTAAATTAAGTTCATTAGCATATGTTGAAAATTTCTACATAATTCTTTTCTTAATTCATATTCTTCGAACCTGTTAAATAACTACATTAATAATATATGTCCTCTTTTATTCTAAATAAAACGAATACACCTGGTAATGATATGACTAGGAAATTTATCTTCTAAGCAAAAACTCGTAAAAAATCTTATTGTGGCCAATTTTTAACCAAACACAACTATTCGATTATTTCGGATTTTACTATAAACTGTAGAGATCATTGATCATTGACATGTTTCTGTTAAAATACAAGTGAAGAACAGTCACAATCTGTGGTACTAAACTTTATTCCTTCTAAGTCAATCATACCGCAGGATAAATAAGGATAACTTTTAAACAACTAAATATGTAGTTTCTTTTTTAATACAATTATGGATTCAAATGGAAACTTATGGATATAAAGGTTCACCTAGTTTATTGCCCATCTTATAAAAGCAAGGCTTCATTAAATCACCGTTTTAAAAATTATAAAATGTATTTTACACGTTAAGCCGCAGTGTCAACAAGTCTTTAGTAAAAGTAAGCCGTGTAATCGTCGTTAGATCGGCCTCATCATCGCATTCGATCGCGATCTTTAGATCTCGATCCACCGCACGCGGAGATCGATATCTGATCGTGGACAGTGTTTTCGTTTAGTTTACAATCGCCGAGATATTTACTGCAGCAAGTTCTAAACGACGCAGGGTTTCTTGTCTGTCTCTTCGTTAGCTCTTTCAAACGTGCCGTTCAAATCTAGTTAACGGCTTCTTCGCTTCTTTGTTTTCTTCTAATTGTTTGTTTCTTGTCATATTAACATTTTTTAATAGTATTTATTAGTGAGAAATTCTTTATCTTGTAGTGATTGTATTCCTCTACAATTATTTCTATATCAGACTATGGGACACTAAATTTAAATAGATTTCATTACTCATTAGTGTTCGTTACAGATTTTAATAATATTTATTTCGAGAGTTATTAAACTTAACATTAACAATGAATGTATAAAATTCAAATACCTAGGCTTAAAATAATAGTTATTTGTCTATCAAGGTCATAAAAGTGATCTGATTTTTGCAGCCGAGGCTATAAATCAGATGAGACCAAAAAAAAACTTTTAGCCGAGGTACATGCAACATTTTTTAGGTGAATAAAAAAAAATCCGTATAAATCTGTTTTATTATATATAATTTAACTTTATAAATTATTATAATTATTATACAATTAATATAAACTATCTAAATCAATAATAAACAAACAAGCGGCCAAAAATTTTTGTTGCTGGTTTCTTCAAATGATACAGCTTCTCTAAAGATTGCTATTCAATGTATTTTATCCCTAGAATATTTTATTCTTGTAAATATTGTTATTAGAAGCGATTTCAAAATAATAATCGAGAAGGGTATTTTAAACAGCTAAAATATAAATATTAGGAAAGAACAATAATTTTTAGACTTCAATCGATTTTTGGAAGACTTTATTTTTATCGATTCCGATCCTACTTGGGTCTTATTCAAAAATAAATTTGGGTACATTTATTGATAAATTTATCGAAATACTTCATTATTTTTTTACGTGTTGACACAATTTTAAGTCCAGAAATTATTACCGTATTCTATTCATCGCTCAGTCAAGAAAATCTTCCAATCATAAATATTGTATTAAATTAGCGTTGGGTAAATTGAAATGGTGTTTCTTTCTTTACTAGTACTAAAACGTCATGGAAGAAGAAAAGATTCAACAGATTTCAGCTAGACAACCATTTGCGGCGTATAT
This sequence comes from Stenolophus ochropezus, assembly GCA_035578165.1. Classification (NCBI taxonomy): domain Eukaryota; kingdom Metazoa; phylum Arthropoda; class Insecta; order Coleoptera; family Carabidae; genus Stenolophus; species Stenolophus ochropezus. Next base: position 6,429,143 of record JAQOWZ010000009.1, read on the forward strand.
TTTTATTCCAGTTTAAAAATAGCCCCCTCTGTAGACCTACCTAACTATTTTTTCTCTTGACTCGTGCAGTAATTCATTCATCTATTCACGATGATCAGTATCTTGTTAAAATAAAAGTTCGGTCTGGTCTGCTGCATGATGACTGAGGGTGGAACACTTTTAGCTCTGCACAGCGAGTTCGAGTGCACACGTTGTCTTACGCTCGTTAACAGCAGATGCACGGCCACGGCTACCCTGATGGACATCCAACAGATTTAAATATAAACGAGTCGTCCGCGTACAAGGACCTCCCGGTACGGACAAACTTCCAAATTCAAATTCATACCCGTTTATCTCTCATCCACGACGTTCGGTTCATTCCAATCCAAAAAATAAGACACAAAGATTTGACAGAGTCTGTACGAATAATTTACTATTTGCGCAAACGGTATGACACATTTGATTTGAACTGTTAACCTCTAATTCATTTGAAAGTAAAACAATTGAAAATATTCTAAAGGAACATTGATTTGTTTTCCAATAATAAGTACACCAACATTTTTACTGTATATCAATCGTCATCAGTAAATATTGATTATTAAAAATTATTAAAGAGTAACATGTACATTTATTTAAGAAAATCTTTCGTCAAAACTAGATAACAACTTTTTTCTCCAATGTTTAACGATCGCTCAATTACTAACACTTTTTGAAATTTGTTTTTTTTAATGGATCTAAAAAGGAAGATATGATTTTAGTATCCATTTAATGCATACATTATGTGGAATGATAAGTACTTCTAAAGTACTAAAACTTTATCGCTAATGAATTTATTATCGAGTACAAATTAATATAAAATTAATTTTATTATTTATGACTCATATTCATAAATCATGAAAAAAACAATTACATGTTACAATTACAATTAGTCTATAGGAATAAATTTAATTGAAAAAATTATAGCCCAATAATCAGTTAGAGGTAAAATGTTTTTAGAATTGAATACTTTCTTTCATTAGGTACTGGGTTTATTAAATTCACATTTTTATCTTTGTAAACTGTTCTCTCATTTTCCTACGTGGCGTCAGAGATATGAAGCCATTACATACATTTCAATTTTAAATACTTATTTCAGTAAAATTATAAGATAATATATAGTTTTTGTCATTATGGTGGTCACAATAGTTAATTTTTACTTTTTATACTTTTTTCCTTCAATTCGACAATAGCCCATTATAAATATCAATTATTTTCTATTTATATATATATATATATGTATATATATATATATATATATATATATATATATATATATATTCTTTGTTGCTTAAATAACTATTATATAAATAGTTTGTTACAATAATTAAAATAAAGGTATAATTACCTTCTTTTGAAGATACTAAATATTTTTAATATTTACAGTTTCTTGACTTTAATAAATGTAAATATAAGTCACATGTTTAACTTATTACTAAAATATTATCATTTTTGGGACCCGGTTTTTCAACTCTAGTTAAAGAGTGGGCTACCTTAACCATCTGTTAATAGAAAAATATCTCATCGAAATAGTAAATAATGTATATTTTTGACAACACGTCAGTTTTTCGATGCGATATTCAACCAGAGGAGAATATATATACCTTATTTTGTTAATATTTATATATTTTATAGAGATGGATGTTATTTATGTTGTTAATGTGGAAAAGAATGCGCTTGAGCAGTGGTTGATTAGAGTGAAGAACGTCAGAAGGAAAGAATATTTATGGGCGATGATTTCAATATAAATGTAAAGTCGTGTTTCTGGTGTGCGTGCCAGCCCATCGTTTTGTCTTCTCCATTACGCAAGTGGAATCTGTCTCCGTCTCTAGATTTGCATACGCAACATTTCCAGTCATCTCGTCCCTTTTTCTCTGCTTGCGAAACAAACGATGTCCACTTCTTGACATTCACTTTTTCTTAATTAAATTTACAGTAACCATTCGCTGAACAATGATGCGAACGCATGTTTAAACGCTAACGTTAAATTCCTGTATAATTTCACATGAGAACGTTGGTTTAGAAATTCGTTAAAGATAATGCATTATCACACAGCAGCGGGAAGAATACCTGTGTATTGGAGTAAACAGTTTGTCAAAGGGTTTGAGAGATTCCCACACAACTCCTACGAGCACATCTGTCGTAGGTCACGGAAAGGGGTGCTCTGAATGCCCAAAGAAGCGGAGAAGTGTCAGGCTGACCGCTGTCCCTTTGGACAAGTGGAGTACGAATGAATGACCTGTTCGGCACCTTGTGCTGAGCTGACCCCTCAGCTACCTCAGCGCCTCATGTGGAGCGTGGGAGAATCTCAAAAGATCGCATTCTGATTGTCAATCCGTTCCCACAACCTGCGCGTTGGTCATTCTTTGTGTGTTCACCGGAAAAATGCGCTGTAATTATATCGCAATTAATATTTCACACTCGCTTGCTCTTAATACAAACTAACTTTATTTTCATATTTATCTTCTACAACAATTATGCCATATATTTTAACACATATTTACATATTTATACATAAGTCTAACTAAAATCAAATTTATATTTGGACAATAAACAATAAACGCAGTACCTACATAAAACCTCATTAAAATTGAGGACTATAGTTGAGCAATAAAAAATAGAAGAAAACAATTAAAAATCTGATGTGTTCAAGACATTATTTTTCGTTATTATACATGTGTCTTAGAACTTCATGATTTACTTATAACCAGTGATAACGAACCAAGTATAATTTTAATAAATACGCAAAATTAATTGCACTTAAAATGAAGTCAACATTGCCTGTGTTGTTAATATCTAAATAAAATATTAAAAACATGTATCAAACCAGTGAAACTAAAAATGTTTATTTCAAGTAAAACACCCTTAAGTTTTCGTAAAATTATTTTTGATTCGTCATATGTACATCAATAATTATTTGTCATTTTTTATTGCTCTTAACGGATCCTTATACCGTGAGTTTTTTTTAACGTGAAACATGGGATTTATCATATCCATGGTCAGGACTTTTTCTTATTTAAAATGAAACATAGGGAACGAATTTAACATTTGCTTTTTGGGTTATAAATTTTTTGACAAGCATACACAAAGTGCAACAACAATTTTAAGAATCATTAATAACTTTACAGGAAATGGTATTATAATATAGAAAGGTCTACTAGATCATTTATTAGTTTTTTTTATTTTGTAATTTCCTACAATATTAAAATTTAATACTTCTGTCAAATTCTATGTTTTATTTTAAATGAAACAAGCAAGTATACATTGCTATCAATCAAATATCAAATCGTAACCATGAATATAATGAATCCCCATGTTTCACGTTAAAAAATACGCACGGTATATTATACTATCTATCTATCTATCTATCTATTAAAAAACTCATTTCTTCAAATATTAATTGCGGATTGTTTTGATCTCTATATAAGATTTGTAGCACAATTTCTAAACCTTCCATCCATAAATACATAGCTGAATTTTTTTACGGACAATCAAGAAAAATACTTATAGTTGTGTAATTTAATATTGTAAAGATTCGACGACAGCATAAAATTTGAAAAATGAATGTGACAATATGCGAAATTCCAAAGTAATTCGATATATTTCCACCCTAGCCCATGGAGATACAATTTTTCGTGTGAATACGTGTAAATACGATCATTAGTCTGTTGACTGGAAGTCCGTCAACGAGGTAAATGGTTTTCTCACAGTATGTTTTTGACAATAACTGGACCATTCTTCAGAACACAATGTAAGGTGCACTGCAAACAGATGCTATCAGTTGACCCGTTCCCACGTATATTGTCCGAGCGCCTACACTGCCATAACTTTTTGTTGGATTCTAAGCAATCTCAACCGTTATCAATTTTTTGCTTATAAGATCATTTACAAAAACTATAAAAGGACGAAATCTGAAGATTATTTGAGTATAATGCGCAAACTGTAGATTAACTCATTAATTAATGTACATTTGAAACTTTCAATAGGTATTCCAAAAGTATTACTTTTTCTTCACTAGGCTAAAATTAAATTTATTATACGATTTCAAACCAAGAGATCTATATTTTGATCATCAACTGTCAATAATAAATGTGTTTTATTATCTACATAATTAATGTACTTTATTTTCTTTAAACAATTTGCTACTGAATGTATTCCAATTTTTACTAACTAACTAACATTTACTTTAAAATATATGTACCTGTAGTTGTTTGATCTATTTTCAATGTTTTAAGTGTTTTACGTTTTTAATTGAAACATATTTTATTACACCTTAATTTTTTTAATTCTTGTAGGCGCTGGGATCAAACCCCGGTCTTTTTATTTCGTAGGCAGAGATGCTACACTGATCCACATAGGTTTGTGAACAAATATAATTATTATAAATTTAATCACTGAAATTATAATAATCTTATCCGAGTAAATTCGATTCTTCTGTATAATAAAATATAGAACAATTAACGGTCCACTGAAATGAACTAGGTTATTAATTAATTTTGCGAATTATCTTTAGTGTGAAACTTTCACGACAACTATAGGAATTTGATAAATAAGGAAGATAAAATATTGTTCCAATTATTATTGAAATAGAAGTGTTGATAACAGTTTTACAAATTTGTATTAAGATACAAACTTGAAAAGTTTTAAAAAACAAAAATCTAGCACCTGGAAAATTTTACAAATATAATAATAATGACGGATGTAAGGGTTGGTACCTAACTATTACTTAAAGAAGATAAAATACTGTTCTAATTCTTTTTCACACGGAAGTGTCGATAAGAGTTTTACAAATTTGTATAAGATACAAACTTGAGACGTTGGAAGAAGCACCTGGCAAAATTTGCAAACATATAATTAGATTTGCAAATATTTGCAACGGATGTAGGTAAGGGTTGATGGCAAACTATTATTTACTAGGCCAATAAAAGTAGTGCCTTAAGTCATAGTGGTGGGTCTCCCCACTCCCTGGCTACCTGGGGTGAGAAGTGAGACCTCGGGTTAGTTTGGACCCTGTGCTAGAAGAACTCAGTCCTTGGTCCTTGATAGTGCAGTAATGTGTGTGCGTCCAAGATGAGCCAAGCTACCTCTACTTGGGATCTTTATTTCGGTGAGTCGGTCGTTTTTCAAGACGTAAATATCCCTAGCCGAGGAAAACCCTAAACAGCGTCGTATATCGCAGTTTGTGTCATGACCCGGTCTTCATTTGTCAGCGCCGAGAGCCAATAAAATAATTTCAAGTGCGATTCGGACTCGTATCGGGGGATGCTGGAGACACTGGCTATTGCGATAGCTATTGCCAATTGGGAGGGCACTCTTCCACACGTATTTTATCTTAATTAACTCCTCCACAATTAACGTGATTGTTTGCTGCCTTGGACTAGGACAGTGGGGGGATCTCTTGCAATCTGTTCCTTCCTCCGAGATTCTGAATTACTTCGTATCAAGCGCGCTACGTTTTATAAATTTAATACGCAACGAATTTAAAACTACATAATTAATTTAATTGTTTACGGAAAGTGTAACAAATTATAGAAAACAAGCATAGTAAAAGTATGTATATAGGCTAGTCTTAAACGGCCTTAAGATTAAATTACAACTATTATACTCTTTTATAATGTACATACAATATGTATATTTAATTTTTTTGTTATCAAAAATAAACTCTCTAATATATATCAGATCATTAGTTTTACACGTGGTGATAAAGTAAATTTAAAAATATTGTACCTAATATTATTTATAAGAAATTGGGAAAAAATGGTATTAAAAATTAATCAAGTAAAACTTGTGATTTATATTACAGCAATCTTTCGTCACAAATACATAAAACATAAACCCACACATGTTACTTAAGAGTCATCAACCAACTCAACTTATTTATATTTAAAAATAAAATACCTGGAGAAATATTTTCGTTCATATAGTTTTATTATTTGTTTATGATTCAATACAAATTAGAAATATTTGTTTACTAAAGATGATAGATATTAAAATTTAAAAGAGTTAGCTACAGGTTTGTCAGATTAAGTGACATGTAATGAGTGCTAGTTTCTGCGTGGCGATTGAATATAACAAGTTGTGGAGTGTCAGGTAATAAAACCCAATTAAGAAAAAAGAAAAAAGCATCTTTGTGAGTTTGAACACTTGGATAATGTTATTCCATGCAATTCTGGAGAACTTTGTCAAGCTTACGTTAATTAATCTGTGTTCGTGCAAGTTAGAAGCGCGAAGCACTTGCACTGCAACGTTAACATCGGCGTCTGCCTTGCCGCCGCCCCGCCTTTGTCGCCGGCGTCCTGATTGCGTTAGCAGTGACGGCTCGGGACGCTAATGTGATCAAGGCCGTTGTTTTTTGCCGCCCGGAGCGATCTTTGGTCAATAATCGCATTGGCGGTGACGCCGCACGTCGCTTGACACATCGGTAAAACAGATAACTCAATGACCGACTTGCACACTGTGTGTGACACGCGACAACCGTAATTCGGTAATTGTGTTACACGCCACCCCCGCGATCTGTAACACGTCTTCCTGCAAGCATGCACGACTCACACGTACACCTATGTGCGCACCAGACTTGTTTTTAGTCAATTAATTCCATTCTTAGACAGAAAACATCGTACAGGCATAGTACATAATTCCCAAATTCAATTATTTACTTTGGGAAATGTTCATCTATCTATAAATTGACAGCTTCAATCCTAGACAACCTAATCATCTAATTGCTTATTCCGTGAGTTTATTTTAACGTGAGGGTTTGTCATATTTATCGTCAAGACTTCACATTTGATTTACATCAAGTTATAAAAGCTTTAAAATAAAACATACGTCGTCAAATTGTCGTCATTAATTGTCAAATTATGATAACACATTTCCTTGTTGTTGAATGGACGTAGTTAATGGTAATACGTATAATAAATAAAGAATAAAAATAAAAAATTTAAATTACTGTAGACTCATTCGACTTATCCAAATTACAAATATTATGAATGAGTTTTATTATTTATATCTGCTATGTTTCACTTTAAATTGTACGCTCTGATACATTGCTGTCAATCAAATGTCAAGTAATGACCATCTATAAGAAATTCTATGTTTCACGGTGAAATAAGAGATGAGCATTGTAAGTTCATAATTGCTACCTAGGTACATTTCTCATCTCGACAATTGCTATGTACTTTTATTTAACAACAAAATTGTCTTACGATATCTCATCTTTTATTTCGCATACAGCATAAACATTTCGTGGACAATGGGCACAATGTGTACCTACACAATGTTTGTACCTAAGATTGATAACAAAGAAAGACTGGAGAAAATTAGAGTAACTTTTCTAACAGTGTCAGTTTCATTCATAATCCAAAACATTAAACTAACAAAACAACGTCTCGCAAGCAAAACAAAGGAATAGTAAAACAAAACAACAACTAGAGAAAACATTGAATGATCCAATCTATTTTTGAGATCAATGGCGCGTTGCCAGTTGCCATAACAACCGCAAAGTTTGAAAGTTTGGTGTGGAGTCTGTTCGATAGCCGTTCTGTGTGCAGTTCGAACTCTTTCACGGGCAATAATAGCCGCAGTAGCAAACAACGTGCGTGTTTGTTGTCTCCCCAGTGTGGAGAGCTGGGTGAAGGGTCAGCACCCCCTGTCACGCCCTGGGCATTGTCACCCTGCAACACACATGCTTGCTATGGTTTTTGACTTCTCGGTTAACACATTTGCGAAAATAACCCCAAAGCCCTCAACGCCACTTTTCCATATTTACGTATTTCAAACTTCTTCCTGGGATGTTCCCTTGATTAATGGTATACTCTAGATAGTTTTAACAATCGACATATGTTGTTGAACTTGAAAATAAAACAAGTAAAATGAAGTTAAAAATGTCTAAGTTTTATTTAGGTTGAGCTTTTACCTAAAGGCCGTTTTAGACTAGATTATATATGGTACAATATATAGTACCTATAAGACATGGTACAATATCTTGTAACAAAAATTGTTAGATTTTGACGAAATTTTGTGTGATACTAATAAAATTTCTTGTACAATATACTGACTCTGATTCTGGACACTTTCCTTGAATATATTAATGTGACAAGCAAAATTGTCCATAAATGCATTTAAAGTTTGCAATATTTACCACTCTACCAGTAATAACACTAACATTTTAGAAACGCGTGAGATCACAAAATTAATATATACCCTTGGCCACTACCAAATTGTCAGACAGATTGTAGGAAAAATTTTCGATCGTGTACAATATTTTAACCAATTTGCTGTTTGGTACTAGCCAATTTAAATTGTACCAAAAATGGTGCAAAATCATACAAATATAAAATAAAACGGCCTTAAGGAATAATATTTTGGAATAAGTCATAAAACTCCCAATATATTGACTTTAATTACTACCTACGTTTGATTGGTTCAAATTAAGTACAAGATTGTCATAAAGAAAGCACTAACAGCATAGAAAAAGTACATTATTAGACTAGGTTCTTCATACTAATTAATATTACAGTCTTCAGGTAGTTCATATTTTATTTGATTTTAAATTTACTAAGAAAGTAATTTTTTTTAGAAATACCTATCATCATTTGCGCAACTGTAGATAAAGTAACAAATTATTTAAGGCTAATGTTGCAGCAAGGTGTAGTAAATAATTGTTTATTGTTTAACGTAGTTTTGCTAAACCGAGGAAGTATTTACTTATTTCGAATTTCTGCCGGAACAGCGACATGATTAATGGTATGCATATTCTAAATAGTTTTGGCTGTCGAAATGTGTGGTTAAACTTGATTAAAGATTTAATAAGTTATTGGTGAAATGGAGTAAACAAAAGTCTGTGTTTGACAGGTTTGTAGAGCACTCTCTCGAACAAAAGAGGCCCTGAGATTTATTAAGTGCTTGCCATCTTTCATGCCGAGGTCAATTCCAATTCCATCCTAACGAAGCGGACATTGCGTGGCTCATAAAAATTCATGAAACACAATCGGAAATTCTGGAGCATATTACACAGATACGTTCAGATAGATATATGTTTTTATCGGAGCCATGAAGAAACCAATATCTCTGCGATTTTCGACCAATCGCCCTACAAATTGGCTATTTGAGGGATCGAGAGATACAGACATATCTTGATATTCAATTGTTTTGTACCACATACATATTTACACAAAAATATCCGTATATAGTTTTGTAATTATTCTAGTTCTGAACGTAGGGTTACATTTGCATATTTATATATTCACGCATATGAAAGTGACCAATGCGTTGAGAGAATAGAAGGGTGCAACCCTACACATGTAGAGTACGCATGACCACTGGTCAGTATGGGAGTGGTCAACTCAAGGGTTGGACAGGACAGGCAACAGAGGGATGGACAAATGAATTCCACGAATATTATTTGTGTTTATGTACATAATATATTCTTCGGCCAGTAGCAACACGTTTTTAAAAAATAGCGTACACAAAAAGTAATAACTCGAATACTTTTCTCACTTAAATTTTAAACACAATACTCATTAATTGGTAGAGACGACGGCTTGATATACTAATACATATTTTGTAATTTGTTTTTTATATTATAGGTATTATTCACTTTGTAAGTAAATTAGCATCTATTCGTCTAATTGATGACCATCAAAATATTGACGGAAACAGTGACACGATCTTGTAAAACGAGCTGATTAATTACCCCACACCACATAATATAAACCAAGGTTCTAAAGATCAATTACTAATTTTTAAAATTGATGATGAAATATTTGATAATATGAGGGAAGATAATTTCTGTTAAAATTTCTTTATTGCAATGTTGGTAAGGCATACAGATTAAATAGTTTTTATGACTTTATTTCATTGGAATTGTCAAGTAAGTTTTAAATTTATCATATCCATGATTAAGACGTGATATTTGATTCACAGCAATGTGTATTTGCTTGTCTCATTTAAAATTAAACATAGGTAACGAATTTGACATTTGCTCGTTGTTATAAAATTTTTCAAATCATTAATAATTTTAGAGGAATAGGTATAATAGTACAGTGGATTACTAGACCCTTCGATCTTCTACATCTAGATTCTTTTTATAGGTATATATAATATTTTTTAATTTATATTTTGTATGATACAGTGGATTGTTTGTTATATAGACCAAGGTCTTTTACGGTTATCCTGCGTGTTATAAAAATGTATAAATAAACGTGTAAAGTATTACCTATTGAGTGCGGCGGAGGAGAGTTATTGATTCGAAGACAGCTGCAATTGAATCCATGGGCAAATCCGTCACGCAGAGAACCGTAATGATACTCATACTCTCATTCGTCTGATTGTGGGGTGTCCCGTCAGAGCGGCATGCTGTTATGATTCGAGTTTTAATTGTCGTCCACGTCCACGAGGGTGAACAACGCAATTTGTTTACTGGGCCGAGCGTAATTGTTGTCCAAGCCGCCGCCATTTACCCGACTCGCCGGTAAAACAGTGTCAAGCTGCGAGGCGCGTTCTTCTCACCGGAAGTCGGAAGGAGTTCCCTACCCACTCGGGATTCAATGAGAACCGGTACAGGCGTGACGTCAGCGGCAGTAACGGTCCATATGGCGGGTCTCGAGAGGCTCGTGCTCAGCACGAGGTGCGATCGAGACAAGTCGACCGTGAAAATTATGAAATTGCTCGCTTAACCCTTTACTCGTTACACGAATTGGATTTTCGGTCAATTGATTCTTCATACTGTAATCGGAGTGGGCCGACCATAAACTACACTTGCAAATCATTACTGGATTACCTTCTCGTTCATCCTATTCTGTACCTTATACATAAACTCATCCAAATTTTAATTTTTTGCTTCATCAGCTACTTAAACGTCAATTTCAGTTATTATTCAATTACTTCCAAAAATCAATCTTTCAATTACCTATGGTATATAATTACCACTTCACATAATGGTATTGACAAAATGGAAATTTCTTCAAAAATGCAGATGATATAAAAACCTCTTATTAGAAAATTGTAGCGACTCATACTTATTAAATAATTGTTTTTTTCAATCGGACGAAAACTGACACCTTTCCTTTGTGTATTCTAATCCGAAAGTGCATTATTTCTGTATTTTAGTGTAGTTGGTAGGCTACGAAAAATAACAGACTTTCTCATAAATAAAAATACAATCATATTTATTTCATTATAATTGAATAGAACTCGATCGAAAAAAAAAAAAAAATATGTGTACCACGTAGGAAAAGTGACTTTCCGGATTCCTGATGTTATTTCCACCACCGTCTAGAAATATATCACTTTCCTTAAATGACACACACAATATAGTATTGCAGAAAGTATCCGCATTTTTATAATTAATTAATCTATATAATGCCACCTAAATAATAACAATAACAATATAATCGTACCTAAAAAAAATAAGTACCACAAATAATAATAGTTTTGTGTACGAGTATAGGTTTGGAGGATTAATTAAACGCTAGGTTTCACATTTTATCTCGTTAGAGTTATGGAAGAAAGTAATAAGTCACGATACCATTGCCTGTTTTTTTATTTTTATATATGAATAAATGTGTGGCGTGTCTGACACCTTTGTATCTAGTTATCTTATCTGTATAATTTTATATTTCTCTTTCCTATCGTAATTTTTGTCTGAGTATTATAGATACTTTAAAATTAAAAACTTATGTACACTCAACGCTTTCACAAGCTTCAATTATATTGATAACCAATAATTGCAAATAGTATATGACGATGATTTTGATTTGCTAATCAAATAGAATAACCCTTTGTTGAATTAGTAGAGTCGCTAGTACAAGAGACATTAATATTTAATGGATTTGGTTTGCTATGCTATTTCCTTTATCCACGAGGTCATCCTTCCGTATTTTCCTCGGTCTTTCTCTTGCTTCCATATTGTCAGTTTCTTTACTATTCTGCCCACGTTAATCTTCATAACATTGCCATTTTATTCTTATTACTTTAATGTATCTAACTATATCTTTTCTTTCAATCAGTATATCCAATCCATGGTTCATTTTCGGTCTCTTTATTAATTTTGAACCTCTCCGTAAGACCTTATTTCGTTCATTTCAACTTTTCTGTATTGTCAACCATCTCTACTAACTACTAAAACATTAGTAAAATTAATTAAAAATTAATACTAATAATGTTCTTAGGACAAGTAGGTTAACTTGTGTTATTCCAGAACGTGTCAAATAGTAAGGTGTGTTTTGTTTTTGTTTCCAGCGGACACAGAAGGCGGCGAAGGGGACCCCGGCCACCAGGACATCCTAACATGCGGTTCCTGCCAGAAACCCTTCGCGCTGTCCGACATCGTCCGCTTCATCCAGCACAAGATCGTGTCGTGCAACAAGGAGAACTACCACTGCGGGGAGCAGCGCGGCGGCGGCGGCGAGCCGGACGACGCCCTGGGCCTGGGCGTCGTGAGCGCGCGGCGGCCCAGCATCTCGGCGCCCATCTCCGGGAAGAGGACGGCGGGCGGCGCGCCGCGGGTCCACACGCCGCCGGCGTCCCCGCGCCTCCCCGCCCCCGCCGACCTGTGCGGCGACGGCGCCGCTTCCTCCACGCCCAAGCGCCGGGCGTCAGCGTCGCCGCTCACCAGCTCCAGCCTCGACGACGCGGATGATGTCAAGCCTATCAAGCAGGAGCGGATGGATACCAGCTCCTCGCCTGATGAGGTCAGCCACAAGAAGCTTCGCACGGAAGTCGCGGATGCTGAGTCCAATACCACACATAGTGGTGAGTACAGTTATTTTTTCCAATATTTAATACTTAGGGCCGGTTTTTTCACTTCTGGTTAAAGTACCGATTACCTTTACCATCAGTTAATAGAAAAATATAGTATCGAAATAGTAAATAACGTACAATTTTGTCAACTTACATCAGTCTGTCGATGCGATATTATTTCTATTAACCGATGGTTAAAATAACCGACACTTTAACCAGAGATGGAAAAACCGACCCTTAATCGTAAGAACATCTTATTACCGGTTAATAGATATTTCAATATACGAAATCGATTTCGGAACTTATATATTTAAATATAATTGACAATCGGTTGTAACCACCATAGAATCTATCAATTATAGCTATTAACATACCTAGGACAGTTATGAGTATCATAACCGCCACATATGTCAATTTAAGACATGTAAGACCTGGTATGATTTATAACATCTGTGGTTTGTTCAATAGTTTACCGGTTTCATATTTAATATATATTTCATTATAAAATTCTCTTGTGAGTAACGTTTTCGTGATCAAGTTTGTATGGTTTGATATAATATGACAATTATTGTTCCTTGTTATTTTAACAATTGTACAGTAATATTTTTACCATACTAACTTGTCAAAATTACGTAGTATATAATTATAACATAGTTAACCTGCTTAATTTTAGCTATATAAACAAAAGTTCTAAAAACTTACACATGAAAACTGTAACATATTAAAATAACTTTTCATCATCAAATACATAAGACATAAAAAATAAAAAATAACCACTTTAGTTTCTCATTATAATAATAAAAACTAAACATTACTTTGTAATAATAAAGTTATGAGCAATTTAATTTCCTGGAGAAGGGATATGTGACGTCAGCATGATATGATAAAAAGTTAACGTTTGTATAATCTTCCCCAATGATTTTCTATTGGTTGTCCAAATTTTTCACCCTCACACTACATTTATACTTATTTAACACATTAAAAATAAAGATAATACAACTTTGCAATATAAACGCCAGCCAGGAATCTTAGTGAAGAAAAAAAGTAATCTATTTCTGTCAGTATTTACTTGTAGCAAAATATGATTTATAAAAAGAATAAGAAATCTTGTAAAATATCCTTATATGTAACTTTTTGTATGAAGAAAATAAAATTTTTAGAGTACTATCATTGTAATGCGTACTGTAAGATTGTTTGAAAAGTATTTGTATGAGTTGAATGTTCGTCACCGATGTTTGTGACATTCAACAGACGTTACATTTTTCCGTGCTTGTGTCTCTGGCACACGTTGAAAGGCGTTTAAATGAACACACTGTCATTCACCAGTCGCCTCGTCTCATTTTACCCTTCTCCAAGGGTTTCTGTCACCACGAATCTAATAACCCTTCTTTAAGATTTCATATGCGACAGTTCGACTTGAGCTGCGGACGCCAAATGTTATCGATAGCTTGTAAATCAATCAGCTTGTTTCGTTATTATCGATTCTGGTTTTTAATAAACGGAGGGAGACTGCTACCGCTCGAGGGCGTTTAGGGTGAATTTTGTCACAGTGTAGATTTAATTTAAATTTATATCATATGATGTATGTACCGCATTGTGGTTTCATTTTTCATCGCATTGCTTCGGGGCGTAAATAATCAATTTTATAAAAATAGGCTGCGATACATCGTGCACTATTTCATAATAATGAAACCATTATTTAGAAATGTGTATTATTTCTTTCAAACTGTAGTTTAATGTTTTTATTAAATTACTTCGCATTATATTAGACACACAAAACATTTCAGACAATATATTAAAAAGTACGTTGCAGAAAACGTGATACGTTTAAAAAAATAATCTAATAATTATACTAGTTATAGCTTGAATTGTTTAAAAATTGACGTCATTTAAACTAACCGAAATTATTTATATACTAAAAAACCTAATTTAAACAAAATATGAATTCACGTATGAACGTGATCACGTATAGAGTATTGAAATTTTGTGTATGGAGCTGATATAACATCTAATTGTACATCTCCCTTTCTTATTGCAATCGGTATTGCCAAAAGGGCACTTTGCTTGTAATTTTTTTTTTATTTTTTCGCATAACTCAGAAACGATTAGCCTTAGTGTTGAAATTTTGTTCAGGGAATTGCTATCTAGTTATCCACCTCCATTTTTAGTTCCAATTTGCATTTTCAAAAGGACAGTTTACTTTTGGAAGAAAGTTAATAAATATAATAATTAAGTTCGCTTTTAATTGTAGGAAACATTTTATTTCTTTTTAATAAATTGACAGCTGTTCGAATATATTCCTGAGAAGGGTACAATTTTAAATTGTTGTTATTTTTTGTATTTTCTGTAAAAACATCACTATGTACTAAAATGTGTTCAAAATTAGGATAACGAAATAAAATGATCGTGTTCTATTTCTCTCATTTTCTCTGATGTTTAACGAGTATTCATAGACAGCAGGATTCAAAAAGTTCCAACTAATCATCGATATTGTGTCAATTTCCAAATAATTCGGTAAAGAGTATACCAGTAATTTTGTCTTTATATTCTCAAAATAATTCTAATTTATTTATCCATATGCAGAGCTGAAATTAATAATGATGAAATCTGTATAAATACCACCATTTTCACTTGTGATATTTTTTGTTCAATACACAGCAAAAAGATTAATTTCAGTAAATCCTCATATAAACCTCAGTGTAACATTTGCTTTGTCACCTGCTTTAGTTAATTACTTCATCAAAAAATACAAGTCTATCAAAGGGTGCAAACATAATCTTCGCACAAAACCCAGCTCAAAAACTGAGAAAAAGGGTGTCAGCAGGGATCTGCATACACTCGTGCGCTAACTAGGTGATTCATCCTCTAATGACAATACGGTGTCCTTATGCACTAGGGGCCTAGACAATAGCTGTCCGGCTTGGACAACCCTTGCTGGACAACCCTGGAGCACATGTCGCCCCCTCGTGCGTTGGTGCGTGCACTCATCGATTTAAAAAATTGTTTAAAGTTCCATTCTGCTCATATTGGTCACTCTGAGCGCTACGCAACATGTGTGAACAGAACAATAGCGATATTTAATACGGGAGAAATGTCATATGAATATCATATGCAGTTGTCTGATTGACAGCTATTGTGAAACCTCTTTTCACTGGACTTGTATCCAAATAATGTTTACTGCATTCGCAATACTTTACGCACTGTTATTTGCTTTCGCTTATCGTAACAAATATTATCTGTCGGGCACCATACATTCATTATGACTCAAGAATGAAAATAATATGTAGTTTTTTATTTCCTTGAACGAAGTTATTAAAAAAATTATGACCATTCATGAATTCATTTTGACTATAATTTCGGCGTGATATCTGTACGTATGTACATTCGTATGTATGTATCTCGCATAACTCATAAATTATTAGTCGTAGAATATTGAAATTTTGTATAGGATTGCAATAACATCCAATTGTACACATTCTGTTTTTATTGCAATCGGCAGTGCCAAAAGGATTCTTTACTCAAAAACAGTTAGCCATAGAATGTATTTTTATAGAATTACTATTCTAATTATACACCTCAGCACCTGTATTTTTTGTTCCAATCGCGGCCTTTTCAAAAGTACGTTTTTCTTTGACAGAAACTTACTAAATATAAATTTAATTAGCTTTTAATTTTTATTGGAAACATTTAATTTCTTGTTAATAAATTTTATTTACACATAATTATCAAAATTAAGAAATGTCAGAATATATTTCGTGAGAAATATGTAAAAAATAACTGAAAAATAGAGTATGTATTTTTTTGCAAGGTTTGGCGCGATTAAAATATTTTTTTGTAATAAAATAAGGAATAGTGATAAACACAACATTTTCAAAAGATGATCAATTTTATTAAATTCTATTTTCAATAAAAAACATATATTTGTATATTGTATAGTCAGTCGACACTTAAAAATTTTTTTAGTTAACGTCTTATAAAAAATTTGATGAAATATAAATATGAAAAATCTATTTCTAGTCCCGATTAAAGCGAGAAATAAATTTTATACTACATCTTACATACGAATACTTTCTACATAGTAATTGCATCAGTAACTACATAGCTACACATCTAGTATAAAACTATCTTCTCTCATATAAATTACTAAAGATAGCAATTAATTTAAGGACGTTTATTAGTTATGTAAATTTATTGGTATTGTATATTATATTATAATAATTAATCGTTGATATTAATAATTAAATAATAATGACCTATGAACATACTAAAGCACTAAAGAGAATTGTAATCTAGTAAAAAACGATTTACACATAAATTTATTAATTAAAAAAAAACTATAAATTCGCAGATTCAAACGAATTATTTTCTAGAAAATACCTCATTTATCAAATTGCTAATGATAAAGGTGTGAAGATCTATTCTATCGGTTTACATTTTTAATATTGATCTTGATTTAACAGCTGGTTGGTGAGGCATGAACAAATGAAATCTGTAATTATCCCCTCCGTGGTAGTAACCAGTATATCAACGATCCGAATCAGAACAACCGTCAGCATACGTGTTTTGTTTTTTGCTAGCGGCACGCTTGGATCATCTCGCGCACGCAGCACTGAATAGATAATTCGTCTGGGCGCGTGCCCAGGTACCTACGATCCCCATTAATCAACGTGAACACTAGAGGCGATACACGCGCAGCTACGTTCACCTTTCGGGTTTTTATAAGCCGTGTTTTATAGCTTCATATTCTATTAGCTCTGAAGTGTGTCAAACAGAAGCTGCAAGAGGGTTACACCGAGCTGAATTGTTTGTAATGCTCGCTTTTCTCTATATAATCTCAAAGATGACAAAATAGACTGTAAAACAAAACTTCAGATGCCCTTTTTTTCCAAAGAGGTTCGACATTCATATTTTAACAAGTTTGATAATTTTATTAGATCATAGCGTACCAATAGTGAAGCAGCTTTCTTATCAAATATTTTTTGTTCGAATCTTCTTTGATATTTATAAATTTGTCTAAAGGAATATGTACACTCAAACCAATTAGATTCCGTACAACAGTAAAAAAAAAAAGTTTTTTATTCTTTGTTCCAAAATTTTTCATAATGAAATCGAGAAAAATATATTATACTTATTGTAACAACTAAGTACGCCAATTTAGTCTCCGTACACCTGTAAATTATATAGAGTTTGGCAGTAAATTTTACCCCACTCTTAAACCAAAAATGAAGTAGTTCTTTTATATTTTTTGGGCGTCTTTTTTTTTAATAAATCACAAAGATGTTCAATGGAATTAATATCTGAAGACTGTGGAGGCGTCTTTAATTATTGTCTACAATTGTACAAAAACTATTCTAGCGGTTTACATGTAGTCTTACCCTTTATAAACTTCTGAGCAATTTAATTATGAACTAAAGGCACGGGAGAATTTCTCAATCTAAAGCAGCCGACTCGACGCGCTGCCTTTTGAATGATGCGTAGTTCAATTAAGAAATACATGCCAATAACACGAATCGGCATAGAGAGACCATAGTCAAACGACCAACCAAATCTCCAACAGAATAGTAAAAAACGAATAAAATCAAACAAGTAATTATCCTCATCCGAACGAGAATTAACGGTAGACAATATTAAATTACATTTAAAAAAAAAGTATTTTGTAAAGTGTTTTGTTATGGGTGTCATTGAAAATTGGCAATATTTTTTTCATGTTGTATTAAAAATAATAACAAAATTAAATTTTTGTGGAACTTGAAAGGAAAATCATTGTATGATATATTTTGTTTTAAAAATAAAAATAAGTAACACACTTACCTATATTTATCGACAAAACATGTTATATAAGAAACCTGATTTGAAATAAAGCACGTAGCAAACCGTACAATAAGATTTATTACAAAGTTAGCAGTGTCAAATGAAATGAAATTGAACCTTTATGTATAATTATGTGTAAAATAAGGGCAATAAAGTTTTTCCTATAAATAGAAAGTAGTGCATGTGCGGTGCAAGTAATGAAATTATAGAAAGATTGAAGCTTTTAAGTCGTGTCCGATGGCCCCTTTCAACGGCTGCCTCGCCCCTTGTCTTGCGCTCGCTCTTCCGCTCGGCTCTTTGTGGCCATGAATCAAAAGAGTGGTCCGCAGCCGTAGATTATTTCTCTAATGCCACGATAAGGCCACAATGACCGCGATATTCAAATTTTTAAGCTCCCTGCTTTCTTTGTGCGGCCGCTCAAAGCCAGATCATGCATTCCGTATGGTCCACGGGCCGTATTAAGGGGGAGTGGACTCAAGATAACCCTGTCACTATTGCTACGGATCTGCTATTTTGCATTTTCAATTTCAACTTTTCACTCGCACTATTTATTGCATTTCAAATGTCGATAATAATCTTCATACAAACATTATATTGACACTATTCAAACTTTACTCTTCTTTTTCTTTTATACTTGGTGTTTCTCACAACAAAAAATGACAAATACTACACGAAGTACTGATATAACAAATTAAAAAAGAATTGTATAAAATTTGCAAAATTAATAGTACTTAAAATAATGATATTTTTTGTGCTACTGGTTGACTGGTTTCAATTAGTAGTTTATTTCGTGTAAACCACCTTTAATTTAATATCAGCCATGTTTCTCTTAAATTAGGAACATTCTGTATAGACTATTATTTGTTTTTGATACAAATTGATTTATTTAATATATCAACGTGTAATAATTCTCTTTTAAGAATATTCATTATTTTTCAAAATGCTATATATGTACAGTTTTCTTGATTTTCCAATGGTTTATTATAGTACGTTACAATTGCTTTGACTTTGATTAAAATTAACATATATTTAATTATGAATAGGGATATAATTAAATGTAGAATTTTCTGCTCTACAAAAAATTATTTTGCTGAGAAACAGCTAGGCAACACAAGAATTAATAATTTCAATATTAACTTTAAACTCCTTATGATTCGTAACAAAAAAAAAATTATTAGTCTTCTTAATGCTATTAACGATATGTATGTTTATATTTATTTTTAAAATCTGAATTTGAAAGACATACCGTACAAAATATAAAAATTTTATATTCACGACATAGGTATGTATTTTCATTTAGGTACATTTATATGTATATATGTAATAATATATCGACAAATATTTTTATCTGACATCTGTTAATGAAAACATACTGAAATTATGTGAACGATAATGTAATATAAAAAATTATGAAGTATTTACAAAGCCCGTCCGCCGCAGTGTCTGCTTCCAAAATTAAATTTTTAGTGTTTTCGTAAATCTTCCACCATATTTATTTTATATAAAAATGAAAATTGCAATATCCGTGTCAGCCTCCGTTTCATAATAAAACATTTACAAAATGCAAATTCGTGGCGCTTTGCCGCCCCAGGCTGATGGTGGCACGGCGTCTGACGACAATCTTCGCAAGATGTTTCCTTGGACCCTGCCGCCTCCACCTCGATAAATAATCGCGGCTTCGTGGGTCTCTGTGCGACGGCCACATTTTAAATATATGCAAATAACACCCCACCCCCACCACCTACTAACGCAAATTATTCTCCGTGCATCTAACTTGTGAAAATATTAAACCTAAGTAAATAACTACTTACTTATCTATAAGATCCCACTTCAATATAAGCTATTTATGCTACAATGTAATATTCTAATTATTATTTGAACTGATAAAGCTGATATGATAAATGTAATAACCTGATATATTTTTACTATTTGATTACATTTCGACATTAATCATTTACTGATTATTTTTATTATTGTTTACAAAAATAATAATTGTTAATTTTACGATAAAATTAATAGTATGATGTTCGAAAACTACACTTAATTAAATTTAAATTTGAAAATATATTCCATTTTAAATCAAAATTATAAATTATCAACTAATCATATTTGAAAATTTTAACAATGCTATTAATAACAATCAAAATAAGGTCTATATTTAAAAATTATGTGATATTTTATCAGTTTATGGACATAATAGAAGAAAGAAAAATAAGTATTTAAATTTTAAACTTCCATAATGGGGTAGGTGACCAATTTCTAAATTTGGTATATGTGATAGCTTGTACAAAAATAATATACCCGTATTTTTTTAAAATTGTTAATTATATGTTGTTTTGAAGTAAATAAATAATATAGTACTTGGGAGGGGATTATGACGTCAACGAAGTTCATGAGAGCGGCGAAGGTAGACAGACGGAAATAGGTGGTGTGAGTGAGATAGTGCTAACTTAGTGAACGTCATAGTAAAGGACGCTGTTTCTATTTAACGCAAATTACTAAACAATTGCTGATAAATATTTAACTTTTTTAATGTCAACGTTAATAAATAAATATACTTTCTATAATTCAATAGTTTTTTCATTAAAATTCTACCTTGGTCACCTACCCCATTCCATATTTGGAAACCAAATTTAGATTTAAAAATTTATTATAAAACTAATAAAAATATACTCCACTAGATATGAAATTCGGTTATTTAGTCGTTTTTATTAAAATTAATTGGCACTAAATTAGGTAGACAGACAATTCTACAGAAATAAGAAATTGAAAATGACTAAAACCTCTAGATTTGACATCTAAAAATGATGTACGTAACAACATAAAATTATTTAGTAGGAGTAAAAATTTCTATAGTGTATACTATAAAAAAAAATATTGAGGTAGTTCTGCTGATGATATATGTATTATTTATTTATTATTTTAATTAATGGAATATGTTGGAAGTAGCTTGAATCTATTGCCTATTGTCCAAAGTACAAAGGAGTCTTTAAGGTCACAATACTTGGGTTTATGTTTGTAATTCGTGCCTATTTGCTCGTAATATTCCGCTGATAACATAGCGATAACGTATATGCGTGAACCAAAAGGTAAATGTATGACCGCGTAAAAGTAAATATGTCGTGTCTCGTAACTTGATAAGCTGGCGGACAGTTTCAAACAATGTTTGCCGTTTTTCTCCGTTGGCAAGTCTAGCTTTAGCTTTCTTTAGTTGCTGAAACTATGTCATCACCCTCGCATGTCATAGGTTATCGACTCCAGTATTGAGTATTGTGTTATTGAAGGAAGGCCGGGTTGTCATTGTTGATGGATGCGGCGCTGTTCATATGCAGATCGTTCCGCCGGCGTCCGTCCACGACCGCGTTTTCCAGCGACCTAATTCCGCCGTTAAATGCACGTGTCCCGTCCGAATTGCCGCACAATGTGCGTGAAATGTGCGACATTTTTGAGCGCAGTCACAGTGAAGGCGACGGAAGTCGCCGCCATTTCCGTCGCGGACCGTTTAAAGGAATCGATCCCGCTAAATTACCGGTGAACAGAACAATGCCACGCCGCAATCAGTCCCAGCAATTATACGCTGCCCAACCAAGTTGTGGAAAGAATTTCGATATCTGTACAACTATGAAAAATATGGGATCCTTGGTTACATTTACGTTTCCGGTCACAAATAATCGCGAAATGATCTGCTCCAGCGAATCGGTATGTGACGTCGGACGTAAACCCGACGACCGTTGCTTTTCTTTTGTGGTGTTAAAAGTCGCCGCACGTCCGACACACCCTCGCTCGCTCAGTCGTCGCTCGCGGAATACGTCCCGTAATGTCCGAACAATTTTTCACTCCGCGATTTTCACTTTATTATTATTTTGTCGCGGCTGGGGCGGGCGGTGGTAATGGCCCGCCAACATGTGGCCGCATGCAGATCGCCCGTCCACAAACCGGGGTTATTGCTTTTCCTCCCCATCAGCGCGACTCTTGTGGACTGCGAATGACCGTGTTTCTCTTTGTTCCAGAGCCCAGCAACTACGTGTGCTCGACGTGTAAGGCGCGTCTGCACTCGGCGTGGCGCCTCGTCCAGCACGTGCAGCACGCGCACGGCGTGAAGATCTACGTGGAGAGCTCGCCCAGCGCGGGCAGCGCCGGCAACAGCAGCGGCAAGGCCAGCAACAACAACAGCTCCAGCAGCTCGTGCAGCACGTCCTCGGGCTGCTCGTCCTCGGGCGCGGCGCCGCCGCCGCCCAGCCTGCGCCACCACCTGCTGCCGCCGCCGGACCTGCACCACACCTTCGGGGTGGGCGGGCTGCTCCGGCTGCCGCTGCCCACGTCGCTACCTCCCCTGGGCCACGGCCCGGTCCCGCCCGCGCCGCTGTTCGCGCGGCCCGAACACCACTTCCGCATGGAGCAGCTGGTGTCCGAGCAGTTCCGGCACCACGGCCTGAACCTGGCGGCCGCCGCGGCGGCGGTAGCGGCGGGCACCGTGCCCCCGCCGCACGCCGCCTTCTCGTCCCCCGCCGAGCGCGTGCCGCCGCCGGGGGGCGTCCCGGGCGCCGCGCTGCCGGCCAGGGACCGCAACGTCAACGCAAACCAACCTCTCTCACTTGAACCACAGCTGGATTTTTACTCGCAGCGGTTGAGGCAACTCGCTGGCACGACCAGCCCCGGGGCGGCAACGGCAAGCTCTCCCTCCCCGAGGAAGCACTCACCGCCTTTCGCGAGTCCCTCGCCTTCGCAGCAGCTGCCGACCACATCCGCGACCAGTACCGTCAACTCCACCAACAACAGCAACAACAACAACAGCTCCACCAGCAGTAACAACAACACCAGCGGGAGCGTGAGCGGCGGCGGCAGCCGGCCGCAGAGCTTGTCCCCTCCCGTCAAGACGGAGTCGTCCGATGGCCAGACGGCTCCCGCCATCACCACCACGCCGCGCTCGGCGTCCACGCCGCCCTCCAAGCCGGCGTCGCCCCGCAGCAGCGGCGCCGTCGAGGCCATCCACTCCTGCGAGTATTGCGGTAAAAAGTTCCGATTCCAGAGCAACCTGGAGATCCACCGGCGAGCCCACACCGGTGAACGCCCCTACAAATGCACTGTATGTGATCACGCATGTTCACAAAGTAGCAAACTTAAAAGACACATGCGACTCCGACATCGAACGTCTGAAGATCGGGCTAGCAACGCTGGCTCCGTTGAGACATTGGACGGGGAAGACAGCGATGATGACGACGATGAGCTGGATGAAGAAGAAGAGGAGGAGGAAGAAGAGCTAGAAAATGAAGAAGAAGAGGAGGAAGCTGAAGATCTGAGCGTACCTGCTAACCCAAGCCTACCAACTAGTGGCAGTGGTAAAACCAACGATAACAACAAAATTACCAACCAGTCTGCATCATTAGTTGGTGAACTTATGGACAAATTCGGTTTGAGCAATATTGCTCAGTATAGTGAAGCGTACAAACAAGCTTTGCAAGAATCCAATTCAGCTCTGAGTATGCAGAAAGACCGTGATAACAACAACAGCAGTAAGACTTTGCCCGGTGGTGGCGTTGGGGGAGTGGGGCCGCCGCTGCGAATACGCGACGAGTTCGCCAAGGGCTTACTGCCGAACGTGCCGCCTCCGCAGCCGCTGCCCCTGTTCGCCCCGTTCGGCGACCCGTTCGAAACCAGCAAGCGGCTGAAGCTGGACCTGGAGCGCGGCGACTGGTGGCTGCCGAAGCTGGACGGCAAGCTGGGCGGCGGCAGCGCGGGCCCCAGCGCGCTGCTGGCCGGCTCGGGCCCGCTGCTGAAGAAGGAGTCGCGGCGCAACGACACGTGCGAGTTCTGCGGCAAGGTGTTCAAGAACTGCAGCAACCTCACGGTGCACCGGCGCTCGCACACGGGCGAGAAGCCGTACAAGTGCGAGCTGTGCTCGTACGCGTGCGCGCAGTCCAGCAAGCTGACGCGCCACATGAAGACGCACGGGCGCCTGGGCAAGGACGTGTACCGCTGCCGCTTCTGCGAGATGCCGTTCTCCGTGCCGTCCACGCTGGAGAAGCACATGCGCAAGTGCGTGGTGAACCAGGGCAAGGGGCTGCTGCCGCCGCTGCCCGTGCTGTGCGGCGACTCCGAGGACTCGTCCAGCGCGCCGGCCAAGGACGCGGCCACATGACTCTTTCCCTGGGGCGGCTTCCGCCTGCCGCCGCCCCCGCCCAGCCTCACGTACTAGTCGCGCTCTGCGTACGACCCCCCCACACCCTACTATTGTTCGATGTAACTGATACCAAAGCAATGTTTACATATTTCTTAAACTTTATTATTATTATTATGAATGATTATTATTGATTTTTATTGATTATCTATGAGGATGTATATTACTGTAATTAGATTGTTAGGTTCGTTGGCGTGTTGTTTGAGACTGAGGGGTCCGTGCGGGCGGCTAGCGCCTGGCGGGCCGCCGCCCCCGTCGGGGCGACGCCCCGCTCGCCGCCGCCGTGGCGCGGGCCCCGCCGAGCACATTCCTCGTCATATCAACTGGGCCAGTCTGTAACATATAGTGACGTGTCCACCCCACCCTACCCACTCCTAAGCCCTCTGTACATACTACTTAATATATGATATACATAAGATATAATATATATGATGTCAGATGATCCGAGAGTACCTCCCACATTAGAGAATCGTTGTACAAATCGCATAGTTCCCAGGCGGCAGAGTTGTCGCTAGAGCGCGCCACTCCTAGCGTTGCTCTTCGGATGAACACAACAGAGCACAATCGATCAAAGACACTTGTATTTCCTATCAATGTTTTATGTTTCTAGCGTACGTGTCTTCTCGATAATATTTAAAAGTAAGAAAAAAATTATATCGTTCAATGAATGTTTATTAACTTAAATCGACGTGTTCCTTATGGACTCCAGTTGATGCGATTCCTAAACTTCTTAGATGAGACATTTCGTATCGCAATACCTAGGATTAATAGTGGGGAACGCACAACTACCTCAAATACTATTTCAAATATTACTTGTATTTATTATATTGAATTTTACTTATTTGGTACCTAAAGTTATATTTTATTTAAAGTACTGAAAGCAACAAGTTTTTAAAATGTTTGTTATTGTGCGTGGAAGCGTAATGGAATGAAATATGATTTGTGTTGGTTGTCGTCTCCTCCTCAGCGGACCAGGGTTCAGACGCGTGCGGGCCCTGGAGGCAGTGGCGGCGCGTGTGGGGCTGTCTGTGATCGCCGCTCGTCCCGGCGTCGTCGCTAACCCCCAGTACCGCCCGTGCGCTTCTTTCTGTGTATTTGTAATCTATGAATGTTGATCAACACACCACACTATGTTTTGTCGTTATATTTTTGTTTATTTCCTAATTGAATGACTGTAGAAGGCGTTACGATTGCGCCGTAAAACGTTTGATGTGTATATTTAAAATATAACTAAGATCGATTGGTGAAGAAGTGAACCATGTTTTCTTTAGAGTCCTAAATACGTATATTCGTTTATTTATATGTATCGAGTAGATTGTTTTGTTTGCAAAATAAATCAGTTTTATTTACAAATTGTGTTATTTTAATCATGTCATCACTATATATATCTCAAACATCACCAAAATTAAGCGAATGTCAACACTGCATATCTCTTAATAATCACCTAAATTAATGTTATTCAACAATAATTTTATACACGAATTACAGTCCGAACAAGTACGAACACACTTGTACAGTATTTACAGGCAATATGTATTTAGTTCTAGTGTGACCATTTTCTGTGTCGTTTATATCTGTGATTTCCGTGGTGTTGTGAATAAATACAAACATAAACTTTGTGCCATTTGATATTGCCAATATTTGTGAAGGACCTAGAAACCGAAAACACAGAGGAGCAAAGCAGAGAAAATTACTGCGAAAGGTAAGTGCTAGAAAACTTTACTATTTATACTTTATTAAAAATTACGCACCCTCAATAATATTTAACTTAGTTACTTAATACTACAAATATTACTAACTAACATTATAATAACAATAATAAGATATCGTATTTCTTTAAATTTTTTAATAACATTTTTATTAATTGGACTACAAGTACTACTAAAGCGAAATTGGAATAAAGAAATAAATTGCATATATAACTTACATATACTTACGTATTATATTCATTACATACTTTACATTCTGCCTTGTTACAGTTATATATCAATTATATTTTATTTTACAAATATTTTACGAATTAGATATAAACAATTATTTTAGTATTAACTACGAGATATAAAAATTTACAGAATGTGTGTAATGAACAAAGAGCTTTAACACAAAAATGTACATAATTTAATAATTTACCCTTAAAAAATAATTATTGGAAATATTACATCCCTAAACAGAAATAAATGTTTACAGAACCATTAAATTTAGAGTCATAATAAAAATTATACATCTACAAATTATGCATAATAACCAGATTTAATATTTGGTTGGCTTTTTTATTTTTTAATATTATTTTCAATCGATGTGGAATTTGTTTTACCAATTTTACCAGGGTTATTTTTTGTCCGTTATCCCCTTAACGCTTTTCTATATCACTTTTCATAGATATCGGTGTTTCCTTATTTCTGTTTCCAATTTTGACAAAATATTTTCTAACATTTATGTCAGCGTGTTAAGGATGAATTTTTAAGTTTTTCAGGCAGTTATAAAGTAACCAGTTTTAACTATGTAAGATATATGTTTTGGACTGTTTTGTTGATAAAATTTAAATAATTTTTTATTACTAACATTTCAGCATTTTGTGGTAAATTGAATTTAAAAATTTTCAATTACACATGTCTGTTCTTTAATGGTCATTTTGCTTGTATTCATTTATCAGATTAACTCAATTTTGTCAGGTATTATATAATGTTATTTCAGTACCAGAAGGTTAATAAAGAAAACCAAGTTATGCAGTCTTTCACTTTTTAAGATAAAAATAGTTTTATGGTACAGAATTATTGTCTGAGTTTAACTGATGGGCCAGTAAAAATTAAAAAATTTCCAATTAAAAATTAAAATTCTTACATTTCCAAATTATATTCAATCACATTTATCCACGAAAAGTTACAGTTTTTAATGTTTAACTAAAATTGTTTTCATAATACACATTTTTGGGTTAAAAATTTTTGTTCCTGAAAATAGTCCGTATTGATAGAAGTCGACGCGCTGATTTCAAATTTACAAAAAGAATTTAATTATCTCATTCCGTTCCTGAGATTTTTGCTCTCAAAGTTGCATCTTAAGAGAATAAATTTCTCTCTGTAACTTTGTCCGTTGAATCGATTGGTATAATCGTTTAGATTTTATCTCGACCTTTAAAACTCTTTAAAAAAAATCGAAAGTTTGGAGCTAAAATATGTATTTTTAATTATTTCGTATATAAAAAAATTATAAGTGAAAACTAAAATTATTTTACAAATTCAATGTCAACACACCTGGAAAATTCTCCCGCTTGTGTTCGCTATCCTCTACACGGTAATGTATTGGTGAACACGGATTTCATATTTGTAGTTTTAACCCTTGAATCAACGACACCATTTTTGTTTTTATTTATTATTTATAATAATAATATATAGTATTGTTAAAAAATTGTAACACATTTATATTAATATAAAATCTTTTAGAACTCAAATATTAATTGAAGTTTTTGATTGTTAAGCCAAAATTATTGAGAGAAGAATTATTATTGTCAATTGGCTTTAAACGTTTATTGAAAAATTATAAATTTACATTGACAACGTTTCGACTCTGGTTTGAGTTATCATCAGGTCTACAATTTATTTAACAAATTTTAAAAACAGAATTACAAAGTAAATACACCTATATATTCCTACCAATCACAAGGTTGATAATCGTGGAAATAATGTAAGGAGTCATAAATAAAGTTAGATTAAAAACACTTTTCAAAGCTAATCTAAAGTGTCGACATGTTGGAGAGTGATGATAAACTAAAAAATATATTGAAGGTAAAACAGTGAACTTGTGAACTTACTTTACTCAGGACCGACAGAGATAACTTAAATATTAATTAAATTTCTTTTTTAATTTCTATGTTTAAAAATGAAACAAAATTAATTATATAGATGTCTACTTATTTCATTTTATACATTTTAATACCCGCATCGATAATAAGAACACGGGCGCCGACTTTTCAAACTTTTCTTGGGGCAAATTTCTTTTTATGACTAAAATCAAACATAGAACTTTAAGAAAATAGAAATACTAAACAAATACTTGCTCTAATTCTTGACCCACTGAAACGAAAGCACAATCCAGAGTTGCCAAATCTGCTCCAGAATGTACTCTGGTTTCAGCAGACTAAGAATTGGAGTAAACACTTTTGAGTCCTCTAATTCTTGACCCACTGAAACGAGAGCACAATCCAGTGCTGCCAAATCTGCTCCAGAATGTACTCTGGTTCAGCAGATTAAGAATTAAAACAAACACTTTTTGAGTGCTCTAACTCTTTACCTACTAAATTTAGAGTAGCCAAATCTGCTCCAGAATGTGCTCTGGTTTCAGCAGCCCAAGAATTAAAACACAGGCTGAAACGCCCTCCAATTCCCGGCCAGATGAGTACTAGCGTCTCAGGATATTCGGTATATCCTGCGACGCGCATTAGTACAGGTCATATGGATTCCTATTGGCTGATATTCAATCTGTAATTATAGCTGTACTAATGGGAATTTTTAAATGAAAATTTGTACACATAGGTATTTTGATACGAGTAATTCAGTGGTAATATTTTTAAAGGTGTAAATCACATTTTAGGGTAGAAGTCAGTTACTTAAAATTGGAAGAAGGTAAAATAAGTCTTTAAAATAATAATAATTCAGGTTTTTATTATTGATGCAAAAATGCTGGGCTAATATTCAATCTGTAATTGTAGCTGTAGCTGTACTAATGGGAATTTTTAATTGAAAATTTGTACACATAGGTATTTTGATACGAGGAATTCAGTGGTAATATTTTTAAAGGTGTAACTCACACTTATTTTAGAATAGAAGTCGGTTACTTAAAAATTGAACGAGGTACAATAATTCTTTAAAGTAATAACAATTCAGGTCTTTATTATTGATGCAAAAAATGCTGTGCTAACGAAAATGTCTCCTTGGAGATATTGTCCATAAGAAAATTTTCATGTGGGCAAGAGCCCCGATGCCCTTATGTAATCGGCGCCCATGAATAAGACTTCGTACGGTAATTTTGTTCACAAGTAAATAATAACAGGAATAAATTGTAAAAAAAGCAATCAAATTTTATAATATTTTGCAATATTTGTTCAAATTTTTGTATCTACTTATTAATTACATTATTAAAAATATATAAGTGAAAGTATTGTATAGGAATGAAGCTTTATTTAATGTTAACGTACAACATAAACATTTTCATAACGCTTTTGGAACATTAATAATTGCTGTAACATTGCATCTATTTTAATTTTTAATAATTATATAATAATAACATTATCTTTTTTCTACAGAGAAATAGTTAATAATAATTGTACTGACTTATTAAATAAACTATCTTTTGTTTAAATGATCATGAATCTCTTATCCATTATCCTTGTGAGATAAGGCAATGGTTAATGCCTCCTCATGTGTGACGTCACACACAGCAATCATTTGTTTGGAGTCTTGTGTCGTGTAGAGCAGGCATCCAATGTGACGTGTACGCGAAGCGTGTCAGCGTGCTGGATAGCAGCAGGCGTTGCTAACAATAACATACAACAATCTGACGATGACAGTATTGTTCATTAATCAACCATTAATTATTATAATTATTGTTCATGTGTATGAACACCTGCTCACTTTGATTGTTTAGAGTTTGATTCAACGACGGTTTAGTACTTACCATAATGTTTGTTTAATAAATAACAATAAAATGTTTGATTTACATCAGTAATTACTAAAAAATATTTATTAACTGTTGCACTAACATTCGTGTTCTTTTATTGAACAATAATTTATTATGTAGGTCTAATATGAATATTTTTTTAATTATCTTAAATATTTAAATTTATTTATTATAAAAAATTAGAAGAAAATTTAATATTTTCTTATTTTAAATTGTTAAAATATAATAAGAAAAAAAAGGTTATATTTGTTAACATTTATTTATAGTATTGGTTGAAAATTGTTTTTAAAAATATATATACTTACTATTAAATGAAAATATAATTTATATTATAGAAATTGTCAAAAAATTGTCAATTAAAAATTAACAATAAATATTCAAATAATACATCCAAATTTTTCTTCATATTACTGATATTTTTATTAATTTCAATTAGTTTATATAACATAAAATGTGATATTTTTTGTAATTAATATTAACTAAATATTTAAATTTATTTAATTTAAAATTTTCTTATTTTAAATTGTTAAAATATAATAAAAAAAATTAATGTTATGATTGTTGTGATATTTATTTATAGCAAGCATTAATTGAATTTTTTTTTAAGATAAAAAAATGTTTATAGTTCTTATACATATTATTAAGTGAAATGATAATTTACATTATAAAAATTATATTTTAATATTTGCCAATTAAAAATTAACAATAAATCAAAATTTAATGCACACATATTTTTCTTTCTATTACTGATATTTTTTTAGTTTCAGTTATTTTATACAACATTAATTTATTTATTGGTCTTTTTAAGTTATTGTAAGGTATATTTCTAAATAAAGATCTGATAAAAATTTAGTTTCCTACAGTTGGGAACACTGCTCTCATTCAGAAATCCCAGGTGTGTTGATACGAACTTTAGGGGAGACTTGTCAGGACCGGATTACATATAAATTTGATGGAACATAATTTGAATATAAATTATTTAATTAGTGTAGTACATATAAAAAATATTTTTATTTAAAATATATTTATGATAAAAAATTGTTAAATAAATTATTATACTTTCAAAAAATTTCATTAAATTTTGTATATCTTAGTTTAAACATTATGTATGAATATTTAATTAAATAAGAGTAAATAATAATAATAATAATAAGAAATACAATATAAAAATTTTAATTAATATAATTTTTAAGAACAATTTTTAATATTTAATTTTGTAATTTTAATGCGAAATATTTTTTTACTTTAGTAATTTTGTCTTAATTGTATAAAAAAAATTGAAATAATATGTATAAACAATAATATTAATATTGTAACAATTACATGTATAAAATGTATGTGCTTCATTTTCATTTGTGTTAATCTGGATGCCTGCCGACCAGGTGTAGTTTTACTACGCTTACCTGTAGAATTGGTACACTGTAAAATAAAATTATAGATGTTTTGGGATAATAAAATAACGTTCTTTGCTTTCACTATTTATTTCAAGCATAAGCAAATATGTTTGCATATTATTAAATATATTGCCTATTAAATAACAATGTTAGTTAGTTAATAATAGTAATAATAACAATAATTTCAACTGTACTTTCACACTCAATAAGAAAGAAAATCGAGTCTCGCTTAATTCAATTATATAGTATTTTATTATAGCACCTAAAAATTTGTGTTTTTTTTTCAAATCAAATACCTATTCATAGCAGCATAGCACAGGATTTTAAGATGCTATATTTATATCAAAAAGCAGAATTTTTTTAATCATTATTGAAGATTGCAAATGATGCATGGTGGAATTAAAAAAAATTAACTTAATCGAAACTATGCTAAAGGATTTGTAGAAGTTATTGATCTTTATGATACGTTCATTAAGTTTCAAAAAAATATGCGAAATAAATTTGATATTTGAAGAGGGGAGCAGGCAAATATTTCTAAAAAATAGAGTATTAGCCTGTAAACTATTAAAAATTAAAAGAAAACTTCATGATGATGAGATGCGAGATGATGAGATAGAATTCAATGGTTTTTCGTTTTGCCATTTAATTTTATTTATTATGTTATAATAAAGATTGTTTAATAAAAATATTTCACTAGTATTAATTAAACTAAGTTAGTAGGTACAATTCTCAGGAAATAAATTAAAATAGCCTCTTGATAAAGAAATTGATTACTAATTTAAACAACTATGTAATCTCTTCTATAATAGTTCTTAAAATAATAATAGTGTATCACTTAAAGTTAACACTCTGTATTTCAAAACCCTTCCGAAAAAATTTCTAAATCTTCTAAGAGAATATCTATAATTTTATAAATATCAAAATTTTCTCTTTGTGATTTTATTACTTTTGGGGCATAGTTTTCGAAAAAAAGTAATATTTCGCAATCTAAAATCAATAATTACTATTTTCAGAATGAAAAGTTATAAAAGTTTTCTTACGATCGAAGAAAATAATTATTTTCTTGACCTTTACTAAATATACAGATTTTCTTGTAAACTTTTTTCTTATAACAAATTTATACTGGATTATGCATTAAGAAACATAATACAATAAAATTTATATTTAACTTTTGAGATTGTTGTATGTTTTCGTATTTTGCATTGTATGTTCGAAACAAATTATAGTCTGTAAGAAGATCCTTAATTTATTACGGAGATTCTCGCGGAACATAAATCATTCTATAACGATTATACCACAAATTCGTTTATCAAATATATGTGCTCCCTCCGCCATTGCTGGGGGCTTGATGATTTAATCCCTGCCCTAATGAGTAGAAGTGGTGATAAGTCGTCCCACCCGTTTCTGGTGCTAATTAGATGAATGACTACGAACAATACGGCAGGATTGCGCTTGCAGGAAAGAGCCTGGATCCTGGATCCTGGATCTGCACATGATTACAATGCGTTAACAATATGTTAGCTGGTATTAGGCACTGCGATAGGATGTTTTGTTTACAGATGCGAGATTGTTAGAGACAAAGCTAGAGAGCTTTCGGATTTGTTTACACGTTTAAGGAGGATTCCAAATTATTTGTACGGAAACTTTGGAGATGGAGAACACAGTTTTTTACTTCAAATTAATTAATTATTTACTTTTTAATTCAGTTGCTATTGTTTATCTTTCATTCAGTCTACAACCAAACCCTGATAAATTAATTCACGACTTTGACTTCATTTTCATTATTAATTTTATTTTTTGTCCGCTATTTGAAAGTTGCAGAAATAGTCTTAAGTTTGTTTCATTTTCTATTTATTTTCTTATACAAAGCAAAGAAAGAAAATGAAGTTGGCTTTTAATTTTGATAGGAAAAATTTGATTATTTCTTTATTTTTTTTCGAAATCGATACTAAAGTATACGATATCACTCCGCGAATTTAGCCAAAGTAATAGCTAGTGTAAAACTTTATAGACTCTTATGTCAAAATTTAACTTTACGGACTCCTTTGTCAAACTGAATTAACCTATATTTTAATAGTATTATATTTTTGCAGTTTATTTTAGCACTACCTATAATATCAAATAAATCATTGTATAATATTATTGGTGAATTTATTTATTATTAGCTTTTAAAATAATTTATCTGATTTCATGCAGGCGACATCTAAGCAGGTGTAAACATAAATGAATATTATAAAGAAATATTTGACACTTTGACAGTACGTTTGTTATCACAGCCATCCTCGTCTCAATAGCTAGCTGACGTTTTACAAACACATAATGATATCTATTTATGTTTTTAATTAATAACTTCACGATTTCGAAAAAATGTGATGTTATAAAAAGACTAAAGTATTTTTTATTACTCAAATTAAAAAAAATATACTTTAATCCCTTAATATACAAATAACTATTTTCTGAAACGAACGAAAGTACTATTTTTGTTCCTAAAATGCGGCGCGAAAGTTACATTTCCTTGACTAGTCATAAAAATATTTAAACGCACAGTTGTACCTGATTTATATTTTATTGGGCACTAGATCTGCTATAAATTTTGCTGCCGCTTCGTTTATATCTACAAGAAACTCGTCGCTGTGATTAGTTTCGCAAGACACTGCAAATTACTATAGGCGCACGCATCAAAAATGAAAAGCTGACAGTTTGGTTACAATTATTTTCTGATTTACTTAATTAATATATTATTTTTTATTATATTTAAAGGTTTCAGAAAAAAAATAATATATGACTCGGAGCCATAAAATACTTGGTACAAAGTGTCTCATATTGCAATACAGCCCCTCGATAGTAATGTATCATTTTCCTGACTCTTATACAAACTTGTATGTTTTTGAGCGACTAAATAATTTTGTGTAAAAAATGCAATAAGGAATAGTGATAAAAATTTTAATAAAATTTTCAAAAGATATATCCATTTCGAAGAAGAATGGAAGTTGAAAAATGATTAGCCATAGAATGATCTGACTTTCAAGTGTAATAATTCAAAATGAAGTGTAGCAAAAATGTGTATAATTTAGCGTGCAAGGAAGTAATATGGTGTTCATATCAGATCTTTTGTTTGTATAATTATTTGCACTGATAATAAACTTTTAGAAGTTCTAAAAATACGTTGATCAATCAGTATTTATTAATATTACTTCCAGGACATACAATTAAGTAACATTTCAGTATTTTTTTAAAGTAATTTAATAAAATTATCAATTTCATATTTATATATATTACAGCTAAAGTAAATTTTTCACACAATTTAAATGTTACAATTTTCATTTGAGATGAAAGAAAATATATATTACCTACAGCTCTGTATTAATTTTTAATTGTATCGGTTGAGAAATATTTACAAAAATTAAATAAATAAAAACTACTGTGGTATATTATAATAATCTACAATAGGAATATAAATGAAAATGATTAAAGATATAGGAACGTGCATACGTATGTAGGTACAGTAATAATGAAAACAAAATAAAATATATTTGCAACATAAAATAATATACAAAAATAATAACAATTTAAAATAATTAACTGTTCTTGTACATGCCTCTTTACATAAAACTAACAATAATAAGAAAACGGATTAATGGAAATTATATTTTATTTTCATTAGAAGAAATAATAAATTTTAACTAAGTAATTTCTAATAGGATTAGGAAGCATTATTTTTGTTCAAAATTACATTAAACAGTAACTACGTGTATTATTTCAGTATTATTTTTATTTAATTTATTGACGCCATGTTTCCGTATTTATTAGTAAATAGAATAATGTTAAATACAAAAGAAATAATTAAAACATAAAATAAATTAAAAAATAGCGCTAGTGTTTTATTTCCATAAACACTTTCAAAATGATAATAATGTTCCTTTGTTCGTTTATTATTTCATATGTTTCTTACTTACGTTACTTGCACATTTCGTTTATTTTAATTACATGTCACATCACATATAAAATTACAATTTTGATTTATAATCCGCTCCCCATTTTTCATCCCTGCGAGGGTGTTTGTGTACCCTTTTGAAGGGCGTCGGGACCAATCACCCGGAATGTTGTCCTGCGTCGAGGGTGTGACCGTCTGACCAGCCGAATCCGACGCCTGCTATTGGTCGGCGGACCGGTCACTGCAGTCAACTGTCACGACGCACGAGGGAGGACGAATCTCTCCCTCACACACACATACACACTTCTACACATGCACAGAGTTTATTTTTCATCCATTTATCTCAATTCAATTTATTAAAAAAATATTAATTATTAAACATAAAAGAACGTTTGTGATATTACGATATTTCTATCAAAAGATGAAACAGTTTGAATATAAAAAGGCACTCTTATTTATTCCTAGACTGATTCGAAAAAATGGAACAGTTATAACAATAAATAATAAACAGTGAAATAACCAAATTAATAGTAATTCATTGTTCCATTAAATTCAACCATCCATTTAAAATATATTAATATTTAAATTTTGTAAAATATATTTTAGAAAATGTCATAATTTTCCTTCACAACATCTTACTCTCAAAATGACTAATAGATAATTTTTACAAAACAATAACAAAATTTCTATCATTCACCACTTTTGGTTTTCGCATGTATATATACATTTATCACAACACAATAAACACATAGTAAATGTAAAGATGCACAGAAATTTAGCAGAAGAGAAACGTCTGCCTGCACTTGCCAATACTAAATTAAAACTGAGCTTCTTTCACTGAAAATTTTCTTAAAACTCTGCTTTTTCCTCTGCGTCTCACACCTCGGGCTATTAGCATATTACCCCCTCGCCCTCCTACACTTCGTGGAATGAACCAGTGGCGTACGAAATTGAGATCCTGAAATAAATTTGTTATGAAAAATAAACAAAAACATTTACGATCTAAATTAAGTGAAATAAATAAAAAATTGTGTTTGAAAAATATACATTTATGAATACCTACGTGGGCTCAAGTAAATGTTCTGTGATAAGTTTTATCTTGCATTTTGAATAAATTGTCAGCCTACTGCTGAACTATTCCATTACTAATAAAATTACTTCAGTTAGATATTCAGCTTAAATCTAATTTACTACTGGACACATAAGAAGTTCTGTTTCTGTTTTTTCTTTGTTATTAAGAAATATTAGATAAAATACTAAATATAACATAAAATCATGTTGAAAATCTTTTTCATCCTAAAGAGGCTTGATTTCTGCAAGAATTATTTGTTTTCAATAAAACAAACTTGTAAAAACTAATTTTAAGAGGCGCCAAATTAATTTAATATGTTAATAACAAATTATGCAATTATGTAATTATTAATAATTTTAAAATATGGAAAATGAAATAAAAATGGCAGGAACTATACGTTCTGTACTGACAATGAATCAAAAAGGAATTTATTAAAATACGCAAAAATTAATTGCAATTAACGGGCAACTTAATTTAAATCTTTTACGATATGGCACACCATTTGGTTAGTTTTTATTTTTTATGTTTTTACAATTTTACTACAACGACTATTAAATTCTTGTTATTATTTTAATTTGGATAATTTACATCTTCAAATTTAATTTTATATTGATTATTCCACACACGTCATTTTCACCCAATGAGAATGCTTCCATTTGATAGCAGTAGGTAGTTTTTCAGTGAATAAATTTGATAAAACCAAATTATTATAGTCATGATTACATTTTGTTGATATGAAATATTTGTTTGAACTGTTGTCATTCGTGAAATAATCAAGCAAAAATAATTCGAGCAACGAAATTAATAGGTAAAATTTATTAATAATTCCTGCAAAGTAACGACAAATATTCGTAAATTTTTCCAATAAATTCATGGCTCTTATTATATTACTTATAATACACCTTATGCATAGCACACTTTTATTAATTTCATCTCCTGAAGTAGATTTTTATGCGGTCAAAATTTCAGAAACTACCTAGCTAGGAAACATTTCTCATAACTTAGTATAATTGAAAAAATGAAATAAAAATGCCTAGTTGCACCAACAAAGCTTAAATTTTAAGCGGAACTTAAACCAAATATTGCTATACAAAATTTTTACAGCAATGTTGAATAAATTTTATTGTGATATGGTATTGTTCATTTAAGGAATATTTAAAATTTAAGTAATATCGGTGCAACCGGCCATAACTCTTCATTTAAATAATAACAATTATAAAATTTACTAATAGATTACTTATGTATGTAAAATTTCTAAAGATGGCATATTGACAAAAGTGAAATAATATTTTTCTTTTAATGAAAGAAAATGAATACTGACCAGCTTGGTAAATAGAAGAGTGTATATTAGTGGGAGCGACGCCACTGCCAGCGTCGTTTTGGCGTGACGCCAGCGCGCTGTCGGCCCGGGGCGGGGGTTCCGAGGGTGCCCTCATCAACGAAGCACCAGCACACAGATTTAATGATTTCATAACGCCATTGCCCTTCTTCCCGCTGGAATGCTGCAAAAAATCAATCACACAATCGCACACCAAACATTGATTCTCAGCTTAAATCACGTCTTCGGTTTATTTTCAAATTAATTGTGGTTATTGTTCTAATCGAAATTCCAAATGTATTTTCATAAAAAAATGCTGGCATAAATATGTTTTTATCTATTTCAAATTTATAAAAGAAAAATTAAATCATTATAAAAGGTCATTATAGATAGTCTCCATTTTAATAATCTGATACATTAAAATATTCTTACAGGCCTAAATTGTTTATAAAATATTTTTTCCACAACCATAATGTAAATAGCAATTATTGTACAACTTATATGTTATCTCATTGTGGAAGGCCGTGCGTAACATACGCGATCGCACAGTTAAGGAATTTTTGATTTATTAAAATTATTTTGGCAGTATAAATAAGTCAAAATAACTTAAAATTAATTTAAAACATTTAATCTAATAAAGAAATGAATAAGAAATATTCTAAATAGTATTGTATTATCGGGTTTTGAATAGTTTCAATTTATTATTTAGAGATAGATAGTGTGTAAAAATGTCACTTTTGATTGACCATAGGCTAGCACAATATCAGTTACTGCCTATTTGTAAAGGCAGGTATTTTACAAAATGATATTTTGAAAATTTTGACAACCATAATTGTAAAAAACAAAGATTTCATTATATTTGCTATTGGATCAAATTATTATTCAATAGTTTTTCAGTGAAGAACTTTGATAAAACCACAGTATCACATTTTGTTGATATAATTTTTTTATGTTTGAACTGTTATCGTGAAATAATAATGCAAATTTAATTTGAGCTAAGAATTTAATTAGTAAAATTTACTCAATGACATTTTTGACACTCGTTTGTCTGTTAATAAGCAACAAGTAATCTTTTTTCTAATAAATTCATGGCTCTTTTTACATTACTTATGAAAATACCTAAATAGCTCATTAATTTAATAAATTTAATAAAAATGCTGAAAAATTATATTTTGAAAAAAATACTAAAACTCGATGAGTTCTAACAATGGTTAAATTTAATGAACTTCTTTCTATTACTCCCTGTATACGACTTTGTTATATTTATTCAAATAACAACAGTTTCATTGTATTTACAATTCCAATATCGTACAAATAGTCTTTGAGTACATTATAGATAAAGAAATTAAAATTTGTATTTAAATGCTATAATAATTTATTTATTGAGTCTATTTGGAAAGACAATAAAAACAAATACAACTACCACAACACAATTTATTTATATTTACTTACCTCAAAATCGTAATTCTTATTTATTCCAATATTTCGATAATAAATTTCTTTCATGGCAATACGAGTCGATGTTTCTTGTTCCAAATCCTATTAATCTTTTGTGCTACATTGTTTTGCAATCCCGACCAGCATGTTAGGTCTGTAAGAGAAAGCACCCTGTTAGGCAGATGCGGTGAACC
The DNA here is from genome assembly GCA_035578165.1 of Stenolophus ochropezus. Classification (NCBI taxonomy): domain Eukaryota; kingdom Metazoa; phylum Arthropoda; class Insecta; order Coleoptera; family Carabidae; genus Stenolophus; species Stenolophus ochropezus. Next base: position 6,468,907 of record JAQOWZ010000009.1, read on the forward strand.
TGCGTCGCTATCTAATGATGGTGCACTTGACTACCTCGCGACAAACATTTTATTTGCGCGTAACAAGCAAGTTGCTCAGTCAATCGAAGCATTTTGATATGTGAAGACGGCTCATGCTTCACCTCACGTATTTAGATCACATCTCGAGCAAGAGACAGCGATACGGATATTGGATTGGAATGAATGATTTCAATTTTTATTTTCCAAAACATGTACTTATTTTTATACAGGTTAGCACGGTTTTTGTTGTAACGCATTTTATATTATTAAGAAATAAGTATCATAATTGCGTAAATGAAAATATTTCTATTATATTTTAATAATGCTATTAATTCTTATAAAATATGAGATTTGTTAATAAAATAAATATTTGAATATCTAAATGTTAAAAATTATTTATGCATCAAGGTTATTAAGAAGATCTTTATGCCCATAATATATCTACTTTTTCTTACTATAATTTGCGATTGCCTTTGTTTCTATATTTTATTTCAATGTTAATATCAGTTTATTGTCAATATTATCATAATAATCATAAATAAATAGATATTTGTCAAATTAGAAAGGAAAGCGTATATTTTTACCACTTGAACTCGAGTTAGGCATAATATTTTTTACGACATGTTTCAAAAATCGATTTATTATTAAAGTTCAAGTTATCAAATTGTGAAATAATGTGAGAAAAGAAAAGAACAAGATATAATTACAATATTTTTTTAAGAGAATATCATTATTAAATAAGAATATATAAAACAACAGTTTATTCTATAATAATATCCATGATATCTACTGTACATTTTCATCTCTTGAAAAGGAAAAGTAATTTTCCTCGTCTTTTCGCGAAAAGAAAGTACCTAGTGCTTTCTATACATGTCGTGAAAAAAAAATATAAAAATACCTAATCATAGGAATCCATCAAATATTGTGATTTAAACATAACTTTTATAAATACTTTATTAGAATATATCAGATAATATTATCAGATTTAAGACTAATTTATTTTATTAAGTTAATAACATATAAATATGAAATGATTTGTACAAATATTTATTTCATCTTACAAATATTAAAAATAGCATTTATGATAAATTTTATACCACTTTCATATTTCTATGTGTCCAACATTTTTTTATTGACTTTATATATTATAAAAAAAATTCAACGCGGCGACGAAAAATTTTCTATAACTCTTGTACCTACTTTTATTAAAAATGTTGTACACTAAATTTTCGAAATAATAATTTAAAAATCAGAATTTTTGTTATGATATTTAATACCTACAAGTGAAATTCTTTCTTAAACTCAATCAAAATTAATAAATTCTTCGGTTGTTACGAACGCGATGTGTACCTACTTATATTTTTTTAAATCGTATTGTTATTTTGTAAGTGTTTAAGTTATTAGATGTTAAAAACATAATATGCAGTGATCGCGCAGAATTTTTTATTATATTACAATGAATTTGAAATATTGACGCAAGCAACCTGTCAAACAAGCTAACGAAAATAAACAAATTGTGAGATTCTGTAGCAGACGTAGGATTTTAAAATTTAATATAGGAAAGTCTTTCTCGTTTGAAGAAAAATGCCAATAATTTAATAACAACCAGGTATTCCGGTATATTTTCTACACGTTTTAATATTGTATCGCATGCAAGAACATACTTTAAGTGTAGGCGGCCCATCCAAACATCCGGCGTGATCAGAAAGGAATTCTTTTTGATGAGGTTGTGTACTGCGTTGAGCGACTGAGTTGATACGCAGTCAGCTTCCGAAGCCGAGGATCGTCTCCAGGCAACGCACCCTTTGTCACGTCACCTAGGTAACTTCGCCGAGTCGCAGACTTCGATGGGAATGCAACGTGCATTGTTGTCCAGGTAAATGTACCGCAGATTACTTCCATTACTTTCCAATGCGTTCGGCATCGGTATTCATGCAAGCATCATATGCGATCTCAGTAACTCATTCCTAGAAAATCCGTACAAAAAATAAAATGTATTCTTAGTATTCAAATAAAAAATTTAAATACGTAAGTTTACAAAATACGAATAGAGCACTATGTATTTCTACTATACTACTGACGTCGGAGGCCTAGCGAAGGCTCACCGTAGCTCTCATACTATCTATACATTTATCATGACTTTACGACCAATGAATAACTTTTGTAAAGGCCTACAGGCTGAACCATATGTGATCGTTGTAATTTTTTTTTAATTTGTGGGGACTAATGTGCAATTGTGATGTCTTCCAATTTTCATTTGTAAAAAGAGTACAAACTTTGAAACAAATAAACTTCTATTCTACGAAATCTGTTTGCCCAAATATCATCTCAGTGGTACTCAGCATTTTTTGGAATTTACAATTTAACATTTACTGTATTATACGAATAAATCTATAGTAAAAAAATTAGGCATTATTTAATTTAAATATATTTCTTTATCATTAATAATAAAACCAAAAACGAAGCAAGTTAATAAAAGTAAATTATTTTTAGTGATGCCTGATATTCCCTGATTATACAGTTTTATAATTGTTAGCATAGTTAAAAATCTTATAAAATGTTAGGATTTTTAATGTGAGCAAATTTTAATTTCAAACATCTATCCACATGCTTTTTCTTTACATTTACAAATTTTCTTGTTATGAGTCATTAGACTTTCCTTCTGTATGTTGGAATACACAATATGATCTTTACAAAATTATATTGAAGCAATTCAGCAAAGATTTTTAAAAATTTTCAAACCAAAATTTCTATCATTTAGACCAAGAATGCTTCCATTAGAACTTAAAAAAAAGTTACCCAACGTAGGATTCCTTCATATTTTTTTAAAGTAATTCTGTTTACTCCCAATTTTATTATTATTATTATCTCAGAGTACATGAGTGGTGGATTTCGGGGAGGACTATAGGGGCTATAGTCCAGGGCGGCAAAATTTAGGGGCGGCAATTTTTTTTATAAAATACCGTATCAGGAAGAAGTAACAACAATGAACACAAATAATATGTGGATCTGGTTTTTAAATTATTCAAAACCACTGTTAATCAAAATTATGGTATAGTTCTAATCATTTAGTGATGTTAAAAAACCTAATGGAGATAAAACGTAAATATACAAAAAAATGAGACTTCTAAAACAGGAACAGATAAATAAAGCACGTAATAGCATTTAAATGACAGCAATTACACCCATATAACATGATGTTCACCCCTTAACATGATATATGTAACCTATGAACTTTAACATCATGAATGAGAACTGGTCCTGCAGCATCACTCGGGCAGCGGAGATAGGCGTGATGCGTGATGATTGTCCGGCACGCGAGCAAATTAACCTCTGACCCAACATCCCAGAGCAGGTTATGTCTGGACCACTTCATCTCGTGAAAAAACTCGTTTGTGTACATTACAAGCTTATTAACAGGTTTGATTTATTAATTCATTTATTTCACTTAACTTCTATAAAATTAATTAAAACTTATAAATATAAATATATTGCTGACGGCTTATTATACATTGCTGAGGAATTTATTTATATCTTCGATTTTATTAACAATTTTAATTCCAAATCAACTTTAAGAATACTCATATATAATTGTATACTAATAATGTAAGTAAAAAAGTACATTGTAGGATGTGTAATATTTGTGTGGGCTTGTGAGCTGTTATGATAATATTAACTAAAAAATAAAATAGATTTTAGGCTAAAGCACAAAAAACAAGTAATCATAATCATAGACTATTTACAAATTTATTTTAAAATTTTGATATATTAATCGCGATTAATCTCAAGTGCAGACCAAACTATAAATCAATAGACCAAAAGTTCTAGGTATCCGAGCATAGGGATCTTCATATGGCCCTTGGTACGTAAGTAAATAATTTGTACATTACTACATTAGAAAACTAATTTAATATATGGACAATAAAAATATAAGAAGTTAATATTTGCATAACAAATAGCAACACGCGAAATGATTATTTTTTACCCACAGAATGCAAAAGACTTTTATATTCTGCAATTTTTTTGTTAATATAAAGTGTAAAATATACAATTTAATCAAATCTGTCATTTTATTGTCTTCGTCGCTTTTTAATACAATTTTAATAGTACTGAACATAGATGTATTGAAAAACTTGAAAATTGATTTAGGTAATTTAAAATATATTTTTTTAATTGTGTGACAGAAAGTATAGTACAAAATTCTTATTTGGAATAGCTGTTTATGTAACCCTATAGAAAATGCCTCATTTTGTGTAACGGTGGGATATTTGCGGAGCGAGCGAAAATTGCATTTTCTAATATGTTTCATACAAGATTTTTTCTAATTCTGATAAAAAAAATATTTTTTTTTTCAAACGTCATAAAAGTGACATCTTCTGTGACGTGTGATTGACAAGGTTGAAGTTGACAGGTAACCTACATATTAAACGTCAAATAGTAATTAATTTTTAAAATTTCTACATTTGAAGAAAAAATAGCATGTGTTATTCAGAGCAAAAGTGCCTTTGTGTGCCTCTCATGCAATTGTTCGACTCGCTTCACTCGTCGTGCAAATTTCCATTCTCGCCACACAAAGTATCACTTTTACTCTTAATAACACAATATACTATTATCTTCTAATTTTGACATATAAAATGTCACTTTTCAAAATACAATAATTATATATAATATAATATTTATTTCGTAACTGATTAATGAAAAGTTTGGCGTTTTGAACTGGTAGTCAGTTTTGAAAAGTAACACTTTATATGTGAAAATTAGAAAATAGTATTTCCGACGCTCGCGAAATTGTACACCTCGCCTACGGCTCGGCCTACAAACTTTTCGCTTATGCGGAAATTATCATTCCATACTAGTTATAGAATATCCTATGTTCTTATTTACTAAATAAAAGTACTTACATACATTAATTTCTTGTATGCACTCAACTATTTTAATATTTCTGTCAGACGAATTGAAAAATAACACAAACAAAATGCTGGTCATTATTTCACCACTACAAGATATAAAATAAATATACTTACACAAGTCCATGTGTAAACCGGTATGTCTCCATTCCAACCCAACATAGACTGCCGTTTTGTGGGGTTGGGGCAAAATGATTAGCTGTGTTGGCAAATTGTACTCCTGGTTTGGACCGGTCGTTCAGGTTCCGGGTGGTCACCTGGTCAGAGTTCAGCGGGTCAGACGAGCACACCACAAGCCCCAAATAACGCGTGTAGCTGTCAACACATTGCCTGATATTAATCATAATTTGTACACTCACCAAAACATCACAATTTTCTTCATTTTTCACTATTTTTCAATCATTTTTAACGCTAGAAATTAAGGAAGTATTATTGATTAAATTGTGACCATCTGCAGTAGAACAATGCGATACCAATTTGGTCCCTTGAAGGACGAGGGTTTCTACCTGGAAAAGGGACAGAACGAATTGATTATATAGTCGTAGGATCAAAATGATATTAACGGTCGCTTCTAATGTCCGGTACAGGGCAGCCTGCATGTTTGCATGCATAATTTATACCTGAGTTTGCGCAGCCATTTTGGTCTCGTAGTTCGTTGTAGTTGGATGAGGACACGGATAATTTATGGCAAAACTTGCACATTAACAAAAACTACTAAATCATGAATAATCCAAAATATAACGTAAATATAAATATAGGTTTTATCGCTATAAATAACAGATGCTCTGCTACATAGTATCACAATGTACAAGGTATTAAATATACAATAAAAAAACTAAAGGCGTAAAAATATTTAGCCAATGTTCCTATTCTCGTGTTATTCAAAGATATTTCGATACAAAAATGAAATAAACTAACTAACATTTAGTCTAATAGTACAAATTTTAAATTTAAAATGATGTGGACACATGACTTCCTTGTACGCTAAATTGTACGCATTTTTTGCTATACACTTCATTTAAACTTATTCACTTGAAAGTGTGATCATTCTACAGCCACAGTCATTATTTATCTTCTATTTGTTTTTTATTATTATTTTATTAAATTTTTTATAACTCTTTCTTGTATTACACAAATTATTTAAATCGCATAAAAACTTACACAGAAAGAGATATTGTTTTCATTTATTTACTATATAGTTCTTACGAAATATATTTTGACAATTGTCAATGTCAATTTATTAATACAATTCTTACAAAATTTAAAATTCAACTAAACTATTTTTCATTAAGTTTCTGCAAAAAATAAAGTACCCTTTTGAAAAGGTCGATTGGAACCAAACATGGAGGATCACAACTAGATATTATAGTAATCACATAAATAAAATTTCAACTAATGGTTTTTGAGTTTCAGAAAAAATTAAAAGAAACACTACGAACAAAGTGCTCTTTTAGCATTACCGATTGCTATAAAAAGAGAGGTGCACAATTAAATGTTATAGTAGTCCAATATCCTATGAGTTAATTTTAACGTGAAACATAGGATTTGCCGTATTCATGGTACGATTTCATATTTGATTGACAAGCTATATAAGAAATTCCATGTTTCATGTTAAAATAAACTCACGAAATATACAAAATTTCAGCATTCTACGAAAAATAATTTTTGAGTTATGCGAGATACGTACATACGTATGTACAGACGTCACGCCGAGACTTTTAAAAATTGATACAGGGATGATTAAAATAAATATTTCCGTTGAAAGCTGAAAACTGCAATTTTTTGAGATTACTTTGTAGAAGGAAAAAAGTTGTAATGAAATTTATTCAAATTATTTATTTAAACAATCAATTTCTTGTTATGCTAAACATTTAAGAATGTTGTGGTATCATTCAGTCCTTTTCTAAAATTGATTTAAAATTTGTCACTGTTGTATTGAATTATGGATGTAGGAACATGTTTCCTGTAATTCCACAACAATTCCACATCTTCTGCGGCTGAAATAAATGAAAAATGAGCCGGTATTAGAAAAACCTTCTGTACATGTAGTTAGGATGCGATTAACCGGAACAAGGAAAATCTGGCTAGGCGCCAACGGCTAACCCTTCTCCTGGCCGAAACAACGTCCACGCTTATTACATACCCGATATAACAGAATTCCATTACGGATAAGTTTGCTCTCTGAATAATAAATCAAGTTGGCGGGGCTGGCAGCCATTGCTGTAGTCCAGCGTGGCGTCGCGGACACCGGCCTAGGGGCCTTGATTAACGGTCGGAGCGCTTCCCCTGCGAGTCCAGCGCGTCTGTCTCTGTCTGGCTCGCTGCTCGGCCCCGCCGCCCCCCACTAGGGGGTGGCGAGTTCCCTCACGGCCTTTGTTTCGCGCTGTGTTAATAATTGCTGCACGCTTTGACCTCCAGAGACTGTTGTGAGGCTGTAACCCGACGCGATACAGATGCTGATGTATTATGTACACGCAAAAATTCTTCCAAAATCTGATCACTTCCTGCCCAAGTCTACTTAACTATGATTATAGCAAAAGTGAATAAATTAATAAACTACTTTATAAACTTCACTTTCCTTTTGTAATAATAACAATAATAATAATAATATAGTTTATTTCCTAGAGACCAACAATGCAAGGTATAGAAATCGTCCGAATATACAAAGATTGTAAACAAAACATACTTTGAAAGTTATGCATTCGAACTGAATTTATATAAAGTTAAAGAAAGAACACGCAGTTAAGTTCCATAAACTAGGAATTTATTTTTTCTTTTCTGCATTTTGAATATAACGCCATAATCAAATAGGAAAATAGATATAATTTCTAGAAAAGATCAGAGATACGAAGTTTAGAAGTGAATAATCTATTCTATAAGATCTCGCTTCTCTTTTCTATTAGTAGTTCGAATTGATATCTACTTTCCTTTTTCTCAACAAATATAATATTCCAATTTCCCATATCTCAAATTGTAGTAAAGAATAAATAAAATCTTAGCTTGTGAAAAATAAGCGAGTGATCTTTCTTAAACCTTATTCACAGAGAGTCAACAATAAACTAAATTTATATATTAATTAGTAAGAACAAAAAAAAACTAAACGCCTCATCAAAAAGATACTGTTTATATTTCGAAATTTTGACTATTAATATCCGCGAATTGAAATCTCTATAAATGATTGGTTTTGACTTTTTTTAATCTGATATCCGTGAGTTCTTTCGGTCATCCATCAGTTATTATTCCGCAAAACATGTATATAGAATTAGAATTTCTTTAATATTTAATATTTCATATATAGCCTTTTACAAATAAAAATAAATAAACTGTCACTGTACTATATTAAATAAATTTGGCTGGGTCGAAGATTCGACTTGGCCGAAGTTTCGGCAAATTTCAATCCGAAACCGAAATTTCGGTCGGATACTAATTAAAACCAAGAATTGGAAAAATCAGTATTCAAATAGTTAGATATACGAAAATTTGTTCATTACATTTGATAATATCATCTAAAAATATAAGGCTTTATAAATAGGGATATTTACTTTAAAAATATCAAATTGAGTATTATATATTTAGGAAATTGTATAAATAGGTATTCTGCTGTATATTCTGAAGAAAGAAAATGAAACAATTATTTCTATAAATATGGGCTTTACAACTACCTTTACAATACATATAAGAATTAAATCTATCTCGTCTCATACAGTTGTAGAAAATACCGACTGAAGGAATATAAACATTTTTGTCATGTAACCTTGAAGTACGTATATCAAATTGAGTACGTATTTAGAAAATTTTATAAATAGGTATTCTGCTGTATATCCTTAAGATACAAAATGAAACAATAATTTTCATAAATGTGCTTTACAACTAATTTTACAATGTATGTAAGAATTAAATCTATTTCTTCTCCTGTAGTTGTAGAAAATATCAACTGAAGGAATATAAATATTTTTATCATGTAACCTTGAATTACGCACTAACGGTAAGACATTGCGGCCCGCTTGATAGCGTGTGTGGTAGCGACTAAGTACGTGGGGTGACCGCGGCAGCGCCGGCCGAGTTGCCATCGTCATCTTCACGGACTTGGGGCTGTCGGGTCCTCTCGCATGGCCGCCTACAGTAAAGTCATTACCAGGCACCAGCCCCCCTTGATTGCGCTGACCACATGTAAGTAACAGCGCAGCAGCAAGAGGGTCAAAGGCCACTCAAACTTTGCTCTTTCTCCAAAGTGCCGGAGTAATGGCTAAGGAGCATACTTGCAAAATTAATTTCTCTCTATAATGTCGCATATGTATATTAACCTTTAATTATTCATTACATAAATATGTACAAAAGTTATGGGCAATGGTGGTTAGTGTCCTCCAACTCGAACTTAGTAGCAATGGCGGATTTGAGGAGAAGAGCAGGGGGTAAATTTTGAATTTTGAAAATAATAATAAACATATTATAAAGATTTGTTTGATTTGGAGCAGAATTGTTAAGAACAAAAACTATTTGCCGAATACTGTTGTGGAAACACAAATGCCTAACTTATGATAAAATTGATATTTCCGTTTTGAAATTACTAGTGAAATAAATAAACATACATTTAATACCTTTTAAAATTTAAATATTAAAGGTATTAAGGGACTAATAGAAATATACTCTATTCGATATGAAAAAATTTATAATTTGACAATAAATTTATTAGCCAATTCCTTAGAAATAAGAAGATTGAAAAGAATTTTAACTCTAAATTTGGCATCTAAATTATAAAGCAAAAACAACACAAAACTGGAAGAACTCCAATGGGAGTTACTTCTCGCACGTTATTATTTAATTTATCAGATTTGCTTCTTTGTTTTTTTTTTCTTAACCAATTGTAAATAAAGATTTAAATAAATATATAAAAATATTTACTTAGTAGCAAAAATAAATGTTTAAGAATAAGTATTAATAACGCTACCTGAAAGTATAAGGTATGACTACAGATGAACGTAGTTTTTCTATATTAAGGGAATAAAAAATTGAAACATTTGAAAAGAGTTTAATCCAAAGAAATTTTAGATCCGATTCGCATCGACGAAAAAAATTATAAGTTTAGTTACTCTTTTGTATGAATAATTTTAATTTTTAATAATATTTTGTTTCTAATTCAAAGATTTTGTGTCAATTTATAAATTTTGTGCTTATTATTATTTATATATTTTATTAAATTAAAAAAATATTTTTCAGAAATAGTGATTGAATAAAATAACTTTTTTAGTTTTAGTTCTGTAATTATTTATTTATTAAACCAATTGTTATGGTATAGAAATAACTAACATCGTGTAGTTTTCAACAATTTTTTTTTCAAATTTTACATTGTAATTTAATTTTAAAGATAAGTACAGTGTATTGAATATAACCCGGTATATAACATCAAATTTTCGGTTAGAGAGTAAAGATATTTTTATAATTTTTATTCTCATTTCCTATTATGCTGATACTATAACTACGTTACATTTATCGTAATTTATACCCATATGTTGGAATTTTTATAAAACATAAAAAAATATGCAGGATTTAATCGACTGGATTTTAATAAAAGGGAGAAACTTTTTTGGAGTTGCAGTCATTTATAAAAAAAATATGTATAAAATTTCTATTTGAAAATAAACACATAAAAATCAAAAAACATAGGAAACCCTACTGCATTCGTTAATAATACGTAGGTATTCACAGCAAACGTGTAAGACAAAGGTGTTTTGTTTCATCTCATTGGCTTCGTTTAACTTTATATAGGAAGATAATAGTTGAATAGTGCTTGAAAATTATAAAATCAATATGGTCTGAGTAAAGGCGTTCATTGTTTTAATAAATATTTCTTTTCAAAACTTCCAGGCTAAAAACAAATTATTAAATTAAATGTAGGTAAGCGTTGTTTTGCTATAAAGATAGAATCAGGTAAACAAGAAAATTGACATAAAATACGAGTACTAAATTAAAATTTTGATTGAAAGTAGTAATTAATGCGCATAACTTTTGATTAAATAAAGTGAATATAATTTGAAGATTGAAACGAAATAATTTCATCAAAAATTTGGAATAATAAAATATTTGATTAACGGCCGAATTCACCATTTCTTAATTAAGGCTTGACCACTGATCAACTCTGATACACGAATCAATTCAATACACCATTAAAAGAAAATCAGTGATCAAATAATTCGTCGTATTCTATTAATCAAGCTTTGATCATCTGATTTGATCCTCGATTTGACGATTTGATACACGAGTATTTATTTATGTATACAAGATTTTGGATTAATCTAAAATATTTTAATTTTCACAAATCTACATGAATCGATGTAATTTCTCCCTTTCTCGTTCTTCTTTAACATTTTTATTTTTTTCAAATATGAAAAATATAATTAGTCATATTTCGACAAAAAATGACGAAAAGTTTAATTCATACTCGTAAAATAATATGGACTGTCAAAAAAAAAACAAAACTGTGAATCAAATTGGTGAATTAGAACAAATGTTAATCTACAGATCACTAATTAATAGACTATTGGTGAAATGAACTGTAAAAAAATGTATTTCTTTGATTATCTGAAGCCATCATTAAAGAATAAGAGACTATATTTGAAAATTTTAAAATTCCCGTAGGCACAAAAAACATTTTTGGTACAGGTATCTCGTACACCAATTTTCATCATTGTCGAGAAATATTAGGTTCTATTGTGCTAATTTGAACACTTAATATTTTACAAAGTATTGCTTCAGCTATTTTACGGAATGAGTTGCTTTGAACATTACAAATAAAGTGATGATCATCAAAGGAATTCAACCCACATGGGTCGTCCTCAGGGAGTAAAATTCAAATCAACCGTTTTATTGTTTGCTGACTCTTTTCCAATTTTGGGTTGAAGTCAAATCCGGTCACAGCTGAAGTAAAGCTTTCGAAAAACGACTGAATTGCTGTACTTTATTACCTCTCTCATTAAAAGAAACAGTTGTTATCGACGTATTTATTTCATTCATATTTTTATTTTAACAATTGACCAATTAAGTCTTTGTCCTGATGAAGTACCAAACGGTATACCGACACTAGCTTTAGACCAATAATAATTTTTCTTAATTGACTGTATTTCTACTAAACAATATTTTTATTTGAAACAAGATAGAACAATTAACTTTTAAAGGAGGAGAAGTAAAAAAATATGTTTAATATTTACTAAGTTTCTTATATTATGACCATTTATGATTTTTCGCATGTAGTATGAAATCCAGGTTATCCTTGTCGCTTCTGCGAATTAAAAACAAACTGGCAAACAAAGTTCTCGACTTATTTATTTCATTTTTTTCTTTATTTTAAAATTGTCCAATTACGTCTTTGTCCTGATGAAGTACCAAATGGTAGCGACACTTCAGCTTTAAACCATAATCATTTTTTTTTTAATTGACTCTATTCCTTCTAAACAACCTTTTTATTTGAAACAACATATGTAATTATCGTTTAAAAGCAGGAGTAGAAAAAAAATATTTAATATTCATTAAGTTTGTCATGTTGTGACCATTTATGATTTTTCGCATGTAGTATGAACTCCATGTTATCCTTGTCGCTTCTGCGGATGACGTACTGGGCTTGGAGGGGCGGGGGTGGTACAAACCTCCCCCCCCCCCGCGGCTCTGCGGCCCCCGGGCTAGCTCTTGATCTCCGATTGCAATTAATTCGGGCGGGCAAGCCGGGCCGGGCACTAATTTACATCTGTGGACAGCCCGGATCATAATCCCGGCCACCGTCTTCACAGAGCGGACTTGCCACTGTCGCAACACAATGTGCTATTTAAATATTTGACGAGAAAGGTGATATGCATATTTATAGGGGAGGGTAAATTAATGAATGTGTAGTATGGGTGTATGAGAATGAAGGTTTTGCACTTGACAACGGTTGAAAAATGTTCTGTTGGTACTCTACTCCTCCACTGTTGATCTTAATGCGTGTTGTACTTGTTATTCTTTTAAATAGTTTAGGGGATTACATATCCATATCCAGTCTAGAGTCCACTAGTTAATGATGTATTCACATGTAAATTGGAAAATCTTGAAATATCTTCTCCAGATATGAATTCACACTAGGTACAACACCTTATACCGGGTGTAGAAATGGAAAGTGGCGCATAGCGATTTCAATGTTATTTTTTTTCAACTGCTGTATCTCTTTACCTAATCATTTTAGCGCAAAAAGCGTAAGAGTACAAGTTGTTCTAAAATTAAAAAGGTATCCTATAAAGTCAACTTACTTTCATAATTATTCATATTTAACGATTTATTAATAAAATAAAATTTAAAGTTTTTTAGAAAAAAAAATTAAGATTGCCTTGATAAATGAAAAAATTTTTTGAATAAATTATTGACAGTGACAATTACTTGTCATAGAAAATTTTGATTGACTCTGAAAATGGCAAATTTGACTACCCAAGAGAAAATTCAATGCTTATTGGAATGGTATTTGTGTAGTAACAGTCACTATAAGGTCTATAATTAACAGAAATTATTCAGAAATTAAATGTCACTGTGACTAATTTTCAAAATTTGTTTCATTTATCAAGGCAGTCTCATTTTTTTTCTAAAAAACCTTAAATTTTATTTAATTAATAAATCGTTAAATATGAATAATTATGGATGTAAGTTGACTTTATAGGATGCCTTTTTAATTTCAGAACAACTTATACTTTTACAATTTTTGCGCTAAAATGATTAGGTAAAGAGATACAGCAGTTGAAAAAAAATAACATTGAAATCGCTATGCGCCACTTTCCATTTCTACACCCGGTATATTTTATCTAATTTAGCACTTTATTGAATGCAGAGCTCTATTACCCGTATTTATACAACACTACTAAAATGCATTCGTATTAAGTTACTTTTCGCGGAAATGTGCAAAGCCTTTAAAATTTGTCTACTTTATTTAATTCCTACTTCAAAATATTTTTATGAATTTAATTTTGATGTCAAATATAAAGGTTTTTTTTATTATTTACATACCACATATGTAAGTAAGGGATCGTGAAAAAAAATAATATTGAGATTTAGTGAATACGGTTATACCTATTTGTACCTACTCGTAGTTTATACAAAATATGCACAAAATCATTATAAACTATATGCTTTAGAAAATTATATTCAAAGAAGTTAGTTATATGTTGGCTACAATTGTTCGAACTGAAATAGTACTTTACTTCAATATAGACCTATTATTGTTAAAAACTAGGATTTTCTTTTGATCTGAGCAAATATTTTTTATTCGGATAATGCATTTTTATTAAATATGATATATAGATAGCTATTTGACGAATTACAAAACATGGAAGTAATATTTTAAAAAGTTGGCTACATAGAAAGGTTTCCTGACTTTAAAGGAGAGTCAGCAAACTTACACATGCTACATGTTTTGAAATTCGATATGAAATAGTTTTAACTGTTTAACTACTTATTTGGCAACACCAAAATATAGTTTTAAAACGCTATTTTGACTTTTGTTTGTATGAATTTAAAATTAATTTACTGCATTTTAAAATAGATGATTATGATATAGAGAATAATTTTATAATATTATTACTATTCCATCGTAAACAGCACGTTCAAATGAAGGATTTTTTTGAAAAGAAAAACAATTATCGTAAGTAATAAAAAAAGAATCATAAATTTATTGGAAAAAATTACGAATAGCTGTTGTGTAGTACCTAATAGTAACAGACAAACGAGTGTCAAAAATTACATTTAAAAGTCATTTTTAATCTGAGTTGTCGTTACTTCGCACGAATTATGAGTAAATTTGATCCATTAAATTCATAACTTGAATTATATTTGCTTGATTATTTCACGAATGACAACAGTTCAGACTATGATACTGTGTTATTATCAAATTTCCTCACTAAAAATTTATCTATGGCCATCAAATGAAGCATTCTGATTAGGTGAAAATGAAGTGTTTGGAAGAATAATTGCCAAATAAAAACTGGCCTCTACTATCTGTGAAATAAACTATGTTTCGATATTTAGGAACCAGAATCAAAATAGCTTTTATCCTGGAAACAAATTAAGAGTTTGTAAAACGCCTAAATACTTATACTTTAGGAAAATTAAAACTGCACGACATGAAACTTAGATTTGCTGTTAAAAATAAAATCTAGTAATAATATTAATGTTACATGCAGGATGATTTATTTATACAGGGTGGCCCAGTGAAAATTATCAGCGCAATTTTTGGCCACTTAACATTAATTTTGCTAAAAACGCTCGAACACGTCAATTTTAATATAAAGGGGGACACCTAAATGGATTAGTAGCAATGGCATAACTTCAACCCTAAAATGGGTGTGGGCTGCACCTCAAAAATTTTAAATGGAAAAGGGTGTCAAACATGACAGTTCGAAAGGCCTTTCAATTCTCTTTTCAACAGTTTTTTTATTTTTCAAATCCGATCATTAGTTCCAGAGAAATATCGTTTAAAACAAATTTTTTTAGGTGTGCAAAACTGCAATCAAGTATGCTTAAACAAATTACAGAAACTTAAGTATCAGGTTATTAGGTGTTTAAAATGACTATTTCCAACTTCCATACAATAATAAAGATTTTGCTCAAAATTTTGGAGATACGGTACGTTACCGTAAATCTTCTAGAAATCCGGGTAGCGTGGAATAAACTTTAGACTTCAAATAACCTCACAAGAAAAAATCCAACTTAAAATTACTTGTTTATTAAAAACAACTTGTCGAAAGAATTGTTTATTTAGTTTCTGTCATTTGGTTTAGCCTACTTGATGGCAATATTGAATACCTGATAAAATTTGTTTTAAACGATATTTCTCTGGAACTAATGATCGGATTTAAAAAATAAAAAACTGTTGAAAAGAGAATTGAAAGGCCATTGATCTTAATTATGATCAATAAAGTGTTTATTTATTTATTTATTTATATTTTATTGGTTCTTAAAATGTTGTAAATTAACAAAAAAAATACCAACAAAAATCCAACAATTTAAAGTTGACAATGTTCAAACTTTTTTACATATTTTTTTTACAAACCCTCATATCCTAAGGCCTTGTGCTTGACACTCATGGTCCGCAGCCATTAGCTGCAAGACAAAGCCGTGGAATAATCCATAGGCGAGCCAAGGGGCCGCTGACCAATGGCGGCACAGCTAGCCGGCACAATGGACCCTCCTGGCTGCTGCTTCTGCTGTTTCAGCGCTCAAGCTCTTACGTCCACTACATTCATTTAGCTAATTGTTTATGGGAATAGTTTATACACGGTTAACTGAGTTTTGTGTTTTACTGGGGGGATTGTACGTAGGAGTACATGGAACTATAAAGCCATCCACAGCACACAAATTGTTTTCTATAAACGTAATCACTTTCTAGAGAAATAGTACTGGTATAAACATTTTATAACTGGTACTAATTTCAACAAGTTTTTCTTCGGAAATCTTAATTTACAAAAAATATTTTTTTCTTTTCGGTACCTTCTTTCTTACGTATTTTTCGTATAATTTGAACTTGTAAAATAAATATAATATAAATTATAAATCTTCTATAATTAAATATTGTTTTTTTTTAATTAACTAAGTATATTTATCAATATTTTCAAACGTAAACAACTAATTTGTTTTCATAAAATTGCACGCCATTAATGATAAATTAACTTTAAAAACAAAAAAAAAATCATAAATTTAAATTAGGTTATGTTTAAATATAGTTAAAAAAAGTTAATCAAAATTATATTGGCAATGTTGAATAGTCCATTTGACATTTTATTCCGATGTGCCATAAAAAGGTAATCTTAAATTTTAAATAATATTGGTGCAACTGGCCATGAAACATCCAAAGAAAAAATATAGTAAAATTTAATCAACTATGTAATACATACGTAGATCGTAGATAACCGATTTTCATGGTAAAAAAAAAAGTATGGTGATAAATTTTATTAGAAATGATTTGTAAAGTGTCTCTATATTTATATCTATATTACACTTATTTTTTTAATACCTACTTGTATTCTTGTCTTAATAAATATATTTGCTAAAATATTATTCTTAAACTCTTAACCGGTAAGATCAGCATTTTATACATACACTACCGATCTTCATTAAAATAATTATATTTATTTTGATTTCTTATAATCATACCTAAAATTAAAAAACTGTAGTACTGTAGGTACAAAATTAAATTTAAATAAACTACACATTAATGTAAAATAATCTTTTATTACTAATAAAGGTCTTTATTGATAAATATGCGTGCTTTTAATAAAAAAATTAATTAATTATAATCAAACTTTTTTACATTTCTTATTAAAGACTAGTTTTACATTTATGTATTATTAATAGTTATTTCTTATACAAGACGATAAGAATATTTTATCGACAAGCGGAAAGTGTTAATTCACGAGCGATATAATCGCGAGTGAATTATTTTTCGCGAGTCGATAATTTAATTTTATCGTCGTGTATAAAATTCTATTTTTTTCTGTAGCAGGTTTTGAAGAGAAAAGAATTAGAAAAATTAAATTAATATTTAAGAACAATTTTAAAATGTCAGTAGTGTGCGTTGTTATGGAAATGTACTTCTAATAAACAAAAGTTAAAGTACTTTATCTACCCTTGCTGTTAAAGTGTTACTTTATCTATCATTGTGGTTAAAGTGCTACTTTATCCACTATTTTGAGTTGATAAAATTACACTTTA
Source organism: Stenolophus ochropezus (assembly GCA_035578165.1). NCBI lineage: Eukaryota > Metazoa > Arthropoda > Insecta > Coleoptera > Carabidae > Stenolophus > Stenolophus ochropezus. Next base: position 6,486,531 of record JAQOWZ010000009.1, read on the forward strand.
ACATCTGCTATAGAAAAAAATAATTATATTGGTTAGTCCAATAAAGAAATATTATTATTATAATTTTATCTTTATTATGTAATAGTCCCTGTTTTCATATTTATAAATGTAATATTTTAAGAAGAAAAATTGAAGATGCGAAAAAAATATTGTTTGAATAGACTAAGTTGCAATACCTACATACTTATAAACTTCCATGTAAATTCTATATACGAGTATATTCAGTACATGCCACAGAGCTATATAGTTTTGCATATAACAAGAACAAGCTAAGCTACTATTTTCAGTGTCTTTTCTACAAATAAATCTTATTCGAAAAGCTTAATTAAGATTCTGCTCTAACAAAAACTTGAATGATTGAATGCGTGTAACTCGAAAGGGAAACCAAAATGTAGTTTGTAAAGTCAGTGATTGGATATTCGTCCATCTTCGACGCTTGTGACCCTTGTGCGTGGTAACGCGTAACTGTGTAAGTTTACGACATTGGAGTTGCTGTACGCAGTTGGAACTTACAACTGAAAGACTATAGCTATTTCGTTACGGGAACGGATAACAGATGGCTGGTCTGGCCGCGAGACTGTTTTCCTAATTTCTCCAGTTCAAAGGGAAACTCAAACTCTTTACACAACTTACTGCTTGTCCGACAGAGGGATTTTCATGGGAATTTTTCTCTTCTACTAAATTCTTTACACAAAAGAGAATATTACTAAAAAATAAATGCTTCAATTTAAAAAATATCTCAAAAATAAAAATTGATAATACGTACAAATTAAATTAATCAGATGTAGGGCATTTGGCGCCCTTCCGCAACTCATAAAATGATTTAAATGATGCCCCTTTTTACAATTATTTTTTAGATTTTGTTTCGTATTTCGAACTATTTTATTAAAAGAAAAAAATATATGCTTCGAATATTAAACATTTATTTAACTTAATTGTAAAGACATTTAAAATTAGTAGTCGGTAGGGTCGCTATTATATAACAATTATTAATTTTATAAACTTACTTTAAAAAAAAAGAAAATATATCTTTGTAGAGAAATGTTTTCTTCGCATATACATTGTTTGGAACCATATTAGGTGAAAAATGAGACTAACTAAATATCGACGCGCTGATTTCAAAACATGCAATCCTATTATGTCTTTTCGAATTTATTTTGTCCCTTTATAAACTAACTTTTATTTATTTTCAAAACCTATAAGCCCATATCAAGCTTGTATAGAGTTAAAACAAATCAAACAGCAGTATTCAACCTAAAATTTTGTTGACAAACGCGGAATATCCCAAAAATACTCATTTTTGTGACCAAAATTTAGATTTTAGAAAATAATGTAAATTAATGCATTTCAATGCGCTGATTTCAATTTTTCAAACGGAATTTAATTATCTCTTTTCGTTCCGAAGATATTTGCTATCAAAGTTGCACCTCAAAAATGTGTATTTTTTGGCCCTATCTCTAAAATGGGTTGAGATACAATCTCAACGATTATACCAGTCGATTCTACGGAAAAAGATACATATAGAAATGATTTCTCCGCGTATACGTTCTTTGGAACGATTCAGTGAAAAATGAGAAAATCGAAAAAACCTAAATTTCAAAATTTTTCCGAGGAACTTTTTTCCTCTAAAACTTTTCATTTTCTAGACTTAAGTAAACATCGATAGGCTGATTTCAAATTTTCAAATTGAATTGAATTATCTCTTACCGTTTTCGAGATATTTGTGTTCAAAGTTGAGTTTTTACAAAACCTAAAAAAACAGGTTTTTTAGGTATACCCCTTTATGGGTTAGGTTTACGACTTCGGCAGCCTCACCAGTCGATTCTACGGGCAAAATTACATAAGTATGCCAATTTTCAGATTTTTATTTCAACGGATACAATTTTTAGAGCAAAAAATCTAAAATCGGCGATATCGAAAAAATTGCCTGATGAACCCCTTACGATTTTTTCGATTTTTGGCCATTTTCAGTTTTTTCCTTCTAAAAATTCTATCTGTTGAGATAAAAATCTGAAAATTGATACACTTATGTAATTTTGCCCGTAGAATCGAATGGCGAGGTCGCCGAAGTCGTAAACCTAACCCTTAAAAGGGTATACCTAAAAAACCTGATTTTTTAGGTATAATTTTGAACTCAAATATCTCGAGAACGGGAAGAGATAATTGAATTCTGTTTGAAAATTTGGAATCAGCACATCGATATCTACTTAAGATTAAAATATGAAAAATTTTGGAAACAAAAAGTTTCATGGCAAAAAATTGAAATTTAGGTTTTTTCGTTTTTCTTATTTTTCACCTAATTGTTCCAAAGAACGTATAAGTGGACAAAACATTTCTTTATGTAACTTTTCCCGTAGAATCGACTGGTATGATCGTTGAGATTGTATCTCAACTCATTTTTGTAATATACTCAAAAAACTCACTTTTTTACGATGCAACTTTGACAGCAAATATCTGCGAAACAAAAAGAGATAATTAAATTCTGTTTGTAAATTTGGCATCAGCGTAGATAATTCTGTAAAAATCATAACAAACAAAATTTTGTAAAATTGAAAAATTTTTCAGCTATAAATTCGATATTTTCATATAATTTCGAGTTTACGCAAAATTACGACATCAGCGGCTTTGGAAATTACTTCCCCTGTTACATGTGTAGCCTATTTTTCCAAGTAATATTCGACAGAACTATATATGGTGGTAGGACGTGAGGCGCCCTTCCGCAGCTTACATAATGACGCCTCTTTTTAGACATTTTTTTTTGATCTTGTTTCATATTTTAAACTGTTTTATTAAAAAGAAAACATATATATTTCGAATGCTTTGAATATTTCACATTTATTTAATTAAATTGTAAAAACATTTAAAATTGGTTTTCAGTAAGGTCTAATTTTATAAACTCACTTTTAAAAAGAAGAAAATATATCTTTTCTATAAACTATAATTTATTGTAAAGTCAAACGATACGACAAGATCTGATTTTAATACATAAGTACATATTTAATTCAGTCCCACTAATTTGAATTTGATATTTTAATAGCAATTTTTTAATTTTAACATACATTTGCATTTTAATGCAAGCACCCCAATACCGCGTTGTGATTGATTAATTTTTATTAAAAATTACTCAATTAGAAATTAATAGTTTACTCTAGCCAATTTTATTTTTTGAGAATATTTTTAGTAGATAAGTACATAGGTATTTAGAAAAATATTTGAGCAAAGTAACAAAATTTAAAATAATAATGCTTATTTATTTATAAAAACTTAAAATATAAATAAATAAATTTATTGCATTTAATATTGTTAAATAAAAATATAAACTTATTCCATAAATATACCTCTCTATCTTAGCTACACCTACAAAAAATTGAGTTTTATTTAGGACGATAAAATTAAATTATCTATACTAAAGAAAAATAATTCGCTCATCTATTATTTTACCTAGAATATAGTTTATTATGTATTTTATAAATAATTATTTAAAAGGTACATGAAACTTATTAAAATTATTTATTATTACCTACTTTTTAGTTTATTGAACAAATAGGTAAGCACTTTAGTTTCAAAGAGAAATTATTTTTAAACTAAATTATCTGTAAAGTCTAATATTTCAGTTAAAATTGTGAGCAAATAAAATTACACGGTGTTTTAAAATAATGATTGAAATACAACTCCCATCTCGTTAAGTGCAATTTCAATTTACAATCTACAATTTAGTCATATTCACAACGTGGAGTTTTCTCCACAGAGTAGACATTTTCTTTCATATAATCACTCTATTAACAATCTGTATCAAATTTATCTGCAAAGGGTTGCGTTTCACGTAGACATTAGGGAACCCTTTCGGTCATTTTGACACCCTCTTGGCTGTTATCTCTCACCCCCTCCACGGAACACGTGCGGGAGCCATTTTCTGTGTCCGTTCATTGCGCTAATGGCCTCAACCCTATCGGCTGCTGAGGATTCCGATCCCGAAGCTGACAGTCTTAGGAGATGCGCATTTATTTCATTTGAACTAGGCGGTTTCGATATCCGAATGTGGGATGTACTGCATTCAGTTATTTCCGGAAATAAAATGCTGGTGCTAGTGGTGGTTTCCATGCGGGATCATTCAATTACTCTTGTGGGAAGTACTCTGATTTGGTAACTTACATACATTGGAGAGATTTAATTTGATAGGAAATTAATATTTGTTATTAAATATTATTTTCGGCTAATGTAAAATATTTTGTGTAGTACTTTTCTGAGCTATTCTTAATCGTCATATTATTAATAATATTTTTTAAAATTTTTACGTAAAATTCATTTTACACATTTTAGAAGTAACCATATTTTGATTTTGATAGATCTTGATATTGTCTGGTATCTAGAAACAAATAAAAAAAATATTCGAATTGAATTATTTTTTTTATTTTTGAGGTTTTTGTCCTCAAAGACTCACCTCTATAAAAAGTGTGTTTTTGAGTTTCCAAAAGTAGGAAGAGCTGTAATCTCAAAGACTTATCGATTCTACAAAAAAAGTTACGCAAAAGTTCAAAGGAATACAATTTTTAGAAAGGAAAAACAACAATTAAACTTTTTTTTTTCAAAAATAGTAGTTTGTATATAGTTACTTTTCATATTTTTATTTCCGTTTTAAGCTAAATAAGCGAGAAATAAATTGTTATAAATTCTCTATAAATTCAAATTAGCTCGAGACGTTCGATAACGCAGCAGTAGACGTCTATGGTACCATAAAACAAGAAAATGAAAACTATTATATTCAAAAATATAATAAACACGAAGAATAAAAATATAAGCATAACTACAAATATGTAAAAATAACAGCCGAATTCTTTCTGTTGGTATTGAAAACAAAATGTTTTTGTCTGTTACAACCGAAACATCAAAATTTTTGCGCCATATTATATGTTTGTCTCTATACACTTGTTTCATAATATATACTATTTAAGATGAAAACGAAATTTTTGACAGACATATAAATTATACATATACAATATAGAATATTCCTTAAGAAAATCTAGATTTTGAATAATTATAAACATGAGTTAAATGTTTTTCTTACATCTTACAAGAATTTGACATAAAAGTGAAAGAGAATGTATTTTCTACAAAAAGTTTTAAAAAGGAAAAAAGTAGTGACAATGTAACACAAAGTAAAAATAAGTCTCAGCAAAGCTCTGGCTCATAGTAGAAGGCAAACTGCAGAGATACAGTAACAGAAACAGAAACAGCAACAGCAACAGAAATAGTCATGTGTGCCGGGCGACATTTCATGTGGCTGGTGAAATTTTAATTAATATTAAAACGCGCATTTAGGACTAGAGGACATTTGAGAGGAATTCGCACAATGGCACGCCGCTCCGTTGCGCAAGAATGTTAAGAAGCGCATGCGAGCGTCCGCGATATTAAGTCCGCGGCCCGCCAAATCTCTCTCGCTCCTTTAATTAAACAATGGCGTAAATTTAATTGTAAAGAAACAAACCGTGTCCCGGCCAGGGCCGGAAGGAAGATGAGCACAATTTACAAGAGCGCGCACACGGGGAATCCCCCAGCTGAACTCTGGGCGGCGAGCGCCCGAACTACCCCGGTAACACTCCGCTGCTCCACTGTGTCCGACGGTGCCCGGTGCTGTATTTATTTTGGTCTGGATGTTCCTGGAGAGCGTAACGAGCACACTTGTACCCAAGTGCTGGATGTTTTGGAAGGAATGCACCTTGGCCTCGCGTTTAACTCGTCTTCTAGGTATTTTGTTGATTATGCAGCGCAACACAGGAAATTGCTTCCTACCATATTTTATTTTTCCTTTTACACCATTGACTACAAACTTGGCTTTACTTAAATGCTTTCTTGGCTTTCAAAAATTTACTCAAGTTCACCTCAAACACGGCGGACTAGCTCTGAATAATTTATTCTTCTCCTTCCTAAACTTCGTAAACAATATTCATTCAAGTTATTTTACAGTATATATTAAAAATAAGCACTCAGTTGGAAAACATTACATAGAAAAAATATAGTTGTGATCGACAAAATAAGCTACCTATTGTAAAACGAATTATTTTTGTTTACAACATAAGAAAAATGTATAGTTGTTAAATTTGACCTGTCCCTTTTCTGAGCTATTACAATTATCAGAATTTTGATTGAAAACGATTTTCAAAGTTTCGGCAAGGGGCTATTCTCGCATATTCAAATTTAACATATTTTGAATATGTTTTCAATAATTTGCTACAAAACAATGTTGACAAACACATAATTTCACTTAAAAAGTTTACTTATAATAAATTACAAAGTTTTACCGCTTTTTTGCTGTGACGTATCAGTGTCTCTATAGAAATGGACATATAAGATAACACAAACATAATATGGCGCAGAAACTTTGATGTTTCGGTTGTAACAGAAAAAACATTTTATTTTCAATATCAACAGGAATAATTCGGCTGTTATTTGTACATATTCTTAAGCTTATATTTTTATTCTTCGTATTGGTAATTAAATCATTTGTGAAAAGTTTAAAAGTGCGACGCGAAGCGAATGATTTAATGGCTCTTATACACGTGTATCATAAATGTGTTATTATACCTACACAATATGCGAGAAAAAAGACTCTCAAATTTGATTTTGACGTTTTATAATTTTTACATGGCGACTGATTAGCACCTGGTTTATCATTTGTTGTTTACATTCCTTTAAAGCACGGCGTGTTTAAATCTTGCATTATCACAACAAACAATTATTCATAGCGTTTTTATTATTATTTATTTATCTTTTGGAACATTTTATTACTTACGGAAGATTGTAGTAACTTCATTCCTTACTCATTATTTTTGCCTGCGGGTTAAATTATTTTTCATATACAGTCGAAATAATCCAAAAATATCCATTTTTGGCTCCAAAATCTTAGTTTTTGAAGATAGATCTTATTGATAGACGTCGACACGCTTATTTAGAATTCAATTATCTCTTCTCGTTTAGAGATACAATCTCAACGATTATACAAGTAGTATATTCTATGGGCAAAGTTCTCTGAAAGAAAAGTTTTCTCTCTCTGCATATAAGTTCTTTGAAACGATTCGGTGAAAAATTAGAAAAAAAACAAAAACCTCTATTTCAGATTTTCGTTCGAGAACTTTTTTCTCTAAAATTTTAATTTTCTAAACTAATGTAATGAATAAGGATATCCTGTTTCCAAATTTTCAAACAGAATTCAATTATCTCTTGTTCTCAAAGTATTACCGTTAGACAAAAAAATAGGTTTTCCCAGTATCCTCTAATAGTTAGAAGATACGACCTCAAAGACCTTACCAATCGGTTCTACGGGCATACGGAGGTATAGCAATTTTCAGAATTTTATTTTGACAAATCCATTTGAATTTAGTATTTATTTAAGTTTGGAAAATTAAAAGTCTTGGAAAAAAATATTTCCCAGTGCAAAACTGAAATAAAGGCTTTTTCGTTTTTCTCATTTTTCACTGAATCGTTCAAAGAACATAATGCGAACTCTCGCTAGAACATCGATCTGATATTTATTAATTTAATAACAACTTAATTAAAATTTGTATCTATTTTTATGAATATATTTTCACATTATGAAAGTACCTGAAAAAAATCTCCCAAATACTTTGACAATCAAATCTTCATCCACTTAATATATCCAGTAGTCCACTGATCTCAAATGTATTATTTTATAAAACAACTTAATTAAAATTAGTATTTATTTTTATGAATACAAAATAATATTTTTGCATTATGAAAATACCTGAAAAAACTCTCTCAACTACTTATACCATAACAATGCTTATAAACAATACCAGCGAGTGCAGAAAAATCCTCTTCACAATTCCTCTCCTCTTTGTCCATTCATTGTCCACCCTCGCATATCTCATTGTCTGCGCTGCAGTGAGCCAGGCAGTTGTTGCCCGTGCGAGCAGGCAGCAGACGTGTTCAGACCCGCTGGTCCACTGCAGAAGCAGGACAAACCAACTTGCACTAACTTAGCCGCCCTCCGGCTCTTGTTTAATTCTTATTCCGTCTCTCTTGCACCGGCTAAACATACGAACGGGAATGTCACCACCAACTCCATGGCCGAAGTGACAGAACTTAGTTTTGATTAGTTTCCAGGAATGGAATACTTCATTCATAAATACAAATATATACATTTTTGAATTTGTACTAATTATTTATAATAGGTTTAATTTTCTTTATTTCATCACATCTGGGTTCTGTGGTTTGTAGTGCAATTATTTTTAATTAAATTGATACATTGAGATAATCTTTTATATATACCCATTACGCGAAATAATAAATTTCTCACACTAATATCAATGCATAAATATCAACTTTTTTTGTTGTAGTTGTAGAAAATTGTTATTTTTCATTTTAGATTGCGAAATTTTACTTTTGCATTCGAGAATATTTTTTTTCGAAAATTATGTCCCAAAGTTGGTTTAAAGCGAAGAGGAAATTTTGACTTTTATTAAATCACATATTCTTTTACATTTGACAGCTAGTTAGCAGAAATCAAACAATTTATTTAAATTATATCAAGTTTAAAGTGAAATATGTTAATACTTCGTTGGTCAATATTATTAAAATGATGATCAGAAAACGACGAAAACAATAAAGTGACAGATTTGAATAAAATGTGATCCTTTATTTTACCAAAAAAAATTGCTGAATGCAAAAGACTTTTACATCCAGCATGTGTTAATAGTTGTCATGTAAATATTTTCTTTTCAAGGCAGTTTTCGAATAATTATTTTTTTCACATTTTTTTTTAAATCTGCTATGCAATAGCGATGCTTCCAATTTTCCAATATTAACTTTTCTCATTTTAAATATCTAAGATAAAACTGAAATTAAATTTTTGTGTAACTTTGAAATCAAATACAAACCTGAAGAACTGAAAAATACATAAGTTTTATTGAAATTCTGAAATCTATACTTCAAGATTTGTAAAAATTTTATTATTGTAATTTTAAAATGGGACTTGAATTAAAAAATTAAATGGGTACTTAAGTAATACACATACTTTTTGATGACGAAAAATCTAATTATTCTATTTCTTTTAATGATTTTGAAGATATTTAGATATTTTTTACAGAAAATCAAAACCGGTAAAATTAAAAATGGCAAAGAATTTAATTTATTTTAATTATTGGCCGTTTTAAAATGAGTTTTAAAATACAGTAATTTTTTAGAAACAATCAGTTTCAAATCAAATTTATGATGTAATTCCTTTTTTAATTTTTAATAATTTATAACCAATATATAATTAAAAAACAATTTATTATTATTAGTTCAAGTCTTAAGTGTCACTCTTTACATAGAAATACCTACTTGAATTCTGAATCTTTGTATTTGACCTTATACTATTACTCTTTCGGATACATGATTAGTAAGAGATCATAAAAGATACGATTTTAATTAATTGTAAGGATGATAACTACTGAAATTGAGATATCTTTTTTATTTTTTTTATATGTTGAATTGAATATTTCGCCTGTAATATTTGATGTTATTTTGGATATAAGTAAAGGTTTTAACTGAAATGTATTGGTACATAGTATTTTAGAATTTATGTTATATTATTGAAATAGTAGTTAACAGGAAGTGGAACAAAGTTGGGTTAGCTATATACATATATTAATCAAAACTTATCTCCGTTTGCGAACCGGTATAACCCGCCCTGAAGACGGACAAACGGAACAGGCTAACAAAATAACCGTTGCCGAAATTCAAATTGTCTCTGCGGCGAATAATACGCCTCCGCCGCCGCCGCCTCGCCTGTGGGCCTAATTCCGTGCGCGCGTGTTTGCATAGGGATCAGACCTGCGCCCGTGCGCACCTACAACAATATTCCAACTGTTAATTTCATCGCAAGAACGAAAAACAATACTATACTACGAGCAGGTTATTCAAAACTTAAGGTGGGGATACCGTGCCAATGTACCAATAGTGCCACGGATGTGTGATTATGTTATTGGTACATCAAAATCTAGTTTTTCATCGCTCTACGGAAAAACAATTCTATAATACCACCGGTTATTCAAAACTTGGGGATACCTTGCCAATGTGCTAATAGTGCCAAGGATGTGTGGTTATGTTATTGGTATCTACATCAAAATATATTCTGTGCAGTGTCATATCTTATTCTATATATTATTCTTTGCTGTAAACTTTATAAAAATTAAGTGAACCTTTTTATTGTTTAAATCGAACCTACAAAGTCTTATTTATCGCTCTATGATTTAATTCATTTTTATTTACATTTTATGTTACATAAATTGATTTAAAGTATCATACTTTTAAAAAGTTAGCCATGTTGTGACGTGTGTAGGATCTTTTGGAAGACATATTTGTTTTTTAATCAGACATAAAGATTAGAAAAGAAAAAAATATGTAAATTAAAATTTCATATCAAATGTTTGTATATATATGAAAAATATATATTAAATGTAATAATATAACACAATTTTATTTCTTGAAATATAATTTTTTATTTGGGGTGAAGTTAAGCACGCATGGAAGGGGCATGGTGGCTTGTTTGAAAGTTGGTAGTGGACAGTGCGTGATTGAAAGCATTGTAAGACTTTTGTGTGCCACTATATTTGCACAAGATTATTCAATTTGTCAGTTTGGAAGTTAAAAAATTATATTTGACGTTTGAAACGAAGTGAGGTTAGGCAAGAACCCTGATACGTCACTAGACGCACATCATTTTTAATTGCAGTTTTTTCATTATTAAAGATTAATTTGGGGAAAAATAAAAAATACGGGTCTAATATTTTTCATTATTCTATCGATTAAATCTAAAAAATAAAATCCGTGCAAGACCACATTATATTTTTTAATTTAATAGGGTCCTTTACCATTGTCGCAATATTTACTACCGGTTAATGAAAACTCAAGGTGGGGATACCTTGCCAACGTGCCAATAGTGCCAAGGATGTGTGATTATGTTTAATATTAGTACATGAAAATATAACTCAACAAGTGCCGAGTTTTGTATTCTATGTTGTGTCATATCTTATTCTATAATGATATTTGCTCTAAACTTTATATTGTATACTATATCGCATACAATACTCACTGACGAGTTCTTCAAAGGAACAATTATATTTTTTAATTTAATTGGGTTCTGTACTATTTTGTAGAAGAATATGAAAATATAATACAATTAATGAGTATTAGTGAAAATATTTCATTTAAATATTATTTCGTTCGCGAGACATTAAACTTTGTTGCGATGCCCTGTCGTGTCATCTGTCTTTAACAATTTCATTGATAGCCTGATTTCAAAAAGAAAATCGCGCGTCCTTATTTCTTAGAACATGCGGAGAGGAGACATGCATGCGGCCTGGCAGTATCAAAATATACATACAAATTTGTATATAAACATAGTTTAGCTATACTAATATCAATACCCTGTACAATTAACAGTTTGTTCTTTGCTGGCGAAGACCTATTCCGTCGAAGACAAAAATTATCATTTTAAAAATTGATATCTCGCTTATCACGACATATATTTCAGTCGCGTTTATACTACTATGCATAACACACGCGCTAGCATAAAAATCCGATTTTTTAGAAAAGAAAATCAAAAAAAAATTTAAATCAGATTTTTTTCATTTTTTTTTAAATGCATAGTATGATTTCAAAATTCTGTTTCACAGAACAGCATTTATTATGAAAAGAAAAACATTGTAACGGGAAAGAAATAAAAAAACTATCGTTTATAATTGTGGCCATTTTTGTATGAAAGCCCACATACGGTAACATTTTTTTTACTTTTATTGGTGATAGCGACGAAATTTTTGGGATCCCTTCGATATCGTTATAACAATAAATAAAGTAAATTCCGCGTTATCAATTCAAAATAATATACCAGTAAAGTCGTTTTACCGACGACGTTAAACAGATTTGGTAAGTTCTTGAAAGTATTCCCACATGTTAACATTAACCATACGCTTTTTCTCCCAATTTTCGTAAACAACTGATTTAAAACAATGGTTACAAAAAATCAATATAAGTTAAATCGCAATTTTAAATCAATGCAACTTTGATAACAAAGGTTACTTTTGCGACGGACATTCGTTGGTTATTAAATTACCATTGAATTAGAATCACAGTAGGTCACTACACCCACCACCAAGTAAAAGCATCAAAAAGTTTTTATGTGTTTTTAAATTTGTTCCTACAAGCATTAACTCTGTGTAAGCTTGCTAGAGTAACAGAATTGGAAGCATTTAACATTTTATTCATGCACGTAGAGTTTGCCCTCCGGGCTCTCATTTCACACGAAATAATGTAAATTGAGTGGGATGAATCCACAATCAGCAGCTATTGAGCCCGGCACAGTGGTCAGATAATATATTCCGAGCGATGGCCGCCAGCGCTTTGCACACGCGCATCTCTTCGGACCACAACTTTGCATGCGACAACCCTCTCGCTGGCGTGAGACGGTGCTGCCGAGGCTGGCTCGGGCCTCGCTGCCGCACAGTCTCAGAGCTGGCGCCAACAAAGGGTATAAAGAAGAGACGCCAAATTGCAAAGTTCGTTTGCGAGCCCCTCGTCCCCCAGCTGACACCGCAACGTCTTCGCCTAGATGTGGAACTTCGCGTTTGGTTGTGGTCATACGTCCAAAGACGATTCTGTTGTAGTCCAGAGTTCCGGAGCCTCGCTCTGTACTTGTCTAGGACAACTTCCTAGACAAAATGACAAGTGTTTAACTATAGTTTTATTTCTCTATGCTAAACTGCTCTCATATGCTTGTAAAAATACTTTGCTTTGCTGTTTCAAATTTCGATCCGGCTCGAAGGACCAATATGGGCTGTATTGAATTGATGTATGTGTGTGTTATTAAAAATAATAGTACATTTATTACTATTACATAATGTGTTATAAACAGTAACCGTATGCTACTACACTATATTTTTTTTTATAAAAAGAATAAATAGGCGTTAATACACCTATAGTAATAATTATTTTACACGTACTTTATTCTTTTACGTTCACAAATAATATCAGAAAAGTAGGTATCCCAATAAAAGAGAAAGTTTTCCTCGGTTTTTGATATTTAATGTAAATTTTGATATTTTAAAATAAAATTACTAAGGCACTTGATTATTGATATACTAATTTATATTTTATGAAATTCTTCTTTAAGTTAGGTATATATTTGTTAAAATAAATATCAAGAATGTAAAACTGAATTTATAAATTGCAACTAAAATTTGCAATCAACAGGTTTTCTCCGCTAAAAATAAAAAACTTTAAAATGAAAAGCGCTTGTAATCTAATGAAAGTAGGTACAAATTAATATTTATTTATAGGTAAATACTCGTAATAATATAGGTGACAAATTTTATTATCGAATTTTTAAAACTAAAATAATAGGACGAAACTCTAAATAACAAAACTTGAAAAACATGAAATATGGTAATTTTATTTATAATGAAAATAATAATTTAAATGGACACCATATTCTAGGGATCTAGGAGTCCAACAACTGTTTTAAATAAAATGGAACATGTTCATTCTCTACGCTAGCTAAAGTATCCAGGAGGTTACGTAGAGTAAGTAACCTATTCAGTGTAAATAGATATTTTTAATTAATCACATTCTTGAATTATAAAAAGTTATATTGAATTTAAAATAGTCTCAAACAAAGTGGCTGCTTATACAGTGGCTCGAGCCACTGAGAAATTATCCCGAGCCATTATAGAAATTTTATTAGTTTTTAATTTTTCACTCTAAAATGTTTTATATTTAACAAAATTTAATCTAAAAATCCATTTTTAAGTCCAAAATTTTAGTGTTTGAAAATAGTACATATTGATAAACGTTGATGGGATTTAAAATTTAAAAAATTAATTATGTTTTTTCCTTAAAATTTTTCGCTCTCAAAATTGCACCTCAAAAAAGTGTGTATTTTAAATATATTTCTAAAATAGATAAAAATACAATATCAGTTATTATACCAATTAATTCTAAAGGCGAAATTACATAACGAAATATTTTTTCTGCATATTCGGTAAAAAATAAAAAAATTTAAAAACCGGAATTTCAATTTTTCGCTCGAGAACATTTTTTTTTCAATTTTTTTTTTGGATAGATATTGATGCCCTGATTTTAAATTTCCAAACAATATTTAATGTCTCTTACCGTTTTTAAGATATTTCCGTTCAAATTTAAACACAAGAAAGAATTTTGAAAAATACGACATCTGCGAAAAAACAAAATTCGTTAAAAATCGGAAAAATGTAAAGAATCGATTAGGGCTATTCTTGAAAAACAATCTTTTTTAATTTATGTACTATTTAATGGCTGAGCCTGAGCTCAATCATATAAAAATGTATTTTTTCCATTTTTTATAATCGTAATATATTCCAATTTACACAATGTTAAGCGTAATGTGTTTGTTAGTAGAATAATCAGTGGCTTATTAATGATTATAGTAATGTATTTGGAAGTGGTTTATATGCAGTAATAATATTAGTGTAAGTACGTAAATATTGAAGTGCATAAAGGGAAGCAATGCCGAAGTTCTTGCAAAGTTTCACCCTTTCTTGTGAGTCATTGGTTCGGAACCTCACAACAAACAGCGTCGCCGTCCCTTGTCTACGTGGAGCGTGGAGCACCCTCGCCTTACGTCCGAGCCGGCGTCCCGACGTCCCGACGTCCTTCGCTCCCCTCGACAAAGCCACGAGGCGTAATGTTACTTAAACGTTTTGATTTACAAAGCGACGCGTCCGAGAAAGGTAAAGGTACAAAGATAGGAATTTTAGCAATTTGTCATGGGAGGGACCGTAGAGGAATCCGTTTCATTATTTATATTACTGTTGCTTGGCTACGGATTAGGAATGAATGTAGCTACTAATTTGTTTCGGTTGTTAGAGAATTGGATTAAATATGAACAAAGTTCAAATAAATGAGCTTAGGACAATGTTTCTACATTGCTATTCAAATATTTAAACAGGAAAAATTTTATCACCCATATTATATTATCTAGGAAAAAAAAACAACAACAGATAAATGATAAATAAACAGATATAACATTTGTTATTAATTTTTTAAAATATTCGCATAAAGTATTTAGAAAAGTTTATAATTAGATTAGATAAAATGTTGACTACAATAATAAAAGCAGAAAGCATCAGTAAAAAGGAAATTAATTAGATTAAATTTAAGAGCATGTAAATAAAGTAATTACGAAGAAACCTACAACAAAAACTAGCAATGTAATGTATAGTGACACAAATAAAGAAAAATTTGAGATAATTTGCAACAATAACTAGAGCATTTAATTAATCGAGAAATTAGAGCATACAAAAAGTGTTAATAATATAAGTTAGATTGAAGAAAAATGCTGGAATATAAATAAGCATTTAAAAACAATTCAAAATATTTTATTAATAAATAAAAATTAAATGAACATTTTTTTTTAAATATTAATTCGAGGTATTGTTTTTCATGTTTTTATGTACTTATTCTATTTATTTTAATATTTCTTTTAAATATTAAATACAAATTAATTAATTATTTTCGCTGAAAAAATATGTTTTGTTATTAATGTTTTTGTTTATTTATTTTAATATTTTATTTAAATTTTAGATACAAATTAATTAATATTTTGCGTGGAGAAATTCCTAATTAAATATAAAACATAATTAAAATTTCACAACTCTTTTGAATTTCGAATCTTGTAATATTATAAACTTTGTCAACAAAATTTAATTTTGGCGAAATTGTTCGGTAGTAAGTTGGAATGTGGTATACTACGAACGAGTTCCTAGTTCAGTCGCAACCCTTGTTCCGCAGGGCGCGCTAAACATCTGCCATTAGGTAGCACGTAGTACATCCTACCCTTCAATAGATGGCAGAGTTGTAGATGGTTCGTTTCTGAACTAGTCCAATTGGAATTTTCGAGCGGGATTCCGCAATGGATATTTTGAAAGTGACAAACTTTTAACATAGCGCAGCGCATTATAGTTATCGCTTGTATTGCGTATGTTACTTAAATTATATTAGACTGATTTTACTTCTAATTTTATACTTTATATACTACACAAAATACGCAATTAGATAAGTAATATATTTCGATTTGTAAATAATATACTAACAATATTTATATTGTTTCATGAACAAATATACTTTAAAATATAAAAATAATTTCTAAAATATTTTAATATTAATAATTTCAAAATAAAAAAGAAACATAAAAAAGCATATTTTTTTATTTATTTCAAATATCGATATTTTTTATTTTTTAATTAACTTACTAGTTTATAGAAATAAATTAATTTTTTTGAATTAGTAAAATTAGTATTTTTTTTTATATAATATTAAATAAGTACTGTTTCTCTTTTTTGTTTAAATTAAAAGTTATTTCTAAGTAATTTTTGGCGTTTTCTACATGATTTGTAAACCATTTTCGTATCTGATGTTATTGTATTGTTTCGCTGAAATACATACTTTGAAAACGGTATTAAATAAAAAAAATATTAAAATGCAGGATATTATTCAAGAAAAGCTAATTTCTTTTTTTATACTATTGCTAATTTAAATAAACTAAAGAGATAATTTGCTATTGTAACTATCAAATAGGTACAACTTTATTTTGATATTCAATCAGAAAATAATAAGTTTCAAAAAACTACAACCAGGTATCAAACCGGTGTGTTGTCAAAAAATAGCCACACTGGATTGCATAAAATTTCGATTTTTTTAAAAAATTCAAAAATATAAATTTTATTTTTTTTTAAATCGGCTTTTCTCGATTTTAATCAGATTTTTTTTATTTTTTAAAAAAGGTAAATTATAATTTCAAAACCTTGTAGCATTTATTATGAAAAAAAAAATCGTAAATAATCAGTAAAAGTTTAAAGAAACAATAAAGAACTACAGTAAAATCCGTTTATAACGATACCGCTTATAGCTTTAATCTAGTTATAACGCCGAAATACTGTAATGTTATTTTATTTAAATCAGTTAGAGATTATCGACTGTAGCGATGAAATTTATGGGTTCCCTTCGATGTTGTTATAACCAGATTTAACTGTAACACACTCCAATGTAAATTTAACAAAAAAAAAATCACACATTAGCGCAAAAATTTATAAAATTAATTTTTATCGACGAAGTTACAGACTTAGTAGTTCTTGAAAGTATTACCACATGATAACATTAACCACACGTATTTTTCTCCAATTTTCGTAAATTTTGAATGTTAAATAACAATTCCAGAACAAGTGATTTAAATCAATAATTTTTTTAATATTAATATGATTTAAACCTAATTTAACTCAAGTGATTTAAAATAATGCAACCCTGTAGCTCCAATTTAAATATTGTTTTATTTTTATTTTTACCAACGGAGTCACAGACTTAGTAGTTTTTGAAAGTATTACCACATGGTAACATTACCCACATACATTTTCCTCCAATTTTCATAAATCTGGAATGTTAAATAACAATAATTTAAATAAATATTTTTTTAATCATTGTAATTTAAACCTGATTTAAATCACTAATTTAAATCAAATGATTTGATTTGATTTTTTTAAATTTATTTATTTTACTGTATAAATTGAATAATTTTTATGATTGAGAGTTGAGGGATAGAAACAGTGTTTTGTTTTGCGCGTTACCAAGGCGACGGCGACGGCGACGGCAAGTGACGCCGTGCGCGCGGGCGAAGTTAAGGGTAGTTGCGGCGTATCTGCTAGTGACAGTGTTATATTTGTTCACTCGCCACTTCATTCCGGTCGACACCTACCCATTTCCCATCCGTGCAGGGTGGTCGTCAACTCAACAGTAACGCCTTCAAGATTTTTCAGCTACGCCTGGAGTAATTGAGGGCGGATTGTTGGGGCTGCTAGGCCGGTGCAGGAAATAGACTTGATTGCATTTTCCCATCTTTTATGTTAATGTCATTACTTCTTATTTATTTCTATTTCTGTGCCAATATTTATGTCTAGTTACGATATTTATCTCAATTTCGTCGAAAAAATACTAATAAATAAATTTTTTAAATATTTCAAGATTTTACATTCTTTTTTTTCAGCAGTAACAGAGTTTTCGCAATATCTACAGATTTGTTATTTATACTAAAAAAACAAATCGTTTTGAAAATAAGATATTTAACCATTTACCCGCCGCTCTGTCATCCGCACATACAAGTACTTTGAAACTTTCATCCCTATATAATTACAGTATTTTAAACAATATTTTGAAGAAACAAAAAATTTATGAGACGTAGATTAGCTTATTTTACATGTTACCATTTTGGGAACGTTGGCGTTTATAGATATCAAAATATGGATATTCAAAAAATATTTATTATTTACTTCTTCTTGTTACATAACTCAATTTATAAATAGAATATAAAATAAAAATACTACTTTTTGTGGTACATTTCGAAGCATATATTTTTGTGCAACCTTTTGTCACATTTATTGCATCTCAATCTTGTATTAGATTGGCAAAGTGTAAATCTACTTTGGGAACTTGGTACTGGAAAATGATTGATACCATCATATCGAATATCAGAAATTACTGATGTACTTGGCCCACCCAGTCTCCCTCTCATTATTGCACCAGATTTCAGTAACGATATGGCAACATTTCTTCGAAATTGAAGATGTGTAATTTTTTCTTCAGGATATAAATATTGATAGAAACGAAATGCAGCAATAATAGTTAAATTCAATCCATGCGCGAAATGATTCCACCACCATTTTTTTGATCTAAGTCTAGGACGGTAACTTGAACACAGTCTATCCAATCCATCGACACCTCCCATTGCTTCATTATATTTGCAAATTATATTTGGTTGAGAAATTTCTTTCTTATTTTGTTGTTTGACTATTTTAGTAGTTTTATGCAAAGGTTGTACTCCATAATAATTACTTGTTACTATTACTACAGAACTATCATTCCATTTGACGCATATAACTTTACCATCTGATTTGTAGTCATAAGAACCACGTTCTTTTTTTCTAATATCTGATGTATTGCATAAAGTACAATTTTTAGTTCGATTTTCTCTTATTGTTCCACATGCTCGAAACCCCTTTACAGCTAATTCAGTTATAAGAAAATGACTCGTGAAAAAATTGTCAAAAAATACTATATGACTCGCATGATCTTCCACAATTGCTAACAAATTATGAACTACACGACTTCCTGTAGAGGACTTTTCATCCAAGCTAACCTACATAGTGTATTCCCCGATTTGGATTAGGTTACGCGCCAACGTTCCCAAAACGGGACATGCATTTATATCTCATTATAAAATTCTAATGTAAACTTGTAAAATTTTATGCAACATATGCTTCGATTCTTTATACTTAAGAGAACTAATTATCAATAAAATAATTAAAAATGTAATGCTGGGTATTTTTTTATACGTTTTTTGGTGAATTCATATTTTATTGCAAATATTTTTGTATTTCTGTAAACCATATTACAAATATATATGCAAGCAGCTTGCAAATGAGTAAGTTTTATTAAGTAAGCAACCTAACTGTGCAACATACTAGGTAAAAACCTATTATTTTTACCATAGATTACGGATAATTAATTAAGAAGCATGTGTTACCATTTTGGGAACGTTGGCGGGTAAATGGTTAAGGCGAGTAATTGAGAATGCTTATCGAAGCATTTAATAGTATTACTTTATTAACTAATTTTTACAATTGTATTTTTATAAAATTTAAATTTTTGCTAGTAAAATCAGTTAAAGTCGCAAATTTAATTAAACAAAATGTTCAATTTGATAAATTAATTTATTTATTAATATGCTTTTATTGGCAGCCATTTGTTTTTATTTAACTTATGTTTTCTTAAGTAAATAAGCAACGTTTTATTGAGGATTTTAATTTTAACAGTAGGTACAATTGTAAGTGACTACTTTATATTTAATTAATTAAAAAAAAAATACACGACATTGTATTAAAATTTTGCTGTTTTAGACTGATTGATAACCAGGGTTGGCCTGATTTAAATCAACTGATTTTTTAAATAAAAATCATTGAAGTTTATCAAATATAAAAAATATATATATATTAAAAATTTAATTATTTGCTACAAAAATTTTAATAATAGCCAATGTATGTTCTGTATATAATATTATCTTAAAATTAAATGATATTTTATTACTTTAATTGTCATATAATAGAAGAAAAATGTAAGTATTTAAATGTATCACAAATGAATCGTTTTGATTTTATTACAGATTTTCTTTTCGTTTATGAAATTAAATATTTACATTGCTTTTAAAACAATTAAAAAAACACTTGGATATCTTTAAAAATTAACATTAAAAAATCATGATTTTTGCCAACCCTGTTTATAAGTAATACATTATATGCTGTAGTTTCCTTGTAGAAGTTGCAAGCTCGCAACCTATATCTTGAAAATGCAAGTAAAATTTTCTAGAAATAGATGACATTCTCATATTGATTTCATACTCTTTATTCTAACATTTTCAAAATTACACAAAAAAATATAGATTTGAACTGTAAGCTGTAGGTTCTACAGACTGACAACCTTTGTCGCTAAAATGCAAGTAAAACTTGACACTAAACAATCACTAAAGTTCTTGCAGTTATGCTTCCAACAAATATATGGAAATAATCAAATTTAGTTAAAACCTAGACTCTTACAACAATACATATCCCAACCCTTCTACCACCCCTCCCTCCATTTTGTGCACCAGGTGACCGCCACCCTGCCCCCCCCAGCGCGTGTCCATCTGGCAAGTGGGGTGAGGGAGCCAATGGCGTGCGCCCAGCGCCCTACCGGATAACCCTGCAGGAACATGTGTCCCCTGGTCGCGCGCCATGCAATATTCATACGCGCTGACGTTTTATGTCGCGCACTGGCCACTTCGGGAAATTGTATCTAACTTTTATAGCCGGCGAGGGGGGGGATTATATTAAAGGGTCGATACTTCATTATTGATTATATGTTGTCTATATTGTATGTTATTATGTTGAATCAGGAACCACATTTTTTGTAATGGTACATATCCACATATTTAATTACGGTTTTGAAAGTACTGTATGAATTTAACATATTTTTTTAACTTGAAATTCGTTTCTTTTTTTGGTTCTGTACCTAGGTATTTAAAAGTTTGTCTAGTTTGATTATCGTGCATCGAAAATAATATTGTAAGACTTTCTTAAATTTTATGTGCTTATATAAATTAAAATATATTCAAATAAATAATTGAAAATTACAAATTTTGCATATAGACCATGAATTTTTATTCAGAATTATTATTTTTATTCAAATCAATGAAATGCACATTGCAATTTCTACAATTTTTTAGTTGTCTTCATTTATTTTTTTTAATAATCGTCCGAAGCATCTGTTAAATTAAGCGGATCGTAATTTTTTTTTCCATTTTAAAAATGTAATCTAAAATAATATAAACCTTTATTATTTAATAATAATAATACAAAAAATGCTGTAGTAAGTAGTATATTATACAACAAGCATGGAATGGTACTCATTTCATACGAGTATGCAATGGACATTCCAAACGAATTGTACCCTATACTTTTTCTACGGCGATATTGTTTCTTAATTCATTTATATTTTAGTAATAAAGATGTTTTTATTTCACTACTTCTTAGCGTCTGACGTCTGACTACAAAAGAAAAATTAAATAATACGATTTTTGACAGAACTGTAAGATATTACTTTTATACCTTAACTTTGTCTATGGTTACCGTGGGAAATGAAAATGTGTTTGCAATATACTATATATCCGTAGCAATAACAAAAATTCAACAAGCAAATATCCTAATGGTCGTCGGAAATTTTTTTTCCAGTAACGATGGCTCATTTGGTTAGTGCGCTCTGCCTCGAATTGAGTGAAATTGATCTGGGGTTGAAATTCTAGCTTCACAAATCTTTATCCAAATAAAGTTATAGCTGTGTTCGAATGGTTCGGAACCCACTATAAGCTATATTTTTCTGCAACTAATATGATCTCAAAATAGATAAAATTCTCATGTCAATTTTAATGGTAATTATAAATTGAAAAGTATTCCAAATATTAATTTACAAAGTTTTATTTATTTATATCTTACAATACGCTCCAAAAAACGATCTTACTTTTTTTACAGGCATAAAATTGCAATAATTTATTACCGTATCCCAGAATGGTAACAAGTATAATCCTTAGAACACATGAATCAATACTTTATACATGAATTTATTGAAATTAACAAATTTTATATTCAATATATAGAAACAATTAAATAATAATTATTATATAGGATAATGAAGGTCTGAAATTTACACAACTTTGAAATTTATTTCCGGCCTCTACCAGTTTCAAAAGCTTATGTGCTTTTTTCAGGAGATGAAAATTAAAAACCTGAAAATAAATTTCAAAGTTGACTACATTTCTAAATTTTCCTATTCACTATTTTAGCCAAAAAAACTTGTAGTAAATAATTATGAAAATAGACCGTTTTTGTTACAGATCGTCCCTTCTTCATGGCAGAGTTGGTAAGTGTGAATTTTTTACCTAGTTGGAATAAGAAGCTGGCCGGGTTTCGATACCGATATAACTAATTATTCCACTCGTCCCCCGATACAAGAAGCGAGTATCCAATACTGTAGCCTGCAAGATATATTCGCCACTTCTTACCGTGTTCGGACCTTGGGCTGTCGCCTCCGTAGCTAATCTCTAACAGCCCGCTAATGAACAAAAACGATCGGGGACCGGCCGATAAGCAGACGAATGATAACCATGGCCGGAGGGTACGAGCGGGTTTTTGGGGGACAGCACTGTAAACTTATTTGAATTTATTTATCTTAATGGTTCAAGATTTCATGCGTATAATAAATTTCTTTCTATGATCTTGAAATGGTTCCACATATATGTACACTTGCGATTTTATGAATGAAACTTTTTTTTATTTGATTTTCGCTTGTATTATTGATACAATATTTAAAAGTTTGATAAATTTTGATTATCTTGAATAGAAAATAAATTTATAGTTATAAAATTTAAGAGAGAGTATTTATAGTTCTAAATTTAGTGTAGTTGTAAGTATATAAGAAAGGAATTAAAACTTGAAATCATACTATAATAATTTTAAAATTGCGATATTCTAACGTAAAGTCATAAAAAATAAAGATTTACACATTGTACAAAACTTTTGATTTGTAATTAAAATGTGAGAAATATGCCAAAGTTAAATATAAAATATAGAAATAACATTTTTTTTAAGATTAAAAATAACATATATTATATAAATCATTAAAAAGGTACATTGTAACTCTTGCTTTCTATAGGTAATTAATATATAGAACCTTTACTATTAGTCTGTATATCTACAGCTTGTCTATGGTAATAAATCACAAATCACAATAGTTCTAAACTATAAAAATAACCTGGTGGTAGCATTTAAAATTCTACCTTTTTCGGAAATATCATTTTATAAATCTTTTTTACTGTTACTATTGGTGGCAGCGGTGGAATTTGAATATTCCTATTACCTTAACACTTAACATTCAGTTTTTAATTTTACGCTACCTTTTAAAATTACTTTTCGCTAAAATAGTAACAAAATTGTTATTTTTCAAAATATCTACGAATATTTACAGGAGGAAGAAATTTATAATTTTGGTAATTAAAATAAAAATAAGTATATGAATTAAACACTTTTATTTTTAACATCTATATTAATAAAAATAAGTAGTACCTAATAAAACCTAATGAAAAATATTTTTGTATAAGTTTCGTATTAAATAATTTTTTTTATGTACGTACTTCGTTTACAAGTTTAACAAAAATTTTGTTGTATTAATTTTGAATATATTTTTATTTTCAAAGACAATAATAAAAAAAATATAGTATACCTATCATATGTAGTGAATGTGCTAATTATAATTAGCCATTTGGTTTTTGGTAATTGTTTGATTTTACGAAGAACATGAAAGAGGTAGTATATTTTAAATATTAGTGATATTTTTGGCAATTCGCCGCCAATGGCACGGAATCCCGGTAGCCATTGTCCACGGTCCCACAAAAACTAGCAGCGCGGCAACGTCGTTCAAGCGGACAAAAACTAATCTCCTCTGTAAGATTAGGTTAGAGCTTGGCCGGAACATAAATCATGGTGGCGGGGCTGCCTGCTGCCCGGAAACAGCCGGAGTATGCTCGCCGCCGCCGCCTCCGAGCCTTGCCGGACCCTAAGCTGTCTCTCTTCCGCTACGCCGCGTTTTTCTCTCTTGGACGCTCGGCGTCTTTGTTCCTCGCACGGCGCCCGCGTCACGTGTCCTTCTCGGCCTGTTTTCCTCGTCCGGAGTCCGGCGGATGGGTAGAAGCCAGGTCTGCATTCAGGAAAAAACCACAGAATAGGTTTATACAGAAGCGACAGTAAGACAGAGAAACGAAAATTAGAGAGAAATGGCGAAAGGCAACAAATTTAAAGGGCTCATTGTTTAAAATTGGAAAGTTTCGTCACATCTTAGAGAGAGATAGGGGAAGTCATAGAACTGAATAGGGTATCTTGAAATGTACCGGCACAGAGTGTCGCTTCTGTATGTAACTACTCTATGACTAAACCACACGCCAACTACTATCTTCTTCATCTTCTCTTAATTTGGTTTCAACTGTTTAAATAACTGACAAAGAAAAATAGATTTTTAGTTTAATTACAGAGTAACAATAAAATATAAATAAAAAAAAATTTCGCGCAATCGGATCCAGAAACTCTGTTAGGGAGGAGAGAGTTTCCTTTTCTTTAAGTAATCATAAACAATAAAATATACATATGTATATGTAGAACAGAATAGCTTCATCAAATTCATCAGAAGACAGCTTTTCGTCGATGCAATTCGAGTCATAAAACATTCTTTAGATCCAACTCTTTATCCCTGATGCAAATTCAAATAAATTCAAATGGGCAAGTCTGTATTTACGTAAGATTAATTATGATTCAAACCAAATCATATTTTTTGTTATAAATTAAATATTACACTGTATTGTTCATCGCCATTGACACTAGGACAGTAGGAGAATTATGGCCTGTTAAGGACAATTTTTACTTGCATTTTGGTGGAGTAATTAACCTACATCCTCTTGTCTTAGACTTAAGGCTAAGCTTATAGTGGGTTTCGAACCACTCGAACACAGATTATTTAAGAAAGTAGCTGACACTGGAATATGAATCCCAAACCTCAAACTCTATTTGAGTCGGAGCGCACTAATCAATTGAACCACTGTTGCTCGTGGTTATATTGTTTTTATAACGAAACCATTTAATGATCCGCACATTAAAACATTAAACTTAAACTTATTGAAACCCTACAAAAATATAATTTTATGTTGTTGGGAATTATTTTTAGTCCGGCCCTGTGCATCTGGCGATTTTCCCGCTACCCGTAGGCCACTTAGCGGCCATGCTGGCCCTGGACTGCATCCGGACACCACGACCAAACGCAAAATCAATATTTAAAATTCTTTTCCTACATCTTCCACCTACACATATTTCTATTTCCTTTCTCTCATTCATTTTGTTATTAAATTCCCATAATATAATTGCCAAATATTAGGTCATGTCAAATAAATCATAATCAAAATATAAACAAAAGAAAGTAAAACATTTGTTATATTTTAAAATGTTTTACTTCTATTTACTTCATAAATAATACAACAACTAAAATTAATTAATAAATAAATATTTTCATTTCATATTTTCCTGTGTAGGTACGTCATACAAATATTTCCAATGACACTTATACATTAACATATTATATAGTCAGATATAATATTTTTTCATTAATGTTTTAATGATATGAATAATTGTAAGCATTAAATATTTTTACTAAAATTTTTACACTAATGCAATTTAAAATATTATTCATATTTGTGTAAGAAAATCTTACTAATTTAATATACATAGGTTTATATTATATTGTGGTCCAGCAAAGAACAAAACTAAGTATAAAAAGTTGCAAATAAATAAATTTGTACTGTCTAGTGGCCCAGATTTTACAAATACTTTAACACTATTCAAAATCTTGCCGGTGGTGCGAAATAGCTATTTATGTAATCAATTAGGAAATGCCTTTTGGATAACGCTGGAATATTCGCAGAGGGAGCAAAGTGAACCCCGCAAAATCACACAAGTTACACAAAATTGCATTTTCTAACGAGTTTCATACAAGATTTTTTCTAATTTTGATTAGATTTTTTAATTTTTTTTTTTTTGCTTATTATAACATATAATCTGTCGTTTTTTAAAACTGATTAACCTTTGGAAACTGCACACTTTTCATAACCAGTTAAAAAACGATTTACTTTTCATCACTCAGTGATGAAAAATTTTTATTTCCTAACTGGTTATGAAAAATTTGGCAACTTAAAACGTCCGTCAGTTTTGAAAAGTCACATTTTATGTGTTAAAATTAGAAAAAATATAATAAGCGATTTGGAATTTTAGTCGGTATACTATAACTAACTCTCGCACAATATTATGCACTTAAATTCCTTGTAGCTAGCTTAAATATCTATTAAAAAACAAAATATATTTATTAATAATATTTTATTTGTTTATAATAGCTATTTATGTAATAAGTACATAATGTAGGTCTTTATTGGCGAGTCCTACAGTATATGGCAGAGTGAGCAAAGCGAACGAGGTAAATAAATAGGGCGAGTCAATAAAGTCTAATTATGTACGAATTGCATACAAAACTTTATGTACGACTGCGAAAATCGGTTTCTCATATTAAAAAAGTAAAATGTTCATGATTTTATACGAATGAATCATGTGTGCTTTTCTGTTGTATGAACACGATTTTGTTTGGGCCGGTGTCAATGTCAAAATTTTGTTTGAAGCAAGATGCAAGCGTGACGGTCTTAGATTTCTAATAATGAAAAAAATAATAAAGATTCATTATTTCCTCAAGAAAGCATATATACGAAGAGACATACAATGCGAATCGGAAATGGTGTTCTAGTAAGAATGTTGAAAGAACTTCTGAAAATTATTTTATGGCCGCAAAACTATGATTGAAATCAAACTTTAACGTACAGTCGTACATAAAATATATTTTAATTATACATATTATGCAAAATATAAATTCTAATCAGTTTTTGTTACATTCTATTGATAGTTTGTATTCATCTTATATTAATAATTTGATTAAGAATACATGGACATTTACTTAAAATTTATAAAATTTATTAATATTTATAACAGCTAATAAAACTATTACACTAAACAGTAATAGTTATTTATGGTATAAGTGTGTTACATTACAGATAAGTCATGTGGGAAAAGTTTAGCTCACGAGGTCGTTAGGCCGAATGTGGTATTTTTTCAAGTGAGGTAATTAACACACGTGTGCCATACAACATTTTATCCAACACATTTTAATCATTAATATAAAATACAGATTTTTTACAGATGGAATTTCGAAATGACATTTAGTAACAAAATAGTGTAGAGAAGGTTTTATAACGTAGTTACTATGATACGAACCAAAGTGTACAGTGAGCTAATATATTTAGCTCACTAGTGACTTATGACCTACTTTATTTATCTAAAGACAGCATACTTATATCGTTATAAGTATACAGTGTTGGATAAAATAAATAATCAACCTATGAATATCTCATAATAAAATCTTATATACACAGTATGAATTGTCGACTCCTGAAAATTTCAGTTGGTTAACATTTCATCCTCGCAAAGTGAATATTCTCGTCAATCAAGCTCATTCCGCAAACCACATTCCACATTACCCTCGCCTAACGCGTATTGTCCTGTTGCTGGCGTCTTCCACGTGGAGTACGCGTGCAGGGAAGATTCGGGAGACCGCGGAGCGAACCCACTTCGCCGTCTAGTTAGGCGTGCGGTCGCGACCGGTCGGACCAGCACATGTCCACCACTAATGCGTAATGATAGTGTTAACTACGTGGTGAGAACTTCAGGCGACCTGCGACTGAAGGGCGGTAAATAGTGGCACATGTAATTAAAATGTCATGAACAAAGTTGTGCAAGGTAATTACTTATTTTTAGTAATGGTGAATTGCAAGCTAATTACAATTTATTTTTTGTTTCATATGTAAAAATGAGACTTTATAAAAATTAGGACGATTAATGAAACAAATTGTCAAAATATTTTGTATTCATCTCATCTCTTAAAATAAATAAACCTTATGAAAAACAAAAAAAAAAATCATGAAAAATATTTCATAGTTATAAATATAATATTTTTCATGATTTAAATCAGGCCAACCCTGTCTGAAGTTCAATTACGCTTTTTACCTCACGTCTATCAATATATAGATAAGGGAGGTATTGTTTTTGGTCAGATTTCTCGAGTGTGAGTTTTCAACATACATATGTATACGAATTAAGGTCCCTAGAATACAATTATGCAATATTTACCGTGATGTCTGCATGTCCGTGTGTGTGTGTGTTTATGACGATTTTTCGTCCACGATTAATCCAACACGATACATGTGAAAAATATAATATTTGGTATTTAAAAAATGTAATGAACTGATTAGATTTTGACTGTACAATTGGTTAACCGGAAGTAATACTTTACTTTAAGCTTTAAGCAGTGTTTCCTAAAAAATACCTTAAAACATAGTTTGAAAGATAAAATAAGTAAATTTAAATAAGTTTTGTTGTAAAATTAAAAAAGGTGGAAGATGTAGGTATATAAGAAATATATTTGCATGCGTGAATCAAGGTAAGTTCGGTTCCGGTTTTAGTAACGTAGCTGTTTTTTTGGTCATACAAATTTTATGAAATAAATTTTAGTTGAAATGAAATGAATTAAAAATATTCTAAACTGCAATAACAAAAAATTTTGAAACTACAAATTGAATGCACTGAAAAACATATAGAATATATTATTACAGTGGCGGGAGGTAACGTGTTGGACACATCAGATTTTTTGATATAAAAATGGAAAAAGTTTAGTCATTAATATTATATTCTATCTTTAGTTCATTATTTATTTCGTATATTGTAATAAAGTATTTTCAAACTCTAAAATAATGTTTCTAGAAACAAATAATATACTTATCAGATTAAAGCTATTATAAAAATAAAAGTAAAATAAATGTCATACGTATATGAAGGTAATTTAACATAAAATAGAAAAGAAGTAGCGAAAGCTTTAAAGCCGTGAGTAAGTTATTATCTAGTTGGTCACGCTTATACTGTGTTTACGTTAGGACCCCATCCCCTGCATGGACGTAGGTCGGAACTAGCTTCGCCAGTCGCCCTCGTGCCGTCAGACGCATGGCCATGTTATAAATAAGGATTAGGCCGGTAATTTCGACCCCTACGGCCCATAGATTCCTTTTAGAGTTATTTATTTTAAAATATTGGCAGCGGCTAAAAGCTCCTGACCGGCGCTAGGGCGAGCGAGAAACCCGATCCGGTCCACTTATTTTAATTTTCCCCAAAAATTTTACGTCCGTCACGGGAAAGCAGGAGACGAGGTGGTCCGGTACTGAAATGGGGATACGCGAGCTCTTTTATGGATATATTTCGATAAGTGAAATATGTACTACATTTCCATAAAACCGTAATGTACTTCACTATAATATCACCAGTAAAATCTTTGTTGTATTTTTTCCTTTAATGTTCAAACATAAATATTCTGAATTTAGTAGCAAATTAATTAGGAAATAGTCCTATAAAATTAATTATTAAAAGCAAATATAGAAAACAATTAAGAACAAACAAGCACAAATAAGTGATAATAAATAGATCAATTATGAAAATATATGGTGTAAATGTAAATTCTGGGTCAAATAACAAAAGAAATTATTGATGAAATTACTTTTTTCTGTGTCAATTTTATCAGTAATCTGAATTACTTGCTTAGTGCTTCGTTTTTCTTGCATTTCATATACACTAGTCAGCCTGTACCTTTTTGCTATGAGATCTTGCAAAAAAAATTAAAAGAAACTTTTTTTTTTAATCGAACCTACAATGTCTAATTTGTTGCTCTATTATTTACATTGAATTTTATATAATATCGTTTTAAAGTATTATACTAAAAAAAAGTCGAAAAAATTGTGACGTCTGCAGGTTCTGATGTGATCTGGATACCAAATCCCAACTATTGTAGTTTGGAGCATTTGAAAGTTGGTAAAGTGAACAGTCTGGGATTAAAAGCATTGTAAGACTTTTGTGCGCCATTATATTTGCACAAGATTATTCAATTTGTCGGTTTTGAAGTTAAAACATTATATTTGACGTTTGAAACGAATTGAAGATGGGTATAAAACCTTGATATACATCACCGGACAAGGGGGGAAGTGGGGTAATTCAGTCGCGCTTTGAAATAGTTTTTCTATTATTAAAAGTTAGTTTGAGAAAAAAAAATACGGATCCAATATTTTTCATTATTCTATTGATTAAAACTAAAAATGAAAAATCGTGCATTTCCCATCATGTGTGATTCCAGCACTCGATCTCGTCTCGTGCTAAAACTTTCACACCTTGCCCGAATTTTTGCATTTGTTGCACAATATACTATTTCTATCTAGCAAACGATTGCGATAAAATGTACTAAAACGAACTGAGCTATACAGGTGAATGTGTCCTTGGATCCGATCAGATTATAAAATGACTAAGAGCTTTAATAAGGGCATTAATAGTAAAAGAGATCCGAAGTCATTTAGAATTCTGTGAAAATATTTAAAAGGCAAACTGGTTGGTAGTAAAAGTTTGAGGTTATGCGACACGAGTCGGCCAAACCATCCTAACCTTAACGATATCCTATGTCGGCGCGAGACCCTTGTCGCGGCGTCGCTGCCGTCACGAGCGCCCTGGGACGTCCCTCGGACACTTTCCAAATTTCAATGCCTCCTCAGGGATTCTTTTAAATTTTTGACACATAGTAAAGCACAGAGTATGGTCATCCCTAGAAATGTGATACCCTCGCGTTCCCAATTCACACCGGGACGCCAACGCCGACGCCGACGCCGACGACGGCGACGCTCTTCCCTCCCGCCTCTCAGTTAAGCTTGGCGTTATTATAACGCGTTTTAGGTAATGTGAACATTATACGCTTCGTAATGTCACGCGTTATCGGTGATGATGTTTTCCGACCTTTATCTTCATTGGAACATGTTCCACTTCTGGTAATACTGAAAACTTTTCCAAACCGGAAATATTATATATATTTTCAATTTATTTCCAAGAGAACAATTTTTAAAGAAATTTAAATAACAATTAACTTTTTCTTTAATTCTGTTGTACAATATTTCTAGATAGAACAGACGTCAAGTATCAGAGGTACATGTTTAGAGACAAGTTTTACTTACATTTTACTAGTGTAGGTTGTCAGCCTAGAGCCTCGGTATTTTATTAAAAAAGATTGGCAAAGCTGGAGTTTAAACCCCAGACCTTAAAGTCCGCTCAATTTGAGTCAGAGCATGTTACAAAAGTCAAATATTGCTGCCCGTTAAATAGAAATGCCCTAATAATGTGCATTTAGGATTTAATTTTTATATTATGGAATATGGAATATTAAAAAAATAGTGATATTTGGCTACTTGGTCTCTTGATTCAGGCTTATGTTTTACATTGTTGCTAGATGAGGGTAATTTTAAGTTTTAATTACACAAGCAAAATTATACCTCTGGTTTCATATTAATTATTTTATGACTTTAAGGAACAATTTCTGTATCGAAAACAAAATTTAGTTCAAAAATCTTCTTTTGGTGTTCCCTGTATTTGAGATCTAAAAATCACCGTATAGGGGTAGTAGGGTTATACAATAAGCACAATTTCAAACTAATCATTTTAAATTCGATATGGTCTCAATAAAAAATGTAATTCTTTTTCAATTCCTGGTGACTAAGATTAATGGAATTTAAAAGTCATAAATTTTTATTTTGTACCGGACGAATAGAATTGATGGTTAACAGATCTGAGAACTTCTGCTGAGTACGGGAAGTAATATTATTGGTCTTTTAGGATTTTATTATAAAATGTAATAAAAAGTAACTGCCCAGTTTTTTGAAATGGAAAACACTTTTGTTAAATTTATGTTATTTCTGAAAACTTTGAGAATATAAATGAATTACGATTATAATCCAAAAAATTCTAAAAATTATAATATCGCCTTAAATATTATAACATTCTTTAAGCTTAAAATTGATTTAAATAAATTTCTTTAAATGTCACAAGTTTAAAAATTCCTAATTGTTCCTCATATACATAGAAATTACAAAGATTTACTTGATTTGGAAGAACAAAAACCATTTGCTGAAATATTGATGTCTAAACACAAATGACTTATAACATAATAATAAATCTGATATTCCTGCCATGTTTTAGTAAATAAATTATTATCAATATTAGTAACATGCTAAGGGTTGAAAGTAGCTTTTCTACACTAAAAAAATTAAAAACTTACGAAATACGGTACCTATACGAAA
The DNA here is from genome assembly GCA_035578165.1 of Stenolophus ochropezus. Taxonomy (NCBI): domain Eukaryota; kingdom Metazoa; phylum Arthropoda; class Insecta; order Coleoptera; family Carabidae; genus Stenolophus; species Stenolophus ochropezus. The sequence continues at coordinate 6,518,986 of JAQOWZ010000009.1, forward strand.
ACAGATAACAGGTCTTGCTTTATTCATAGAAATATTATTTATACCTAAAATAAAATATTCAAGACTTACAAAAGCCGTTAACCGGGAACAAATTTAATTTTAATGATATTATGTCAACTTTTAAATTTTATGTTTTTGTGTTTATGATTACCAAAAGAAAAGGTAATTCGTCTCTCATAAGGGGAGTTTATGGATCCACCACTGTAAAGATTATTAATAAGCAAAAATCTAATGTGGACACTTACATTCGTACATTCCTTGTACGCCTATGAAATTATACATAATTTTTGTGTTATGCGAAAAATTCAAAAACATTTTGAGGAAAATACCTTTTTGGCACTGCCACTTGTAATAAAAAAGGTGCTCAACTAGATGTTGAAATCTGAACTAGAAGTAGAACTTTGTTCTTAGTAGTAAAAACAGCAAACCGTCGATATGATATGATATGAGTAGATGATGAAGATAAATACAGTAATGGAAAATAGTGAAACAATAATTGATATTTAGTTGAGTGGGTGTGAAATAGGCAGTAAACAAGCGCCGTAACCATAGCGACGGGATTGTTATAGGATATTACCTGAGGGAACGATCTTCCAGTTTGACCAACAAAGCCCAGTGCGTTATTAAGGATCCGGTGGAGCCGAAACTCCAAAATACATAACAATTATAATCCTTCGATATGACCGGGGCCTGGTCCTGGCCGGCGTAGGTACGGAGCAGTCCGCCGCCGCCACAATAAGCGCTATTACAATTCCACGTCACATTTAATCTGCCTGCGCAAACATAGATGTTTAATTAAAGGATATGGCACCAGGGCGCGTCCTCTGCGCACAGCGCTGCCACAACAGCTAAGTCAAATCAAACTAACACGCTTATTAACACTAGATGTATTATTTTTTGGTATAACTTCAAACAGAAAAAGTGTGAGCAGGACCGCCGATTGGTTAAAAAATAAACACTTTTCACTTTATTATGATATACAATAGGTACCTGAATAGAGGTGTTGCTGACACCTACCTTTCTGCTTTTTTGAAATTTAGAAATACAAATATAATTGTCGTGATCATAGTTGACAAGTTGATTAGTACTTTTTAGGTTATATGTTATTAGGTATTGTAATAATATCTTTTGCATGAAATGTACTTTCTTTACTTAACAATTGCCGTTATAAAAATTCCGACACCTTATTAACTTCAACACATAAAAATTACAGAAATGATTAATAGAGAATTTCACCTAAATAAAATTACATATTTTGGTTAAACTTTATGTGTCCCTTAAATGGACAATATCATATCGGAATAAAATGTCAAATAAACAATTTAACATTACTGTCAAAATTTGGATTAGCATTTTTTTGTTTGTGTTACTTAAAATTTAAGCCTTGTTGAAATCTTCTGATAGTACCACTGCAATATTTTGTCCGAGTACTAGTTATTTTAAAAAATTTTATCATCAAGAGGTATACATTTTCGGTACAATATTTTCAAAAATGTGTTTTTGAGAATATCACAAATAAAAAATCAGAAATTAGCGAAATATTTTATTATTTTGGCGATATGGCGCTCCTTCGATGAGGCGCCTTCGTTGTGTTTATAAAAATTTAATATTTAATTAAAAGAATACTGTTAGCAAAATAAGAGTTGAGCTTTTGTAGTAGAGATGAGGCCGAATCCAAATAATTATTCGATCGAATATTTTGTTTTAATATAAAATAATAAATAATAATAAATTAATACAATTAGGATTATCATAAACAAAAGTTAACATCTTGAAAAATATTTGGACAACTATTAGATATATTTCTACGGGCAGTGGTGGGTCACTTAATTTGCACGCTCCAAATCGAATTGAGTGAAATGTTATTCCTGATGTTCAAATCTTATATGCGCCAATCCATTTTTCCAGACGAAAATATTTATTTCCGTCGCCTAATCATAAATCGTGGGTAATTGTTCCTTTTGACAGATGGTGTATTAAATGGAAATAAATAATTTCCTGTAGTAGCCGCCTAAAATTTTTATTTTGTTTTTCAATTTGCCCCGTTTTAATTCTACATTACAAATTTTCTAACATAAAATTTAATTTTAGGTATGCGACCAAAATATCCAGACAACATCTACCCCAACAATACTGTACAAATATTTGCAGGAATCAATTTGGACACTTGAAATCCATCTATCGTGTTTGATGTCGGCGTCGTTAAGACTCCATCGCATTACATGTTTAGAAGCACTGTATTAGGAACTTAAACACAAGTGTCCGAAGACGAGACTCGCTGAGTTCCTTGTGTGTTTAGCAGCGAGAGCCTGTCCGCAAACACGAGCATTTCCCGCGCACGCGTACGTGGATAACGCGCTGTTTACACGCTGATTTACACGCGATTTATAAAGATATCGCGCCGCAAAAATGCTTTGTAAACACACTACGCCCCGACTTCACTTTATGTGGTCAATCAACTGAGCCTAATGTCCAAAGGGAACTTTATTGGCGCGGGAGATGGACAAATTTTATTCGGTACTAAAAGGGATATTATATTTTTGGGTATCTAAACTTCGGGGTTAATTTAGAATTTATGAGCAAGTTATTGTCGTTTCAAATTACAAAAAATGTCAGGAATAAGAAAAACTTGTTATTTAATAACTTTTTTGAAAAATTGTGATAGTGTATCTATTTACCACTTGCTTTTTAAGAGTTAATAAATTTTACAAATCTATTTTATAGTTATAAAGATACAAGTATGTTACATTACAAATAAGTCCGTTAGGCCGAGTGGGGTATATTTCTCCAATAGTTTAGGTAATTAATACACGTGTGCCATACAATATTTTCCAACACCTTTTAATCATTGATATAAAATATATAAAAGATTTTTTGACAGTTGACGTTTTAAAATGACTTTTCAAAAAGCAGAGAAGGTATTATAACGTACATAGTTACTATAATATGAACCAACAAACAGTGAATTATAATTTCTGACCCACATGTAATTTATGACCTATTTATCTAAAACACCGCAGTTGTGCGGTATTGGATAATTTATTTTAAAATGGGTTCTTTAAAATGAGAAAAATAAACTAAATTTCAAATATTGGTGCCTCGTATTTATAATACCGAAATTTGAAAAAATAATAAATATATACCTACGACTAATAATAAATACATATGAAATATAAAACTACTAAAGGCAAAGAATATTTTTTCGACTTTCGTTTGAATAAGTACAAAACTGTATTTGAAATAATGAATTTTTGATATTTTGATGATATTTGTAAAATAAACAAAAAATACAATACCAAGGACTGCTTAATTTTGTCCGTTACTAAGTTACTACAACAAAATTGTTGGTTATAAACAGGTTAACGATATAAAATAAAATTGTCATTTAAGTTTTTTGAATTGTAAAACACACCTACTTTCCACTTTGATTCCTCATGAAATAATGTTCGCTTTATTTCACTTGTAAAATAATGGAATTAGTAACCAAACTTAAATTAGGGAAATAAAGAGTTTCTTAATAAAGGGAAGTAGAAAAATGTATTATTATTTATTACTAATATTAATTTGCTTTTTTTCTACATCACCTTAAGGATTCCCATAACTAAAGAGAAGGTTGCACCCAAGAAAATTTGGAGATATCTAATTTTTTAAACATTTATCAAATTTTTTATGTTAAGTTCGTTCAATAACTTTCAAATGAGGACGAGTTTTATTTTTATTATTACACAGGGAATAATTTTAAAAATGTATTTAATTAGTAAACAAGTTGCAAATATGAAAAGTAGGATCTTGCGATTTTCGCCGCGGCGAACTAAGTCGTAAATATCGATTGGCAACGTGCGAAATTTCGCGGCCAAGTAAAAGCAACACTCCGTCTCTGTCAGACCCAGACCACAACCAACACTTGTGCATCAGCCGATTTGTACAATGACATACTTTATATGTCCATCGTTTTGTTACTGAGGGACGTAAAAAAATAAAAGAAAAAATTCACACCGTCCCTTCCGAAACCCATTCACCCCATATATGCCGGTAAATAAAACTCCCCTTCATATGATTAACGTATACTTCAGGTGTGCTACATGTAGGACTGCAGGGATATTTGGTTGGCAGTTTTTTTACAGCTCTAAAAAAGTCGCATTGTGTGACAATGACAACTCGAAACTAAATAGAAAAAAATTGTGTACACATGAACCCTCTTTTTTAACCGAATCCATTTTAAAGTTTAATGTGACTTACGGGTGTAATCCACGCTGTGCTGGATGAAGCAGACCACAACAGAACTCAACATTTCTAAAGTCGCCCTGGATTGCAATTTGTCATTTTTCATTTCTATAGCAATGTTTAATCCCTCTTCTAAATGTAAACTGAACAGAACATCAAACACTAGATAATAAAAATAAATCCTCTAAATAAAAAGATCACCAAAGCATATATTATTCTGCACTATTAAACGAAAGATTTAAAATTATTTTGTTTTTGCAGTAAATATTTTTATTTAATAACATAGTAATGTTAAAAATAAAACATTTGCCTTTTTCAAATTAAATTTTACTTTTAACACCTTATATCATTCATATTAAAAAAATTACATTTATTTAACAACAATGTTTATATTTTGTAGATTTTTTTTATTATAAATTAATTAGAATGTACATTTTATTTGATTTTTTTATAGTGGAGTAAATAAAAAAAATTAAGAAGTGAAGAGTCTTTGTAACTAGATTATAAAGTCACAAACTACAACGTTTATATATCTATTAATTTATTTCAAGATGCTCCTCTCTACAAATACATAAATGAATTAAATTTGAATAACTGAAAATAAAAATAATAATATAACATTTTTCGAACAACTTTTAACAAGAAAACGAACCATCAAAAGGAATAATACAACTCAAACGAAAGAAACACACATTATTTGTAGATAATTTGATAATTCGATAATCGAAATACACTGCAATTATTTTAAATAAATTGAATTGACATTATAAACATGTTTCACTTTAATATAAATATCACCTGGTTATTTCAACAAGTTTTATTTAATTTTATAATGTTTTTTTCATGTCTATGACGAGCTTATTCACTCCTCAAAAATATCTACTTCAATTGCAATGTTTATTTCATTATATTTTTTCTACAAAATTTAAGGATTTTTTTTAAATGTATTACATTGGTTTGTTGTAGATTATTGCAAGATAATTTTTTTTAATATTATTCCTAAAATGTTATTATTATTAAAATATTTACAAGAATTACATTATTTTATAAGTCTACATATTTTATTTTCTAATTTATGAATCTCAAATATTTGTTGAATTATTTACAAAGTTTAAATAAATTTGCAATCTCTAAGTAAACAAAATATACAAAGCATATATGTTTAGATCTCAATATTTTATAAATGTTTCAAATATGTAGCGTGCAAAAAGTGTGAGAAAGTGCAATTATTTGGCTTTGCAAAACAGTCCCTTTTCGATTAGTAAAAAGTTCAAAGTGAAACCGTTATGTTACGGGAATGTATCACCCATTACATTAGGAAAGTACACACAGACAGATAGGTCTTTTGTAGCGAAACGTAATATTTCATACGAACCTTTTTAACCCTTTATAACCGATATCCCGTGTCATATGTTACTACCTGGATGGCCAGGATCAGGTAGGCAGGAAGGGTTACCGTGTGAACTTTCCGGAAGCAAAAAATTCCCTACAAAAAATTGGGTTACTTTCCGCTACACTTATTACGACGTTTTAGAACTATTTATTGACTTTTTTACTAGTGATCGGAATCGCAGGATTTATGTAGTGGAATAACTCGACCCTATACCCTGAGATTTTCTATTTAATTTAAACTAATTTAATTTATTGCCGATCTGTCGTAAATCTCATGTTTGACATTTACTTGTTTGGAATACTTCCATTTCATTTTCAAATGCGTCATGGACATTTTAAAATCCTTTTATAATAAATTCCATTTTATTTAACTTTTATAAATTACCTCCATTTAGAAATGATTCGTCTGATTTTATTTTATTATGCACTCGATAAAGTGTATTATATTTTTTACATAAAAGCAAAGCACTGGCCAATGAAATGTATCTAATTTATGCATTTCTCTTATGAGTTGTCAATCCCATATTGAGATTATTTGCATTTATATAGACACGTCTGGTTTTAATAAATTTTTGGTAAATTATTCACAAATATGTATTTTTCTGTGTTACTTTTTGTTTTATTACAATTTTATTTTAGACATTATTATTTACCTTTACTTAGGGTTGGCAAAAATCATGATTTATTTAAAAAAATCAATTAAATAATATTTTTTTTAATTTAAAGATATCTATTTTTTTTAAACCAATAACTAGTTTTAAAAGCAATGTTTTATTACATAAACGAAAACGAAATATTCAATAAAACCAAAAAAATGGTAAAATTGGTGTTCTTATTGAAATATTACAATCAAAACTCAAAAAAAAAATATCTGAAACAAACTAGGAAAAGTAACTAAGAATTTTTACTTTTTTTAATACATTTAAATACCTACTTATTTTTGTTTCTTGTTTTATATGACAATTAAATTGATAAAATATCATTTAATTTTATGATATTATTAAATACAGAACATATTTTGGTTGTTATTAATAGTTTTGTAGCAAATAAATACATTTTTATTATATGTTTTTTTATGTTTTTATTAAAAAATCAGTTGATTTTAATCAGGCCAATCCTCCCTTTATTTGACATGAGACATTAATTTTCTCTATCATTACTAGGTCAATATTAATTTATTATTTGACCATTATTGACCAGCGCCTTGCATGCCTATGTTGCATCGTCCTCAGGTCACATGTTGGCGCTAGGTGAATAATAATAGTCTTCTCAACCTAGGTGTCTAATATATAATATAACCATTTACATAGTTAGGTATATTTGTTTTGATTAATGTAGGTAATAATAAAATCTCAATATTTCATAGAGAAACATAAGTTAAGCAAAGCCAACTACGGCCTGTTTCTAGATGGGTGACAGATTCCAAATACTTTTTATATGTTTACAATTATGAATTTAATTTGGGCAACAATATTACTTACAAATTACATTTTAAAACAATTAACATGATTAAATTATACATGTAACGTAGGTATCCGAATGGAACTACTACAGAATATGTTTCATATTTTCCGCTGGGTATTTTTGCTGATCGCATTGGATAAGGGTGTGGCCTGGGAAACTGACCACTCGGGGTGGACAAAAAACCGCCCCTCACGGACAGCGCGTGCGCACGAGAGATAAGGATGGACACGACAGCTCATAAATTGTCACCCGGATGCGAGCGAGCGTGTTGCTAATAAATTCATTTCACAGATTTTAAGCATGGTGGTGGCACGCCGCTATCCTTTATGGCAACATCAACATTTACAAACAATTGAATTTGCTATTGTTAGCTTAAATAGTTTTAGAAACATTCGTTGTATTTTATAGTTTATGTAAAAGGATATATATAACAAAACAAAATGTTGGATTTGTGAATTAGTTTATTGTACGTAAATAACAAAACTACAATAACTAGCAGGGAATGACACTTAGCAATTAGTATTTGCTTCTGCTAAGATGTATGTGTACGTCTTCGTTACATTCTGTTAGCCTGTTATCCTCATACGACGCATACAACGTTGAACGGAAGTTAAACAATTACAGGCAAAGGTTTAAAAACTAAAAACTATAAATAACTGTTTTAATTTCTCTGAAATAATAATAAAATTACAATGTTTTTGTATAAATATTACAAGAGATTAATGATTTTTATTTACAACCTTTTTTGTTATATGGATTGTGTACCTATATTAAGATTTCTGTTTCAATGTTAGAAATAATTTATTTACAAATTATTTCAGATGTACATCTTACAGATTTGCTTAGAAGGGTATGTGAGGGTGAGATGAACCACATTTCGGAAAAATCATTATTACTCTATAGTAATAAATAATATTAAAAAAAAAAACATATTACTTATAAGAAAAGGGAAATAAATGAAATTATGTTCTGAGAACTCCTCCATTGTATTATAGCTGAGACGGACCAAGGTTATGAGGAGATGAACTGGTTAACAGATTATTGGCATTTTTCATATGTGGTACTTTCATCGTTTTTTTTTATTTAATTTGAATCCCGCACATTCATTTTTATAATTTCGGCTTTTTCATTATTAACACCCTTTGACCAACCATTTAAAAAGTTCTTCAGAACTCGTGGAACAGCAAGTAGATCGTCTACCTTATTAATTTGCGAATATTTTTTTTTTGTTTACCGGTTGGATTGATCCTATTGACAATAACAATCCTCGGAGTAGAGGTTAAATGGAACACTAAATTACTTATGACTGTGTACTGGTGGAACCACAATTTTAAGTTACGTTAAGTCTTATGCACATTATTATAAAGTATATGTACATAAATAATGTGTTTAAACATACCGAAGTATTAATTAACTAATTGTGCAGATAAGGTACAAAAAATTTTCGACAATTAAAAAATTAAAGTAAGTGTTCGGTTATTCAGTGTTGACTGCATTAATTTTCAAGCAGTTATTTCCACTGTCTCTATACAACAAAATTAACATCCCTGTGAGAGATATCATTATCTCTACTACCGGTTACCTGTCCATCTCTCCCTCACTTCATTTTAAGAAATTTGTAATATGATTGGAAATGAAATGCAATTTTATAACCTTTTCCTGCAATTTTGCACATTGTAGTAATATTGATATCAGCTTATAGATTATGGTGCCATTAAACTTAATAGTTTGTACCTATATTTATAATACCAATACCTACGTAAATACTAATATGTATTCTTCGCATTTAATTATTTTAAAAGTTTCAAAATAATTATTTATTTATTTAAAAAAACTGAAACAATAAGAATAAAAAAATATATAATTTATAATTTTTCTATTTGTTCATTGATTTGAAAGTAAAAATATTAATATTTGAATAGTAAATAGAAGTCCATTGACTTATCTTCTTTTATTCGAATTATATATTAATTAAATCTATAAGTCCATGTTCTTTAAATATTTGAATAAAATATGTTGAATCCTGGAGCAACGGCCGTGAAATGCTTCCAGAAAATATAATTAATAACTCGGCCGGGACGTGGGCATGTAACATGACGGGAGATACTTTTTGCGTTCTTCTTTAACGTGATATCGTATACAGGGGGACGCTTGGCCGTCGTAAAATATATCCGGCGCGGGACGTCGGGACGCCGGGCGGGGACGCTGCTGAGTCAGGCTCAGGCCGGCAGGGCAGCGCCCAGCAAAAACCCTGCGATGACTGCTCCATCGCCCACGGCCTACCAGGTTTTTCACCGGCCTTTTTCATTGGCCTCTTTTTCTAAATTGATAGAATTTTGTCTCCGGACGCGGTGTCCATTTCACCCCACGTCGCTAAACTTCTCAGATGTTCTGGAATTAATGTGCCGTTTTTATACGGAAACAAAACCTGCAGAGAAAGAGGAAATGTCGACCAGGATATTGATGTTTATGTGCACGAAAAAACTCGTTATTTTTTCCCTTTTTTCTACTAACCCGACTCATACGTATGTATTTGTGATGCTAAACACTATAGATGAGACGATAGTGTAACTAATAAAATATATAATACAATTGACTACAAAGAGTTACGTAAATCTGGTATGGTAAATTACTTTTGTAATGAAATTTAATTCCAAAATTACTTATAAATTGACACCGGGCAGATTGCCTAAATAAATCAGGATTATAAATTTGATGGAAAAAAAAATAGGAAACCAAAAACCTTAAAGAATACAACTTTTTGGATTTCAGCGTAGAATTGTATTTATGTATTCGAAATAACCCAAAAAAATTTGGGTCCAAAAATTTTGATTGTTGAAAGTAGTATATGTTGATAAAAATTGTTGCGCTGATTATAAATTTTAAAAAGAATTTAACGATCTCTTTTTTTTTCTGAGATTTTTGCTCTCAAATTTGCACAATCAGTGACTTAAATCACTTGCTCTGCAAATGTTATTTAACAATCCAGATTTTCTAAAATTGGGGAAAAAGCATGTGGCAATACTTTCAAGAAGTACTAAATCTGTTTAACGTCGTCGGTAAAACGACTTTACTGGTATATTATTTTGAATTTAAACTCAAAATTTTTTTGCACCAATGTGTGATTTTTTTTTTAGTTTACTTTCCTAAAAATTTTGTAGCTATAGCCAAAAGTTGCTATGCTATAACCGATGAAAGTAAAGTAACGTTAGCTTATGTACGTTTCCAAACAAATGATCATAATTTTGACTTTATATCCAGCATGATTTCTGATTTTTTTTTTTTTAAATAGGATTTTTATCCATATTTGGATTATAGCAGTCGATTCTACGGACAAAATACATACATAGATAATTGTTTTCTCTCCACATAAGTTTTGGACCCAAAAAGTGAAAGACTTTGTAAAACTTTTTTATAGAAATGAACTGTTAATAGTTTTATGAGATATGGTATACTTACAATATTGAAATGTACTATATATATATATATATATATATATATATATATATATATATATATATATATATATATATATATATATAGTACATTTTTTTTATTAAAGAGTATCTTTATTAAAATATATACCTATTTCATTATAGTAAATTCATTATTGAGTCATGCGCAAATATACCATACATAAACAAAAAAATAGCTCACAGACAAAAGACTGAAAAAGGATGTAATTGTATTAATTAATTATTATCTTTAAATTCCCAATAAATTTAATTTGAAGAATAATAAAATTTGGAATTCAAATATTTACTTTATTTTTTAAGTAATAATTTCACCTTAAATTGACTATGTTTTTTTTTTGTTTTCTGTTTTAATATTTATAATTGTTTAGTTCTTCTTTAATTTATACTTGAGTTTAGAGACCGAAATATCACATTAAATTCAAAGAAAAAGTTTGTTGAAAATATCATCTGTCCGAATATGTTTGCAAGAAAAATGATAAAGTAGTAGTGGACGTCAAGAGAACATCAGAGCCATCGATTGACAGTCACTATACAAACCTCTCGCCGACGCCTCCATTCACAGTTCTACACGTCAGTCGGGCGAATATTTTTACAAATCGGAAATGAATTGAAGTATACGTCAGCGGATGAGCGTCCATTAGTGCGGCAAGGAAACGCAGCATTTAACATCAATATTTAACGTGCTTCTTTTTTAAATCTCCGTCCTTACAGTCCTACGTACATTGTTCGCATTATACTCGCCGTGTTTTCTTTCTATCCAAGTGAGTGTATTTTTCTCCAGAAGAAAAGTATATATGTAAATAAACATATGCAGGGGAGTCTTTATGTGGTGGCCCAGTAAAATATTACGCGATACCGCGAGCGGGACATTGAAATATTGGCGATCTTGCCGAGGCATATCATCGACAAATGTTGTACGGAAAGATTTTTGTCGCTGCTATTTTGTTACTCTTCCAGTGACTAGTCATTTTATTGTTCCGATTTTTGCACTGAAACTCTCAAAATCGGAGGCGATTTTTCTTCCTGTGCCTATTTATAAATTGTACACTTCATTTAATTCCTTTTTCAGCACCTTACGTAAATAGTTTTGTAATAACTGCATTACTATATATAAAATAGAACGGGACTTAAATGATCTAAAAGATTACACGAAATTCTCTTTAAATCATTAAAAATAAAATAGACAGATAAAATTTTAATGGTATCACTAACAAATATGTTACTTAACAAATTTTGTGTTATTAAGAGTAAAAATTAAAAATGATACTTTATGTGGCATGCGTGGAAGTTTGACACATGCTATTTTTTCGAACATAGATATTTAATGAATTAATTTACTACTTGACCTTTAATTTGTAGGATATCAACATAAATCTGTCAGTTGTTGACAGTGTTGACAGTTTTATAGTGACATTTAGGGCGATGTTACAGGATTCTATTATACAAGTTATTTCTTAGTAGCTGATTCTTTAAAATTTCTATTGATACTTATTTATTTTATTTTTAAGCCGGTGGCGTAAATACAAAAATTTCTACTCCGGTGGCTTAGAAATTAAGCCTCATCCTTGTCAAGTATATAAAAAATGTCACTTTTATAATGTTTGAAAAAAAATCACTATGTGTCTTAATTAAATTAAATATATTTTATTTTAAAAAATCAGAACAATTACAATCTTCATAGAAATTCTTCAACAAGGGATGGGAAAGTTTCTATTAATTCTTCAATCTAGATTCAAGTTTCTATTAATTCTTCAACCTAGATTCAAACGGAGCCGATAGATAACCATATTAAAAATTGTCTAAATTATACCTAATATACTATATATATATATATATATATATATATATATATATATATATATAATATAATATAATACGATACATAGGTCTTTATTCCTGATTATTTTTTTTCAATATACGGTTTATTATTTATTTTTCCCTAAATTTTTTTATAACTAATTTATACCGTACAGCGTTTATACACAAATTCATTTTTATTTTATTTGTAAATAGTAGAGAAGTTCAAGTGATTTGTAATGCTGCTCCTTTTAATGAAGGAAAAACATTGTGTAAATAGAGATTTTGAGAAAATGATTGAGTTGGCAAGATTTTTATTGTGCTAGTATTTTTGTGAAGACAGACGATCTGGGCTAATTAGAAGACTAATTCCAACTATAAATGCTACTTTTCTTTCATGTCTCGTAATCACCAGCAGAGCAGCAATCATTTTTTCATCTTCTATTCCAAGCAGATGTACTTTTTCTCCAGTAAGTAGCAGTAAAATCCTCATACACTCCCATGCACAAACGGAGACACTAATTAACAAAAAAGAGAAAACATGAAAAAACTCCCATTCACAAAGAGAGAATTCCGACGTATTCTACGGGTTTTCCATTAGGCTCGTTAGAGCGAGCGAGACGGAGCAACATTAGCCTAGGGGGAGGGAGAGAAACAGCAACAAGGCTGTCTCATTAAAGTAGAATTGATTCCTCCTTGTGTCCCTCTACCTTGGGGGTCACCCTGCCGGCTTGGACCGTGCGCGCGCATCTGACCACTTGGACACTGATCAATAATAAGAAGATAGCAAAGTAAGCAAAGTTTGCAGGAGTTGGCCTGCGTCCGTAGCTGCGAGCCGCTACCTACTACACGCTCCCTTCTCCCATCAACGAGACTTTTCCGTCCTTGTTTGTCTCTTCCACTTTGTTTGTTATTGGTTTCCTATGCCTGTTTACACTCTTGTCTTTAGGCCAAAATAAAAAAACAATCAAATCCACCTTTAATTGGACCACTAACTTCTCTTCCTCCTTCTCTGTATTAGTAACATCGTTTTTTTTATTAAAGATTGATTTCTATACCTATTTATACTCTTGATTTTAGGTTAAAATTAAAACAATCAAATCCACCTTTTAATTGGACCACTAACTTCTCTTCCTCCTTCTCTATTTTAGTAACATCCTAAATTTTTTTTTTATTAAAGATTGATTTCTATGCCTATTTATACTCTTGATTTTAGGCCAAAATTAAAAACAATCAAATCCACCTTTTAATTGGACCACTAACTTCTCTTCCTTCATCTCCATTTCAAAAAGATCATTCCATTTTTTTTTATTAAAGATAGATTCCTATGCCTATATACACTCTTGTTTTTATATTAAAATAAAAAATCTGATGTGGCCAGCACATAACCTCTTGCCTATCCTCTTTACACTTTCCTTTATAATCAGCATCATCTCCTTTCTTTTTTTATCTGATTCTTTTTTTTGCTTCGCAGATTTTCTCTTGTTGTCATTTGCCAATATTTATAAATTGTATATATGAGTATCCACGCGTTGATTCCTGACGGTAAAATGAAATTCTAAAATAATTAGTCATTACAGTATTAGTACAATTTCATTTAGATTATTTCATAATTATTTTTATAATATTTTCACTGTCAATTATAATAATTGCCACTGTCAAATATAAAACATTTTTATCGAATCATTAATTTCTTGTAATAGTTAAATGGGGCTAGGTAGAAACAAAGTTGATCTATTAAATTTTAGCTGACATAGTATTAAATTATTATTTATAGAAATTGTCATATATATCCACAATTAACTAAGATATTTAAAAAAAACTTCCGTTTGCACGATTAACATCAAAATTTAATTAGATCTAATCTAGGATAATAGAAAGTTATATGCAAAATTTAAACTTTTTTACACACTAATATTTAAGTAGCCTTTCAAACATCCATCCACACATACGGACAGACACAAAAATATTAAAATCCTGATCTAGAGAGTTCAAAACGTACTTCATGTTTATTAATTGAATATTATTATTATCCAATTTTTAGCATGATACTCATAGGTCTCTCACTGAGTGATGAAAGATAAAAACAATCATATCGACAATAGACTTTAATTCAACCCCTAATTTCTCTTTTCTATTTCAATAACATCATTTCATTTTTTTATTAAATATAAAATAAACAAATACATACCTGTTTTTTTTCCATTTTATTAATTTTCAAATAATATTTACTTGATTTATGAAATGTTATTTTTATTTTAAATTGAAACAGTTTGAAAATATTGATTATTATTATTATTATTATAAAAAATTATAATATCCATATCCAATCAGCTAAAAAATGTTTTCTTGAAAATCATTAAAATTATTTATTCTGTACAGATGTAGGTAACATAACCTCGAAACATGTGACCCTTTTTCTAATATCCTGTGTATTTTTACTAATTAATTTATTATTTATTTTAGTTAATTTAAAGTTACTTTTTGTATGAAATATTTCCTTGAATTACTATAATAGTTCCTGTTATCATTAAAACTTCAAAGTTGCTGTAATAATATAAGAGCCAATAGGTAATGTATAATACATAATATATTTTCTGGAAACTGTGATTCCAAGCACTTTGTATGCGTTTACCGTCTTTGATCATGAAGGGCTTTTGTAAATTTAGTCTTCTTATTAATATTTTTTAATTTAAAATAAATTCAATAATAATCTATCTACTCATAAAAGGCAATGTATATTTATTTACTGTAGTACCTTATACTTTGGATTTATTTAATTTAGGTACTTACATAGATCATATTTCTTTCACCAAATTAAAGAAAATGGCTAATTGAAATTGTTTGTAAAACTTTTTAATCCTATTCATGTTATTGATTCATACAGAATTTCTTTATTTTTTAATTATTTATAAAAAGTAATTAATGGCTTGGTTTATAAACTTTTTAAAACTTTTTTTTTTGTTTATAGTTAATAGATGTATTATAAAAGTCGAGTAATGTTTAATTGCCTAATTAATAAATAAGAAATTTTAATAGAATTTGCAAAGTCTTTGAATGTGATTTCTTCTTTTCAGTACTTAATCCCGATGTCAATATCACTTTATCACTTTGTTCTCAGTATTACCATAGCAACTTATAATGTCCGCGCGGGTATTATACCCGGACATGGACGTTTCAAAATTTTCTTGGGTATAAAATTTTTAAAAAAGACCATAATAAAAACAATTTATAATTAATGCATTGTAAGAAAAGAAGACTGACAAGAAGTGAAGCGAAAATAAAAATCCTATACTCATTGAAAAATGCTTAAAATGATATATTTTTTTTGCTTTTTTTAGTTTCTGGCCCTGAGTCGACGTCCTTGGTATTATAACTCCAATAATAGAGAATAACTTGCTAGTAAGACAAAACAAAATTAAAAATAGTCTGATCTCTTTGGTTATGTAAAACATTAAGAAAAACGAAATCGATTGACTTCATTACAATTAATTCAGAATCTCAGTGGGCCCTGCATCTGTATGTATGTAAGTAACTGAACTGTCATTGAAATACATTGCAGGGATAAATTACATACCAAATTAGCCATTAGTCCCGATAATAAAGAATAAGTTGTTAGTAAGTCAAAACAAAATTAAAAATAGCTGATCTCTTTGATAGGTAAAACATTAAGAAAAACAAAATCGATTCACTTCATTAGAATTAATTCTGAAACGCAATGGGACTTGCAACCGTATGTAGTAAGTAACTGAAGTGTCATTGAAATGTCGACGCCGTTGGTATTATAACCCTAATAATAAAGAATAACTTGCTAGTAAGACAAAACAAAATTAAAAATGGACTGATCTCTTTGATACGTAAAACATTAAAAAAAAGGAAATTGATTGACTTCATTAGAATTAATTCAGCAATGGGCCCAGCATCCGTATGGATGTAAATAACTGAACTGTCATTGAAATACATTGCAAGGATAAATTACATCCTGAACTAGCCATTAGTCCCGATAATAAAGAATAACTTGCTAGTAAAACAAAACAAAATTAAAATTAGTCAGATCTGTTTGATTATGTGAAAAATTAAGAAAAACGAAATCATGACTTCATTAGAATTAATTCAGAAACGCAATGGGCCTTGCATCCCTATGTATGTAAGTAACTGAATTGTCATTGAAATGTCGACAACGTTGGTATTATAACCCCAATAAGAATAACTTGCTAGTAAGACAAAACAAAATGAAAAACAGTCTGATCTCTTTCATATGTAAAACATTTACAAAAAGGAAATCGATTGAGTTCATTAGATTTAATTCAGAAACGCAATGGACATTGCATCCATATGTAAAAATAGTCTTGGATTATGTGCAACATTAAGAAACACGAAATCTATTGACTTCATTAGAATTAATTCAGCAATGAGCCTTGCATCCGATGTATGTAAGTAACTGAACTGTCATTGAAATACATTGCAGGGATAAATTACATCCCGAACTATCCATTTGTCCCGATAATAAAGAATAACTTGCTAGTAAGACAAAACAAAATAAAAATTAGTCAGATCTGTTATGAGAAAAATTAAGAAAAACGAAATCATGACTTCATTAGAATTAATTCAGAAACGCAATGGACATTGCATCCATATGTAAAAATAATCTTGGATTATGTGCAACATTAAGAAAAACGAAATCAATTGACTTCATTAGAATTAATACTGCAATGGGCCTTGCATCCGATGTATGTAAGTAACTGAACTGTCATTGAAATACATTGCAGGGATACATTACTTACCGAACTAGCGATTAGTCTCGATAATAAAGAATAAGTTGTTAGTAAGACAAAACAAAATTAAAATTTGTCAGATCTGTTTGATTATGTGAAAAATTAAGAAAAACGAAATCATGACTTCATTAGAATTAATTCAGAAACGCAATAGGCCTAGCATCCGTATATAAAAATAGTCTTGGATTATGTGCAACATTAAGAAAAACGAAATCTATTGACTTCATTAGAATTAATTCAGCAATGGGCCTTGCATCCGTATGTATGTAAGTAACTGAACTGTCATTGAAATACATTGCAGGGATAAATTACATCCCGAACTAGCCATTAGTCTCCCAGGCAATCTCCCTCCGTCCGCGGACAATCGGAAAAACGCACGGACAAAAGAGTGCGCCGGGCAAGATGGCCGCTCGCCCCCGCCGCCCTTGATGACTAATTACGTCCGAGGGGACCCGACGTCGATGAATGCAGGATGATCACTCCCCTACACGACGACATTTTTGTTTGTGTGTGATTCCCGCATGTGTAGCAAACATTCAATTTTATGGTCACCATATTTTACGTTTCATTCGTACGGGCCTTTTCCCCATACACAATAAGTTTAATTTCAGATGTTCTATTAGTTTGTATGATTAGGAAATAGAAACATCGCGAATTCCTGCTTTTAGTCAAAGTAATAGTTTCTCATACAAAAAAAATAGTAAAATGTAGTTTGACTTAGTATTCATTTATTCTTTACATACGAGTATTTCACAAAAAAGTGTATCTGGATAGTACTTAGGGCCGGTTTTTCAATGTCCTGATAAGTGTCTGATAAGTCTGTTAAATTAATTCTCATGCTTACCACGAATTTCGGTTTTTCAATATTTTGTTAGCGTTACCAAGAGGATAAGTCTTAAGGTGGCTTTACACGATCAAAGAATTTAAACTATTTTATGTCATATTTTTACATCATATTCTTTGATCAAATGGCTCCGCTTTACACGTTCAAAATTTTTGAACTATTTTCCCTTATAAAGTAGGGGTATCAATAAAGTAAAGGAAAATATAGGTTGATCACAATGATATATGATTTCACATTTGTTTATTTTTCACTTTTAACATTTGATAACAACATAATCCCTAGAATTAACTAAAATTTGAAGTAAACGACCTTGAAATTTAGGACATGCTCTAAGTGAGAATTTCTATGTCATAGCATATGAACTATGAACAGTCAAATTTCTTTGAACGTGTAAAGTGTCAGAATCACATTGAACAATACGAAGTTGTAGAAATTGATGTAAACTTATGATCGTCTAAAACGCCCTTTAGATAAACTAACAGCTAGTTTATGCTGCCAATAAAGTTTTGCCATTAGGATAAATTTACGAAGTTGATCCGAATGTAAAATATTTTGTTTGTCAAATATTTGATAGTATTGTGTAAATATGGAATTAGTAGATATAAATAAATGTATTATCTGAGAGTGACGATGAAGAAGAATTAATAGATGTTATTATTGTGCTGAATAAGAGCATTATTTTTTAAAAAAATTTAGAATTAATAAAAATCAAATGTCACCGATCCAAACTGTCAACCGTTGATACACCTTTAGTCAAAATTAATATAACATTGAAAATATGTTGATGACTGTTGTTTACATAAGAATATAACAAATATAAAAATAAAATAAAATTTGGCTGTTACTTATCAGCCAGATAAATGCATATTGAAAATCGCGTTTTCATTACCATGGAGTTTACCAACCAGATAATTTTAATTTGTTTGGTAGTTAACAGGAACTTTGACAGACGATTGAAAACCGGCCCTTATATTGCAAAATAAAATGACAATAAATATAAATCTGACGAAATAAAAATCAAATTATTAGGTATACATAAAGAGGTACCATTCTTTACACTTGTCTTGAATTAAATGATTCAAATAAAATTTGAATTTAGAGAGTTGAGTTTCTTTAAAAAGTGACATTTTTAATTATCGACCATAGTTAATAATAATTTATCATTGACCTAGGTGATCATAGTTATCAAGTAAGTGGTAGAGAAAAACAATTTCTCGTGTCAAATAAAGTTCAATAATAGTAGTAGTAGCGAAAAAAAGCTTTATCTATTAGTCTATTTCTATCATAAAAAACTGACTTCTGTGTTGAACTCACCACGGCGGTTTGAATACCCGGGAAGTAACGAGTATACTCGCTTCGATATCATGACCTTTTCAATCTGACATATCCAGTAATACTAATTAACCGTTTGTAATATCAATGTTTACCTATTAATTAATGACAAATTATTGCAACAATCCGAAGTATGTAGCTATGATAAGCAATGAAAACATATTCAGTTAGCAAACAGTCCGATAGACCGAGTTTTTGCTGTGATTTCATATGACTTATTGCGTAAATAAAATTCCAACTATTTCTAACCCCTGTATCCTCTGACAAAAATCTCCTGATAAATCGGCGAGCTTGGAAATCTAACGCGGTTGACAATCTCAAAATAAAAAGGTTTCGCATGATGTATGCCATGGTTTATCGGGGTGCTACCCTCCCCTCCCCTGCCCTGTGATCGTTCGCCCGGCCGCCCACGATGCTTCTTTTTCACGTTTTCCATTGTTCCAGCCACCGCCACCTCCGCCGCGATGATTTTGATTAATTAACAACGAGAGATGAATGGCCCGACGTTTTTATCTTTGTAATTGTTTTCGCACTGTTAGAGCGATTAATTTTAAGTCTTCGCAGTTCTTACTTTGTTTTTTAGTTAGATTGTACAAAGAACTTGTTATACTATTTGTGTTTCATCAGTTTATATAATTGGTCTTTTACATAGAACTGGAACAGGACGATTTAGAGTTCTAATTTTATTAAATTACGATTTCAGCACAATTTATTTTCAACTCAAATAAAAGAAACATCACTTAACCTTCACCTCTAAATTTAATTCTGATTTGTATTGTCTTCTACTACTTATTATTTTTATTACTTGTCGTTATTATTTATTTAAACTAATTTATTTTAATTTGTTATTTTATTCATTGTTTATTTTAGAATTTCTAAGTTAGCCAGTGGCGGATCTAGAAACATTTTCAAGGAGGGAGGGGGGCGAATTACCATGTTTCTAAGGTAACTAAGCAATAACTTGGGTAATAAGGTTAACCATAATTAGAAAAAAATATTGAAAATTAAAATTATACATACAAAAGAATAACTAAATTTCGAATCAATTTTTTTCGTATATGCGAATCGGGTCAAAACTTTCTTTTCCTTTAAAGAGTTTTAATTTCCTTAACACAGAAAATCCATATTAATAATTTATTTATTAATATATGAATATCAGCACCAAATTGTTTCAGAACTTTATTTACACTGACGGGAATTTCAGATTCATTATAAGTTAGATATTTGTATTTCCACAATAAAATTTCGACAAATAGATTTTCTTCTTGACAACTTTGTCTCAAATCGTTGTCTCTCTATATGAGACGTCAGTGCTCCAATTATATTTATTTTTTTCGAAATTCCAAAACTGGCTTCTCTAAAGGGGGGACAACTATAATTTCTACTTCACAAATAAGTAAAGCGCAGAGATAAAATACTAGTCGATGTTTTAAAAAATCATTATACGCTTTATACTAATAGTGATTTATGATGTTATACTATTTTGACAGCTCATTTTTTTTTCATGTACATTATGATTATAACATAGATGTTTTTACTTTTAAACTAACTATAACTAAAAATATTGAAAAGCCTTTCACATTATGCTTAATTTTTATTTGTAATCGTTTTATACACCTTAAAATATATTAAAGTAAATCAATATCCCTGGATGACAGTTACAATTATTTAATTCAAATTTCGTCCTCTTCCTCTACTGTAACTAGTAGATGCCGAAATAACCACCCAGTCAAGAATCCAATCATCCACTAAGATATATTAATACGCGTAATAAATGTTGTACTAACTATAATCACATTTACTTTACATAATCTAACTACTTCTTAAAAATGTAAGGAAAAGAACTTACAATTTGCGACGTCATTGCACTTGAAATAGGAATCCACAAGTGATATTGCAGCGATAAGGTGTGCGCGTCATTCTGTCTAGGAAAGAACTAACCCAACCCCGAACGTCTCCAAGTGAGAATCTACCTGCAGGTCACAGGAACAGGAAGCCTCAGCATCGAATTAAAAGGGTTGTTCCATTTACAGTACAATGCGGACCCTTACGGTTCGCATATTACCTGCCGACATATGGCATACATTAGGAAGAAAGTGTAGAGGTCTCCAACGGGATCAAGATAGGAAGAATTAGGAACGGTTGATGCTAAACTACTTTCCGTGATTTGATATGTAGTTTTTTTGTCGGAATATTTATAATGTTCGCGAAATTGAAGGGTTGAAGGGACCGGAAGGTCCTAGGGATTTTACACCTAGAGGTAACGGTATTGGACTCCTGATGGGCCAAGTCAACAGTTGGCTTTGGTTTTTCCAGGCGGTTTCTTCCCTGGGAATTTATTTTACTGTAAAATTTATTATAGGTATGTAATATTTT
Organism: Stenolophus ochropezus; assembly: GCA_035578165.1. Taxonomy (NCBI): domain Eukaryota; kingdom Metazoa; phylum Arthropoda; class Insecta; order Coleoptera; family Carabidae; genus Stenolophus; species Stenolophus ochropezus. Next base: position 6,540,666 of record JAQOWZ010000009.1, read on the forward strand.
TCAAATTAATAGTTGAGTTACTTGTAAATATATACATGAAAATATATTTTCCATTATCTCTTCCGTCAGACGAAAACTATAACATTTTTGAAGGTAATTATTTTTTGTTCACAAAGCCATTTGATTTTTTTTATTGTATGTTTTACTGGGATGGAAATTCATTACCTAAATAAAAAAAAACTTTATTTTTTTATTTTTGATATAATTAGTGAAAAAATATAAATAGGATCTAGCTGAAATATCGTTATTATCAAATTATTTTATTTTATTATCATCTATCAAATTGTGAATCGTTTATTTATTTATTTCTAGTTCTATTATATCTTTATGTCGACTACTAGACATAAAGATATAATAGGTACTTCGGAAAAAAGTGTTTTTACAGCCTGATCCATTTGCAACTCTGGCAATAATAAGCTCTTTTTTATCCTCAGTACCTAAATAATTAGTATAATGAATATACACTTTTATGTTATTATAATTTCTAAATAATCTAATTAATGGAATTTAATTTTTTAAAACATCCCAATATTATTATGAGTTGATAGTCAATATAGGTAACATGGCAACTCATAAAATACATACATGCACAAAAGGAACCTCGTAAAATAGTTATTCATGCAACTTGTGTGTAATGTAAGTGTTTTTTAGTCGAGTGCTGTGAAATTATAGCACATGATAAAAAAACACTATGTTGCATATGTATTGCATACAACATTTTTCCTACAACCGAAATATTATTAAAAATTAATTTCATAAGTAAATTAATTTATTGATGAATATATTTACATTGCCTAGCAACGGTTAGTTTCACGCACTAGTACACTAGTTAAAATAACTCTTTACAAACTCAAATGAGGGCATAAAATGTGTACTCTACACTTTTTGCCCGATACATGGGTATATGGCATTATTTTAGGCACAAATTAACGACATTCGTGGTTTAAAGTCTGTTTTACACTAATGCCACTAGTATGCATTTTTTTTATTGTACCTACCTGGTAACAAATCTAGAATACAGATTTTTTATTTGATTGCATTTCATAATTTTATGTATTTGATGGTGACGTTTTGTCATCTTAGAGATTGGTTAGCATCACAAAACAATAACCTTGATAGAAGCATCATTCAATGGATTGATAATGTTGTTTTTGCACAAGGTTTATGATGCAGGTATAATACATAAAATACTTACAAATATTTGTCAAGATCTGCTCGCATTGGCTGCATGGAATGTTGTTGTTTTTGCACAAAGTTTATGATGCAGGTATAATACATAAAATATTTATAAATATTTGTCAAGAACTCTTCTCGCTGACTGCTTGGAAGCGTATTATCCGAATTTGCAGTGAAATATATGATTCGTATGTAGCGAACTACAATTTAGTTGACATGGGAAACAATTGAATTGGAAGAAAAAAGCAGATATAATATATAAAAAATTATAAATATTTGTCAGGAACTGTTCGTATTGGCTGCTTGGAATCGTATTACCCGACTTTGCAGTCAAATATATGATTCGTATGTAGCGAACTACAATTTAGTTGACATGGGAAACAATTGAATTGGAAGAAAAAAGGAATTTATTTGTTGGAGTGATCATTGCTCGTGAGCTTGAAGCACTTGATAAGGTGTCATGGTTACCGATGGTGTGGCCATGGCAACGATAAGCATCTTGTTTTTGTGAGCTTCTGCCTCCGGCTGGGGTTGGCGGACCTGCAGAGGTGCTTGACTTACAGTTCTATACTGATGCTATCTCCACACTTCAGAATAGTTCAGATTTTCTCGATTAAATTGTTCTCAATAGCAATTGACATTGGTGCTTGTGGTAATGTCGAGAGCTTTATTTAATTGTGTCATTGAGATATTAAACTCCAACTGTTCCCTCAAGGATTAGGATCCTACAACTTGGGAGTCATTCAAATTATGTTTTATATTAATATACCCCACTTCAAACAAATATATATATATATATATATATATATATATATATATATATATATATACAAATATAATCCTCGAAACTCATAATAATTGATTTAAAATTAATTGACTTTACTCAATTAAATTATTGTGAAAAGGTTTACTTACTCTAAAAACTCAGTCCCTAAGAAGAATAAAATTGTAAAAATCTTATTATTTTATCATTTTCATCATCTATAATGACGAACATCAGTTTAACAATATTATTCACTGAGGTTGAGAAGAGTATCATTATTGACCTAGTGCCAAATAATGTGTGTCGAGGTGCGAAGCAACCGAAGAATATAAGGCGCTGGTCACTAATGGTCTTTTCAATCATGCTATAGGTATGTTATTTTTTTTTACGACTAGGATTTAAATCCCTATAATATATATTTTGTTATGAATATTTACTTAATATTCTCACAAATGGAGTATATATTTGATGTTTCAATTAACTTCACTTTTGATTAGTTTTGCCGTCTAGATCTAGATTTTCTAGACTCTTGTCTTGTCTTGTCTTGTCTAGATTATCAAGACAAAACTAGCAAAAATATTCTCTTGAAATTTCAAGACAAGACAAGACTTTCTATCTATACGAGTATATGAAGACTAGAAAATCCTAGCCAATTTTCAAAACTATTGATTAATTAAAACTTAAAAAAAAGCTTGTCCCATCCGAGCTGAAACAGTGATTATAAACTAGAAAATGAACGAAGTCGATGAATTATCTGTCCTTGTCAAAACCATATGAGCAGGTTAATGTAGAGTTTTGACACAATCTACAGTCTTGATATATATGTAGACAAGACTTTTTAATCTAGACATAGACCTAGTCAAGTCTCGTTTTGTCTAGAAGGCAACACTGCTTTTGATTCTTGATTTTGTTATATTTGGTTTACCTATTTAGAATAGACGGCAAATTTAAATTGTGAATATATAGTTTACTCTTTTCTTGATAATATTGTGTTTTTTTAAAACGTGACAGTTTGCATTATTGACTTATGTAGGTCAATAATAATGTACTATTACCATGGTTGCCAAATAAGCGGTAGTGAAAAATAATTTCTAATGTCAAGTAAAAGTAAATAATTGTGAGTATCTATTCCAGTATTTCAAAAAATATTTGTTAGATTTATAAATAAAAATATATATTTACTTACATAGTAGTAAATAAGTCTTAGTTGTAGGTAATATTTAGTTGCAAATGCTAATTTTGAGTATTTGTTTTTATCTTTTAGGCATAATAAACAAAGATATAAAACAGGATGTAAAAAGTTGGGAATAAAGTTGTACTGGGAGTGAAATGTGCGAAGATACGATTATGTTTCCTTGTTTGTGTAAAATGCCAACATAAAGCGTATATCTCCCATTAATCAGTTTATAAAAATGTCAAGTGTTATGCCTGAAATTGTCATCCCTAATCTGCGAAACTAGCTATAGAGATCTATATTACCAACCCCACTGGGGTAAACACAGACCGCCCTGTGAATTTATTGCGGAAAAAGCTGTTTTCGCAACAAAAAGTAAATATGACAATACAAACATGCGGAGTCGAAAATGTCGATTTGGGGTAAATGTATGTCGTGTAATAGGGGTGTGGATTACATCCGTCAACCCTTGTTACCTTTAGCGGTGACAAGTGCCACTTCGGAATTTGCTTTCATTTTGGGGTGATTTGCTACAATTTCCAAACTGTATTAATTGCTCATCCCCAATGACTTTGTGGCTCCGAACCCTTCAATTATTAATCAGATTCTTCATAAAGACGACGATATTAGAACGATCTTATAATTTCAACTTATTTCCAATTTCGCAAGTTGATTTCGAATAATACTCATTAACTAATTAAAGAAATGAAATAAATATATTTTTTCTTTACATATGTAATTACATTGACGCTTTTCTGAGGTATAAGAATTTCAATTAAAATACAATGGAATAACATACACATGAAATAAAACTCAATAATTTTTTTTTTATACGAAGAGCGAAATTTAGAGTAACAGAAATCAAATATTATTAGTTCTTAAGAAACCTTATTTATTTAAAGCTACAGAAATAGGGAAAACCAACACAATGACAATTAATAAAACAATTATAAAGTAAGTTCCTAGTTCTATATTTCTCGCAGTTGATCCTCACGTCATCAATTTCTGTTGCAAGAATTTCTAAACTTTTATCTTGCATCTTTGTCGTATACCCATAGCACAGAAGAGACTTTTATTCGCTACCTCATTATCGTACGTGTTTCAGAGGGGTACATGTGCTATCTGCGTCTAACCAACGACAAAAATAAAGTAGAAACAGTAGTGTATCCGCGATAACAGATATTTTGAAACATTATTTTTTGTTTCATTTATTTAAATCTTTATTTACAATTGGTTAGCAAAAAAATAACAACAAAATGTGATAAATCATTTATTATGGAATGATGATTTTCGCCTGGATAGTTTGTGCTTCATTGTGTTTTGGTAATTTCATTAGTTTAATTTACAACTCTCTTTGTACGTTTCATTCATTATTATATTTCTATACAATAATGTTAATTTTGACCTTTATTTACTTCGGAAATCACATGATTTCACTCGATAAGATGATGACATCAGTCTTCTGTCCCCCCCAATTGTTTATTGTACATTTGTTATGCACTTGTAGCTAAATCTTGTCAGTTACTAATTTTGTGTCAATTTTCAATAACGTAAACAATGCAATTACTAACTTTTAAATTTTTTACTCGTTAGTAGATTGCGAAGGTTAGTGATTAAATAGATCAACTAAATAACAGTTTACAAGCGTATAAAAATGAAAATATTTCAGGTAAAATTCTTTTTTGCTTATTATGGATTACTTTTTGCGATTTACCTCAATTTTCCGTAACAAACATAAATGCATCGTAAAATGATAATCATATTGCGAGAGTAACATGAGCACGGAAGGTGAGTATAAAAGAAAATACGTAATACGGTTGCGCGGGATTATGGGTAGCCAATCTGTCATAGGGAACTATTATACGCACACAGAGACAGCAAAGAGGCTCAGACGACTAGGCCTGCAAATCCTCCCCGCTGGACCGTCAAAGAGAGTATTTTATTTCTCCTCTTGGAATTTTTAATGCATAACTACGAGATACGTAATAACGGAGACGGATTTCACAGAGCTTGTTGGACTTTGTGGGGAGTTTAAATGGGCAATTGAACACGACTGTTTCATACCGGATTGTGGATTTTCGGGGGACTTGATATCTTGTGAATGAGTTATGATATTGCTTCATGTTTATGTGATTTCGGAAAATCGTAAAATATTGTATTTTTATTTATTGATGCCTCGAACGCACAATACATTATTCTGATCCAGGAGGAACTTTCGGAAACTTCCACATTTCCACAAAAATGCTTAATTTTATCGAGGAATTTAAAAAACATAACTACTAACAGAATTTTCTATAATAAAATTTGGAAAGAAAAACCATTAATTATAGCTACTAACATAACTAGGATTGTTATGAATATCAAAACCGCCGCAGATGTCAATTGAATTCCAGGCTCGTAAAACGCGGTTTTATAATGAAGACTTTATTAATAGATATTAATTTATTGAATTCTCTTGTCCATAACGTTTTCTTGATTAAAATTGCATTCAGATAATCATTTAGTTTTAAGATTTACAATTATGTTTCAAGTTTAGAAATAGCCTTACAGCATTTCGTTCATATAATAAGATTTTTATTAGGTTTAGCAAATAGTGCCATCTATGCATAATATTGCAAAAATTATATAAATCAATAATATAAAATACTTTAACAACATTATACATTTAAGGCAGTTGCCAATTTTTTTTTTTTGCGATTCATTTCAAGTTAATAGTAAAATTTGTGGTTATATTTAAAGTGACAATTTACAAAAAGAGAAAACTATATGACGCTATTGCATTCTACCTGCTTTGCTAGTGGCCTATTTCTAACCATAAACGTAAACCTAAACATAAAGTTCAGAGTTTGCTTACTTTACGTTTAACATATGTACTACGATACGCAGTGTGAATGTTTTCATTTAGATACATGGACTCAAACTTTGTTAATCTTAAAAACAATTGTAAAACTTAAAACAAAATACTTATGCTAATGCACCTTAAGTTTGTATGGGTTGATAAGATGCCATAGTTACAGTTATATTTTTTGTATTACCGTACAGATACAATTAAAGTCTTTATGTCCTTAATCTGGTAAACACAGTTACATACAATATGTAATTAAAATATATTATATATATATTAAAATATACCTAACGAATACTTGATTTACTGTTAGTTTTTAAAAGGATCAATTGAAAAACTTTCTAAAACAATATTGTACAAATGTAGGGTATTAGATAAGTGAAGTTACAGTAGCATAAGAAGCTTGTTACATTAAAAAATTCAATTTAAATTTTGAATGAAACAGGCAGCCATTTTAAGCAGACCACAAGGGAATACTTTTTATAGAGGGTGGACGTCCGAACGTCACGTGACCACGTCCACCCTTCACGATCGGAACAAGGGTCGAGACCCATATCTCACCCTGCATCCACCCGTGAAGTTTGCAACGCGCACAAAAATTATAATGAAACAAAAATTATACATTCCTGACATATCTCTGCAAAGGTGCTATACCTGAGGACCTTTCCCTCTAACCCTTTTTACTGAATAGGGATTAAAAATACCGATTTACCTACCATATAGTCGCACAGATAACTTCCATAAGGGTTGCTATTCTTTCATAGGGAATAATCTATTTGGTGGATGTTCTATCCCTGTGACATTTGAATATGAGCGAATTGGGTTAAGATTTTTTTATTGAATATATCGGCTAGGGTTTAACATATGCGTGTATATAAAATTGGACCATTTGAATGTTAGTGATAAAAGCAACTTGTTTACATTATCTATTTAGCGTTCGTATTTTGGACGACTGTAACCCTCAAAGTATAAAATGAATTACGGTTGAATGTAAATTTATCTGTAGTACAGATGCTATCAAAAGTTTTAACACGTGATTCAGACGAGATAAAGAATTCTGAATTGTGCTTTTGTGGATGGGACAAGCACATTATCTATTTTTTTTATTTATAAAAGGATCGACTAACCAAGGGCCCTTAAAATGAACAAGAACATAAGAATGTTAAAATGTAAAACCAACAATATCGAGTTTAGGTACTATTTAATTAGTTCGACATATGCTAAACCAAATTTTCATCTGACATTCAAATACAATATTTATTAGGTTGCTGTAATGGTCATATTTTAATGGGGAAGACAGATTTTTAACATATATTATTCTAACAATATTTGCTGTTTATCATTTTGATAAGGCTATTGATAACCGGGATTCGAACTCAGAATAGCTGGCACTGGGATTGAGATTGGTATAACTGTACCACATTGGTCGAGGTTCACCAATTTTACTTGCATTTTAGTGGGATTTGGTTCCCAGATCTCATGTTCAACTCATTTTGCTAGCTAATGGGGTATATGACCAAATTTTACATACATACCTGCGAAAAGAATCCCTCTTTAATTTTTTAAGTAGAAGGAATAGAAACATTTTCTATAAACAAAAGTTTTTAATACATACACTATTTCATGACATGGAGAAAAAAAAGTTTCATATACAGGCAACGACTATAAAACTATAATTTTTATTTTTTAAATGGGAACCTACCACATTATTTTGGTAAAAATAAAATCCTGTTCGCTGATATACCCTGTTTATAATACTAGACAAAAAAAATAAAATAATCGTATTTTTTATATCGACCCATTATTCGTAGTTTATGAAAAAATAAATATTAAAAATTTAGGGAAGGAATATTGTAACGTCAGAGTGGTAGAAAGAAAGAGATAATCTACCTGTCTTCTTCCACGATTTTACCAAAACATTAAATTGCTAACAACTATATTATAGAAAAGTAATGTTTAGTTTCTATTAATATAATGAGAAGCTACAGTGGTTTCGTTCTTATATTTTATGTAGGATTAGTTTTATCGACTGGATGTTAATAAAAGAAGGTCTTTTTTGGAAATGCAGTCATTTAATAAAATCCATTAATACACCAACGTTTACAGATTTAATGACTGCAACTCCAAAAAATACTTTCTCTTATATTTTATAACTTATATTCTAAAAGTTGGTTATGGTGACATACCCTATTGTGCCCTACCTGTACTAAACTAAGTAATTACATATTTGTGATTTGAAGCGGTTGGTATTTGAATAGTTTGTCCCAGTTTGGCCCCCTATCTTAATCTGCTCCACTTTTTAATCCTTGCCAAATGTCGTCGTGATCATTGCGAATATGTAAAATATCCGTCCGAGGACGTATTAGTCGCGTGCTTGTTCCCGCAGCTGCGGCAGCTGTCAGCTGGATCCAGGCAGAGCTGCGATGGCACGGCACATCCAGCTCTGCATATTCAAGCCGCGGGCTCGGCCTGGACAAGTGACGCTCGAACCCCGAACCCAATCACTGCTCAATAGCCTGTGAGCGGATGCCGGATTACTCCGGCTCAGCCACCACGCTTTCTAATCTCATCGACACTGATCACCAATTTTAATATATTGCTCATATCAGTTTCTGTTTTGCAAATTGCAAATTGGATTGCTGCACACTACCCTTTTATGCTACATACTTGTTTGTCAAAAGATATAAGCTATAGTCAAAACTTTTATAAAAGAATGTCCTTTATTTGGTGGTGCTTTAACAAACTTATACAAAATGATAATTGTTTTATGTTTTAAAAAACATAAATTATTAAATAATAAACATCACGGTAAAAATAGTAAAATCGTATTCTAGAGACCCTAATTCGTCCTCATATGTTGAAAACCCACACTCGAGAAATCTGACCAAAAACAATACCTCCCTTATCTATATATTGATAGGCGGGAGGTAAAAAACATCGACAAAAGATTGAAATATAACGTTGCATATTCTACGACAGTGTAACGAGCGAGACCCTTAGCAGATGAGTCATCACGGCTGACCTGTCCAGTCAGGTAGTCGCGCTAAAAGTCAAGTGGGATAGGAGCGACGCCGCTATTGTTCGGGAATGGTAAAGAGATCGGAAGGCTCCAGAATGTTCCAAGCAGGTATATACGGGTCGCATCGGGCAATAATAATCTTTATTGGAGCGTTTTGATATAGGTGAAATTAAGAAGTTCCTCAACAATTTTCTTACATTTTTGGTGAAGTAGATTGTCAGCTTAAATTCTCTGCAAGGGGCCTACAGCTTATAAAGAGCAAGGGAGCTCGAAACCACTCGGACACAGGGGTATTTTTTTTTTTAGTTAATACTTGGGGAGTCCGGGAATCGAACCTAATATCTAACTCTAACCAAATGAGTCACTCTTGTAAAAAATTATTAACAATATAAAATACATAGAATACTGTAAGATTGAGGTGAATAGGATTAGTAGTGGTAAAAGGTTAGTGTGAGATGTTGCGATACACCGCTAAATATAACTTATGCGTTTAAATTGTTCCGGCCGAGGTGTTCTTTGAAAGGAGCACGAGAGGGAAAATCGGGCTGCGATGCGAGAGAGCAAAGCCGTTGCCGCGAGTGTCCCATGCAGGTACCTGGACGCTGGCTGTTATCGGAGGCAGACACACGCAGCATCGCCGCCTCCACCCCAGTTTGCTGCTCAATCATTCGTGAGACATATTTTACATTTTCTCATATCCGATAACACGGCCCATGGCCGCCCGAGACCGGGAGCTGGTCCTCGCGCTGACTGGCTGCTTTACACGCACGCACGCACACGAGGGCTCTTCGCGGGGAATTCATGAAAGAAACGGCATAAATATCAAACGAAGCCCACTTGCCTATTAAATAACCTGCTTGTATATATATAACCACAGAATAGGTTTGTACAGAAGCGACAGTAAGACTGACAAGCGAAAATTAGAAAGAGATGGGGAAGGTGCATAAATTTAAAGGGCCCATTGTTTAAAATCGGAAAGTTTCCTCACATCTGAGAGAGAGGTAAGGAAAAAACACTAATTTAAAGGTCTACACAATGCTTCAAGGTCATAGAACTGACTAGGGGAATATGAAAGGTACCGACACGGAGTGTCGCTTCTAACGGACCTCTCCAGTTATTGCAACGATTCGTAAAAAGTGGTCTTGTGGAGATTATGTCTTCTTAAGGTAACTATATAATGATTTGTTAATAAAAGTTTGATTTGGGAAAAATACCATGGTCAATATTTTTGAATATTTATGGAAATGAAATGGTCTGAGTGTGGAAAATATTTGCAATAATAAATTTGTGTAAATAATATTGCAGGCTGTTGATGATACATGAGCTGGCAGTCCTCCCTCGCGGAATTGACTGCTGGTCGTCCGCTGATAACGCCCGGACCCTCGTGAGGCGCTAATGCGCACTCCTTGATCCTAGGATCACCGGCCAGCCCCAGTCTGCCATGAAAATTTCCTTATTTTTTGCCTGCAAAGCCTTCATGAGTCCAGGATTTTAGGATATATAGATATATGTGCTATTCGATCGTACATACCAGACGTCTAGCTATTTCACACAACTTAATACCTATTTACTACACAAAAATCAAAAATTAAATAAAAAAAAATAATAATAATTTAAATAAATATCTGAGGAAAATTTTTCAACATTAATTTATTAATATTAAATTTAATAGTAATCCATTTTTTTGATAACATTATTGTTATAGTTGCCCTAAGACAATATTTTAAGCAATAATTAAAAAATTACTAAGATTGGCTTATGCCAATTTTGTTTTAATATTACAGGACACAATTATCAACATTTATCCGAATTGTGGTGTGGTATTTTTATGATACTTTGTAATCTTTTATAATTAGCTCATAAATTCACGGAATTTATTTAGATTATTGATATAGATCACTTGATCTAGATCAGTCACAACGCTGAATATTAATATTTTTTAATGGGTGATTCACTTGCTTAGTTCGCTTTGACTCAAACTGAGCGCAGTATGAGATCTGAAGTTCGATTTCCAGCGTCACCAACTATTAACCAAATAAAAACCTACCATTGTTTTTTAATTGTTCGTAACCGTCCTAAGTTGCAGGTGTTAGGTAGTAGGACAAGCTACTTCACCAAAAATATAAGAAAAATTGTTAAGGAAAATTCAATTCAATATTTTAAATATTATTAATTAATTTTTACAAATTTTTGTTCAATGTCCAAAATTCATTAGCAGAAATTAATAACACTAAATATTTTTTTTTAGCTTAAGGGTTTTTTATACTTTAAAGTACAATGTACAGGACTATTTGAGTTAGTACGACTATATATCAGTGTAATATATTTATTGAGAAAACAGAATACGCGAAAGGACCTATTCTTAAAACTTCGGTAGTTCTTTGTCAATTGACTTCAGGTGTAAGTAGGGTTATGATCAGGTAGCAGATTGCGTGAGAACTTACAAAAGTAACCGTTAGGATATCCCTAAAATATATATTGACCGATATATTACCTGCACTTCAAACCTTTCCGAAACCCAAAACGGAACTAATAATTTTAATTTCATACTTCAATGAATTGTACAATTGAAATAGCTTTCATAAATCAATATTTTGTGCTGATGTGAGAAAATTACTTTTTATTTACTTATATCCTCGAGACTTCCTAACTAAATCTCTAAATCAACTTTTTTAATCATACTCATATTATGTATTTCATAAACATAACAATAATGAGATCTTGCATGATTTTTTACTTTTAGCTTTAATCAACACAATAATGAAAAATATTAAACTCGTATTTTTTATTTTCCTCAAATTGACTTTTAATAATGAAAAAACTGCTATTAAAAATTATATTCATAAAAACGCGGCTGAATTACCCCACTTTCCAATTGTCCAGTGACAGGTTCTTACCTAAGTTCACTTCATTTCAACGAATTTGCAAAGTAGATTTTCAATTTTCATTTCATTTAATTTTGTCAGAACATGTAATCTAACCTTCAAAGATTGAATTGTCGTATACTTATTTTTTACGTAAGTTTTTTTTTAAAAAAAAAGTTTCCAGTGGAAATAAACTCACGCACAAAAAATAGAAGTTAATGATGTGCCCCGTGAGTATTTAGTATTTAACTTCCGGATAACACTTAATTTGAAGAGTCCTTTATCCAAAACTGCAACCGTCAGGACCAAACAAATTCCGCTCTGCAGATCTTGCCTGGCACAGCAAAAAAATAGCTCAGCAGTGACGGTGTGATTTTTTCCATACACAAACCTCCCCTAACCCATCTAAGGGTAGAAATTTGTATAAAAAATAATCGGATCTCTGGAAGGGTTGTGGCTGAATGGAGTGTCGCGGCATTATTTGCCGACCGGGGCTGCTTAAACACCGCATGCCGTATGACGTATGGGGTAGTTACCCTTGCACCACCTGAGTACGTCTGGCGTAGCTCAGTTGCACCTCTATGTGCACGTAGACGAGTTCTAACTGTTATCCTTATGGTAAGATATCATTTAATTTTCCAAACTATAGATATATTTGTAGAAGGTTGGACAAGTGATGGTGAATTGAGCTACGAACAATTGGGCGACAAAATGTCACAAACTTTTTTAATTTATTAAATTTATTTAAACCTTAAGTTACAACTAGTTAGTAGACGAGTTCTAACTGGTGATCCTTATGGTAAGATATCATTTTAATTTTGAAATTGTATATATATTTGTAGAAAGTACAAAATTAAAAAAAAGACAGAATGCTCATCGCTGGACAACTTAGCGATGGTAAATTGGGCTACGAACAATTGGGCGACAAATTTTTTTTTAATTTATTAAATTTATTTAAACCTTAAGTGATAACTAGTTAGTACACGAGTTCTAACTGTGATCCTTATGGTAAGATATCATATAATTTTCCAAATTGTGAATATATTTGTAGAAAGTAGATAATTGAAAACAACCAAACAACTTAGCGATGGTAAATTGGGCTACGAACAACTAGGCGACAAAATGTTAGATTTTTTTTTTAATTTATTAAATTTATTTAAATCTTTAATTACAACTAGTTAAAAAGCCAACAAACAAGTGTAGTAAAAAAATGGCTCAGTTGCACCTATATACCTATGTGTACGAAGACGAGTTCTAACTGTGATTCTTATGGTAAGACATCATTTTAAATTTCCAAACTGTAGATATATTTGTAGAAGGAAGAAAATTGAAAACTGTAGACAGAATGCTCATCGTTGGATGGTAAATTGGGTTACGAATAATTGGGCGACAAAATGTCAGAATCTTATTTAAATTTATTAAATTTATTTAAACCTCAAGTTACAACTAGTTAGTAGACGAGTTCTAACTGGTGATCCTTATGGTAAGATATCATTTTAATTTTGAAACTGTAGATATATTTGTAAAAAGTAGAATATTGAAACAGCCCAACAGGGCCGTGCCTAGGCAATTTTGCGTCCGGGGCAAATATTGTTATTTGCGCCCCAACTTCTTCTCAATAACAATAATGAGAACAAAAATTAATAAATACTTAAAACAAAATTATCAAAAAAAAGATTACATATTCCATTAACATAAACTTCGATATAAATAAACTATAAGTTAACTTTTCGTGCTTTAATTGATGAAAAATTATTAATTATTTCATCAAAATTAAACGATTTTGCAATTTCATGTTCAATTGAAGAAATCGGTAAACCTAATAACCTATCTGGGCTCATACTAGATCGTGTATACGATTTTTATTAATTTTAGTTTACTAAACCCTTATTCACAAGAAGCTACTGTTACAGGAATACATAATAATATTTTATATGTTATTTCTATGTTTGGGTAGGAAGAACTCATACAGAGCAATATTATTCAAAATATCTAATGGTGTTGCTGTTTTTAAATTAAGATCTATTTTTTCTATTATATGATCCATTTAAGATGATGGATTATTACAATCAAATTTCATTAAATTATCTTCTGTTTGAAAATATGTTGGATTAATATTATCAGTAACAGAAATATTTTCGGAAAAGGTGGATGGTCCGTCATTTATGTCAGCAGTGGCAAAAGTACTCTCGGAAGAGGTGGATGGTCTTGCATTTACATCAGCAGGGGCAGAAATATTTTCTAAAGATGTAGAAGCTTGTGTACTCCATTTTTCAATTTTTTTAGCTAACTTTCATCTTTCTACTTCTTTTTGTTTTCTTAATTTCCGAAATTCAGAGCCTGGCAGCTTCTTTGTAGCCATTACTTTTCTTTAATCCAGGACCGTGCAAGTATATTACTGGTTTGAATGTAAGAATATATCTGCAGTAATATACATATATTTAATTAAAAATAGAGAGTGAATAATATAATAAAACATACCCAAGATGAAGACTTAATTTGTAGATAGATAGAAATCTATCTATCACGAAATATTAGTAATATAAATATAATCCAATCGACAAAACATAATAAACTACACAAATGCAAAGCTAAAATAGAATACTCAAGTAAATATCAAATTCGCAAACATACAAAACCATTCTGCAGGTTTCTCTGACCGGAGAAATAATGATTCACGGAAAATGAAATGTTTTTTATTATTTAATATTACTAGTACTAACTGATATCTTTGTTGGCGGTCGCCCATTTAACTCAAATTCTTAAGATCACATCTTCTATAATACGTCGATTCTACGAAATTTTGTTAATAAGTTATAGAGGGTATAAGAATATACAAAGGCAAAAGACACCGCAGTTTAACGTTCTGTATGAGTTTAAAAGACTCCACTTATAGGTAATAATAAATTAATAAATTTTCATTTTCAATTTTTATCTGCATCTTACGTCGATTTGCGCCCCTTTGACTTTGCGCCCTGGGCCGGGGCCCCGCTCGCCCCTGCCTTGGCACGGCCCTGCAGCCCAACAACTTAGCGATGGTAAATTGGACTACGAACAACTGGGCGACAAAATGTCAGAATTTTTTTAACATTTGTTTAATTATTTAGATTTTAAGTTACAACTAGTTAAAAAACCAACAAGCAAGTGTAGTAAAAAACATAGCATGCAAGAAGTAACTTTCATTGGAATTTTTTCAGTTTTATGTTGTTTGGTACTGCATAATTTAATTGTCAAATCTAGAGGTTTAGTCCTTTTTTTCTTATTTCTGTAAAATTGTCTAAAAAAATTAGTACTAAATTATTAATATGATTTCATAATTCTTATCTACCAGAAACTTAAACCTATTAACATACTTTTAAAATTTACTTATAAATATATCTATATCTACCTATATTCTAGATTATTTAAAATATTTATACTCGATAGCCTTACTTTATTGTAAAAATTTGTTGCCTAATTTATAGTAGCTCATTTATCCATCTACCAATTCCTTGTTTCCCGTATCTTATTTAATTATGTCCGACCGAACAACGTGTGATAGAAAATTAGGCATAATGTCCTTTTGAAAATAAGTGCACTGTTCTCTTTTCGAATTTACGAATATAATACACCTATTTTTAAAATAGAGCATGTTTTCTAAATGTCATCTTGCTGGTATTTAAATGTGAAAATATACAATCAAGAATCTTCCACAAATTTCTAAGAACTGTCATTGTTGAAATTCTTACTTAAACCACTGATCCTAACTATAATACATGTTATTTAAAATTGCTCCTTAGAGAATATATTTTAATTAATAAATTCCTCTAATATTTCAAATTAATTTTCACTAAAATGTAGCTAGATTTTGCTCCATCAATAAATCCTTTATTTTTCCTTTATTAGTGTTCGTAACAAAAATACATATAAAAGAACCCTTTTTACAAAACAATTTTTAATAATTACATCACAATTAAATCATTGACGTTTGTACTCTGTTTTGTGAAGAGCCGAGCAAAGAGAATTTTGGACCAAAAGAAAAAAAAGGCTAAACACAATAACTAAATTTTGAGGAGAAATAAAATAAGGGACATGAATTTATTGGAAGAATTTACATATAGTTACATTGCAGGAATTATGAGTAAATTTTACCAATGAAATTCATAGCTCCAATTATATTTGCTTGATTATTTCATGAATGATAACAGTTCTAACATAAAATTTTTGATATCAACAAATTGTAATCATGACTATGACACTGAGGTTTTATCAAATCTCTTCACTGAAAAACTACCTGCGACCTTTCTCATTGGGTGAAAATGACGTGTATGGAATAATCACAACAAAAACCCAACATATCATTCATAATTTCTATTTTCTACACAAGTCTACTCTATTTCGAATTCTAATCTGGTCGATGTTAATGTCGTGTGTCTTGTCAATGGCCCGTATTCCTCTCTAACGTTATAGAAGTTTCATTAAGTAACTTAAAGACGTTTCACTAAGATTTCTTATTTATCTCATAATTAGCGATAATGAAACATTTATTTAAGGTTAGTTACTTAGAGATTGGAAATATATGTTGCCACAAGTAATTTAGAAAAAGAAAGAAAGAAAAAGATCTTTTGTTAAAGAAAGCTTAGAGAAGGTTGCTGAATATGGTTATAATTAACACTTTCATTAAACATAGAGACAGTCTTCGTCTTTACCGTATTTCAGTTTTTAATAATGAGTACTAGTGTAGAAAATCCATATTTTGTGAAAATAATTAGAGCGTATTTTTGTGGTTTGCAAATGGACTGGTTGTTGCCGGCCTCCATTCGTACCTGTAAAGCATCTCCCCCGAGGCATTCATCTTGCAGGACATTAGATGTTCTGGGAACCACGTACACCCTGCCGCGGTCAAACTCCGACTGGATCCATTTACTTTCGGTTAAGTACACAATAAATACGCTGGTCCGCTGTCCGTCCGCCTTCGCCGCTTCCATACATCTCTCCTCTCTCGTCAGCGGGTACAAACGGCCTCTTCCCCAGATAAACGACGAGCGTCTAACGTTTCAGGTGTCACGAATCTTTACGATTTTCTTCAACATTCTATGCCAAATATTCATGTGATTAGAATTTTAGTTTCAGTAGAGAGCATTCTGCATTATATTGATAACTGAAATACAATTGTGTACAAGTGCAGAAAGTTACCTATTTTCCACCAGATGTTAAAATTTCGTTATGAGACGAAGTCGAGTGCTGAAATCACCCAAATCACTATATTTTTTCTAAGATCACACTTTTTGACATAACTAAATTATCAAAGAAGATCATTCAAAAATTGTGGAGATTTGTGCATATAATGATATGCACAAATCTCCACAGTTTTTGAATGATGTTCTTTGATAAATTTTCAAGTCATATAGAATTTTAGTTTTAGTTCAAACTGAAGTAGAAATTATACAACGAGTGTAAAATTGCTTATTTCTTACGAGGTATCAAAGTTTCGACAAAAGACGAAGTCGAATGCTGGTATCACACATGAGGAAAATAGGTCTCACATTTTGACATAATTAAAGAAATCAATAATTTATTTACCGGTTTCAGAATATTAAGCTACTAATTACACAGGCAAAAGTAAGCAGAGTTTGGCAAATCAGTATAGTAATTAACACTTTACCGTACAGAATTGTCAAAATAACGTGGAACTATTAATTGTCATATCATATCAATCCATACAGACTTGATCACAAAAACGTTACTCACAAGATAATTCTATAAAATAATATTTATTAAAAACGTGAAACCAGTAAACTATTGAACAAACCACGGATGTTATTAATCATGCCAGGCCTTAGATGTTTTAAAATCTTCGATCTTCGAGCTCGGAATTCAATTAATATTTGCGGTGGTTTTGATACTCATAGCGATCCTAGTTATGTTAATAGCTATTATGTTGAAAAAATTAGTATTAGTTTATAATTATTAAAATAAAATAATTAGGAGGCCTTTTTATTCCATTATTACACGTTATAAATTAACATAAGCAGGACGTTTAAATTTCAAGCTATAATTTGATTATCATCAACAGGATAGTAAGAATAATTTTCATGAAATTTATACATTTACGAATAATTTCTTTCGTTTTTTGTAGACCGGGGAGTAACATGAAAATTTAGTTATAATTTATTGCAGAGGGTTCGCCTGATGTAAATAATTTGTTTTAAATTGTTTTAAATATACTATTTTTTTAACAAAAATCATTATTCTTTTATCAAAAATAAAAAATACAAATTATAATAAAAATTTAATTATATGCTCTGAAACTATTACCAATTACCAATACATTTTCTGTATATAATATCTTAAAATTAAATGACATTTTATCACTATTATTGTCAAATGTATACAAAAAGAAAATTTTTTTTGGTACTCTTCTTAATTTTATTTAGATAAATCGTTTTGGTTTTATTATAGTTTTCAGTTTCGTTTATGAAATAAAATATTTATATTACTTTTAGAACTATGGAATATCTTTAAAAATTAAAAAAATATGAACTTATTCAAAGTATTCATTTATTAGTATTTATGGTGATGTTTTGTTTCAATCTATTTCCTGCCATTATTATGTTATTTTTCCAACATATAGCGCGCGGGAAGTACAAATCACAATAAATCACGTAAATAAACAAGGAACCCCAGTTGTTTTACCTACCAGATTGGCACCCCGGACAATAGTCTCGCACATCGCACTTCATGACATTCCATCCATATCTGGCATATTAGCCGCGACCCCACATTACCCTTATCTCAGCCCTGGCTGACCAAGGACCAGGGAGTGTTTACGGCCGGTGGCCACACCCCGGTCCACTTCACCGCCCCCGCCACCCTCATTCATAACGGGGGATTGTGCCAGTCAAAAATGGAAATGCACTGCGAGCTCAGATACGGCCATGCTATCCATCAAGCGAGGCTTATGAGTAGGGACGATCAAATGGACAACGTTCGTTTCATCATTTCAAAAAATGTAATGAAATCAATGAAGTTAATTATTTACTTTTATAGCAAACACTACCGTGTAATTATAATACTATAGTTATGGCAAAGTAGTTGTAGAAAGTTTATTTGTAGTCGGTTTTTGATGGAACATATTAACAATAAATAAATAGAAGATTAATAATACTTAGGCCCAGTGCACCAACAAGTCTTAAATTTTAAGTGATACTTAAACAAAAAAAAATCTAATGGAAATTTTGAGAGCAATGAAATGTACTATTTAACATTGCTATTTGACATTTTATTCCGATATGATAATATTTACAATACACAGTGGCCTGTTATTTTTCGTAGCCTAGCAACTACACTTAAATACTGATAGAACAAAAAAGTTTGTATTATTTGGAAATTAAACACGGTTGCTCTTTAATAAAAAAACATAATTATTTAGTTACCCAAGTGCAAAAAAGTGTGAGTGGTGTTTTGATGCCTGCACAAGTTGCAGAAGTACCTGTATATATTTACAATTATAATTTATTTATTTTAGTTTATTTTATTGATTTATAATAAAAATTTTGATAAAAACAATGAAAAAATTCAAACAATATATAAATATACCTATTCAATTCAATTTTTTTTTAATTTTTTATTTCTTTTAAATGAAGATAAAATACGCTTTGTGCCTTTGGTATGTGCAAAACAGAGTATTAATTTTAATTCTTAAACTTTTCTGTGTGCTCTAGTAGTAATTGTCATTTTCATTGAATTAATTCCAATATCATTTTATTGTATAAATGTATGTTTATGGGATGTTCCAGCGCTATGGCCTTGACAACAATTTTTCAATTTATAATATAATTAAAAAGTAAAGGAATAAAGTTAATTAAATAAAAATAATAATGAAATTAATGCTTGATCTATTTTTCAGTATAACATTATCATATAAATATTTGTCGGAGTAAAACTGCAGGGAAAGATACTGGGCTAGTGAATAGATTTCCCGGGGAGTGTACGGCCTGTGAGCAGGAACTGTCAGTGGTGTTTTGCTTCGCGATGGCCAGAATTTAATGTGACATTTCAAGTCGGATTTCGTTTTGAAAATATATTTCCACCCTTATCAAATTTGAATCTAACACAATTTCGGTCGCCATGCATTTGTTTGCCGAAACGGACTCAGTTTGTGACTGTTATTTCATTTTTAACATGCCGCTTTGCCATTCGAGAAGACAGTGATACAGAAATCACTTCCGGTTACGAATGTATCTTCTTTTTGATGTTTGTACTAAACTCGAACGATTCGCGACATATACATAAATAATTTGTCGTTTAGTAATAAAAAGAATAAAATAAAAAGTAACTAACATACACACATACTTAATACGTACACATTTCACAATTCAATCTATTAAAATAAAAGAAATATTGCAATAAAAATATTTTTCATAAGAGTACCTATAACTTTTTATATTTGAATAATTTTGAGTTTAGCAAACATAGTTTTAAAAGTCTTGTCCTCGTATTTTTTAATAGTACCTATAAATATATACATTTATTTAGAACCGAATAAAATAAATTTTCTCTTAAGATATAAAAAAAATATCAAAACCTTGTGATACTTTTCTTTTGTTTTGATATTTTATATAAGTAATGTTGTCCATATGATGTCAAAAACTTTATTAACAAAGAGTAGTAATTTTATTATAGTTCAAAGTAAATAGTCTCAATAATATAAACAATTTCATTAATTTGATAACACCAATGACATATCTAATATATAATTTTTATCTATTTTTGTTTTATTTAAAGAAGTAAAAATTTGTTGCTACTCGGTCAATAAAACCTGTTCTCAATTTGTAGGTAATTCTAGAACTCAACTTCGTCTCGTGCCGAAATTTTCACATGTCTTGGGAAATAAGTAACATATTACACGATATAGATATATCCTTATAAATGATTTATAAATTTTTCATAAATAATTTTTAAAGTTATGTCAATGTCAATAGAAAATATTTTATACAGCAATATTGATTATTGTTGCAATACATTTATTTGTATATTTTAATAGGATTCGAACCTAGAATTGGGAACCCTTGGCACCTTAACTATTCGGCAAGTCAACACCCCAAATATATACAGAAACATATTTGATAGCGTTGAATTTATATGTAACCTCACTTTAAACTAACTTCTTCTTGTGACACGTCGTGTCACCCTCCTTCGCGTCGCCCTCAAAGTGACAAAAACCAAATCTCCGGTCTCCAGGGCTTGCAGGCCGGCTTATTTAAATCAGGGGCGGCCGGGAATCAAACCTACGTCTGGTCGGATCGCGCGTGACGCGGGTCCAAGCCACAATGCACTGTGTGCTCTGTCTCTGTCGCTCCATTGGCTGACCTACACCTTCCGTCCTTGTCTCCGGTCGCCCCAGGTACGGCGCGTGTATCACTGCTGAACATTCGTCCACGACGATTATGCAAAATACTGCGTCTGTTAACAAAGTCCCTTCGATCATTTCGAGCCAAAATCATTCAAATATTTATGCGAATCCGGAATTCGCTAGGAACGTAGCTTTTAATTCTATGTTTTAAATCGTAAATATAACAAAACAAAACTTACCCAGAAAACTGGTGATACAAAAAAAATGTGCAAATCTTTTTATATTTTACTCAAAAACTTATTATATGATTTTTAACACGATTCCTTACCTCTCTTACCAAGCAAGCAGTGGCGTATTAAGCAATATAAGCGCCCAAAGTTCGGAAGATTTTGCGCCCTTTATAATTATAGTTTTTTTTTTATGTTTTAAGTAAGATATACCTAACCTAGTACAAATATATGGCCATATAGACTTTATTGCATCCGTATTTAATTAAATAAAATTTTTAGTTTCTGTTTATTATACTATTGTTTAATAAACAAAAACTCCAATATATATAAAGAATGTAACAAAAATTCTATAGAAGACAAACAGGAACATAAGAAATATAAACACAACCACATTATGTGATAAAACAAAAAAACAAAGAAATATATTATATTAATTAAAACTCTTTTTTCGAGATTTGTTAATCGCAAACGTTTCAATAATCTGGGCAAAATCTAGATTATTCAGTAAATCATTTTCAATAGCCATTATAGCTAAACTGCTCAATTTTGAGTTTGACAGTTTCGACCTTAAACAATTTTTTATTCTTTTAAGGGTCGAAAACGATCTTTCTCCTGAACAGTTAGTCACTGCTTTACAGGCGAAGATTCTTAGTGCTACTTCCACATTTGGAAATACACCTGTTATATTTTTAGATTTTAGCTTCTTAAGTAGGTTTAAATGTGAGTTCGATAATATATCAGCGGGTAGGTTTTTTAACTGAAGAATTTCGGTTTCTAATTGATTTTCTTCAAGATCGTTCTTATAGGTATATTTCTATTAGGTAAGAGCAGCTTTGTTGAAGTTCTGCATGGGTTAATGTTGTCAGTTTTGTAAGAAATCCAAATTCCTGATTTATTCCTAAATAAGGTTCTCGTTGCTTTGATAATTCTGTCATTAATTTATCAATTAAGGGGACAAAACCGGTTACTCTAAATTTATCCCTTCCATTACAAAATTCATTTTCTATTACTGTAACATCAACATATGATAGGGAGTAACTACCGAATATCGAATATGGAATACCGAACAATGAACACAACACCAACAAGGGAATAACAATGTAAAATGCAACAAACAATGTTAAAATTCCCCGAATTTCATAGCAACACCTCGTTTTGACTTCTATCTGCGCGGAGTGCGCGGTTTCGGTTCTTCACGATGGTAACGCGCAACCGCGCACCGTTCAACGCTCAGATGCGCGACAATCGCCGAAAATCAACCGATAACTTCATAGGTGTCCGTTAACTGCGATTTAGCTCAAAACTTTAATAAATTTTACAGTTACAGTTATGTTTAAAATTAATTTTAATTAAAAAATAATAAAAAATAAACTGCTGTTGCGGCCCTAAAAAATTTGCGCTACAAGCCCGGGCTTTGTGGGCTTGTAGGATAATACGCCACTGCAAGCAAGAATGAGCTGGCAAAAATTACAAGTAAAGTTCTAGTTACGAATGTATTCGACATCACTATAGACGTGAAATTGTCGCAGCAATTTGCACTAGTAAAAATTGTCAGCGTAATACGAATGTGATTGGTTTAATCCTCCAAAATACTATGCTTTTACTGGAGGACAGATTATGAGTAGAATTATTAGATATAATATCACTAGTGACTGGAATTTACCTTAAATTTTTGCCGTCATAACTACACTTTACACACTCTCTTGCTGTCGAAGAATGAGCTATGCAAAAATTAGAAGTAAAATTGTCAATTCGATTGTGAATGATCCAATTCATCAAAATACTGTGGTTTTATTGAAAGACAAATGAAGAGTATAATTGTCAATTTAATTTAAAATTCTAAAATATTATAAGTTAAAGTAAATATATAACGAATTAAATAATTAATAGAAATAGGTGTGTGGATTTTTTTTTAAATGGGTTATATGACCATAATTGAATTTCAGTATACGTGTGAATCATAAAATTTAAAAACTAACTACCACAGCATCTCATTTTAATAATACAAAGTGTAGTTGGCAATAATATTGTTATTAACAATTAAATGTTTCGGGGAAGGATTGTGGAAGAAAACTGTATCTTTCGCTCCCGGTATATATGCCTTCTTTCACGATTCTACCATACTGGCGCTTACAATATATTTTCCCCAAATTTTAATATTTAATTTTTCGTAAACTACAATTAATGAATCGATTGAGAAAATACGAATATTTTATTTTTTGTCTAGTATCATATATGTCAAAATCAAAATTTGGTCACATACCATATTCCCCAAAATACTGGAATTTTATTGGAAATTTTTACTAGTGGAAATTTCATTGTCGTGACTACGCTTTAGAAAATCATCACTTATGTAGCTGTCGTTTCAGTTTTCATCGCAACAAGCAAGAGTATGCTAGACAAAAATTATCAGTGAAATTCTAGTCACGAGTGGTATTCGCCATGGCAATTTTTCGAAATCAAATATATATTTTTCTTTTAATTACTTGTCACTTTGGAAATTTTAATACACTTATCTTAAGTATCGTCTATTACGCGTTAAATTACAGCAGCAATTTGCACTAGTGAAAATTGTCACTAAATCGAATATGATTGATCTAATTTTTAAAATAATATTATTTAATTAGATGACAGTTTTTTCAATAAAATGTATACATACGTTAAAAGAAATATGTAAGGAAATAAACATTTTTTTGAATTGTTGTTGCCATGGTAACATGTGTTGCAATGGTGTTGTCGGATGTTTCCTCCAGCTCAGCTCGTTACCGCCGTCGATCCTATGAGGTGCGCCGCGCCGTCGAGCGCTGACCAAATTACACCCGCCGCAACCGCCCTCGCCTCCCCCGCCCCGGAATAATGAATTGCTCGGGCCTGCCGGGAATTCCCAGGCCGGGATTGAAGGATCGCTCCTTCAGGATTCTGCTGATTTTGCCACGGGATAATGGAAGGATTTTAACGAGGCGCGGTCAGGAGATCATCGACCCATACCCACTGACGATGGGAATAACGTGCTGTGGAATTAATTAACTGATTACGTACATGCACTCTGCTACATGCTAACTCAATGTCGCATCATACATACATACCCGTTTGCTATTTAAATACGCGCAAAACAATTATATGAGCATGCAAAAAATGTGATTCGATAATTTCTTGAGGTTCATTTTCATTCCCTGATTTTTTGTTTTGTCCACTTAGCTAAAGAAACACAAATAGCTATTTATGTAATAAGTAAGGAAATAAAAATGGTTATTTAACGCATGCGAAAATTACAGAACGAGACGCAGGCGAGTTTTATAAGAGCAAACGTTAAATAACCACCCAGTTACCCTATGTGTTTCATACAATATTTTATCCACTTCCGTTTGAATAAGTAGAAAAATGTATTTGAAATTAGGAATTTTTGACATTTTGATGACATTTAACTTTCATTTTATGCGTTACTAAGTTACTACAACAAAATTGTTGGTTATAAACAAAAAATAAAGTTGTCACTCAAGATTTTTGAATTGTGAAATATGAGTCACTGTAAAGCTTCTAAAATTGCACTAAAAAATCTGTTTCAAATTTATTTTTTGACACCAGTAGCAGATTCCAATAAATCAATTTTATTGATGTATATCTTAAATTAAAGCACTCGATTCAAATAATATTTAATTTTTATAAAGTGCAAATTCTTATTATATCCTACTTACGAATACTGGAATTATTCAAAAAAGTTCGTTGAAGCTCATTTGTACATTTTTTTTTTACATCTACAGGAAAGGGAATAATAATATATATAAATCCAATAACTATAGAATTTAATCAGAATTATAACCATATATTTAGATAAAAATAATAGTAAAAATAACAATTTTGATATACATATTCAACAGATTATAAAAATTGAGAGATCGAACTTGGATGCCTCAAGTTTTTTTTGTTTTGGGTTATGGTTAACGCACAAGCTTCGCAATCCAGACGTAGCGGGTTCGAATCCTGCGAAGGTATTGATGTATGTATATATGTGTGTATTTCTTCCCATCGTTTCAACTTCATTCGCCTGCTTATGATCTTAATAGTTGACAGTTTATTAAACAATAGGAAATAAATATTCTATTAAAGTTCACAACAATATTTAATGAAGGTACAAACTTTGAAAACGTGTAAAATGTTGATGTAAGTATTAAGTACGTAAGTAACATTTTATTAATGTTCACAACAAGTATTATAAGATACAATAATTTTTAATATAGGTACTAACTTTGAAAAAGTGTGAAATGTTGAAGTATGTAGCAGAAACTTAATTTCATCCCATCAGATTTATTCACTTGTGTATGATCTTAGAAGTATAGAAGGTGACACTGGTCGCTCAACATTAGGAAAAAAAATCTATTAATGTTCACAACAAGTAACATACAATACAACAATTTATGATCTTAGAAGTTGACAGTCCACTGAACATAGGAAAAAAGATTCTATTAATGTTTACCACAAGTAACGTACAATTTTTAATGTAAACTTGTATATGATCTTAGAAGTATAGAAGTTGACTGGTCGCTCAACATCAGGAAACAAAAATCTATTAATGTTCACAACAAGTAACATACAATACAACAATTTTTACAAACTTTAAAACGTGTGGGATGTTAATGTAAGTAGAAGAAACTTAATTTCATAGCATCACCTTTATTCACTTGCATTTGATCTTAGAAGTTGACTGGTCGCTCAACATTAGGAAAGAAAGATTCTTTTAATGTTCACAATATGTAACATAAAAACATAAAATACAACAATTTTTAATGTAGGTACAAACTTTAAAACGTGTGGAATGTTAATGTAAGTAGAAGAAACTTAATTTCTACACATCACCTTCATTCGATAACACATGGTCTTAGAAGTTGACTGATTTAGGAAAAAAAGATTCTACTCATGTTCACAACAATTACGCACAATTTTTAATGTAGATAGGAAACTTTGGAAACGTATGTTGATGTATGTAGAAGAATAAGAAACTTAATTTCATAACATAACCTTCATTCACTGGCATATGACCTTAGAAGTTGACTGTTCACAGAACATGATTCTATTAATGTTCACAATAAGCAACTTATAATTTTTAATATAGGTACAAAACTTTGGACACATATAAAACGTTAATGTAAGAAGAAGGGGAAGGAGTGATCCCCGTTTAGGATGAGGATGTTGTGTAAACAAGAGTGCAGAGCAGGCGGTGGGCAGTCAGCCTCAGCATTCCAGCCACGGAGCGATCATTCCGCAGGACGAAGCGTGGCCATTAGTGTCCCGCGCATCGATCCTGGAGCCGGTGAACGATGTGATGTACACTACACACGCACTGCCCACACGACCGGCATCCTGATCACTCCCATCCAAATCAAAAACTCCTCAATTTATAAATACACTAAACTATTCATTTATCTCTGCCGTTAAATTTATTACCCTATTCGTCGGTGTTGTATGTACGCGCTTTTAACGACTTGTAGACTTATAACTTAAATCTAGTACCTACGTAGAGTGACTTCTGTCAACCTTAGCACATAATAGGTTTATACAGAAGCGACAGTAAGACAGAGAAACGATAATTAGAGAGAGATGGAGAATGTGCACAAATTTAAAGGACTCATTGTTTAACATCGAAAAGTTTCCTCACATCTTAGAGAGAGATAGGGGAAGAGCACAAATTTAAAGGTCTACATAATGCTTCAAGGTCATAGAACTGAAAAGACGAACATGAAAGGTACCGACACGGAGTGTCGCTTTTGTATATAACTATTCTGTGACCTTAGTTCGAATATCGCCAATGACAAATGTCAAATTGTTATCAACTATTTCCCGTAGAAGAGTAATGTGCGTCAGCTATAATTACAATGACTTCTATGGAAATTAAATTTTTGGTCTTAATGTTAGTAAAATTACTCAAGGACCAGTTGCGCCATAATTACTCAAAACTTAAGTTTCTCTTGAAAAATATCATATTGGAGTAAAGTGTTACCTTCTTAAAAGACTTGTTGATGTAATTAAGATATTCTAATTAAGTTGAAATTATGAACGAAATTATAAATTTGTAAAATATAAAATAATAAGCTTGTGACACAGTACGATACAATAGCTACTCGTCAAAAACCAAGCAAAGTAGGTTGTACTAATTTTTATATTTAAATTCACATAAAAATGAGTTAAACTCATTTCAGATTTCAACGAAAATGTTCACTTAGATTATACCTGATTCAAATAGGACTAATTTCGACATGACGTCTACTTATACGTACTTATCTCGCATAACTCAAAAATGATTAGTCGCACAATTTTGAAATTATTTACCTATATGGGACTGCTACAAGCCGTAGAATGTTGAAATTGTGTTTATGGAATTGCTATAACATCTATTTAGGTACCTTCATTTTTTGTTCTAATAGCCTTGTCAAAAGGACAGATTAATGTTGGCAAAAACTTAATAAAAATGTTGGCTTTTCATTTTTGTAGAAAACATTTTATTTGAAATTGAGTATATGATTGACAACTGTCAGAATATATTTCGTGAGATATAGGAATGTAGGTAATAAATGAGAACTATATCTATTTCTTTGCAAGTTTTTGAGCGATTAAAATAATTTTGTGGATTGCAATACGGAATAGTGAAAAAATTTTAATAAAATTTTCAAAAGATCATTTATTTAGAAGGGAAGTTCGAAGATATGAAACGAATGGAAAGATCAAGAATAATTAGTCACTTTTAAGTAAAATAAGTTTAAATGAAGTGCAGTAATAGATGTGTATAATTTAGCGTACAAGGAAGTCATGTTATGTCCACATCTGATTTTTTTATACATATAGTAATTGAATAATGAAATTATGTGAATTATTTGTAGGTAGTTGATTTTATCGTAGAATATTACATTTGTAAAAGACGTTGTTAAACAGAAAGTAATCCGCCAAATAAAGTTTTGGTATCAATTTATTATGTGCACTTTCTAGCACTTCACCGTAAGACATTGAAATCCTCTGGAGAGAGCGTCGTTCGGTCAGCGTTGGCGGTGGCGGCGTCGGCAACGGGTCAAAGGAGACGAGTGTAATGAGTTTCCAGTTCCCACGGGACGCCAGACGTCGCGACGCTCCCGTGTCCATATTGTACGAAGTCCCCAGGAAAATTGCTTTACCTTTGACGGATAGTTTTGCAGTTTATTAAAGTAAACCTACGTTTCAAATGCATGGTTTTTTAAAGTGAACCGGGAACTCGAATTCACAGAAAGCTAACTGAAAATAGAGCGATTCGATTTTCAAAGACTGGGTATCGAAGACGATGCTTTATTTTCTTCCAAAACTTAATTATAATATACAAGGATATCTACCAAAACTTTACCAATAATGTAACTACATCTTGATATATTTTTAAAAACAACAATTCGAACTTGAAAGTGGCCATAATAATACCATTATTAACTGCGGAAAATGGAATGTAACAAACGAATACGATAGATATATTATAAAACGAATTTCTTTGATTGGTAATATATAGTTCCAAAATTTCAAATTATTCTTTAAAAAAGGGAATAAGAATTAAAATTATAACTTTTTAGCTGGGGATTTGAAATCGGTGTAATTATTTCATTTCTGTATTTTTTTTAAATATTTGTACTTAATAATTTTTGTCTATTTCGGAAAAAGGCTTTATTTCTGCTTCAACTGGTTTCGACTCCATACGAATCTGAATCGAAATAAAACTTTTCAAAATTGCCCAATTCTGTTTATCGACGAGTCAAGAAAATCTAATGACAATAATTTTTAATTCGTTATTTTCTACATAATCTCTAAACAATTTTTAATATGAATTTTTTTAAACAGCTACTTGGAATACTACTCCATTTTATTTTGCAAAGTGTATAAATATTTAATTAACTTAATGATATTAATAATCTTTATTGTACTTTTCAGATTTAAAGGGCAGAACTAAATTTTCTTACAATATTTTTTATACGTTGAAGATGAAGATAAAATAATATAGGGTTTCACGGCTTGACTTGATATTCAAGCTACTTGACTTGACTTGACGTGAAATCAAGTCAAGCTCAAGTCAAGTAGTAGTTTACTCATAATTATGAAGTAAAAGCACCATAAAACTGAAAGAACTTCAATGACATTTATTTCTCGCATGTTATTGTTTAATTTATCATATTTGCTTGTTGTTTTTTTTTTGTTAATCAGTTGTAAATAAAGATTTAAATAAACAAAAAAAAATCTGGCAAAGTAACGCTAACTCGGATGAAAAACTATTCTTAATGTAATTTTTGACACTCATTTGTCTGTTACTATACAACAACTATTCGTAAAGTTTACCTATGAATTCATGGCTCTCGTTATGTTACTTATGA
Source organism: Stenolophus ochropezus (assembly GCA_035578165.1). Lineage (NCBI taxonomy): Eukaryota > Metazoa > Arthropoda > Insecta > Coleoptera > Carabidae > Stenolophus > Stenolophus ochropezus. Next base: position 6,570,443 of record JAQOWZ010000009.1, read on the forward strand.
TTAAATACATTAAAGTTTTGTGATAGTGGGTTAATACTGATATTCATAAAATATTGAAAAATTGGTATCGATACTAAAAACTTAAATAAGTAGTGGTATCAAAAGAAAAGTATCGATACTAGTATCATAACAGTAGTATGACGACAGTCCTACAGATATGTAAGCTGTAGTTGAGTTTGCTGTAGGTAGACGGCAGTGCAGTCTTCCCTGTAATGTTCATTGTCCGTAGTGACCCCGCTATTTGGCAACATATATCACCGCCGGCGAAACGACACGAAACTTTGCCCAGAATTTGAAAGTTTTATCGACGTAGCCGCTCGGTATCGGTCGGCCTCTCGCATATAAATCAGACCTCCGAGTTCTCTGTCCCTCTCATGAGGGTTGCTATCGTTCCATCTTCGTCGAGGCGCTGCGGGGCTGAAGAACGTCCACTGACATAACAAATGTTATGGAAAGTTTCGCAGTGCCAACTTCGGACTGCGGACTGTGTTAGTGTTTGTTATTGGCTGCCGCCTCCTCCGCCCTAGAGCATAAAACTCTGTTCGATGGACTTTTGTTATGTTCGGATTGCGAGGGGTTGCGGTGCGGTATGTACGGACAAGATGCTCCATCGCGATTAGCAATAACGCATTCGGAGCTTCCCCTACTTCCAAACTCATATCAAAACAAATATTTTCTTTCATTCTTTCGCATCTTTCTAACTTTTATTATCTTAAAATAATATCAAAAACTTTATGCTGCTATTTCTTACCCAATCTTCATCACCATTACTCCATTTGCTATACAACCCTAGAAGAGGTTTGGTTGCATATGAAATTGATCATCTGTTATCAGTCTGAAGTCTTAACTTATACCCAATCATCATCATTATCATCATTGGCGCTACAAGCTACAACTCTAGAAGAGTTTTAGTTGCAAGTAAAATTTAGAAGTGTACTTTACATTCCTGACAATTTTTACTTGCACCTACTTTCGTGAAAAAGATTATCACTCAAAGTCCCTTTTCTATTCATGTCAAAACCAATATTTTCTTTTTTTCTTTCGCATTTTTCTAACTTTTATTATCTTAAAATAATATCAAAAACTTTATGCTGCTATTTCTTACCCAATCTTCATCACCATTTGCGCTACAACCCTAAAAAAGTTATGGTTGCAGGTTGCAGGTAAAACTGATCACCTGTGATCAGTCTTAAGTCTGAACTAGAGATCTACAGCTTATACTCCTAGTTCATACCCAATCATCATCATTTTAAGTAAAATTTAGAAGTGTACTTAGCTTCCTGACAATTTTTACTTGTACTTTCGTCCCTTTTATACTCATGTCAAAACAGATATTTTCTTTCTTTCATTCGCATCTTTCTAACTTTTATTATCTTAAAATAATATCAAAAACTTTATACTTCTATTACTTACCCAATCTTCATCATCATTGACGCTACAACCCTGGAAGAGTTTTGGTTGCATTGTCAGCCTAAAGTCTTAACTAGAGACCTACAGCTTCTACTCTTATTTCATATCCAATCATCATCATCATCATTGGCGCTACAAGCTACAACCCTAGAAGAGTTTTAGTCGCATGTAAAATTTAGAAGTGTACTTTAGCTTCCTGGCAATTTTTACTTGTACTTTCGTGGAAAAGATTATCACTCTAAATCTTTTTATACTCATGTCAAAACAAATATTTTCTTTCTTTCTTTCTTTCTTTCTTTCTTTCTTTGGCATCTTTCTAACTTTTATTATCTTAAAATAATATCAAAAACTTTATGCTGCTATTTCTTACCCAATCTTCATCATCATTTGCGCTACAACCCTAAAAGAATTTTGGTTGCATGTGAAATTGTTCACCTGCTGTTAGCCTAAAGTCAACTAGAGACCTACAGCTTCTACTCCTATTTCATATCCAATCATCATTATCATCATTTTTAGTTTTAGTCGCAAAATTTAGAAATATACGTTAGCTTCCTGACAATTTTTACTTGCACTTTCGTGGAAATTGATCACCTGTTATTAGCCTAAATCCTTAACTAAAGACCTACAGCTTGTACTCCTATTTCATACCCATACAACAGAATAGTTACACACAGAAGCGACACTCCGTGTCGGTACGTTTCATATTCCCCTAGTTAGGTCTACGACCTTGAAGCATTGTGTAGACCTTTAAATTTGTGCTCTTCCCCTATCTTTCTCTCAGATTTGAGGAAACTTTCCGATTTTAAACAATGGGCCCTTTAAATTTGTGCACATTCTCCATCTCTCTCTAATTTTCGCTTCTCTGTCTTTTACTGTCGTTTCTGTATAAACCTATTCTGTGCTCATACCCAATCATCATCATTATCATCATTGGCGCTTTAAGCTACAACCCTAGAATTTTAGTAGCAAGTAAAATTTAGAAGTGTACTCTAACTTTCTGGCAATTTTTACTTGTACTTTCGTGGAAAAGATTATCATTCTAAGTCTCGTCTAAACTCATGTCAAAACAAATACTTTCTTTGTTTCTTTCGCATCTTTGTAAATGTAGTAACAATAGGGGAAGAAATTCCCACACTCGCTGATGTATTTTTGCGTAAACCTGAAAATATTTGAAAATATCGAATTTTTTAGCCCGAAAATTTTCAAATTTTACAAAATTTTGTTTGTAACAATTTTTAAAGAACTAGCTACGCTGATGACAAATTTACAAACAGAATTTAATTATCTCTTTTCTTTTTGGAGATATTTGCTTTCAATGTTGTACCAAAAAAAAGTATGTTTTTTGAGTATATTTCAAAAATGAGTAAAGATACAATCTCAACTACTTTACCAGTCGATTCTACGGGAAAAGTTATATAAAGAAACGTTTTGTCCATATATACGTTCTTTGGAACGATTTGGTGAAAAATAAGAAAAACGAAAATACCTAAATTTCAATTTTTTGCCTCAAAATTTTTTGCCTTCAAAATTTTTCATTTTTTGGACTTAAGTAGATATCGATGCGCTGATTCCAAATTTTCAAACAGAATTCAATTATCCTTACCCGTTCTCGAGATATTTGAGTTTAAAGTTGTACCTAAAAAATCAGGTTTTTTAGGTATACCCCTTAAATGGTTAGGTTTTAGGTTTCGGCGACCTCACCATTCGATTCTACGGGAAAAATTACATAAGTGTACTAATTTTCAGATTTTTATCTCAACAGATAGATTTTTTAGAAGGAAAAAACTGAAAATGGCCAAAAATCGAAAAAATCGTCAGGGGTTCATCAGGCAATTTTTTCGATTTCGCCAATTTTCGTTTATTTGTTCTAAAAATTGTATCCTTTGCAATAAAAATCTAAAAGTTGGTATACTTATGTAATTTTGCCCGTAGAATCGAATGGTGAGGTCGCCGAAGCCGCAAACCTAACCCTTAAAGAGATATACCTAAAAAACCTATTTTTTTAGGTATTGCCAAAATTCAACTTTGAACACAAATATCTCGAGAACGAGAAGAGATAATTCAATTCGGTTTGAAAATTTAAAATCAGCGCATCAATGCTTACTTAAGTCTAGAAAATGAAAAGTTTTGGAGAAAAAAAATTCCTCGGAAAAATTTGGAAATTTAGGTTTTTTCGATTTTCTCATTTTTCGCCTTATCGTTCTGAAGGACGTATATGCGGAGAAAATATTTCTTTATGTAACTTTTTCCGTAGAATCGACTGGTATAATCGTTGAGATTGTATTTCTATCCGTTTTACAGATATTGCCAAAATACTCACTTTTTTGAGGTGCAACTTTGACAGCAAATATCTCAGGTATGAAAAGAGATAATTAAATTTCGTTTAAAAATTTGAAATCAGCTCGTCGAGATCTGTCAATATACATTATCTATCAAAATCAAAATTTTGGTCACAAAAATGAATATTTTTGATATATTTCGCGTTTGTCAACAACATTTTTGGTTTAATATTGCTGTTTGGTTTAATATAATTCTACACAACTTTTATATGATGTTATAGGTTTCGAAAATAAATAAAAGTTAGTTAAAAAAGCGACAGAATAAAATCGAAAGTTTATAATTTACGGAAGAGCACTATATGTCCTGGATACATACAATGATTACTAAAAACCTTCAAAATTGTCTCTATACACTCTCTTTTAGTGTTTATTGGAGTGTCAAGCCTAACCACATTGTTAAGCGTTTAGAAGTGAGGGGTGGGATTCCTTAACTCAATATCAAGTACAAATAACAATTGTACTTGTTATTATATCAATTAAAAACGTCAAACGGCAAAATGTCACTATGGCGGAAATTCAATTTTGTAATGAATTTAAGACATTCCCACATTATCAGTGTAGACTTGTAGTCTTCTTTATATATGTATGAGTATATGTAAGTACTAGTGATGTGCCGAGTCGCTGTTTTGATGGATCGAGTCGACTCGAGTCAGTTTATACGGTATTCGAATCATGACTCGATTCCCTGACTCGAGACCAGTACTCGAATTCTATGTTTGGTATTCGAATATTGACTCGAGTCCGGCTGGACTCGACTCTAGAAATTCGAGTCCAGAATTCGAGTCTGAAAATTCTAGTCCGGAACTAAAGTCCGATTTTAGAACAAAAGGGAAAAATGAGAAGGAGTTAACTTCAAACAGCGTGCAGGTTAGGTTAAGCATAATGACACAACAATAATAAATCAATAATTTTTAATGGAAGATAATTATAAACATTAAATAAAAACATAGAGCATAGGAGTTCTATGGAGATAAAAAAAAAATCGAGCATAATCAAATTTACTCACGACAGACTAGATATTTGATATTATTATTTAGTTGAAGAATTGTCAATCTGAGTCGAGTAAATAATAGGATGAGATGTTTTTAGGTGCTTTAACAAGTTAGTTGTGTTTTTGAAAGGCGAGTAGGCGAGTTCTAAAGCAGGAATCGAGTCTGACTCGAGTCAAACCGTACTCGGCACATCGCTAGTAAGTACGTATCAACCATAAATAACCATTACTATTATAAAATAGCAAGTATACTTTATAGTTGATATTTGCAATTGATGTCAAAACAAGTCCAAATGATAGCAACCGAAGTTACAGAATCCCACCCTACATTTTCATTAAAATGGAATGTTAAGTAACAACTGCAGAGCTAATGATTTAAAAAAAAATCAATGTGATTTATACTTGATTTAAAAAAAATCAATGCAACGGTGGTGAAAGGATGAAGAGTTGTTTATTAGAGAAGATGCATGCATATATCACTAGATGCAGTTTATTACATTTAAAAGAGCATCCTCGTAGATTCGGTTTGGGTAATTCGGAGTTTGATTTGGCTCGGAGGCATACAATAATGCGAGAAGAATATGGCTTGCGACAAATCCGTATTGTTGCGAGTTTTATACGTACATGTGTGATTCCATAACTATAAACCCCGCGCGGTAGCGAGCGACCGCGCGCCAATGGCACCGGCGCGCAGTAATCCCGGCTCACACCGCCACATTCCGATATAATGTTATATTCTGATCAAGCAATAAAAACACCACTGCCACATCATTCCGGCGCGTCCCCGGCATCCGAATCAGCCGCCGAGTTCACGTCGCCAGCTTCTGCTTTTATTCTCGCTCTAAACGAGAATTACACACTATGCTGCTATTGGACATCTAACCCTTGCTTTCTTTATTCCTATGCACACATCGACCTATCTAAATGTCCACATCTCGCAAAACTATAATTACCTCTAATTCTTTTTTCTTTATCATACATTCATGTTTCTACTTTATAGTTTTCTAATTCGGATACATTCCTTATTCAATTATTTATTATAATTTAATAATTATCAGTGGCGGATCCAAAAATCTTCTTAGTGAGTAGTGGAATAATCATAAACAATAAAATATATAATAATGTTAAGCACAAAATTTATTAATTATTATTAATTAAAAATTAAAATTCTAGATACAACAGGGGTGAGATTACACACTATGCTGCTATTGGACATCTAACCCTTACTTTCTTTATTCCTACTATGCACACATCCACCTATTCACTAAATGTCCACATCTCGCAAAACTATAATTAGGTACCTCTAATTCTTTTTTCTCTATCATACATTAACATTTGCTCTCTATAGTTTTCTAATTCAGATGCATTTCTTATTCAATTATTTTATTTATTATTACATGCTTCTTATAATTTAATAATTATCAGTGGAGGATCCAGAAATTCTCTTAGTGAGGGTGGAATAATCATAAACAATAAAATATGTAATAATGATGAGCACAAAATGTATTAATTATTATTAATTAAATAAATTACTATCACATTAAAGCAAAAAACTAATAACAGAATAATGATACCTTCCGTGAGTATTTTTTAACGTAAAAAATGGAATTTACCATATTCCTAGTTACGACTTGATATTTGATTGATAGCAATGTACAGGGTGGCCCAAAGAAAATTATCAGCGCAATTTTTGGCCACTTAACATGAATTTTGCAAAAAATGACCGAACACGTCAATTTTAGTATAAAGAGGGACACCTAGTTTTCTCAAATGTTCATGATTTTCAATTATTAATTAATGCGTTATAATTAATTAACTTGGCTTTGTTGATATTTGTTGTTGGCATGTATTTTTCTAAACAATTGTTCAAATGTTCTGCTGGTAATAATTAAGTTATGTGGCTGTCTCCATAAGATTTGTAAATTGCTATTCATACACTTGTTATTGGCATTGCTAAAAGTATAGGAAGAAAGTAATAACGGAGGGTGGAAAAGGGGAATATGATATTAAGTCCACATATGGTTCAGATCCATCTGTGAGAAGCACGTCATGAGCAGTTAGAGGCCATTGAAGGTCTCCTGGAGGATCCGAGATGACTTCGTCGCAAAACAGAGGGATCTTGATCGCTTTTTTCTCCTACTGACCCTCACAGTTGTAATATCCATTCCGTACGTGCCAGGAATGCCGCACTCGCCCTGATAATTCCCATGCAAAATGTAGCAGTTTAGGGAGGGAGAGAGTTATCCGTTTTTCTCGGCTTTTTTCCCGCACCCCGTTCGACATCTGTCGATTGTTCGTCCGTAAATTCGGTCGGTTCTGCAGCAGACGTGAAGCATTAAAATTTCATCGTAATGTGATTAATGAATCGGCGCGAAGGTGCTGAAAACATCTTGAAGGCATGTGCTGTCGGCACTCGGAACGGGTTATAATGAATCGATTGCACCGCACAGGCACAGCACACGTCAGATGGCGCTAGGCCACACTACCTTCCCTCACTTCCGCTTCTCTGGCTCGCGAGGTTAATTAATGTTTACCGGAAACCTTCGCTTTGCTCTGCTTTTCATTGTTTTGCTTAACTTCCCATCACACGACCACTACTCTGTTTGCTACACAAATCATATCTCACACGTATTTCTCATAACTTTACAACCATTTTCCTTGCTCCAATACCTTCGCAGACGCATCGCAATTATTCTCTTTTTAAATTTTTTTATATTATTATTTAAAAAGCAAAATAAAATATGTGCTTCTGAAAATAATCTAAAAAGAAATATCTTGTAATAAAGGTAGTTGAAATTTTTAAATTCCTGCTTATGTTAGAAAAGTTGTGCACACATATTAAGAATTGAAGTACCTAAAAAATTTAAATATTTTATAATACTTTTAGCTTCATTTGAAAGCATTTAAAACTAAATTTAACACAACACCATAGACAAAAGATATTGATGTATAAGCATTCATTTATAAGAAATCCGAATGAATTGGAATAACAAAATTATTTTTTCTTAAGATCGTCAAATTTAGGAAGACTTTATGTTGTATCCGACCGGTTTCGATCCCACGTAAATCTAAATTTCATTCCCTGAGGGAGACCCGTGAGTTAGAGACGAAATACAGCCTTTTCAATTATCAAATTTGACTGATTGCCAGAAATTTTTCCTATTCTATAGTTCAACACAGTTTAGGAATTGACCATTCAACAGGAAAATCTTTTTTTGTTCACTACTAGCCTAGACATTCACTATTATGAACCTTTATTTGACATGAGAAATTGTTTTTCACTACCGCTTACTTGGTATCCACGGTCATCTAGGTTAATAATAAGTTATGATAACCAGGGTCGATGAACAACACTTTTTAACGAAACTCAAGTTTCCAAATCCAAATATTGTTTGAATCATTTAACACAAGAAAAGTGTAAAGTATAGATACACAATTTAAGTAAGCTGTTGAAATTAAGTAAATCAAATAAAACTAAAAGTGCGGTAAACAAACTGAAACGTCAAATATAAAAACAAAAACAGTCTACTTTATTTTTGTGAATATTAAGAAACAACAACAAAACGTTTGTTATTGTAAATATATTTTTTTTAGTTGAATTGGGATTGCAAGACCATTATTGACCAGCGCCTGATGTCCCTCGGTTGCTTCGCACCTCATGATGCAACTTGGCGCTAGGTCAATAATGATAGTCTTCTCAAACTTGTTGTATAATATATTATTCTTGCTTGACGTAGTGTTTGAGGGAGAAATTGGACACAGTAAAATTACTTAACAAAAACAAAACAGCCAATTTTTTATAAGAATGCTGATTACAAAACAAAATGAAACAGCAAACCGTGAACCCCTGAACATGTAATCAGTAATACGAATGCCCGAGGTTTGTTTTCTGTGTCTTGTGTGACATTTAAATAACCTCCAAACATAATTGTGGGTAAACTTAATCCGTTCATGATGATGGAGGAGGTTGCCAGCCTAAAGCCTCTGCAAGGGACTTACAGATTATAATAGATTCGGAACCACTCGGACATAGCAATATTTTTGATTAGTTTACAATTGACCAAGCTGGGAATCAACCCCCTAATCACCTACTTTGCTCAGTTCGCTGCTCGTAATAGTATATTAAAAATTTGCAGTCGTAGAATAATAACAGGAATAATAAGATACTTACTTAAGATACTTTTATTTTGTATATTATGACTAAAATTATATTTTTTATGAGATAATGTAGTGTTAGATATAATAACGGTGAACGAGAGATGTGGTTGCGACATAATGATGACGGAGAGGGTTGTCAGCCTAAAGCCTCTGCAAGGGACTTACAGTTTATAGTGGTCTCGGATCCACTCGGACACAACAATATTTTTAATTGGTTTATAATTAGCGATGCTAGGAATCAACCACTAGACCTCATACTTTGCTCAGCTCTCTGCCCGTAGTAGTATGTTAAAAATGTTCAGTCTTAGAATAAAAATAGGGTGTGAATGATTATAAATTTTTTGATACTCCTATTTGTATTGGTATGATATTTTTTAAAGTTGTGAGATAATGTAGTGTAATGTGTTAGGTATAATAGGTGAGCGAGAGATGTGGTAGTGATATAAGAGTAAGACAGAAGCCTTGTGTAGGTGGTGGGTATTCGCTTTCCGCTTGGCGAGTTCGCGCGTCTCCCGTCAATTAGAAAGCGACGGGCCGACATCGGCTCGGTTCGCTCGACTGATCGCCTTTGATACGTAAATGCGCTCGCCCCGATGTCCGCACAATGAGCGGCCGGACAGGAAGGAGGATGCGAGGCGCGCTGAAGAGGGTCGCGGCATCCCTCAGGAGCTGGCGCGGGATTGACGAGGTGCATTAGCAAATGGCCGCATCCCGCATCGTCAGACGTGCTCGTACTGTTTCCATCCTTCTCCCGACATCTGTTCTGGACAATAGCATTTCTCACTCGCTCGACTCGCCCGATCTACATATCCAACACCTACACTGTTAACTTATCTAACTTCATTTTTATATCACCTACTTCCAGGGACCCGAACCGAAAAATTTTGCGGTTCGGTTACGGTTAACGGTTTTTACATTAATAAAAATTCGGTTTCGGTTATCGGTAACGGTTTTTTGAAAATGTTATATTGGTTTTCGTTTCGGTTAAAATAAACCAATAAATTTCGGTTTCGTTACGGTTTCGGGTTGTTTCGGTTTCGGTTAAAATTGTGAGTTGTATTAAGTAAAAAGTATAGTCACTTTAATTTTAAGTTGTGATCTAAAAATGTAAATTGCGCTTCAAAATATAACTAGGTAAAATTTATGGTTAATATTTTCAGTTGTCTAATATTTATATTTATACTGGTTTTAGTACCGATATTTTTCGGTTCGGTTACGTTTTCGGTTACAGAATAAATTTATTTTTCGTTCCGTTTTTCTGTTTCCATATTTGAAGAAAGAAAATATAGGTTTCGGTTTTCGGTTACGGTTTGATAAAAAGTTTTTCGGTTACAGTTTCGTTACGGTTCTGGTCCCTGCCTACTTCCAACCAATTTCATTTTTCATTTTGTTAATATCATACCATACAGGCAGCGGTGGCTCATTTGGTTACTACGCTCCGATTCGAACTGAGCAGAGTGATAGATCTGGGGTACTGTGGTTCATATCCCAGTATCGCTAATATTTATCCAAATAAAAAACTGCTGTTTACGCAGTGTAAATCGCTTGCAGAAACTATAGGCTGACAACCGACAGCACTAAAATACAAGAAAACCAAGCATAAAACAAGACCTTGTTTAACATCAGAATGTCGTTCCACAAATGATGATAAATACCATGTCATGTAAATAAATCATAGGCTATTTAAAAGAGCGATTATAATTTTACCCGACTATAGTCGACTTTAAACAATAGAGCTATGGAACAGACTAGTTAGTTTATTCGTTTTTTAGTCAATGTAGCTAATTTCTTCGTCATTTCTTTTTATATGTTGCCTTGATTAAAGTTTCAGCTGACTAATTGCTAAAACTAATAGTCGACTTAACCAATTAATAATCCTTAGTTAACAAATTCTTATTATTTATAGTGTCAAAAATCTAATAATTGTGGCATATGTGGCACAACAAACAATCTTAGACGCAACAAGGCATCACATACATAACGAACTTATTTCGTTTGAACACACTCTCACACTCGAATCGAGTTGGGGTAAGAAAAGGTATGATATATTTTTTTTAAATTCTTATAATCTTCCAATCTTTATTTAAACAAAAATTAGTTCGGATTACTATATTTATAATTTGTAAATTTATTTCTACTTTCTTGCTTGATATTTTTTAATGGCATTTATTTTTTTTTACAAAATTATTAAATAAATAAAAAACAAATGTAGTTACCTGTTTTAATAAGGAATGTAAAACAAGTGTATATACATGTAAATAAGAGGTGTTAAGAGCAGATAATAATCTATTGTGTAACTGACCTACAGGTCATGCAAGGGATGCTGGTACAGAAGATGAAAACTGGACCAGAACATTTACCCTTTGATCTGTACGAGTATGTAAATGTAACCCTATAGTTTAATCTTGTCATCTGTTTACACGTAATAAAATCCTTTTAAAATCTCCCCTCAAATTAACAATTGCCGTACATACCTATATTAAATAAATTAGTTACATTTTATTATCGTTAATTTTTAAAAATTAATATTATTTTTAAAGCTAGAGATTTTTGACCCTCGGGTGAATTTAATACGTATTTCTATTATCCCATTATTTTAATTTATTTTAATTACTTGATATTTTCATTAACCCAGTCATCTAATAGTTATTTGTATACCAAGGCCGCGAAATCGCTCTTTAGCGTTCCACGAGAAAAATTGTCGCCGAGGCTGCTTGCGGCCGACGCAAGACAATCTCTAGGACGCTAAAGGATTTCGCGGAAAAGGTGTACACAACATTTTTTGTGCAACCGTAATAAATATGTAATTACAAATTTATCAATTTTAAACAGTTTCATTGTAAATTAAAAGTCGGCTTTGAAGGTAGCTATGGAAATGATAAGTAATGTCGAGGTTATGTCACATGTCTACTCGCACTCATAAATACTGAGGCAAAAATATTAGCAAGTCATCACTTTTAACGAAATCGCGTAAATTTAAACGGATGAAACTAAATACGAAACGATCAATTTCTACTGTTAGTGAGTTAAGTGTCAAAATGATTGTTTACCCAATTTCGCGGCCGCTACCATGACATTGACATTGCGGCTGCGAAATGCTTATTTCGCGTCCGATTGCACAAAAAATAATTTAAGTTTTGTAGCGATTGCAAGGTCACGCCGCGAAAGACGAAAGATATATCACAGACAGATCGAGACACATTTAATAACCCTTCTATTGTACTGACGCATCGAAGATGCCAGAATATTCGAGAGTTTAATTTGTCGGGTATATAAACCCAAGCAGAAAAGACCAAGAGGACAGTGGACACAAATAGTTGGTGATATAAATATCCTGTATATAAATAGTACGTAGTATAAAGTGTTTATACAAATATTCTTAGTGTTTAAGTCTTTATTACTAATTATTATTCGTTCATTAAACTTATTTATAGAAATATTCGTGTTTCAATTATTTTTATATATTACCCAAATAAATAAACGTTACAGTATTTTAAATTAATACATTATTATATTTCTCAGAGACACTACTACTAAATACAAATTTATGAACTAATAAACTTTACATCTAAATTAGTAGGTATGTATTGTAATTACATATATTTTGCAAATCAATATGATATAATTAGCATATGGGTAAATATAGAAGAAAATAAGTAAGTAGCACATTCTTTGCTAACAGTGTAGACAACTTAACACATCCATATTATTTTTCACAACTCGCAACATTTACACACATAAACACGAACACACTTGGAGATATTCTTTACTCACCCACACATTCATGTACTCAGCATATTTCCAAATCGAACTGGGCCGCCGAGATTTCTCACGGAATTTAACAAAACACTTTGAGACGTAGACGGGAACGGCACCGGCTCCGGCCCCGGCACCGGCAAGCGGCGTCGCGGCGGACCGGAACGAAATGTACGACGCGTCTACGTTGCTATTGACAGCTCGCATTATGAGAGATATATCGCGCGTTTTAGCGGACCAGCCACCCAACAGACTTTGATGTGACACAACATATGCAAATATTTATGCTTGCACTATACACACCACGACGAAATTCGCTACTTATTTTTTCTCTGTTGAAATAATATGCAAATTATTTTTATATATTAATTATAGTAGGCCACACATTCTATAGTTATAGTAAAATAGTGAATTGATTTTTGGATGGTAATACCATTAGCAGATGCCTTGATGTTTAGATTTCTTTAAAGGACAGGTTAAATATTATCAATTATCTTATTAATATAGTTATTTAGGCCTCAAGAAATAAGTATAGTTGTATGAAGAATTATTTGAAACTTTTATTGCTTGCGGTAAAGGTTTTTTTTAGGCAGGTACTTTCTTTTGTCAGGATGGAGAAATACAAATATATAAATAAGGGAGGAATTATAGCAATATAGAAATATAAGCACGAATTAGGGTCCCTAGAGTAAGATTTTACCATTTTTAAAGTGATGTCTATATGTGTGTATGTGTGACTGTCTGACTTTGTGTGTGTCTGTGATGATTTTTCGTCCACGGTAACTCGAATACGCTACATCTACATGTAAAATATAATACTTGGTATTTAAGAGTTATATTCAAATATGATGAACTGATAAGATTTTGACTAAAATTGGTTAACTGAAAGAGATATTAAGTTTTAAACCGTTTTTCCTGAAAAAAATACCTCTAAGCACCGAATCAAGGTAAGTTCGGTTCTGGTTTTAGTAACGCCAAAAGCAGATGTTTTTTCGGTAATACAAGTTTGATGAAGGGAATTTTAGGTATGGAATGAATTAAAAATATTCTCAATAAACTAATTTTAAAACTAAATATTTAATGTACTAAATATTTTTTATAGAATATGTTACTACAGTGGCGGGAGGTAATGTATTGGACACATCAGATTTTTTACATTTGGACGAGTCAACAAAAAAAATCATAAATAAACTAAAACTTGAAATTTATTGTGTTTTCAGTTTACAAAATTAATATAAAGTAATTCAGTTTGAATTTGTTTACAACGGGCCATTTCTTTCCTTTCAAGAAACGTTATTTGAGGAGGTATTAACTGAGTTTTAGTGGCGAACTTTATGTTTATGTTACCAAACAGCGTACGAGAATAGTTGTAGTAGTTGCATTCCGAGTCTCTTATTATATTTTTATCTATCTATATCTAACGATAACTTCAGAGCTAAGCAGTTTTATCCAGCTTGTACACGTCTGGTGGTCTGGTTATGGTCACCCTTGATATAACTATTCTGTAAAATGTGAGATATCAGCAACTAACATTCTGCCCAACTATTTTACGGATATTGTGATCAAAGTATTTATTTACTCTTTATTTTTAGTTAATCTGTGATATCTGGGATTTGGATCGTAATGTCTACTTATATGTACCTACGAATGGTTTGGAACCAACAATACTTTCAAACTTTATCCTTCTACAGAGGTTTCGAATTACAAATTAAACTTTTTTATGAAACACAAACAAGTAGTGTTATACGAGAGTCTTGTATTTTTCTTGGTCTTGCATCAGTCTCGCAAAAAATGCAAGACAAGAACAAGACAAGAGCTACACATTTCAAAGCAAGACAAAGCATGAAATTGACTTACAAGAAAAGTGCAAGAATAGCAAGATTTTCTTCAATTCTTATATTCTTGCGGTTTTTTTACCTATAAATATATGTCCATTGATGAGGAAAATAATGAAATTTGTATATTTTTGAATGTAGTAACATTGTCGTATAGATTTTTTTATATACAGAAATAAATACGTATTAATTAAAAAAATGCATTAAATTTTTCAACATACGTTGTAAATTGTATCTTAAAAAAATTTATAGTAATAATAATAATAATTATTGGCTCAATAATATAATTATTCTCTGAAATTATATAAACAAAAGTTAAGGCACAAAATGCTTTCTTACAACCAGTGAACCAGTATAGTGCTGCTTTACGGTTTTTTGTTTTTATAATATTTATTTAATAATAATAATTGTATATGATATATATTTGATAAATGACATTGATATTATTTAAAAAAAAATGTACATATGTTCATTTGCGAAAAGGGGAACCCCAGAGTACGTTATAACCTGCAAGACAAGAAATATGCAAAAAAATGACTATCAAGACAAGATTTAGTTATGCAAGAGTAATGAAAGACAAGATATACTTAAATATCTTGTCTTGTTTTTAGAGACAAGACAAGAAATAACAAAACAAAACAAGAAATTATGTCTTGTGAAACACGAGAAACAAGTACCATTTCAACGTGATACCTTGTTCTATCTAGAAATGTACCACAAATTATACAATGATACATACATCTGTTTAACTTCATCTTTAGTCAAACTAATTTATTCTAACTGTGACATCCACATCCCTAGTATTATCCCAGTGAATGTACCTCTTGCCGCTAACATCACCCATCGCCATTGACCCCTGACCTGATCCAGTTCTGGTCTTGCAGCATCCGGTCAGTCCACAGGTTGCACTCTCATGCAGATGATCTGCTGCTCGAGCGGGGTCAGAGGTCACCTGGGATGCTCAGGCAGGTCGGAGGCCACGCGTGCTGGTCCAGTTTTCATCTTTGTGCAGCATCCCCTCGTTATGAAGTTAACGGGATTATGACTGGAGAATTACTCTCACCTTTGACCTTTGTAGGGTAATCGTGTTTACATATTTGGGGGATTTTTTTCCTGTGTATATACCTGTATAAACAGGAAATATTTTAATTAGATATCATGAAACATACATGTTTCATGTTTTTTTTATATCTGTTATAAAAATATGTTGATATATGTTCATATTTTCTAATTTTAAAATTTATTAATTTAAAATATATTTGTAAAAATATCAATTCTAATTTAATTTAAAATCAAGCGATTAAATAGGTATAATATATACGTACTTCCACAATGTTACTTCTTGTAAAATGTTATTTCTAATATACATTATTAAAACAGAAAGTAGAATCTACTGGTACAATCGTTCAGATTGTATCTTTACCCATTTTTGATATACAAAATATACTTTTTTTAAGTACTAATTGGAGAACAACACTCTCAAGACTATTTTCAAAAACCAAAATTTTTGACTCAGAAATAGCAGGTTTGCATAAAAATTCGATTTTTTATTTGAATCTGATATTTGAAGTTTTTAAAAAAGGTTTAGTATAATTACAAACACGTATTTCACAAAATAGCATTTATTATGAAAAAAAACACCTATTATATATAATATATAATACAATATTATATAATAATAAGTAAAATTTTAAAGAAACAATAAAAAACTACAATAATATCCGTTTATGACGATACCGCTTTTAGCGACAAATTGGTTTTAACGTTGAAATTGTGTTTACTTGTTTGGAAGCCCACATACGCTAACAATTACTTTTATCGGTTATAGTGACTTCCGGCTATAGTAACGATATTATTGTAATCCCTTTATTGTCGTTATAACTGGATTTTACTGTAACATATTTCATAGTAAATTTAACAAAAAAACCACGGATTAGAGCAAAAAATTTGCGTTATACATTCAAAATAATATACCAGTAAAGTCGTTTTACCAACGAAGTTAAACAGATTTAGTAGTTCTTGAAAGCATGGTAACATTACCTACATGCTTTATCCCCCGCAATTTTCGTAAATGTGGAATGTCAAATAACGATTGCAGAACAAGTGATTTAAATCAATGACAAAAAAAATCAATGCAACCTTGAGAAATGGATATTTCGGGATTATTTCGGATGTTCCCATATGACAAATTTTAGAATGAAAAACCAAATTGTATGTCTTGAATGGTATTCCTAATTTGATTTAAATAGAAATTTAAATAAAATATTAAATTTTTATAACATCAAATATTGTTTTATTGTTACATGAATTTATACAAACAAGAGAATGTCACTACACTTCATTCTTTTGAAAACATGGTGATTATAAGCAGCGGAAGGAGTGCGGTTGTAACCCGTTGTAATGCCTTTATTCCCGTTTCTTTCACCGGGACAAAGCTCACGAACTTGAAACTCGATCTTGTGGTCTCGCGGGCAAACAGACTGCCCACATACGACACCGGCCGTCTCTGTCGCGCCACAGGCCGACGCTCTTCCGGTGGCGGCGCGTCACAAAGACGTCACTCACTCCCTTACAGCCCCAGAGATGACGTGTGTCGGTGTCGGCAGTAAACACTGCTTGTCCAACAACTTACACTGTTCTGAATTACGGAGTTCCCACTATGTTCTATTGTAAAACGCTCATTCAATCATTGCAAATTATATATAGGTATATGTGTAGACTAAGTTTTGTAGGTATAGTATTTTAATGTTAACAATAAATGACTAAATTTTTACAAACATGTGATGTTTGAAGTTATAACAACAGGCGTTATCAGACTTCTTCTTTTTATAAAGGATTGTTCTTTTTTTTTGTGTTATTCTTTATGCAAAATTAGTTTTCTTTGAGTGAATAGATAATAATTAGAAAAAATACTTTTAGTAACACTCATTTAATATTGGACTTTATTATTATTATTGGATTTTAATATAACAACGTTTCAACCAGAGCCGGACTAATACCGATGGGGGGCCCATAAACACTACTTCTTCGGGGGCCCCTCTCTATCAAATAAATCATCCTAAACAAAAAAATGTCATAATTACATATTCCTTTGAACTTATTCAGAATTGTAATGTTCTATACGTCTTGTAGGTATCTCCCAAAAAGTCAAAAAAAAAATAAAAAATTTAATTGTGTTAACAAAGATAAGTATGATAACAAATATAATTCATAGTTCATTAGGAATATTTGAATATATCAAGAAAATAAAATTTAAATAATAAAACACAACACATTTGCAAAATATGATTTAAAACATTTTCCTTTTATATTTCTGGGCTGCAATATCTTTGATTCCTTCTTCGGAACTAATTTTTCGCAAAAAGTCAGCGTCTATGCAAAGCAACGAAAGTGAATCTACTCTATATTGGTGCATGTTATTGCTTCTTGGTTGATTTTTTAATGCGATATTTATTATTGATTATTTAACAATTTATTTGTTAAAGTAATCTAACACAAAAAAATGTATTCATCTGCGGACGAAAAATGTATACATCTGCGGGGATTTAGCGGAGGCTTTAAGCACGTGCTTAGTTTGCTTAGTCCAGCGCTGGTTTCGATTGTACAGCCGTCTTTAAGTTTTTTTTTAACAAAAGAGTACAGAACGCTAATTATCGTATTTTTGTGTATTTTATAAATATATTTTGGTATTTTATAAATATACGTTATCTTATAATATCAAGTGCTTGAATCAGACGACGATGATGATATATTGTAAATATGCGAACAGTATTACACTAGTGCGCATGGTACTACATCCATCTCTTATGATTGGAACAGCCATAAAGAGCAATATGTAGGAAGCTGTTTTATATCAGTTTATGTTTAGTTATCTTGTTCATATTGCCAATGTCGGAAGCATATTTTCATTGATGAACGTACATGTGACTACCATTGGAGCTATTGACTATATATGACTTAATATTTATATTTTAGAGAGAGAATTACCTACTATAATACCAAAGTATCAACAAACTACAACACCACCTAATTTACGGATTATTTATTCTATTATTTGTGTTTTATAGGTAATATAATTGCCTTGAATAAGCAACGATGTTGCACCATATTAAACATCATAAATTTTGTGGTGTTACTTTTTTGTTGTAAATCACCAAATGCAATAAATAATGGTTCTCACCTCAATAATATGTCGAGTCAAGGGAGGAAAATTAGAAGGGGAGGGGACTTGTTTGTGATAAATATTAGTTATATTGTCCTGCATTATTGAATCAAAATTATTGCAATACTATCCTAGAAAGGATATGGCAATAACTTCTGTAATTGATCAAATGGGATATGAGACCAAATTTTTATTTTTCTTACATGATACTAGACAAAAAATATTCGTATTATATTAAATTGATTTATTATTCATAGTTTAGGAGAAAATAAATATTAAAAAATTGAGGAAGGGCAAGGGATAATGTAACGACAGCATGGTAGAATCGCGATAGAAGACAAATAGAGTATGATTTAAAGCGAGAAAAAGACAGTTTCCCAAAAATATTTAATTGCTAATAAGTATTTAATTGCAAACTAATGTTTTGTTTTTATTATTATAATAAGAAGCTGTTATCCATCCCAAAAATTATTACCCTATCCTATTCACGGACCAATCAAGAAATCTAATCACTACCATAAACAATAAACAACCTTAATTTCTCTGCATCATGTATATGAAATTCTTCCGTAGATTGCTAGTATATTTTCGTTTGTGCTAGGTGAGGACAGGAGTGGGACACGAATCCTCGGGCGGGCGTCCCGGCGGATCGAGGACGGCGGTGACCCGCGGCGCTCCGGCTACACGTATTCCACATCTGCGCTATGCATTATTCATGGCCGGCCGCGGACACGCCGGGTATGAACCCGTGTAGGCTAAACCGTGTCCGCCGGTTGCCGGGCCGGGTGCAGTGGTGAGACGCCAAAGTGCTAGCGCTACCTCTAGGCAGAACCGCGCGGTGGTTTACCTGCACAAATGGTAGGCATTTTGCCTAGAGTGACCATTTATTTTTTTAATGAAATCAGTACAAAACCTATGTTCTATATTTAAATTACTTATTGACTATATTACATTGAAATGTTTATAGTAAGTCATTTAATATAATATTTAATAAAAGTGATAAAAGTAAAATGAAATTTGATGCCATTTGCGATTATTAATGTTTATAAATTCTTCTATTGTGTTTAAGCAGTGTTATAGCAAATACTGTTTTAGTTTTTTTAAATTTGATTTCTTCGAGAATTTTATTATTCTCAGGCAAAACATTTATAAATCCAAATATAACTTTTAATATATTGTTTTTGCTTTTTCTACATTAGCTTTAAAAACAAATGGAAAAATTATAGCGATATTACTGCTATAATTTTATTGCTTTTACTAAAGTTTACAGTTCCTCTCAAAATCAAACCTTTTAACCAAGTCACTTACTAATAAAATCAAACAACGTGGAGAGATATAAATTTTAGTTAATACTTAAATTATATGAAAATGTTTAAACATCTATCAAAAATAAATATAAAATATCGAAAATCAGTACATTCAGTACAGTATGTAAAAAATCAGTACAAAATATGTTACAATTTGTTTATCAGTACAAGGGTCTGAAAATCAGTACTGTAATGACAAAATCAGTACGAATGGTCACTCTAATTTTGCCTTGTAGAAATTATAAAACTGATATCTGTATTCTTACTTTCAATACATTAATATTATTTTTATTTTGTGAGATATAAATTGTTACAGTGAAAAAACTGAAAATCGTACGAAATAAATTGAATTTTAAATGTGTGCAAACGTAAATTTGCCAACATTCACGTTTACCCACGATTTAAACTAAAAAATGAAAACAATCAACTCTAGTGTTCCTACTTTAATTTGAGGTTGAAAAACTTCTTCAAAATTCGTAAAATTAAAGATGGTTTACTTCAAATAAACATTTTTAGTACCGCTGGTTTATTAAGTGTTTTTAATATTTTGTTCTCAATTTCAGCGAGCTGAAGCAATTTTATTACTCCCTCCATATAGTTGGCATGTAAATGTCAGAAATTTATTGACAATTCAAATTAACATATATAAAATATTGAAATGCCTTATTGCTGTATTAAAAATTATAATAATAAATAATTTAAAAAAATAACGGGCAATAAACAATTCAAAAATATATTGGCTCCCACATCTAAAGTGACAAAAAAAAACTTTTCTCATAATAGTATTACATTGTTACCTTAAAAATTTTAAAATATTTTGGTATTGGAACAACACAGTCACCTACAATAGTAATGCTTGAAAGATCCCATTTAATAATTAATTTAAATTATTTTGTTTCTAAGAAAGAAAGAAGTTCAATAAGTGTCCCTAAACCCTTCATTTTCTAGACCCTTGTTTTATCTTGTCTGGATTGTCAACATAAGACTGGCAAAAATCTTGTCTTGAAATTTCAAGACAAGGTAAGGCTTTCTTATTCTAGATGAAGATCTTGTTTTGCAACACTAGTTTAAAAATCTGATAAGTATTATATTACCTAATATATCATATAAATAATCATAACATTAAAATTATAGTTTTCCGAAAAAAAGTTTCTGCGTAGATTATTGCTTGTTTTCATTTTTTCATTTTGTCATCATTGTAAATTACTTAAGTAACTAAATTAAAATATAAAACAACTCTGCTAGTGTTAGTTAAAAACATGTCATTATTTTAGTACTTAATTATGACGTGAATTGAAATACTATATTTTATTTATTTTATTAAACTTGTAAATTATGGTTTCATGTCAATTTTTATATTCTAAATTGGTCAATTTTCGTAAAATTGCGTAGTAGTGATTTAAATCCACAGCAGAATGTAAATTTTTATTTTTATTAAACATAAATAAAATTATGAAAATTTTTAGAAAAGTATATTTAAATATACCTATATTTTTTCAAAAAAACTTAGTTGAAAAATGTAAACAAAATCCAATCAATAATCGTGAAAATATACAATTTATTTAATGTTATATAAATCTGTGAAATCTGTGGGAAGGTATGATTTGGAAACACGCATCCGGGTTCCCCTCCGTCCCGCAGAGCTCCAGATGCTGCGTCAGGCGTCGTTACCGCGACCGTCGGCCGCTGGTCAGCGCCTATTGATCCAACCACTGGACGCTACCTGGCCAATAGGCTCGCACCAAACTGGTTTTTTGCGATGGCGTATCGAACTCACTCATTGGATATCGTTGCAATTCATAAAAACAATCTAATAAAATTAATTTCAATATATGAAACAAACTATTCAAGTTTTTTAATATATTTCTAGTATAAAAGATTAACTTTTCTCATACCTTTCTACAACTTTCAAACTTTGATACACTGTTAATGAAAATTGATTAAAAAAATACATAGGCCGGGATTCAAATGCGGAACTCTTTTATTTTATTTTAAAAAGTCTGTCTAATTAACTGTCTGATCTAGTATTTTGCTTTAATATATTGCAATAATTATTTTTCAAGTACGTGCTTGAATAAATAAAAGTAAAATATTTTCTGATTTAAATAGTAATTTCCTTTGTACGCATTTCTTAAAGAAGTTTAATAAAAACCTATTACTTACTTTTTCTATGAATTGAAATATTCTTCTAAAATATAACAAGCAGGAATAATAAGGATATACATAAAAAATCTACAAATTCTTAGTATTGTATTTTTCTTTCTGAATAATAATAATAGTAATAATGTTGAATAAATATGTTTCAATAATAAAATCTAAGTGTATTATTTTATCTACAAAGTAGGTTTTTGTAAGAATTTAAATCATTCTTTTTTGTTTCATCGTCTGGGGCTCAATATATTTCCTTTAAAAAGAGGTCCAAATATCTATCTACTTAGTTCGTGACATGCTTTACTTGAATTTAATGGTGCATGTTGTCAACTTACATCCTCTAACCTCTACCGGATACAGCTTGTAAATTCAGAACTATTCGGACAAAGTGGTAATTTGAACCCTGGTTCTACCCGCACTTTTTTCATTAGACATTAAAAATGTATGTACTTAATGTATCATAGTTTCGTTCACAAATATTTTGATGACAAATTTAGTAATTTTGAAATCTTTGCAAAAAAATACTCAAACCAAACAGAAGTAGACGTGGAAGAGTGTGTTCCGATCTGTAAGTTTATGGCTTTGACTTTCTAATCGTTGGGTGTAGGTATCGCAATTCAGCAGGGATGTTCGGTACCTGGCAGTCAGGGTTACATTATTTTAAAGATTGTATTTAAAAATATTTAAAATAATATGAAGTTTATTATATTATATAGGTTCCTATGAACAATGGTATAAATGTATCAGCTTACTATTATTGTCTTGTTATTTATTTATGATGTAAAGTAGTAGTACGTAAGTAATTTAACAAACTTAGAAAAATTTAAATATAACCTGATTTTCTTTGAATTTTTATTCCCATAAATCCTTTACTCAGTTACCTGCAGCAGGGGTCTAATAAGGGACATAACTTTAGAGTTCGGAATAGACTATAGCATTTCACTTAAGTTAGACTCCATGGTACGTTCGGGTTACTACATTACGGCAGTAACAGGGGCACGCCTACTTTTTTAATTTTCAAATTTTTCGTTTACTTATATTACATTTATAATAATTTTTACATTATTACACTCTATTTAACTCAAATTTAATTTTCAATTTTCTTTAAACTTCGTCCTCTTGGAAAAATCCGTTGTGCACTGTCGTCGAAAACCATATAACTTTTCCTAGTAATTACACAATATACTAGGTTTATTTATTTAGTTCGTACAATAAACTAAATGAAATATATATTATTGGATACTTTATTGTGAAACTGGTATTTGGAATATGTACGAATAATAATAATATTAATTGTCACTGGCGATGGGAGAAAGAAGAACATCCAACGTCTCCTGGCACAGCTTTTGGACAACATCTTCAACGGACTTATTGGTGGCCTCTGGTAATCCAAACATACGCAGACAATTTCTTCTACTGTATTGTTGTAGTCGGTCGAAATTGTTGCTCAGCTGTTAAATCACGGCATCCTTAGCTTTGAATATTATTTGGAATTAAGTTGTTCCGTTAAGGCTTCAAATTTCTCCTTCATTTCATTAATAATTTTTTTAATAATTTCTTTCACTGCATTTTTAACATTGCTGGAGATTTACTCTTTTTGAAAATGGGTGGACATTGTAATAATATTATACGCGTATTAAGAGAATGGAGAATACGAAACAAAAACTAATTTAGATGCGACAGGTCGCACAACATAAACTCATCTAGCGCTCGATTTTAAACATATCACTTCATCTCATATCATCTTAGTGATAAATAATATCATATCACTTGTTTTTATTACTCGCTATTGTGTATTGTTGTGAATAGCATCAAATGAAAGAAGTGATATTTGGTGAAATTTTTCATTTATTTTCACTGTAGTGATAATGAGGTCTTGCACGATTTTTGTTTTTTGCTTTAATCGATAGAATAATGAAAAATATTAGACCCGTATTTTTTATTTTTCCCCAAATTAATCTTTAATAATGAAAAAACTGCAATTAAAAATGATGTGCGTGAAAACGCGGCTGAATTACCTCACTTCCCTTCTTGTCTAGTGACGTATCAGGGTTCTTGCCTAACTTCACTTCGCTTCAAACGTCAAATATAATGTTTTAACTTCCAAACTGACAAATTGAATAATCTTGTGCAAATATAGTGGCACACAAAAGCCTTACAATGCTTTCAATCACGCACTGTCCACTTTACCAACTTTCAAACTAGCCACCACGCCCCTTCCATGCGTGGATAACTTCACCCCAAATAAAAATTATATTTCAAGAAATAAAATTGTGTTATATTATTACATTTAATATATATTTTTCACATATGTAGATACATTTGATCTGAAATTTTAATTTATATATTTTTTTCTTTTCTAATTTTTATGTCTTATAAAAAAACAAATATGTCTTCCAAAAGATCCTACACACGTCACAACATGGCTGACTTTTTGCAACTTTTTAAAAGTATGATACTATAAATCGATTTTATATAACATAAAATGTAAATAAAAATGAATTAAATCATATACAGCGATAAATTAGACTTTATAGGTTCGATTTAAACAATAAAAAGGTTCACTTAATTTTTTTTCCAACACCTCATTGAGAATCGGGCCCCTAGTCAGTACGGCTACTCATTCTATCTGTGTTAAGATAGATTTATATTTGGTGTTTAGAGTATCTGTGGTACATTTTCCACATGGCGTAACAGTTGAGTTACTAATACCGCCTTACCTAGCAATCATTTATGATATTGATTTCCTTCATGGGTTTAGGTTCGGCATCACCGGACCTGAAATAATACGGTCTCGGGATGGAAATCAGTGTTTTGGCGGAACACGGCCTGTTTATAGAGCTCGGTACCGCCTCCCACGCCAGATCCGGATCTCCGGATCTAAGAAAAACAACTCGGGCTCCGATCTTGCTGCTTTGTTTTTCTTCCGCCAGCGTAAGATCCGATACGCGGTGTTTTGCTGCGGGGTACAATTATACTCTCCACAGACATGTCTGCACCCGGTGATTCAATTGTAACTGTGACCGCTAACTATACTACTACCTCCGACTTCCATATCCGTGTTGTTATTTTTTAATTTCAAATAAAAGACAAATAAGTTTCAATAATATGTGAATCATTTGTACACAGCGACTCTAGATAACCAGTACGACATCCCTGTCTGACTGGTAGTATCTCATTTTAAAATATTATGCTGGAACTAAATTTCGGAGTTAAATAGAGTGTAATAATATAACAATAATTGTAGAATTATTAATGTTTATAAATAAATAATTAAATTTGTTAAAATTACCGTGTGATTTTGTGACGTCGAATCCTGGCTTATTATACGCTTATGTTTACTGAAGGAGGTCAGTACTTCTACTTCTGTTTCTGTCTCACCTCTCACCTATTGTGCTTCTTACTCATTTACAATTAATTAGTGTTAATACAAAATTGTATTCATTAGTGGCATAATTACTGAGTGATTTTTAATAATATGTTGTACAACAAGCATGGATTGGTACAAATTTCCTTCGGCTCATGCTGCAAATCATACGAGTATGGAATGGACATTCCAAGCGAGTTGTGCACTATACTTTTACTAAAACCACGATATTATTTCCTAATTCATTTATATTTTAATAATAAAGATATCTTCATTTCACTACTTGCTAGCAACTAACTACTAAACAAATATTAAACAATACGATTTTTGACAGAACTGTGTGATATGAATTTAAACTTTAATGTTGTCTATGGTTACTGTGAGAAATGAAAATATGTATATAATATACTACGTATCCGTAGCAATAACAAACATACAACTAGCAAATATTAATGGTTGTAAAAAATTTATCGATATCTTTGATTTTCAAATTTAACATTTAATTGAAGTATAACAAAAATTGCTATTGTCATAATGATATTTTATTTAAAAAAATGTTTATACTACTTAAAAAAAGCGAATGAGGAGATGCATAAAAGGTACTATGGTGGCCAACCGTCTTCCATTTGGGAGGACAGTTCATTACTTTATTTGCCTAAATCATTTTTAAGTTCAATTTAATTTTTATTTCTTCGAGAATCGAATAAATTTTTTAACTTATGACAGTATTTTATGTAAATGTTGACATGCCTTGTTTTAAATTTTATGATTCGACCAAATCAATAAAACCATGTAACTATTTGATTCCTCTAGTACAAATGACAAATACAGTAATTTAATAACTAGGGCCCGATTTTCAATTATAATTACAGTGAAAATAAGTGAAAATTTTCACAAAATATCACTACTTTCATTTAATGCTATTCACAACAATACACTATTGCTTGTAAGAAAAACAATCTTGACGACTTTTTTTATAGTCAAATATCCTCCTTTCTTATAAGACAGTTGGTAACCCTACTGCCAACGTTTTTTTTCAAACTTACCTATACAAGTATATCAGTTCCGTTGTCAAAATATTAAATATTCTATCACTATCAACACTATCAAATTTAAAATATCCCTTACAATCTGTGAACGTACTTGGGTATATCTATTTTGAAAAGGTAAAAGATAAAAATTCCTTGAAACATAGTTATCTACGTCACATTTGCTAGTGAATATTTGTATAAAACAGAAAAATATCAATAAATTAGTTAACATTTTAGCCAGTAATAATTGAAATAAAGGGAAATTATTAAAAGTGATGTTGATGTGGAACATTATTTCTTCCTTTGAATCCCGTTCATATATCGTTTAATCTTCACTTGTTTGAAGTAAACGCATTTCCGGTCCCCAGTCCCTGTTCGTCCGGAGAGATCGGGCAACCGGAAACAAATAACCAGCGGTCCCCGTGTCCCAACACAATATCCAGGGCGGCATCGGCAGCGAAACCATTCAATTACGCCAGGGGGGCGAGGGGTGCGGCGACCTATCGCCAGTATAACAGCCCCGTTGTTATCATCGACGTTTTATTGTTTATGTATAGGTAACACCGCCCAACGCTGATGCCAGTCTTCGGGGATTTTCATATCTGCATCTTTAGCCTTGTATTATCTTTTTCTATCCTGTATACGGATATTGCTCTCTTTAATTTACTGCTTCTTTTTATTTATTTTAATCTCTATAATAATATTGGACATTCGAATAAAGAATAATTTATATGCAATTAATAATATATGCATAGGTATATACCTGTATGTGTGTTTTTTATTCTAATTATTCATTGCATCATATTACCCTCATTTGATTGCATTTGTTCTTTAGTTGAGAGGTCGTAAAACATTAGAGATAAAATTAATAAATTACTAAGTTGTCAAAAAATATAAACTTAAAAATGTATCCTGTATACGGATATTGCTCTCTTTAATTTACTGTTTCTTTTTATTTATTTAAATCACTATAAAAATATTAACTTGGTAATATTGGACACTCGAATAAAGAATAATCTATATGCAATTAATAATATATGCATATATGTATGTCTGTATGTGTGTTTTTCATTCTAAGTTTTTATTGCATCATATTACCTTCATTTGATTGCATTTGTTCTTAAACATTAGAGATAAAAAAATAAATTACTAGGTTACCAATAAAATAAACTTAAAAACTTTATTTCTCTGTTGAGCCCGAAACAGAAAAATACCGAATGCAATATGTTTCTATATTTTTTTACAAATATGTATAACCCTTCAAAAAGATTATTATTTTTACAATTCTTCAACAGAAGCAATTAAAATATAAAATATTTTATAACAAAATTATTAGTTATTTTTGAGATTTTAGAAATAATGCATTTAATAATTTGCACATTAGATACAAAAAGCAATATTTTATTATAAATAATATAATGTAATATATAATATATATTTTATTAATGAAATTATATTATTTTAGTAAAAATTTGTGATAAATAAAAGTAGTAAACCGTAAACGCTTATATCTTAGGTGAGAATTTATTTAGAAATAAACTGAAGGACGAAAAAATGGACACTTTAATTATTAGGAAGGTGTCTTCTTGACTGGATTATGGAGAAAAATTTTTTTGAAATTCAGTCATTTTATTTTTTACTCCATGTAGGTCTTTTTCAGATGGCATAGGTCAATTTAAAATATACGGTGTATATTAAAATTTTGGCATAAGAATACAATCGTATGATTAAAATAAGTAAATTAATAAATACGTTAAAAAATGTATGTAAGTAAAGAAGTAAAAACAAAAATATACAATCGTCAAATTATTAAGTTATTTTTCGTATATAGACAATATCCAGATTTTTTTTGCAAAAACTTTGCTTTAATCTAACCCATGGTCAACAAAATTTATTTATTATATAAGTTTTAAAAGTGACATTTTATGAGTGAGTGGGGAAGTTTGAAACCAGGTGAAGCCGAGTGTAACAAACCTCACGAACGAAATAAAATCACTTTTAACACAAATATCATACACTATTTTTCCTATGACCCTAGTTATGTATTAGTAAATAAAAACTAAGCATTATAGAATGACATTTTTGACAGGTAACTAGATTTAGTTCCTTTTTAAGTGTTAAAAGTAAATTTGTTTTTTACTTTTAATTCGTTGTCAATGACAACGATTTAAAACTGTGTTATAAACTGTTATTTTTAACTTGCTAAGCAACCGTTAAAAAGACTATTTTTAACAGTGGTCGTAGGAAAACTTTATTTCTTGTTTTAAAAACAGTCATATTTTATTTAACTTTCAGGAAAATAATGCACCTTATTTGACATTAGATTATTATAGAAAAATATTTATAAATGAA
The DNA here is from genome assembly GCA_035578165.1 of Stenolophus ochropezus. Taxonomy (NCBI): domain Eukaryota; kingdom Metazoa; phylum Arthropoda; class Insecta; order Coleoptera; family Carabidae; genus Stenolophus; species Stenolophus ochropezus. The sequence goes on from JAQOWZ010000009.1 coordinate 6,599,302, forward strand.
ACAGTTTTTTTTATCCCGTAGTGTAGTTTCCAGTAAGTTCTTCATGAATCTGGATAAAAATATTTGTTTGAAAAATATTTGCACATAAAAATAACAACTTTTAACTAAAATCAAAATCTATCGTGTGTTACTTATTAAGTAATAAATAGAACAAAAACATTTTATTTTATTTATACATTTGTAGACATTCCTAAAAGTCAAAAGTCATAAAAAATGTAATACGTAGTACTCGGGTGATTATTCTTCCTTAGTCGTTGGATACTTTCCTGCTCGGGTTTGGTTTTAATAATGAGTGGTGATATTTCTGCAGGCTCAGGTGCGCCGGGCTAGGGCGGAGAGACGGCGGAGAGGTCACGGGTCCACAGCACAGCCGGAGTCCCGCGGGACTCGTAGGGACTGCCGTGACAGCCTCATTCGCAAACATACACCTTCCTTTCCGCGCCTGCTGCACTCAGACTGTGACCGTCGCAGGTGGACCCACACAAGCATGCTCAAGTGGGGAACCGCCACTGCAGAATTGTTTATCTACTTGTGAACATATAATATCTTTGGTTTGTAAAAAATAAATGTTTATAACTATTAACGTACATAGGATTGTTATGGGTACCATACAGTGGCGTACCCAAAGGGGAGGGGGGATTGCTTTATTGAAGTAAAAAAAATATTGTTGATGGAAAGCATGTTACTGTAGAATTAAGTAGTGATGTTTGGGAATCGGTTTCCACACAAGCATACTCAAGTGGTGAACCACCACTTCTAAATTGTTTATTTACTTGTGAACATACCATCACATCTTTGGTTTATAAAAAATACATTGTTATAACTATTAACGTACATAGAATTATAATTGGTACCATAAAATGAAAATGGCACAACCAAGTGGACTTCCACACAAGCACACTCAAGTGGTGAACCACCACTGCAAAATTGTTTATTTACTTGTGAACATACCATAACATCTTTGGTTTATAAAAAATAAATATTTATAACTATTAACGTCATAGGATTGTTATGGGTACCATAAAATAGCACAGGTGGACTTCCACACAAGCACACTTAAGTGGTGAACCAGCACTGCAGAATTGTTTATTTACTTGTGAACATACCATAACATCTTTGATTTATAAAAAATAAAGATTTATAACTATTAAGGTACATAGGATTGTTATGGGTACCATACAATAACACACCCAGGTGGGCTTTCTCACAAGCACACTCGCATGGTGAACCACAACTTTTAAATTGTTTAACCTTATTTATTTACTTGTGAACATACCATATCATCTTTGCTTTATAAAAAATAAAGGATTATAACCATTAAGGTATATAGGATTGTTATGGGTACCATAAAATGGCGCACCCAGGACTTCCACATGAACACCACCATTTTTCAATTGTTTATTTACTTGTGAACATACCATAACATCTTTAGTTTATAAAACATAAAGGTTTATAACTATTAACGTACATAGGATTGTTATGGGTAGGTACTATAAAATGGCGCAACCAGGTGGACTTCTACACAAGCCACTCAAGTGGTGAACCACCACTGCAAAATTGTTTATTTACTTGTGAACATACCATAACGTCTTTGGTTTATAAAGAATAAATATTTATAACTATTAACGTACACAGGATTGTTACGGGTACCATACAGTGTCGTACACAAGGGGGAGAGGGGATTGCTTTATTAAAGTAAAAAAAATATTGATGAAGGAAACCATGTTACTTTAGAATTAAGTAGAGATGTAAACAGGGAAGTACAGTAAAATTGTTTTTTATTATTGTTTACTTGGGAAACGGTTTCGGTATAATGTCCGTCATCAGCCCACTAAAAGATGAAAATACCAAAAAATTTAAGAATTTTAAATGATTATTTGTGTCGAAAAAGGTTATATATATTTTTTTTAAAAGTAGAAAAACTTACCGTCAGATTATTAAACAACTCAAGAAGAGTAAAGCAGAATTACAAAACATGGTAAAATTTTGAAGAAATATGAAAAAAAAAAATATTAAAAAAATCGAAAATTTAATTTAAAATATCGCTGAATATAATTTCGCTCAAAGAGCTAAATGTCTTGAGTCGGCTCTGTGTATATGTAATAAAAGCTTATTGTCCTGAAAGTGGTAATAATAGTAACAAGTTATATAGGTAAACTACAAAAAGTTGCATAAAATTTTTAGCTGTCAACTGATCCACATTTTATGAATAATTTAACATTATTTGAAGTTAATTGGTAATTGCTGCTGGTGACGCGAAAAATATAAGCGAGTCGGATTGTAGGTACCTACTATAGCTTCGAAAGCTCCGACTCAGCTTATATCTTGTTGAATGTTATTATTTATTTATATTCCTTGTAGCCTAAATAACGTAATTAGCTTAAATAACAACAGAAAAATATAAATTTTATATTCCGGCATGATGTGGAAATGAATGAAATTGGAGTTTTACATAATAAGAAATAATAAATATTTTTAACTATAATTAGTAAAATATTTCATTGTTATATTAAATATATTTTCTTATTTCAATGACTTACAACAATTTTTTTTTTTTTATTAACAGAATAGAAAAATATTATATAATTTGTAACGACGATCTATTTGATTTATTTATTGAAGAATTTGGATACATCCTCATGAAGAAATTATTATTTTCTAACGAAATTAAATTTTGATTGTAATTTTAATTTTCAAAAGAAAAAGATAGGAAACAAAATGAATGTTGTTACCTACAAACTAATTGCATAATAGCATAATGAGTAAATTAAATTTAAAAAGAATTAGTTGTTATATAAATATAAGATAATTTGTTTCATTTCATTTTTAGTCAGCAGTTTGGACGGAATATTGAATGTTGAATGGTTAGTGACAGCAGCGATATGGAGAAATGATGTGAAAATATTTTTTATTTTTTCAACGGTAAGTGTTTTTATAATTCTCAATACACATTTTATTTTGTATATCATAAACAATTAGCATTATATATTCTGAATTAATAACGCCTTAGGGCCTTAAGTTCTTAATAATTTTAATATATACTGAATTTAAAAATAAAAGATTATATATGGTGTTTTCTTATTTTTCTTTTCCTACACTTTTATTTAAATATTTTTACAAAATACCTGTGCGTGTAAAAACGTAACCTTTTGTAAAATATACGCTGTCACACGATTTAGAAATAAAAAATCGTTAGCATTACTCAAAGGCAAGAAGGTCCATTCCCCGAGGCTGTGCGCAGTACGGTCACAGTCTAACCGTAGCTTGGACCAAGCCGGACTGTTTGCAAAAAGGGAAGACCGCAAGCCCAGAGGGACTCGTCCCGGCAAAATTACATTCTTCCCGATCCTCTCTGCCACCGTCCTACCCTCCCATACCTGCCTCCACGCACCCTCACAACTCTGCCAAGTATACTGTGGCCGAACTTTCATTAGCTACCATGCAAGAGTACCACTACTCAAGCGATAAATATTATTCTGCCTTACTTTCTCTCGCACATTATTTCGTGCCTCTTTCTTCATTCTACTTATATCAATTTAAAAAAATATTTACAAAGTACAAAACAGGCAAGTTATATTTTGTTTTATTTTCTGTTTTCCTAGTAGGTATGTATTAATGATGTGACGATGTAAATTGTAAGTACAAGGGATATTATAAGGTAAATACGTACGTATTATGAGTAGGTTTATTATTTGATAAAACTGATAATATGATATTGACATTACCTTTGAGAAAAGTAGATTAGAAAGCATGAAACTGAAAGTTACATAAAGGCGGGTTCTCACCATTCATTTTTTATGAATCATATTCAATGATTCATGAAAATTGAACGTCAGAACACTTCTTTCATTAGAATTTATGATCATTTCATAGTTTCATTAAAAGTGAAAAGCAGTTCTACTTTAATGATCATTATTAATAAATGAAAGTAAAATGAATCGTAAGAACACGCGTCATGATTTAAAATTGCAAATGTCAACATAATCATAACCTAAAGCTAAAACCTATTAGTTTTGTTAACTGTTCGACTATTTTTTAGCTATTATACTGTGTTTGACTGTTGTTAAATAAAACAGTATGTAGTTCAAGAGACAAGAGCATATATATTTCCCGAATTGCAGTACGAATTCATTTTTTCCGGTGCCATTTATAAAATAAAACAGTACATGATCAGTCACAACATGATCATTAAAACATGATAATGTGTACAAAACTTTTTCATTTAATTGTCGTGACAAATGAATCATTAGAAATGATTCACAAAAAATGACAGTGAGAAGCCAGCTTTACTTTCTCTCGCACATTATTTCTTGCTCCTTCATTCTCCTTATATCAATTTAAGGAAATATTTACGGAGTACAAAACACGCAAGTTATATTTTGTTTTATTTTCTGTTTTCCTGGAATGTATTAATGATGTGACGATATGAGTACGAGGTATATTATAAGGTAAATAATAATAACGTACGTATTATGAGTTGGTTTATTATTTGATAAAACTGATAATTTGATATTGACATTACCTTTGAGAAAAGTAGACTAGAAAGCATGAAACTGAAAGTTTCATAAGCTTGGGTCATGTCTCAAACAGTCGTAAACATTTTAGTAAAGCCCTGCAGGGTCAGATTTATGTTGGTGGGGCTTCTTGGCAAAAGTTTATTGGGGGCCCTTTATTTTAATTTAAAATCTGTAGTTGTTAATTAGTAATTTATTAAAAAAATATTTAATAATACTATTTATCACACTCATTATCATTTACAGTCGAAACGTTGGTGTATTAGTGGATTTTATTAAATGACTGCTACTCCAAAAGTTTTTTCTTTAGTACTAATTATCGAGTGGAATAAAACTAATCTTGTGTTGATAAAATTTTGTTTTAGTATATATTATTATTTATTTATTTATTTATTACATACATACATGTAATTTTATTAAAAAAATCATACTAGCACTTTCCTTACTTTCTTCTGTGCAAATTATTCTATAATATCTTCAAATCATAATATTTTTAAAATATCATTGTTGATGCTCAGAAATATTCGATATTTTAGGCGTTCTTCAATCACCGTTCTGAGACTATTGAGATAATTTTGAGAACAATCTTTCTGTGGTGCAGTTTGTTATCATGAAAACATGATATATTCTCAAAATGGCTCAAGTTTGAAACAACAGCCTGCACTTTTTTTTACTATTAATTCATGCACTTAGTGTTTCTACTGTTCTATTAAAAATTAAGTCATTTAATTTGGTAAAGTTGCAAGTAAATAAATTTTTATGTTTTCCAGGCTAACTTTTTTTTTATTTTCCAGTAATGTACATTGTTGACAAAAAAATTTATTTGGTGGGGGCCCCTGGGCTGAAGCCCAATCTGCCTACACTTATGCCCCGTACATAATTAAACTAAAATATATTAGCTTTTTTGTTTTATACATATAAGTAATTTAATTTTATTGTTTATTCTTTTACGTACTTTTTCTATCGACTGTCAATGTACATATGTATACAAGGGGTATATTTTAAAATAGAATTATTATGTGATATTTTTTAAGTGATAATTGCTTACATATTTCTGCACTTGCAGTACGAATTAATTCTTTTCGATGCCATTTATAAAATGAAACAGTACATGATCATTCTCAGCAAGATCAATAAAACATGATACATGTGAACAAACCTTTTTCATTTAATTATCATGAAAAATGAATCATTTGGAATGATTCATCATGATCATGATCTTAGAAGCTGTAAGTTTTGTTAACTGTTCGACTATTGTTAAGTAATATATTTTGTTCGACTGTTATTAATTAACTTATTTTATAGTTCGTGATAACTACGTTACTGCTTACATATTTCCCATTTGCAGCGTGAATTAAGTTTTTCCAATGTAACTTATGAAATGAAACAGTACATGATCAGTCTCAACATGATCATTAAAATATGATACATGTGAACATTCATTGTCATGAAGAATGAATCATTGGAAATGATAAACTCGTCTTCTCGGGCACCAATGAATCTAGTTGATAAACTTTTGATGAAAATCGGTTGGCCAGAATGAAGTTTTCTCGTATCGTTGTTATTTTTGAAAAAAAATTAACTGGTAATTGAAATAAATGGTAAACTCATAAACAACAAACTTTATTTAAAAAAATAACATAATGACTGTATCCTTCTTACAACATGTATAATTAGAAACAAATACCTTATTACTAAGTCATTCATTTTATCTACACTACACAATACTTAGATTTGGTACATTCGTACAAACTAGGATTGTAATTTTGAAGATTTTCAAGATATAATTATTGTTAATGTGATTATAAAAACATTTGGATTGTGTCGTACGCACTGTAAATAAGGGGTAGAAATGATACAAAAATGATTTGAAATATACTTTATTACACTAAAACGGTACAAAAAAATGGAATAATAGACGCTACTTACTTTAATTTTCCATTAATAAGAAAAAAAGAATTGAGCATTTTTACCTCCTATCTTTATAGGATGAGATTGAATTTTGCTAAATATCATATAATTTTAAATGTTTTAAAGGTCTTAAAATTTTATAAAACATTTTAAAAATATTCGATGGGAACATTATTTTTGTAAATGAGTCTTTGTGTTAATAAAATATTTTACTTATTTAGAAATTTACTTTAAATCAACCGTTCAGTTTAAATTTCAAATAACTAAATTATACTCCTAATTGTTTTCCAAAAAACAATAAAATTTAAACATTTTAAAAATTATTTCGTTCATAGGTTTGCTCGATCACAATGAGTGGAAATATATGTAGAATATTTCACATTGATTTGTTTTTGAAATATTTATAGTTAAATTTTATCTTTAAATAAATACCATATTTTATTATGATGCTTTTAAGTTTTAATGAAAGGAATAAATAAAACTATAAACTCTATGAACTCTCATTTGTAATATTTTGATTCTTCGCTGGTCGGGCACAAAAATCCATGTTACCTGTTGCTAGAACAAACCTTACCATTACTGCGTATTTTTTTGTAACTACAAAACTGGAAATGTATTTTAATAATCAACTAATGATTTATATTTCCTCTTTTCCTCCTCCTTATCATTGGGAGAGGAACTATCCCTATCGCGATGGCTCCGATATTCGGACCTAGATCGGTGAGGAGATTTATCTCTTTGTCGACTACGGTCTCGATCTCGATCTCGATCACGATCATCATCTCTGGAAGACCTATTACGCGGACTTGAAGGACTGAAACTTCGCTTAGAGCGCGAGGAACTGTCGGAGTCTGAGGAATCTTTACTGGCGTTGTCGTCGTAAACGTGGCGCCGTTCTCGTTGCCTGTAAGAAATAGTAATGATTAATTTGAATTATATTTCTAAATTATAAAAATGCATTTAATATAATTTAAATTTTTAAAAAATGTTGTTTGTTTTGTTAGTAGGAATGTGTCAAGTGCAAGATGAGACAAGATCTCATTAATTTAATTTGTAGATATTGTACAATTAAGAAAAAAAATGATGTTATTTTAAGAGAATAGCATACGTTATAAAAGAACTTGTTAGTTAGTAACAAATACTTCTTGAAAAGAGTACTTATTTGATTGCGATTATTTGTTACATTTGTGAGGCGGTGATAGATAATTAAAGTCTTTACTTCTTCTGTAAAGATAGTGGCTCGTATTCCGAGCTCACTTTTGAATGTTTTTGTTAAAACTGACATTTAGTCTTATAAGATTATAATGTAAAATCAGGTTTCCTAAAAGCGATTTTATTATAAAATTGAGCTCTCTACAAAAATAAATTGATATTCTGATAAATTTAAGGCAAAAAAACCACTAGATTTCCGTGTTTAATAATAATTTAACTAAATTTTAACGTAACTAAATAAGTTTCAGTTTCGATCAAAACTAAAAAAGGAGCCGAATATTCGGTTTAAGTTTTGTTTCGGTCGGAACATTAGTTAAAAATAAAAAAAAATAATTTTGGTTTATTTTCTGAATATATTAATTATTGAAATTTATTTTCGCATTTAAAAATTAAAATAATTTTTAATTTAAAAATAAAAATATAAATAGATAATTTGGATTAAATGTTAATATGTGTAATACTTACTTTCGTCTTAATTTAAGAGCCATTTCCCGCAATTCATCTTCTCTATTCCGCTGTTCCTGTTGAGCTCTCTCAGTTCTAATTTGCTCAGCTATTTTATCCGCTTTATCTGTTACAATAATAAATTAAACATTTTTAACAATGTTGCTGTTACATTTTACTTACATTGCCTATTAAGCAGCAACTGCATTTTGCGCTTGAGTCTTTCTTGTGGTGTCATTTTGGGTCCGGCAGAAGCACACTGAAAAATTTTATATACTTTATAAATAAAAGTTTTTGATCAACGTAATAACAATTAGGTTTTAAGATAAAATTTTAGTGCCAATGTTTACGTTATTTGAATTTTTGTTAAAATGAAGTAAAAGAGAACGTAATGATTCTTACTGACTTTGAGCATGGTGCCAGAATTACCAAAACTAGAAACCTTGTCGACCGGAGCCCTGTGGAAAATATTTTTAATATAATTCCAAAAAGAGGAGAATGTGCTTACGGATTAGAAACCGGTATTTTTTGTTCTTCTTTATCTGAGTCTTCAAGATCCGACGAACTTTTATCACTCACTCTTCTTCCGTAGTACCTTTGAATTGGTTTCGGTGGTTCTTCCCTTTTTATGGAATCTCTACTTGAATTCGAAGAAACTGATTTAGATTTAGACCTAGATCTAGATAAAGACCTGGAGCTAATACTGCTCTTGGAACTTGAAGAAACACTACTTGAACTAGAAGATCTTTTATCTCTTGAATGGTTTCTACTTCTTCTTCGCGATCTACTTCTTGATCTCGTGTAGGAGCGTCTTCTTCTGCGAGATCTACTTCTACTTCGTCTGGACCTACTCCGAGACCGAGTTCTCCTGTGTCGGTGGTAACGATATGAAGATCTAGATCTGCTTCTGGATCTAGATCTTCGTCTGTATCTCCTATCTCTCTCCCCGCTGTTACTTCTTCTTCGGCAGGTGGCGATTAGATCTTCTTTTTTCTTACCGTATTTAACTTTATCTGCGTAAGTTGATCTGCTGGTGGAAGGCGCAGGCTCTTCATCTTCGCCGAATGAAGTGATGTAAGTTATTTGTCCCGTGTTCACAGGAGAAGGCGATTTGGATCGAGATTTACTCTCTCGGAAGGCAGGATATGTTGGAGAATCTCTCGCAGCGTAACTTGGTGGACTGAGTATTCTGTTCGCAAGACGTTTCTCTCGATGAGCGCGGCGTTCCCTTCGAGATTTTCGGCCGGAAAATAAAGCTTTCTCGTGCTCTTCTTCTCTTGCCAAGCGAATATTTTCTGCTTCTTCCATATCATTTGTTAGGAATGAATAAAAATCGTTGCTACACATACCGAAATTTTGACCGCATCTATTCATTTCGTGCGCTTGAGATTGTTCCACTTTTGATATGTCAATACATAAATCAACATCCAAATCACTGTCTGAATCATCGTCATCGTCATCACTATGATGGTCATTTTTTATTAAATCTTTTCCACTAGAAGGATCATCGTAGTTAAATCCGATAGCCACGCCAGATTTACGTTTCTTTTCTTTCTCCGAATCAGCTGTATAACCAAATTGCTCTTCTAAATGCAGTTGTTTGAGAAATTTCTCCTCATTTATTCCGAGGAAAGTGTTTTGAGCAAGTATACGATAACGTTCGTAATTACACTGTCTCTCTTCGTACGTTGGTTCATCGTCGTCTCTACTTACTACTGCTGGAATAAAATCCAAATGTGCTCGAACATCAAATCTGTCGATCAAATTATCGGCTTGACCTTGCCAGGGCATCCTAAAATTTAATATTTATAAATAAGTACTTCTAATAATACAAAAAAAATGTTTTACATCGTGGCAGGACTATCAGCAGCAGCAGCGATAGCTGAATCCAAATGTATTTTACAAGGCCTTCCATGTAGTTGTAAGAATTGTGTTGGGTCTGCTTTCTTTAATACATAAATTAATTTTAGATATTGAATTATGGATTTATATTAAAGTTACTTACAATTTTTTCATAAAAATCTCTACGACGCTCAGCTCGACGCCGATAATCAACAAGCATACCTCGTATTTTACGTTCTTGTCTTCTAGCTTCGTGCCACATTTTGAATTATATTTAATAAGTAACAAATAAAATAAATGTGTAATGATTTATATATAATCCTTTTTTCAATCACATCTCGTCAATCTTTACAAACTTGCACATGTCAACAACTACATGAAGTTAGTACAAGTGACACATAACCTTAAAAAACAAAAAATCAATAAAAGTCACTAGGAAAATAAATCATTTTAATAAAATATTTCTTTATTAAAAACATATTTTAACATAATACATTTGTAAATATATAATTTAAATATTTATGTACAAATTAATTTACTATACATATTATGCAGATCTTCCGGGTTTTTCGCCCAATACTTTAAGTTCATTTCGTAAAACTTTACCAGAAGGGTTTCGTGGAATTGCTTCAATAAATCTGACACCACCAGCTAATTGTTTGTAAGATGTTACTTTTGGATTTACATATTTCAACACATCATTTTCTTCAACTTTAGCACCTGGCCTTCTAACAATGTAGGCGCGTGGTAATTCTCCAGCCAACGTGTCAGGAATTCCTACTACTGCTACGTCAGCTACACCTTGAAGCTCTAAAATAATGTTTTCTAATTCGGTGGGTGATACCTGAAACAAAATTATAATTTAAAAATATTTTATTAAATGCTAAACAACTTTTAAAAATGCCGCGTCAGTGAAATAGGGTCATTCAATGCAAGTTATGTTGGTATTACAGCATGAGGCAAGCAGCGCAAAGTTCACAATTGTCATTCAGTGTGTTAGTGGCTTGACGTTTTTCGTGACTTTCGTAACGTAAATAGCAAATATTGCAAATATAGTTCACAAAATGGAAAATGCTGAAGAGATTTTACAGTGCTTAGATGAATTTTCAAAGTTAAAACCAAAAGATATTCCACGAGAACTGGAAGATTATTTGTGTTTCGTAGCAAAAACGGGTGATCCCGTGTATCAGTGGCCTCTTATCAAATGTTTATTTCGTGAAAAGTTAATAAATGTGATAACAGAATTTTATGAAACGTGCCCTACTGTCGAAATACCACCGTGCCCGAACGTTGATGCATTCAATTATGATGCAATGAAGACCTTTATATTAGAAAAACTTGACACATTTGCAGCGGCACCTTTTACTGTACAAAGAATTTGTGAGTTGTTAACTTCACCGCGGAAAGAATACAACAGAATTGATAAGTACATGAGAGCTTTAGAGAAGAATATTTTAGTGGTGAGTTCTTTTTATGTTGTTTTTATACATGAAACGTAACCTCTTTTGTCAACAGGTTAGTACTAGAGAGCCGGGTAATAGAAAATCGACTGAAAATGGAGAAAGTGTAGTTAATGGGCTTGAATCAGACCACAGTACACAAGATATGGTCAACAATGATGTGAATGTTGAAGTTGAAATGGACGAAACTGCCTCTTGGCAAAAATCCGAACCAGTATCGTACGCGGTTAGTGAATCAAATATAATTTTAGACTCACAATCTACTCCTACAGATTCAATTCAAGATACATATGTGTCCGAATCTAAAGCCAATGAAACTGCGACTTGTAGTTCAAGTGGCGAGAGTGTCATTCATTGGCGCACAGTGGTATTTGATGATAGGGAACCACCTGCGGAATCACAAATGACTGTTTTTGCCATGAACAGCGAATACCCCGTTGCGGTTCGACCGCAAGAAGCGGAAGCAGAAGCAGAAGCTGAAGTACAAGCCGAAGCAGAAGCTGTTAAAGAACCCGAAACTGTTGCGCCCGAGCCGGAACCATCGATAGTACAAATCAACTCATCCCAAGAGCCGGAAGAGAAACCACCGGTAGCCGAGCCCGAGGCCACCCCAGAAGTGTCTGTGCAGTCAGAAGCAGAGCCTTCGCTTCAGGAGGAACCAGAGTCTTCCACCGCTAATAATGACCCTCCAACTGAAAGCGAATCTCAGCCTGAAAGCGCCGAACAAACCGAAACTGAAACCGAAACCACCATTTCATCGACTGAACAACTTCCAGAAAACTCAACAGACGTGCAAAATCAGCCTGTAGAAACAGAACCAGAAACGAATGTGACTGTATCAGAAGCCACATCAGAGGATCAAGTTTCCGAATCGAACATAGAAAGTGATTTCGCAGTTTCGCAAACGGAAGAGCCTGCGACAGAAACAGCGGTGCCAACAGAGGAAACCAGAAACGAAGCCGAAGCTGAAGCCGAGAGCAACCAAATGCAAGTCGACGAAGTATCCACCGAACCACAGACAGACAATTAGCATGGATAGTATCTTCATCTATTACTGTGTATGTTTATATTAATTTAGTTTGTATGAATTTGTACCACATCATGATATTTTAGAATGGGATATCCGTAGATATCGTAATATAAGGCTGAGTTGAGGATAATTTATTTTGTTACGTAATCGTCTCTTGTCTAGAATAAAATATTTTGCCTTAAAGTCATGTATGCAATTTTGAATTCAGGTAAAACAAGAAGTGCATTTTAAAATTACGTAAAAGTTCTTGCACAAGACGTTTTCACTTTCATAAAATGACCGACAAAGTAGTGCAAAATAAAACAACATTCAGGGTAAAGATTTTGAAAATCTTACATGTTATCTTCAGCACTTTTTCTCGACTTGAAAGACTACGAAAAATAACGGTACGGACTCGATTTATTTATTTTTTTATATTTTAAAATTAGAAATCTAGCTTTTCAACACACATAAGTACACAAAAAGATTATAAAAAAGTAAAAATGTTGATGCAATTTATTAAAAAAATAAAATATTATTTTATTTAGACACTTGAAATTCAAATTGGAGGATATTTTTAATGTAAAAGTGCTCAACCAGATCGGATTTTTAAATTATAATATTAAAAAAAAAATACTATTACGGAATACTGCGAAAGTTGCTCATTTCTCACATTAGTTAGTAAACTGTGAGAAATTATTTCTCACAATAGTACCACTCTTAAAGAATAACAAAAAATGTACAGAATGGAAATATATCCTTCAATTTTTAAATTTTGCATTCTAAAAGTTTGCAACACGACTCGATTTTCTTGTTTATTTTTGTTATGTAATGTTTAGCCATTTGGTCGTAGAAAAAGTACATTGTGCCACTCGTGCAGAATCTCCTATATTCTCACCTCGTGAGGAATAGATTTCTGCATTTGTTATTAATAATTTAATATGTACCTAATTAAAATAATATTTTCTTAATAATAACACCAATTTGAACATATCTTAATTCAATTATATAATCGTAAAAAATTGTGCTATTTGAAGCTATTTTGTCGGTAAATCTCCTCGAAAGCTGTACTCTTTCAAATCATTAACATCGCCAAAAATATTATTTTTGAAAAAGCAATATTTATGATTTGTTTAATAAATTTATTAAAATGTCTCTTTTATTTGTTAACTAATTACTTTTCCATATCCTGAGCCTCTTAAAATATTTATTAAACAGAATAAATTGCTTGCCGAGTTTAAAATAATGTTATCTTCTTGATTTACATTTTTGATGTTAAATGCTTATTTACTGCAAACTATGGTAATGTAACATATTCTAAATAGTAAGTAAATATTAACAATTTTGTACAATTAATATAAATGTAGAAAGGACGCAGCTTCAGTCTGACTTAATTTATTTTTATACCACGCTTGTTCAAGACTTGTAGTGATATCGAGTGAAAAATACAAATATAATTTTAAGTTAACTATCTATAGGTAGATTTTTTAAATAGTATATACCTCACAAAATAAACGAATATACTGCCTATAAATCAATTGGTCAGATCAGCAGCTGTTGGTTACAAATAAGAATAAATTGCACTGTTTTATATCCCGTGTTGGTGTCTAATGATAATAGTTTAATTATAGTAAGTGTCTAGATGCAGTATTATAGGTCAAATCATTACCGTTTTCAAATAAAATCTTGAAGGATTGGATTGAATCTTAATTTTTCCTATTATTTTATATTTAGTGTATTTAATTTGCGATACTATGTATAAGTAGCATTTTTAATAAAAATGTGTACATATTTTCTCATTTTTTTGCAATTATTTTTTCATATTTCGATTTAATGGGCTCTTCCCGCATATTCATATTTAACATATTTTCAATATGTTTTCGATAATTTGATATAAAACAATTTTCACTTGAATATAGTACTTATAATAAATTATAACTGTACATACGAGATTTTTATTGCTATTTAACTGTGACATATGACAGCCTCTACAGAAAAGGACATATAAGATGAGAGACAGACATTATTGTTATTTTTATATATAATTATATTTACATTCTTATTCTTAATGTATATTATAGAATAGTTTTCTTTTTCTTGTTTTGTGGTACCGCAGATGTCCATTACGGCACTGGTGAAACGTCGAAGGCTAAAGTATGTTACGAGCTAAGAATTTATAACAATTTATTTGTCTTAAGAGAGAGATGAAAATATGAAAAATTGTATTTTTGAAAAAAAATGTGGAAAGAGCCCATTGCTTACATTCAATGGTATTTATTTGTATTTTAGTAAGAAAAACTTACCTATTGATACGTTCTATATTAGTAATTTTACGTACCTGATTTCCTTTCACTTTGATCAATTCTTTACATCTATCAACAATATAAAAATACTGATCATCGTCGTAATAAGCAACATCTCCAGTGTGTAGCCATCCGTCTGAATCAATTGTATCTGCTGTTGCTGGTTCGTTGTTTAAATAGCCGACCATTACCTAAACAAAAAAGTTTTAACAGTTTAAATACCACTTTATGTTTAACTGCATTAGAGTCATTTTTTATTTTTGTTTTATTACCTGTGGGCCTCTGACGAGCAATTCTCCAGACTTGTGAGGTCCACAAGATTCATTAGTCTTTAAATTCACAATTTTTCCTTCAGTTCCTGGATATAAAACTCCGCAAGTTCCAACTTTTGAAGGAGGTGTAACTTTTGGCATCATCAATGTAACTGGGGAACTTTCAGTCATGCCATAACCCTGTCTTACAAGCACGTCGTCTCTTCCTAATTTTTCTCTGAATTTTTGCAGGAGTCCTTCAGTTGCTGGAGCAGCTCCTGATGTAACTGTGCGGACGCTGGATAAGTGTTCTGTCGTTACGGCTGGATGAGATGCGAGGAAGAGCAGTAAAGATGGTACTACGAATAGTGAAGTTGGTTTGTACTCCGTTAAAGCTTTGATGTATTCTTCTGGAGAAAATCTGGGGATGGTTACTAAGTGCAAACCGTGTACCATGCTAATGTTCATTATGCCGTTAAAGCCGTATATGTGGAAGAATGGTAATACACTGAGTACAACTTCTTTTTGTTCAGCTGGAAAAGAAAATAACAAATATATTTAATGTTAAATTTTTATAACGCTGCATCAATCACTATGTTATTTTATTAATTAAAGTGCGTCAATTTTTCTCTATTTTTTTCATGCGATATGTATTCATATATTATATTAAAAACATATTGTTGGTTTTCAAGATAATTGTGATTAATTTTACACAATGAATAATTTTTTTTATAGTGATATATAAGTTTAATATACACTCAAACCAATTAGTCTCCGTACATTAGTAAAGGAAAAAAGTATTCTATTTTTTAAAGTTTTTTATCGAATATATATACACGAAATAAATTTTATATTTTACTTACTATATTTATAAATAAAATAATGTATTAACTTCCTAAATTTTTCATAATAAAATCGAGATTTTTTTTTATTATAATAACTAAGTATACCAATTTAGTATCCGTACACCTGTAATTTATATAGAAACAATCATTTTTTAAACCGCCATTCATTAGAATTACTTTTCTTTTTATTCCTTTCTTCTACCACAAATGTAGTAGCTCTTTATATTCTTTGGGCATCTTGTTTTACACATTTTTTAAAAATAAATCTTAGAGATGTTCAATAGGATTTATATCTGGAGACAAGGCGTTTTTAATTGTTGTTAATTGCACAATAACTATTCTAGCAGTTTGCGTGTAGTATGTTTGGGGTCATTATCTTGTTGAAAGATATAAGAATCCCTTAAACCCAATTGTTCAGCACATTTTTCAAAATTCTCTTTTATGATATTCAAATAACCGATTTGGTCCACTTTTTCATCAATAAAAATTAAGTTTCCCACCTCTTCTGCACTCATACAGACCCATAGAAGCCCAGATCAACCTCCATATTTCACTGTTGGGTATATTTTTTTTTGTTTTTTCCATCTGATCCAAAAAGGTTTATTTTGGTTCATCTGAAAAAATTACTGAGTTCCAGAAGGTTTCAGGGTGGGTTATATGTTTCAAAAACAAAGTGAAAAGATGTTTGTATGGAGACTAGTTAGTTTAAAAGTATGTATGTAAAAAAAACTTTTTATTTTCATGTACATTATTCTCTGTTTAAGAAATTATAATTAATTTTTAATTATTTTCAGTCGAAGAAATAAATAAAAATTCAAAATATTTACATTTTCATTAAATTATTGTGTACTTCAATCAAATTTATTTTATTTAAGATTGTTCTGAACGTTCTTGTTTAGACTTCTTGAATAGTTATATTTGTAATTCATAGTTATTTTTTATACAAGACGATAAAATAATATTTTATCGACAAGCGGAAAGTGTTAATTCACGAGCGATATAATCGCGAGTGAATTATTTTTCGCGAGTCGATAATTTAATTTTATCGTCGTGTATAAAATTCTATTTTTTTCTATAGCAGGTTTTGAAGAGAAAAGAATTAGAAAAATTAAATTATTATTTAAGAACAATTTTAAAATGTCAGTAGTGTGCGTTGTTATGGAAATGTACTTCTAATAAACAAAAGTTAAAGTACTTTATCTACCCTTGCTGTTAAAGTGTTACTTTATCTACCCTTGCGGTTAAAGTGCTACTTTATCCACTATTTTGAGTTGATAAAATTGCACTTTAACATCTGCTATAGAAAATAATATATTTTCAGACCGTTGCTAATAGCAACAGTCAAAAAACATATGCAATCCGCTTTTAAATAAAACAAATATCAATGTCATAACAACAATCTTTTGATGTTTTCATGAACTATTTAGAATGATGCAGATCAAAAACATAAATACAAGCTTTTATAACAAAAAGTTGGTTAAAATTAGTTTATAAAAAAACTGTGTATACCTCTGTTTGAAAGTATCTTTAGAGACATCAACTAGTAGTAGTCCTCGCTTCGCTCGATCTTTCTAGCCTCAGTCTGTAAAGACCTACTTTCAAACCTAGGTAAACAACTAATGAAATCATTGTGAAAATTCACAAATATGTATCTTACTTAAAACATCGCTGATAGCTGGATGTTTGCTCTGTACTAAATTGGCAATAAGATTTCGGTGAGTTAATTGGACTCCTTTTGGTAATCCAGTTGTTCCACTGGAATATGGTAAAAGAGCAATGTCATTGCTATTAATTTTTGGTAAATCCGCCTCGTAGTCTGCCATCAGAAGACTCTGCATTCCGTGGACATTCTTCGCTTTGTCATCCTCTCCTCCAACACAAATTGTAGTTTTGTATCCTGGAAGTTGAGGACCAACAATTTGTGCAATTTCCATTAGAAGTGGGATTGTTACTATTAATTTTGTCCCTGCGTTTTCAAATTGTCGCCTTATTTCATCTGAAAAATAAAATAAATACTTCAGTTTTTATATGGGTAAATAACAAAAAAAAACTCTTAGATTTGTGAATGTTAATGAATAGGTAATTATTTTCTTTGATGCACTAGTGTCTTGAACCAAATATTTTCGGACTAAGACAATTTATAAAATAGCTTAAATATAATTTCACTTATTTTAAAAAATAGGTAAATTCGTATATCATCAAGAATCTATTTAAAAATAGAAGTTATTTGGCACAAATTAAAGTGCAAGATCAGTTCCGAAATAAATTTAGATGAAACATTGTACTCTGAACTCAAAGTCTATACAAATACAAAACATGATGATATTCTTAAAGTTGTACTTCACGATCTTCGAAGGTCACGTACATTAGAAAGCTGCTTGAAAACTTGAACTATACGGACTATTCATCTGTCTTTTTGATAAAATAAATTCTACTAGCTAAGAGATGCGGAGAAAGTCTGTCTGTTTAATTTATTCAGTGCATCGACCACCGAAGACATGTAAGGAATCTAATTTAAAATAGTTGTACTGATAGTGGTTAGTAACTACCTGAAGAGTGAAATTAGAAAAACCATATGAGAATTGAGTCAACGCAAAAAATTAAAATGTATAAAAAAGTGAGACTGTGAAGAACAGTATAAAAATAAATTTTGAAGGGCACTGAACGAAAGAATATTTGGATATTATGAAACACATTCCGTTACTAGGATTTGAATAATATGTTGTTGCGTAATTTTGAAAAGAAATAAAAATATAATAAAAAATTATTACCTGCATATTTTCCATAATTTTATATTTTATGTGGACTGTTAGCCTGTACGAAAACAAATATCCTGTTTTAATCTTCTCATTAAATTGATAAATTGTGTATTTTAAATCATGTTTTAACAAATATTTGTTTAATAATTCAGAAAAAAAAAATAATTGGAATATAGATATTTAATATGCTTTTTCATATTATGTACTTCTTGTGTACAAAATAAAATATATATATATATTGCTTTTATGATTACTCACTTTTGTAAGTATTATAAAAAATAAATTAAAATAATTTCCTTGCTGTTTATTTTAAAATTAAACACAAAAAATGTTATTTTTAAATAACTTAAATTGAATACATGATTCATATTGAATTTTTATACGCAAGTTCTTAAATTCCTTTAATTTTAATTGAATTTGTACGTAATACTATTTGAAATATATTTTTAAATTAAAGTTTCAAATCATTGAATTATGGGAATTCAAATAGAAATATTATGTATTGCTATATACAGTAATTTTACTTGAAAAAGTTCATTAATTGACTTTTGTACAGTGTCGTAATAGGAAAATAACAATAGATAATAATGTATCATACGTAAATGTAAATATGTAAATGTAAAATACTACATGAAGTATTGAATAGATATTTTTATATTTCAAGTGAATAATGTATTATGGTCCAAGGATTTAAAGATATACATAAAAATGATCTATTCTGACCCTCAGTTACCACATTGTATTTATTTTTATTAAATAAAAGAATACATTTTAAATATGAAATAGAAAGATGCAAAGGAAATATTGTACATTGTAAGAAATGTAGAGTTTTATGGTATATTTAAGTTATAGTACTGTACATAAAAATTATTTTTACTGTTTAAGTTTAAATGTTTGAAATAATAAATAAAATATGATTTTTCACTACTAGACACCCACTATTTTTAACCTTTATTTAAAATAAGAAATTGTTTATCACTACCGTTTATTTGGTAACCATGGTCACCTAGGTCAATAATAAATTATTATTAACAATGTTCGATAATTTAAACTGTGACTTTTAAAGAAGTCAAGTCTCCAAATCTAAATATTGTTTGAATAATTTATCTCAAGAAAAGTGTAAAGTATGGATTCACAATTTAAATATGCCGTCTAAATTAAATAAGTAAAGATAAACGGAAACATCAAATATAAAAACAAAGAGAGCCTACTTTATTTTTGCGAATATTAAGAAATAAGTTAATGTTCATATCAAAATGTTTGTTATTGTCTATATATTTTTTAGTAGGATTGGGATTTAAATGCTAGAAGTGAAAAAAAGAATAATATATGTACCATGGTTGAGAAGACCATTATTGACCAGTGCCTTAGGTCCCTCGATTGCTTCGCACCTCAGGGCACAACTTGGCACTAGGTCAATTATGATAGTCTTCTCAACCTTGGTGTATAACATACTATAAAGATACTTGTCATAAAGGATTGAATTTGTGACGTCAAATAAATTGTACATAAGTCTGCCAAGTCTGCCTATTTATTGTTTTCAGTGCACATGTCTTCGAAATGTCATTTCAAATGTTTTAAAGTAGTCGTATTTAGTTTAACAGACACAGAAAAAATAATTTATAGTGAAAAGTACAGAAATTTTCTTATTGAAGTTATAAATTTAATGAAAAAATCGTCGGTAACAATGCTTCCAACGATAGTTGTCTTGTGATGATTATATCTGAGGTATCTCTGGTTCACATCTATGGGTCGGTGATTTTTGTCTAGCCTTAAAAATAACCTAGCCG
Organism: Stenolophus ochropezus; assembly: GCA_035578165.1. Lineage (NCBI taxonomy): Eukaryota > Metazoa > Arthropoda > Insecta > Coleoptera > Carabidae > Stenolophus > Stenolophus ochropezus. The sequence continues at coordinate 6,619,642 of JAQOWZ010000009.1, forward strand.
GTGTTAAATAAACTATATATGCAACTGTCTGTCTATTTCTTGTTATCAGTTACTAATAAATGTTGTTATATATTCTATCAATTTGAACCAAATATCACATTTTTAGTATCAATTTTGGTGTTAATTAATATCGATGTTTTATTTTCATGACTAGTTTTATCAACTTATCTACGACCTCTAACTAAAATCTCTACAATAAGGCTAGTTTTACACATGCTAGTGAATCCTGCCTTAGATAATACCAATATTTAGACCCAAAAATTTATACTGTACAGGTGATGTGTGTTTCCACCTTTGCACTAAGCATTACTCAACAAAAATAGCACGTGTAAACTCAGCTTTAGTATTCCTACATGAGGTCACGATCAAATCAGCATCACAAACTTGGATTGTCAAGTTCAAATTATTGGTATGTGGTCACAAACCATCAAATCTAAAATTTATAAAATTATAATACTCATTTTTTCATTTTACAAAAAAAATTATTTGTGAAATTTCTTTATATTTATCTTGTATAAAAAAGGAAAAAGAAAATAATCTTAATTTCATCATTATCTGTGGTACATTGTTCATTTTTGGAATAAATAACTGTTAAAGTACCAAAGTATTTTTTAGTAATATTATCATGTGAAGCAAGTGCCTGTGCAAAAAATATTTTTCTAATTTGATTTTTCGAACAACTTTAAATTTACTGATTTTTTTAACAAAAATCATTGATTTTTTTTCAAAAATATATTATAATACAAATTCAATTGTTTGCTACAAAACTATTAATAATAACCAAAATCTGTTCTGTATATAACAATTTTTTAAAATTTAATGATATTTTATCACTTTGTCTTATAACAGAAGAAAAATGTAAGAATGAAAATATGTAACGAAAAGTAATAATTATTTGTTTTATTCAGATGAATTATTTTGGTTTTATAACAGAGAAATAAAATATTTATATTGCTTTTAAAATAAATAAAAAGTGTAGTAACACTTATGGTTTTTAATTTTTTTTAATAAATCAGATTTTTGTCTACCTTGTTTGATAGTATATTAAAAAATGAACCGTAGTATGGTTACGTCAAAGAAAATACTAAACTTTCAGATCGTTGTGGACTATGTACCACGTTCCGATGTAACGAATTCGGGAGATTGTTCGAGAGTACTGTCTTTAAAAATTATGTTGACTTTTTAATATGATACATGGATATTTTCTACAAAACAGTAACATAAATTAATAATTAATTTATTATTAAATATAAATTTATAAATAATATTATCAATCTTCATAACACCTTTTTCCTTTAAAATTATCATGGCATTTTTGAAATAAGGTTTAGGAGAACTGGAAATTTGTAACTTTGAATTACAGATTTTCTCATCTATACTGTTTTGTATATAATAAATCAGATATTGTTTTTGTTTAAGGACGATTTCTGCGTTTTGTTTTTAAAAAGGATTTACTAAGACAGTCGTGCAATTAGCAAAATTATATAGAATTCGGGTATTCCCCGAGTAATATCAATAGAGAAAAGATCGGTAAAAAACTGTGGAGTCCATTTATCGATTACAACCGAGACCAAAAGAAGTTAGTTTTGACAAAATTTTAAGGTGACTAACTTTAATTTTAAAATTTACAAAGTATTTTTTTAATAATAAAAAAAAAATTGGTAGATGTCAATGTCTGGTAGATCGTTAGATTGAAGAGGAAATTCGTATATGTACTAAAAAATCGGTAATGGTGGAAACATATTGTTATCCATTTTCGGAACATTACTACTTGGATCATATTTTGGTCATATTGGACGATATTCGCCGATTCTTAGATTATAGAAACAACTATACAGGGAATGAGAGCAGAAATTAATGAAGCCAAGTTTCATCAGCTGATGACTGTCAATCCGCCATTTCTGTAGGAGCCAGGAGCCACGCTTTCAGCTGTTATATACAATAAAATCTTTTTATTTGTATTATAAATAATTTTCTTTTGAAACTACAAATATTATGCCATAATGTGCAGCTTTGGGATGCAAAAACCAATCTTCGCAATATATCTACCGCGAATTTGTCTGCCATTTTTGTAGGAGCCGCTTGAAAACCCCTTCCGTGTCATGGCTTCATTTCCCTAACCCGATAAATTTGCAGTGAGATTCCATAACTTTGGTTGCTATCATTTGGATATGTTATGACATCAATTGCAAGTATCAACTACATCGTTACTTATAACGTTCATCATTATTATTTGTGGTTAATGCATACAAGTCTACAATTATATGAGACTGTCTTAAATTCTTTGCAAATTTGACGTTTGTAATTGATATAATAACAAGTACAATTGTTGTTTGTAGTTGTTTTGAGTTATAGAATTCCAAACATAGTTAGTAATTCCTTTATAGTACGTTTGTTGATTGGATGAGTTACATGAAGTTGAACTTGATGATAACAATAAACTTGTTGATCTTTACTTCACATATATTTTATTTAACAGTTGTGACACAACTGATGATGACTGCATAGCAGTTGAAATGTACATTTTGTTAAATAAAATAAATGTGAAGTATAGATAAACCAGTTTATTATTATCATCCTTTATAGTAGTTTTTATACTCTAAGCACAGAATAGGTTTATGGAGAAGCAACAGTAAGACAGAGAAAGGAAAATTAGAGAGAGATGGGAAAAGCCAACAAATTTAAAGGGCTCATAGTTTAAAATCGGAAAGTTTCGTCACATCTTAGAGAGAGATAGGGGAAGCCAATAAATTTAAAGGTTTGTACAATGCTCCAAGGTCATAGAACTGAATAGGGTATGTATGTATGCAGTAGCGGAACTAGATGGAAAATGTTAGGTGGGCCACGCGGTGGGCACCGGAAAATCTTGGTGGGCCACGCGGTGGGCACCGAAAATCTTGGTGGGCCGTGCCATTGTTATATACCGAGTGTCTACTTTATTTTCTGAACATAGGATATTCAATGTTACTGTTTTCATTTCCAGATATATCTTTATTACCTATTAATTTTAGAACAAATTGTGAGACATGTATTTGTTTAGAACTAAAAACTGCATCCAATGAGGCAAAAAGAATTGGCCAAATGCCATTATATATTTAAAAAATAATAAATTATTTTTACAATATTCAAGCAATTTTTAGTAGGTTTCATGGAAACTGAACGACAGGTTTAAATTTTTTTGAAGTTGGAGCGAAATAATCTGTAATGTTACCTTTACTCATTTTAACTAGCACTAATGATCAAAATTCACATAAACAGCATGATCTGAAAGACACGAAAACTACATGTGCACTAATCTGTTGTAGATGTAGACGGTCAGTTGACATCAATTAGAAATCAAATCGGCATGCTTTGTAAAAGCGCGCGGCAATGACTATCACAAGTTTCTACGTAAAAAGCGCAATTCTTTGGTTATACAAGCATTACCACCATGCAGACACAATAATACCAATTAAATATTTCACGACAAAAATTACGCCGTCTTTTTCTTTTTACAATTTTTTAATAGCATTACTGTAATAATGGTATTATAAATTTGATTGATGCCTGCATTGTTTACGGGTGGGCCCGAGGGTGGGCCATCACTTTTTAAGGTGGGCACCGGCCCACCCTGGCCCACCTATAGTTCCGCCACTGTATGTATGTAACTATTCTATACTCTAAACGCCGATTTGATTCCTTTAGTGTTAGCGACAAACCTGGCGTGTAGAGCGGATTGACGAAGGTGACGATACAGCCAGCCTCCATGGCGCCGTGGATGGCCACGACGTACTCGGGGATGTTGGGCAGCATGAGGCCCACCACGTCGCCTGGCTGCAGCCCGCAGTGGCCGAGCAGCGCCCGAGCGAACCTGGAAATCAGCATGCGCATCATGCCGTAGGAGTAGCCGCGACCGGTCGACGCACATGTCTACAACAAACACAAGTATGTCAACTTATCATCAGTATCAGTTGCTGCATGTTAGTTTATGTTATGTTAAAGCTAAATTAATTTTGGTTTGCGAACAATTCGGTTTGTGTTAGTACTAGGGCTGGCAAAAAAGTTGATATATCGACGTAAGTCGACTTTTTGACACGTTAACTGCCATTAAAAAAAATGGGTCCCTTGGGCCATTTTTTCTTTTTTACAGATTTAGGGTGTTTTCATATTAGAAAATACAAGTATGATAACAGAATTGATTTTTTTAATGTTGTTCTAAAATTTGAAGAATTTTATTGAGGCACATGTATCGTGCAGTATTTGCAGTATTTTATCATTTCAGAGACTAAAAAACAAAAAAATCATGCGCTAAGAATAGGTTTTGGACTGTCAAGCCACCGAGAATTAAACTACGTTCACAGATATGCGTTGCGAGGTACAAACATTAGACCACGGAGCATAATGTGTATTCAAACACTGAGGCACAAACGATGTATCTCAGAGCATACGAGGATATTTTAGTGAGACACATAGATGTACCTCATGGCAGTTAACATGTTAAAAAAGTCGATTGATTGTTTTTTTGAAAGTCATAGTCACAGAATAGGTTTATACAGAAGCGACAGTAAGACAGGGAAACGAATATTAGAGAGAGATGGGGGAAGGCAAAAATTTAAAGGTCTACACAATGCTTCACGGTCATAGAACTAAATAGGGGAACATGAAAAGTACCGACATGGAGTGTCGCTTCTGTATGTAACTATTCTGTGGCATAGTAGTATAAATAACTATCTCGATTTTTAGACTTCGACTTCGACTTTTCGATTATCTGAAACTTTAAAATATTTCAAATTATTTACCCTAACTTTTATAATATTAGAGTAGTAGAATAAATAAAATAATTTATAGTGTATTGTAATTTTATCTCAGGCCTTTATATGTAATAAATTAATATTGCATTTCCTTAATACAAATTTTGTTTACTGAAAATATATTATAGAAAAAAAAGACAATAAATAATACAAAAGTCAAACAAAGTACATTTAAAATGCATTTTTATTCGAATACTTTAATACAGATTTAAAATATAATTAGGAAACATCTTGAACGCAAGTTTCAGGTATACAGTTCATTTATTAGACGATAGAAAAAATTGTCTGGATAAAGGATTCTTTACCAAAGGTTCTATAAAACTATATATATTTATATTTTTCAGACTTTTATGATATTTTAACTTTTTTAATATTTCAACTTTTGTGATATTTTTATTCTTAATTATTGCGATTTTTTCGACTTTTTTTAAATAGTCGACGGCGTTCGATGAGGTTGCTATAAATCGATATTTTAAAAAGTTGAAAAATCGACTTTCAGTGTTTAAAGTCTGCCAGCCCTAGTTCGTACATTTCTGCCAACAATGAATGTGGCAGTTATCTCCGTCCTCACTGTTAAAGCCTCTAAGAAACGCCTTCACCTTCTAAGGTGAATTTGATTCACCCTGGATTTTATGTTCTCGTAACTTAAACTATCTATCCGGGAGAATCGATTGTAAATAACAACATATTTTTGACGGTTGGACATAATTTGACGATTGTTATATTATAAAATGAATATTTAATAAGAACCTTGAATTTTACCAATGAAATTCATAGCTCGAAATTTATATTTGCTTTATTATTTAACGAATGACAACAGTTCAAACATAAAATTTACATCACATAACGAGAAACGTAACTCAATGGATCAAGTGAGCAGTACGGAGTTGCTGCAATTTGAAGTGTAAAGGGTGGAGTTACTCACAGCCTTCTTGATCATTAAATTTGGTATACGTCACATTAACGTCAAATGTAGCTATCAATATTCATTTGTTTATTTATTACTATATATTTTAATTTTAAATAAAATATATAAATTAATTATCATTATATTTATTGCATACATAGGTATTACAAAATTATTCAAAATCATTTAAAATAAATTAATACGATTAGTGCAGAAAGCGGAAGAGATATTCTGTCGGCGAATTTTGTAGAAGTAATATTGTCTTGACGAAATGAGTATATGTTTTCTCGAAGACATATATAAGATAATTCTTCGGCGACTTTCATGGAAGAGGTGTTCTCTCGGCGAATTTTGTAGAAATGATGTTTTCTCGACAAAATTTATAAGGTATTTACTATTTTCTCGGTGTCATTTGTGGAAGAGATGTTCTTTCGTCGAAATTTGTGGTGTTTGTATTAGAGATGTTCTCTCATAGGGATGAAATTTATAATATATTCTTTCGGTGCCACTTGTGGAAAAGATGCTCTGTCGGCAAATTTTGTAGAAGTGATATTCTCTCGACGAAATTTGTAAAAGAGATATAATATAATATTATTCTTATTGTTTTACAATGTTGACAATTTGACAATTATATTATATTTGTTTATTTTTTTTCCCCAGATTACTTTATTTTAAATTTCAATCGAATATAAAATAAAAATTAAAACCAAAAGTTAAAAATAATTGTGGTAGACTGACGAATTAACGACCAAACTGCATTCACCGTCGAATTTTGCCTTTCTGGTCAGGTAGTATAACGAAATAGGTCAAGTTCGGAAATTTTATAGAGTCCGGACAACTCTAGACGGTTCGAGATTAATTACCCGCAGGTATAAAAGTGTCGCGGCATGGAGAAGTGGAATCGAGACGAGTCAGTCGAGTAGTGGAAATAAATTTAAATATTTTGTGAATAAACGTTAAAATATAATTAAAAGAGAGATTTAAAGTAGTATATTGCCTACATTTGTACTAAATAAAGTTTTGTTTACATTTCGAACTATTCAAACTTATATTTTCTTTACATTTAAAATACAGTATAAAAGATAAAATACAGTATAAATTTACTTTATAAATAATTACACATTACATTATTATTTCTTCCATTTCATAGTGAACACACTTTCTTTGAAATTTTTTATTTAAATATTATGTTTTCGTCGAATAATTGTCATATTCAAAAAACAAAAAAAAAGATTTTTAGTGAATGCTTGTTTATTAGGACTTTGACATTTTTTCGTGTTATCATATATTAATTTTTTAAAACCTTTTTGTTTTATGTTTGAGTAATTTTTAAGAGACTAAAAAATAAAAAAGTTCATACATTAATAATTATTTAATAAATATATACTTTTAAAGTTAAGTTTTAGATTTACAATTTACATAGCTTCAAAACATTCCTTTGTTCGGATACTTGACTAGAATGATAAAATTTAATTTAGCAATTTATTAAATTAATGAATTATTTTTCAGTATTCCCAATAATTGAATAAAACAACTTTTTCTAGTTTTAGTTATAGTTCTGTGTCTGTATAGTTTATTAAACCCACAAGGTTTCGGCAGCTTTTTCAGTATAATGTTAAATAAAACAAAGTAAGTAAACAAGTAGCTAAGAAACGAATTTTAACATATTTAATATAGGAAGCCATGCTTTACTAATTTACAAATAGGACAATAAATAAAAAAAAGTTTTATTAAAAAAAATATTCTTACTTAAAAGTAAAATTTTAAAATAAAGACACATAGTATGTACAAATATATCAACAAATATTTTCTTACGAGAACAGAACAAAAAAATTAAAATTTTGTAACGGAAAAACTTATTTTAATTAAAATTATTATTGAATCTATTTTCACATAAATTTATAGTATTATAAAGCTTTTGTTTATGTTGAACTGCAGACGATAAAACAAAGATAAAATTTTGTAGCATTTATTTATTTAATTACATAATTATGCAAATAACTTTCTTACATATTTTCTATATCTGCAGGTAAATTAGCTACGCTGGTGTATAATTTACAGTATGTTTACTTCAGTGATAAGAATTACATACGTACATGTGTTGCTAAAAATATAAGAACTAAATTTAACTATCTCACTTGACATATGTAAATATAAGCAAGTATGAAATGTAATTTAATTTAATACATTTGATAGATCAGTTAATAACAATACTTTTTATATCTTTTAAATTTAATTTATGTGTATGGCATGCACAAAAATCGTAAATCGAAATTGTAAATTAATAACATAAATCATTCAAATTTATTTTGCATTTTTTTATGATTTCTTTACTAAACAAAACATTTAAGTTTTGGTACAAAGTAAGGTCAGATATATAATTAATTACTAATTGAAAATCCTTATGATCATTTTAAATTAGTTGCTAAATGAAAGCCTTTGAACTATACGAAAGTAATTGTTCAGTGAAACATAAATACACGTTCAGAAACAAAAGAACGTGTAACAATTAAATAAAGGACAGACGACTACATTTCACACCTTGAAGTGCATTTTATATTATAAGACATTGAATTGTTTTATTGTATACAAATTTTCAAAATTATAAATATAACTATTTACATTATGTTTAAAGGTTATGTACAACCGAAGTCATTTGTTATTTATTTAGAACTAATTTATATTCTTTTAGTCAGGTTCACTGAACGTGCTTTTGGTCACAACCAAACATTGATAAGTCAAATTGTTATATTTATTTTAAATAACATTGAGAACAGATGAAAAAAGTTGGCACAAACAATATATTCTTATTTTGTTCTTCAGAGTACAAATGTACTTCTATTTTTAAAGTTGTTAGTATGCTTTACTATCTAAATGAAGACATTAAAACTTATAGGTACATACAATAAAATAGTTATAAAAATATGTGCAAATATTACATGCAGTTATTACTTAACTTTTTATAGCAAAATCGGTATTTTCCGAAAAAATGTGTAGGTATTACCTTTTGGGTTAACTTTGATTATATGTTACGGTCATATTGTCGATGTACTTCACTTCAGAATTTGATGAAATTTGATAAACAGTTTGTACTAAGCATGAAAAATATGAGAAAAATAATAAAAAATAGCATTCAGTCTCAGTTGACCTTGAAATCTCTTTTATTTGATTTTAAAGGTATTTATTTAATACAAAAGGTGTAAACCTTCGATATTAATGAAACTTGCCAAAAAGTTTTTAAAGCTATTTAATGCAAAAGGATTGTAGAGATACACACAAACGTACCTATCGTAACCTAACCCAAACTAACCAAACCTAAGCTAACACGCACGAACATACACACTAATAACAAATTAGGTTAAGTTAGGTTAAGTTAGATGCGTGTGTGTACATTACCTTTTGCATTAAATAGCTATAAAAATAAATAAAGAGCGATTTCAAGGTCAACCAAGTCCGGCCGCCAGTTTTTATTATTTTTCCCATATTTGTTATGATTAATAGAAACTTTTTATGTACACAAACAAATGCATCTAACCCAACCTAAACTAACCTAATCTGATTATCTGTATTAACGCGCACACACGCATAAACTTACACTCATAACAAATCAAGTTAGGTTATATCAAGTGAGATTATATTAGGTTAGGTTAAGTGCGTGTTTGTGTTTACGTGTAAATAAATAGCTTTAAAAAAATAAAAAGATATTTCAAGGAAACCTAGCCTGGCCGCCATTTTTTATTATTTTTTCTATATTTGTTCATACTTAGTAGAACAATTTTGCCAAATTTCATCAAAATCGAAGGTGATTTTATACAATAAAGATTTCTAAGATCATTTTGAAGACGTGATGTCACAGACACACCTACATATATTAATTTTAGAAATTTATTTATAAATATTAAACATTTTGTAATAAATATTTTGTTTTAATAAATTTAACTCTAAAATTTAATTTAATTTAATGGTAACAAATATTTAAAATATGTACTTACTGCTGCTGGTTCATCAGCTCTTTGGTCAAATTCTTGAAACACAAATTCGGGAATGGACATATTGGGAATATTCAGATCCATTCCAAAAGGAGACTGTAGAATTTTCTCCGTGCTAGCCCATCTGACTCCCGGTCTAAGCGACGCTTTCTTTCCATGTCTGCAGGAACTAACTGAGTGGTGATGCCGAGTAGAACATTTTGGAAGCACTGGTAGGAAGCAGCACTTTTGAAGGGTTAAATTCGCACGGGACACCACGAAACGAGACATGGTTATGGAAGTTCTTATTAGTCAGACGAAACTTTATAGTTTTTTGTTATCACAGTGGCGGAGTTACTGAACTATCTGATGAACTTTGAACTGGGTTTATGAAGAATTAGATAAAGTTTCACCTGCAATAATGAACATTATTATAAACTTTACGCAGCAAGATAATTAAAATGTTTGTTTAGCATTGTTATCTTTTTATATTATGTTTTTATAAAACATATTTAACGATAATTTTTAATCTGTTACAAATTAAATATTATTCTTTACATCACAATAATAAGAGTAATTGATTTTATAAAGATTTTACCTTCCGTTTTCTAGATAACGGATTTTAATAAATAAATACCTTTCAACATCTTTATTTTTCGATTTTAAAATTGATGTATGTGGGTGTGTCCAATCTAACTTAAAATTTATAAAAAAATATATGAAAATTTTAATTTGTTTCGGGAATGGAAGCAACAAATAATTTTATTTTAAAAATTTGTTTAGATCAGGATTGGCCTGATTTAAATCATATTTTTAAATAAAAATCATTGATAAAAAAAATACAAAATTTTAATGAAAATGAAATTTGTTGCAAAACTATTAATAACAAGCAAAATATGTTCTGTATTTAATATTATCTTAAAATAAAATGATATTTTGTCATAATAGAAGAAAGAAAACTAAGTATTTAAATATGAAATAAAAAGTAAAAAAATAGTTTTGGTTTTATTACAGTTTTCATTTTTTTTTGTGAAATAAAATATTAATATTGCTTTCAAAACAATTAATACAGTGCTGTAACACTAAGTTATCTTTAAAAAAAACCAATGATTTTGGTTTTTTTAAATAAATCATGATTTTTCCACATTATATTGTTTTCAAAAATGGATATTTCTCTAAATTATAACGTTCTAGGGTATGACATTTTTTAACATCTTTATAAAGTTGTTAAATTTAAATATTATTTAAATGGGTATACTAACAGTATAAATATTTTTTAATAAATTTATAACAATTATTATTATATTTATATTCTCTTTATTAGTCTAGTTGTTTATATTTGACTTTTTGTTTATTTTATTTATTTATTTTTATAATTTAAATTTATTGTTATAATCGAGTAATTTTAAGAAATATTTCCTTATTAAACTAGTGGCGGTTTATATTAATATTTAAATATTTTTTATAGTAGATTATTTTGTTTCTAAAGATTGATAAACAAAATCATTCATCATGCTCGATAACAATAAAGGTTAATTGTAATTATTAAGATAGCTTGAATTAAATATTACGAAACTAACCAATCACCGTCCCGATAACATTTCCGACCTTCATTCATTTAGAACAGTCACATTTGTTTTGAAATTGTTAATTGTCATCTACACATCTGTCTAACTACACAGATCGTCACATTGTTTCTAGCTGGATCTTGTATCTGACACATACGGTTCACTACTGTTCCTGTGCTGTTCCACTTCGCAATGAACATTTCTGTAGCTTCCCCCCGCTATTAAGAAAGTAAACACAAGTATTTTTGTTTCATATTGATTGGTAATGCAAATTCGAAAGTAGTATCCATTTATAATTTGTTTATGGTAATAAAATGATCTTTGGACTGAAAAAGGCGCAAATTCTTGCAAGTTGTTATTTACATGAAAAAGTTAATGATATATTAAACATTGTGATTAAAGTTTTCCTGTAATATATTTCATTGAAATTCAAGTGTAAATAAACACATATTTGTTATCTAATACAAGCTCCTACATAAAGTGAAAATATATTTTTCCTCAAATGAACTTAAACTAGGAACTTTCAACTCAATAACAAAACAAGGATGGGATTCTGTAACTCATAACAACTTCAAATAAAAACTACACATATTAAAATATCAATTACAAACGTTACATATCAATTATCACCGTGATCGAAATTCAAATTTCAATTAATTTAAGACCCTATCAATGTAGACCTGTAATGTGTTTTTTATACATTTAAGTTTGCATCAATCATAAATAACCATCAATGTTATAGAATAGCAATTATTCTTTTTGTAGTTGATATTTGCAATTGAAATCACAACAAATCCAAATAATAACAAAACTCTAATAATAATCTATAATCTACTTTGAGGTCCATATATGAAAACTGAAAATTGGTATCAATTTCTCGAAAACTGTATGACAAATACAAATTTTGAGTACTGCAGTGAATTAGTCGTTAAAAAGTGCCTGAATAATGTGCACATTAAACTATTTTTAATATTGAAATAAAAAATTATAAACAAAAAATGAAAATTTTAAAATATACACTTTTGTTTATATCTAGTCACCTATGCATTTTTGGAAAAAACAAAAACATGTATAAAATGGCCCCCACTTTTGTCTAATTTAACTGACTTATCTCTTATAGTTCTCTAGATCCCTATGCTTAAACAGTTTCAATGGTCACCTGTATATCTTTTCTTACCAGATTAACAACTATTTCTTTAAAACTACTAATGTTTTCCTTATATTAGTTATTTTATCTTCAAATATTTATTTATCTTTTTATTTAATTTACGTACAAATTTCAAGAAATAAAGTTATTTATTTTGTAAATTATATGTCGTCCCATTTTAAGCCCCCACATAAATATCCAAAAGTAGGCACCTATGAGTACAAGATTATCAAAGATTGTCCTGATCAGTGAAAATTTTAGGAACATCTGTGTTATAGTTCTAGACTTATATTTTAAATTTGTTTTTATTTCATTAGTTTGATAAAGAAATTTTCAAAATTTATTTTTTAACTTTCATACACAAATGTTCAATTTGGTGTTTTTAATGTGCTGATAAATTTATTTTGGTTTTACCTTAAATAAATAAACAAATGTTTTGCAATAGTTTTTCGATCCTATTTTTGTGATAAATAAGTTATTCTAATGACAAATTATTTTATTTATAAATTCAAACTATAATTTAAAAGAATATTATTATTATTTGAAACAAAATCATACAGATATGGAATGTTGCTATGTATCATTTTATATTATGTAAAAAAATACTTCAAATGGTTTCATTTTCCGTATGAGAAGAGAAGACATATATTGTAACACAATACCTGTTTTAAATTGACACCCAACGTGTTATAAATTTTTATAGAATTCCACTTATAATTTTTTAAATATTATTAATTTTTGTACTTATAAAAATACAATATGTTTAAATATTAAAAATATATATTTTATTTCTAAATGTATTAGTTACGCTATATTTGTAATTTTTGTAATATTTCAATTTTTTAACGATAAAATTTACAATAATTCGTTTAACGTCACTAGACATATTAAATGAAACTATTTAGTTATCAGTAAACAACTAAAGTCATAACATTAATTTTTTATTCTATTTATATCAATTTAATACACAATATGTCATTCCAGAGAGGTCAATTAACCACAAGGATCATAATGTGCATGCACCATTTGTTTACTTAATCAAATGTCAGATTCATCACTTGTTTAATAACAAAAATGTTAGATAGATGCTTCCGTAGCTTGGTTAAGAGATATAAGCTAGAAGTGTGATGCTAAAATAGTAGGTCATTTGTGATAAAAATAGAATACTATTGAGTTATTTTAGGAGAATTTATATAAAACAGAGATAGACAGAAAAATTAAAATAGGGTTGTTTATGCTTTTCTGATTTTTTTATATGTTAATCTATATAAAAAGTGAGGTACGTATTTTTTTTTTATAAAAAAATCACAAAGTTCGAAAAATATAGTCTCGCAAAAAACAGTAATATTTTGTGAAGTCATGTTCACTTAGCTCGTTTGAACATATAGTGAATTTATAATTGATAATTAATAATATTAAAATGTCAATAATTGAACTTTTTTTATTTTATTATAATGTATTCGCAACTAAAATAAAGATACAACATGTTTTTTTTTTTTTATAAAAGCAGGATACTTAAACAGGCCTATTGAAATAAAAAAATATGTCGCTAGAAATGTAGTAGTAGTAGTAGTAGGTAGTCATTTTATACTAATTACTTGATAAACATAAATAACATAAGTCATTATCCTATTGAGAAGATTATTTTTTATTAACTGATAATAATAACAAAAAGTGCATTTTTTCTGATAATATGCAAAACTCTGTTATGGATCCAAAGACCAAGGACTGTGTATTTATAAATCGACCAGACATTCTAATTACAAATCGGTCAAGATTGTGGGAATTATCGTTGTTACTTAGTCATAAATATTTAGTTGCTTGTTCACGTGTTAGTTTACATTACGCTAGAAATTAATGTATACTTAGTTTGAATAAAATAATAAAATAAAAATATTTCAATGCAAAATCTGGTGGCAGCGCGGGTCTATAATACAGTAGTTCTCAAAATGTTCACTATGAGATATAGCTCCGAAAATAATATAAAATAAAAACTGTTTTATTATGTCAAGTGCTTCAAATAAGATTTTAAATGTATGTTTTATTCATTACGACTTACGAATATTCATAGAAAAATTATATGACTTTTACTTTCTCTTGATCGATTCAATCAAAACTTTTGCAATCAATAAAAGAGATAATTATTAGCTATATAATTCATATGAGAAAAGTTAAATGGTTTATGCAAATTTAATAGATAAAGCGATCATTTTTAAAACAACAAAATATGGTAAATAAAACTAAATATTTTAATATCATTATTGTTTTTGCAGGAAACACTTTTGTCTCTTATTATTTATTGTTTTTGTAAAAAGATTTCGAAAGAAAAATTATGTATCAATTTAATTGTCTATGTTTATTTAGTAAAAAGCCATAAATAGAGAAGTAAATATTTAGAAATATGTTTATATTTTTGTTTATATCTAGTCACACATGCATTTTTTGGGAAAAATGACATGTATAAAATGACGCAAATGAGGCAAATTTTGTCTAGTATAACCGACTTCATATCTCTTATAGTTCTCGAGATCCCCATGTTAAACAATTTCATTGATCACTTGTATAACTTTTCTACCAGATTAACAATATACGAGTAGTACTGCTTTAAAACTACAAGTGCTTTTCTTATACTAGTTATTTTATCTTCATTTATTTATGTATCTATTTAATAAATTTACGTACTAATTTTTAAAAATATAGTTAATTATTTGGAAATTTTTTTGTCGTTCCCCACAAGAATATCCAAAAATCGGCGCCTATGGGTTCAATATTATCAAAGATTAACCTGATCAGTGAAAATTTTAGGAATAAATAAATATTAAATAAGAAAAAATATGTATCAATTTAATTGTTTGTGAAACTTAATATAAAAAAAAATTATTAGTTAAAAGCAAAAAATAGAGAGGTAAATATTGAGAAATATATTTTAAGTTTACTTGCGTCACTTATGTATAAGACGCTTGAACCCATAACATATTTCATATTTATTTTTCCAATTTATGAATGGCGAGAAATATAATTTTATTAAATAATATTTAAATATAGAAGTAGAATCTATTTTTAATAGATGTATCTAAATTTAATTAAATTTGTTAATTTTATGTTTATTTATTTAAAATAGTTAGGTACCGGTATTTTATAAAATAAATAATATTTAATATATTTTAATTTAATTATTAATAATATTAGGGCATTTTTAAAGGTAATTTATGATATGAAAGTGTTTGTATTTGAAGGAAGCCGGTTTAAATTTGAAATAGTCAGTATCTACCTGAAGTGAAAGCACTTGAAACCACTAGAACAATCACAATTCAACCCCGGAGGTTTGGTTCGGCGTGAGAATAGCTCGTCGCGTCCGCTGTTTCCCGCGAACTGGCACGGGCGCTGACGGCCGGCCTCCAAGAGCAGAGAGTCCGAAGTCGAAGTATGAAGTCCACTCGGAAGCATTTTTGACTAGCACCGCACGCCGCTCTCTATAGCTGGATCGCAAATTTCAACTCCAAGCGCATGCGCAAAGCAACTAGATCAGTGAAATTTGTTACGTGTTGTAATTAACAGGGCGGGATTCGAAGGTTTTTTTACAAGCTAAACAAAACAGTTGCCAAATTGGTATACATGACATCGATAGCGACATTGTGTACCGCGGGAAATTTAAAAATATAGGTAATTTTCAAAATGTTCCATTACTTGATTATCAAATGTAAATACGAGTACACGTGCTATTATCATTAACAGAGAATAGACAATGCAAACAGGTGTTCCTGTCGACCTGCGCGCCAACCCGCGGATTTTTTCATAATTAGCGTTGGTATCATTACAAATGTCATCATCATGTACAAATTATAGTGATGTGACGAATAGCAGTTCAGCCGAATAACGAATATTCGGTGAAATTTCAAACGGCATTACCGAATAATTATTTTTTTAGAATCTGAAAGCGTGATCGCTGGTCCACGTTGCGGAGAGGAATATGTTTATTAGAAACAAATAAATATTTAAAAAGTTATTTCTTGTTTGATTATTTTTCAATTAAATTATAACAGTTACAAGAAAAATTAAATGATTCGCCGCCAAACAATATAACTAGATAAATTATTTATTCTTATTGTAGATGCATTAGTAATATTTAAACATAAATTTTTTGTTTAAAATTTGTTATCTACAATCATATATTTTTTAAGGTAACCAAAGGGCGTTGTATATCACTTATTTCTTGCAACCGAATATTCGAATAATATTCGGCTTCGGTACCATCTCTAATAAATTATAATATAAAAGAAGTTTTGCAGGAAAAAAATACACGTTGTGTTTATGAAACAACTAATATAACAACTTTTAGAAAAAAAAGTGTCTTAAAAGGAAAATATATATCAAAATTTGCTTGTTAAAAAGTAAATAAAATTTTTTTGTACTAATTTTGCGAGGCAGGCTTAGTGAGTTCAATATAAAAATAAAAACAAATATCTTAAGCCTGACGTCGAGGTGAACTTCAAAAATATTTTGATGTTATTTTGCACAATCATACTGCATATCATATGTAGTTTCTTTATCGTTATAAGATATTTTATTTTTTTAAATTAAACATTCTATCATTTGCAATTATATGTTATACTTAAAGATATTAATATGAATAAGAATGAATTTTCATTAATTAGTAATAAAAAATTAAGATTAAAAAAAGTAATAAAATGTTGCTTAACAAACAAGATAATGATTTGATTATAAAGCGTATGAAATTAAAATTTAAAACTATTATTTGAATTTGTGATTTGTAATTTTTTAATCATTAGGGCAAGAATTGGAGTAGTTCACAGTGGGTGAGTATCGTTCTCACAAGTAGTAAACATTACTGGTTATTAAGGAGAGTGATTTTGATCATTAGGGCAAGAATTAGGGTACTTCACAGTGAGTGAGCACCCTTCTCACAGGTAGTAAACATTACCATGACTGGTTTTTACGGAGAGTGATTTAGATGTAATTATATCAAGGCAAGAATTAGAGTACTTCACAATGAGTGAGCACCCTTCTCACAGGTAGTAAACATTACTGGTTTTTACGGAGAGTGATTTTGATCATTAGGGCAAGAATTAGAGTATCTCAAAGGTAGTAAACATTTCGATGACTGGTTTCTACGGAGAGGGATTTTGATCTAATTATGTTTGGGCAAGAATTAGAGTACTTCACATTGACTGAGCACCCATCTTGCAAATAGTAATCATTACAGTGACTGTTTCTTTAGAGAGCGATTTTGATCTAATTTCAAAGATTAGACTTCCTCAGTTTTATCTGAAAATATCCTGTCACACCTACTATTTAGTTCTGTTATCGGAAATTGATAATGGATATTTTTGTTTGTCATAATTCCTATATTTTGGTGAGACATAACATTGAAATAATTGAGTTTGATATACTTTTAAAAACGTAAAAAGAGATTAAATTGATAATATCAAAGGTCTCCGGTTCAAATTCCACTAGTGTATAGACCTTTATGTTTGTTTATCATTTCCTTTCATTAACTTATCTACAAGTTCATTGGTTGCATGAGTATACTACTTTTAAAATCGTGGAATTACGTCTACGTAAATAAAATCGTATGAATAAATATTAGACAAAAACTATATGCAAATAAAAAAAATAGTCATGAAATTGAATAACATTTATTATACAATCTATCATTCTGAATTGAAAAATAATAATGACAATAATTCTACCAATTTAAGGCACTTTTTTCGTAGAGAATCTAACTTTATTTTTATTAAGAATTTGAGAATAAATTTTAATTGATGTATAAAATCTCTATATACAAATTGAACAGTTTCAATTTAAATAAGAAATAAAATATTAACGAATACGCAATATATATATATATATATATATATATATATATATATATATATATATATACCGGGTGTCCCAGCTGGACCGACACATGGGAGTTTTACATGGGAAATCAGTTAATTATGAATAGTATCTCCCCAGTGCAAGATATTAACTTCAAATTTTGAATACTTATCGGAGAATATTAATTCTATGGATCACACTTATTTGAAATATGCAATTTCGTGTGCAGGGCGAGATTTATTAAATTTAAAATCTAATATTTTCATTCAAAATCAGTCAGCCATGGAAATAAAAGAAAATATTTATCTGACAGTTTAATGAAGTATCACTGATTTTAATTCTTATTCCCTGTATTTTAATATTATTTAAGTTGAATTTAGTTTCTTTTTGTTAAATAATATACCAATATTAAAAAATATAAATATCTACAATGCCATGTCATTAACTGTCAGAACTGTCACATAGATATTTTCTTTTATTTCCATGGATGACTGATTTTGAACGAAAATGTTAGATTTTAAAATTTAATAAATCTCGTCTTGCAGACGAAATTACATATTTCAAATAACTGTTATCCATAGAAATAATATTCCCCAATAAGCATACAAAATTTCAAGTTAATATCTTGCACTAGGAAGATACTATTCATAATTAACTGATTTCCTATGTAAATCACTTATGTGTCGGTCGAACTGGGACACCCGGTATATATATATATATATATATATATATACAAAAAATATTGTCCTACATTATGTTTTACAAAAATTTGTTATTATATTAATAATAAATAGTGATACAATATAGTTGTCACCAATGATTTATATGCGTTGATATGGTAGTATCAATATAAAAGGTCAAAAAAAGATATATTGCATTTAGTAATGATAATGAAAGACAATTGAAATTTATAGGCTAGATTTGCAATTTAGGTGGCAGTCGAGCGATTTGCTTTTTTTTGTCAACCTTGGTAAAACAAAATTCAGCCTAACCTCAAATGTTTTTCATTTATAGATATCTAGTAACAGACATAACTATTGTAGGTTTTTAATATAAAAATTACTTTTCGCGCCTCCGTTTTATTAGGACTTGTATTACAGAACTCAAAATCGTCCAGAAACTCTTTGTTTGCAGGCCTAAGCCGGCAAAATGTAGGAATGCCAACTTAAATATTTTAGCATTACATTTATTTTTTAATTATATTTTATTGGAAATGTAAAACGTTAATTAAAACAACTATTTTTGATTTATTATTCATATTATACTCTTGCTGTACGATTACGATTACGTCAATTGTTGAAAAATATCAATTCACATTCGTTTTATTTTTTAGATTAGAATAAATGTCACTAACTTTTTTTAATAAAACAAGTGAATTGTTTATATATCCATGTGAATCGAAAATGTTACTGATATAAAAACCTATAGTGTATAAAATTTTAAGTAGTAATAATATTTCTTTAATAAATTAAAAGTGTCATCGGAGCAAAAAATCTGGTGTGTCACACGCCCAGAAATCAGATTACTCTCGCAAAAATTCAGTTTCTGGACTAGTGGTTTATAAAGAAGCGACAGTAAGACAGAGAAGGGAAAATTAGAGAGAGATGGGGAAGGTGCACAAATTTAAAGGGCCCATTGTTTAAAATCGGAAAGTTTTCTCACATCTGAGAGAGAGATGGGGAAGAGCACAAATTTAAAGGTCTACACAATGCTTCAAGGTCATAGAACTGGATAGGGGAACATGAAAGGTACCGACACGGAGTGTCGCTTCTGTGTGTAACTATTCTGTGCTAGGGATACAAATAACTATTGTAAGTTGCTGACATTCCAAGCTACTTCGATCAAGAAATGAGTAATTTGTCGTTTGTGAAATTTTGGAAGCCAGGCCTGTGGTGGTAGTGGCGCGTCGCGACACAGCTGACGGCGTCTATATTTAGGCGCCGTGGTGGAAACGCGCTGCAACACAGCAGCGATAGGTGTGTCGAAGGGAGGCGGTAGAAAGGTCATTATTAATCAAATCATAATCAACTGCTTTCATCCGCATGACGTCACTACACTACATTACGCTCTTCAAACTGTTTTCATTACCTTACCAATCATAAACAGAACTAGCTATGAAATAAATAACAACTTCAATTTACTTTATGATTAAGAAATTATATATGGTCTATGTCCTGCAGTTGATCCACACGTCATCAATTGTAACCACGTGATTCAAATCTGTGGGGGGAAAGGGAAATTGATGACATCATCTTTTCGGATGAAATCGTGTGACATTATATTATACAAATACAATAATGTATAAAACACAAAAAAAAGAAAATTAAACTAACATACAAAGAACTACAAATTGTCAACGCCAAAATTAATGGCATGAATGATATCGCGGTTACACTATTGTTTCTATATCATTTCTGTCATTGATTATTTCGTGAAACACAGATACAAGCTTTCGAAATATACTATTGCAAAAAATAATAAGATTTTGAAGAAATTGATAAGTAGGTGTAGCATACTTCAAAAACATGTATGTATCTCAAAAAGTATGGAAAAAACATTGTAAAAATAAGAAACAATAAAAAATATCACAAACAAAAAATAACATAAATATCGAGTTTTAAAAGAATAAGTACGTTTATACTAGAGAATCCTAGAATTTTATTTTATTATTTGTGTGTTAATATGCAAATGTAAGATTTAGCTACTAGTACTTAACTGATTCTTTTTTTATACTATTCAACCGCTAGGCTATTAAAAAAAAGTTCAGGAATATTTTTTCGGCTTATCATATCTATTTTGAAATTATTGAATATAAACTGATCGAAAAAAAATTGTATGTGAACCACATAGGAAAAGGTTCTTCCCGGATTTCTCGTGTTGGTGGACTCGCCTACGGCTCGTCTAGCAATTTCATTATCTTCCTGAAAATATCACTTTTCCTACTAGATACACATTATACTATTTACATGCCATATGGAAATTGTTTTCTTCTCAATTTTAAATAACAATTGTAGAAAAAGTGATTCAAATTAATGATTTCTTAAAATAATCAATATTGATAAATTCTTTTGAATCAATTCCATCCTTATTTTAAGAAATCATTGGCATAGCCATTACATCGTATGCGGTGCAATAAAAATTTCACTGTATCAAAAAATTTACTAATATATACATAGGTACCCATAAAATTTTCCGGAATGTTTTTCTGTTACGAAATTTGACAAATAAAATTATGTAAGTAAAGTTCCACTTCCTGTTTACCGTATGGTACCGAAAATTAATTATACAGTATCATGTCAGATGCTTAAATCATAAAGAACTTGTTTGAAGCAGTACCTACTCATAATTTTTTTTTGTGTTTATTAATATTTATTTTTAAACATTTATTTCTAGCAAGCTGATGAGTTGTTATATGCTATGATCATCGACGTTGTTTAGGTACATATGGTAATAAAATCGTATATATTGTCTGTTAAGTAGTTTCTATATTTACACACAATTGAATAATGATTTGCCAATTTCTTATCGTATTTTAAATATTTATGCGTTATTAAATACTAGTAGTTTGTTATATGACCACCTGTGATTCATTTACTAACTTACATATGTGATAAATAAAAAAAATACCTACATGTAAATACATTTGTTGTTTAATATGTAAAACAATATTTTATATATATTTCTAACAATTGTTTGACGTAGATACCTATTTATTTAAATTTAATTGCATAAAAAAGCTTTTATGTTAATTGTATGTTACGTTTGTACATTAATAAAATTAAGTGCACAAAAAAATTAATGAAATTATTGAAATAGATATCAATTTATAATATATATCACTTATAAAAATTTACATTTAAATAAAATTATTAAGAAATGATAAATATAAACAACAGTACTAGCAAAGGCGTCGCATAGGGAAACAGGCAGCGGGCAGCTGCCCTCCCCCCTAGAGACTCGAAAAATAGAGAATCTAGAATATTTAAATAATAAGGTTGTTACAAAATACATAAAAAAATATTGCTGTTGGTGAATTTCTAATTAGTTTGTAAGTCCGAATTTTTAATTTCAAATTGATTAACGAATTTCGTATTTTGTTTTTGATTTTATTTGTTTTTGCTTTTTGTACATGAATACAGTAATCGCGAAAAGAAATCGTCTCTTTGGGGAACATGGTAATATATTAACGTTCTTAATACAAAATCCTAAATTACTGTATGTATGTATAATAAATATATTCTATATTTTTTAATTATTTGTTTTTATAATTTTATAATTAAAAGAGTCTTTTCTATTTCATTTATTTTTTCTATTTTTTATTACCTACTACGGTTTGAATTTCGAATATGAATGATCGAATTTTGAATTTTAACGTGAATTAGAAATTCTAAATTTCCGAATTTAGAAGTATTTGTGCAATTAAATTACAAATTAATTTTGTTGGAAAATCAACAGCACTATAAAAAAAAACCCCAAAAGATTATGTTTTATGTACGGTTTTTTTCTTTTAGTAAACGATTAAAAAATTACAAATTGTATTTATTTTATTTACAATTCATATCCTTTATCTATTATCTTGCCTTTTCCTAGCCCATTGGCTGGCGACACCCTCGATTATTAATATTATTTAGACAACTTCGAGATATAGGTAGTTTAGGATATTGAGTTGTATTTATTAAATATGATTTGGATTTAATTTTGTAATTATAAATTGTATGTGTAATTTATTTAAACATATTTTTTTCTTGCTCTATCACTCTTGACCATTGCCCCCAAATACAGAATTTTTATTTTGTGTAAGCATCTAATCTAAAAGGAACTTAGTATATTCTAAATCAGTTTTATTTGTTAATAGCTGGCGACGCCAAGAATCGAACTGCAGATTTGGAATTCGAGTTAGTAGGTGTTGAAACTCGGTAATAAAATGAGACACCGTTGTCTGTTATCTGCTTGTAAGACAGGTACAAAAAGGATTCATTTTATGACAGGTTATTACAGTGAAATTCATACAGTATTAATTTAAATTATGTAAAAAAATAATTGTATTTTGTACGTATCTATTACATGATATAAAATTGTACTTTTACATATCAAATATAAAAATCTCTAACCTTAATATAAAAATATAAATAAAATATATTTAAATATAATCACACTTTTTCTCACCTATGCATAATTGATTATAGCTTACTATTGTATAATGTTTTGTCATCACCGTCAATTGGACTTACTCATTGCTAATTGTACAAAAAAAGATCAGTACCTTTCACCTTTATATGTTAGAAAACTCTAGAAAGATATATAGAAAATATTTAATTAAATGGCTTTTTAACACAAACAGTAATCAGCCTATAAGAAAATAGAATAACATCTAATTTTCTGTTATTGTTTTCTTCGATTATACTAAGTTTCATAAATTCGTTAACATAGTCGTTCAAAAACTGTTCTCTCAAATTGTCGGGTAGTTTAGCGTAGAATGGATTCACAGCCCTTACTGCTTCTGTAAAAATATTTAAATTTAACAAACATCAAATTTAAAAGTAAATATTTACTTACTTTTCATTAAGTTAACATTTTCGTATTCGTACATTTTCTTCCTACATTCGCAGAGAATAATTTCAAAACCAGTTTCTTTTAAAATTTTCCTCAGCGATCCCTCGACGTCTTTGACAAAATGGTAGGGGGAGATGAATTTGTGGAGGTCCATCATATACGGCTTCCATTTTGGAGACTTCGCCATGTTGAGGAACACGTCGTAAATAGGATTACTTGCCAAATAACACATCAGAATGTCTCCACCAGGTTTTAAGAGTTTGTATAAATTTTGCATAGCTTGTCTGCAAGAAAAGTACAAAATTTAAATAATGTAGATACGTCATCATGCTTTTATGTAGCTATAAAATATAACAGAATTTTAATGGGTAACTATTGTTCATTTGTCGTCACTATGATAACTAAATTTCTAAGATTTTTATGAGCAGTTTAAATTTATTTCATTGCAATATTTTTTGATAAAAAGAATACCAAGTTACAGTTTTTGGTAAAAAAAAATATTATTGCTTTTCCTTAATAATATTTTAATATAAAAGTATCTGATATACCTAAATCTTTTAAATGAATAAAATATTGTTAAGAACTTATAATAAATAAAACAACTTTAATTGTTTAAATGTACTATAATTTGTTTCTTAGTTACTTGTTTCTTTGCTTTTGCTTTAATTTGTCTTTACTCTGAAGAAGGCAGCAATTTATATTGTTGAAACATTGATTTATATAAACATTACAGAACTTAAACTAAAAAAGGTGTATTTATTTTGTGTTTAATTTTTTTTTATATAAATCGTATTAACTTTATATTGGGTGAACATGAATAGATATTTTTGTTTAGTATATTTTATTTTCATATAGTATTTTATCTGCCATATATAAATACATACGTATCTGGTTTTAACAGAATAAGTACATTTAGAGTAGAAGATCCTAGATTTTTATTTTATTATTTAGACGTTGATATCCTTATCCAACCAATCAAAATTAATACAAAATTTGAATCTCTGAACCTTTTTTACCGTTTATGCTTTTCTATAAAACTTGCTTGAGTTTGATTTTTTATAATTTGGATTTAAGAAATATAAATTTGTAAAATAAAACAGTTTTATAGGTCTTGTAGTCTATGTAGCTTCAAGAAAAAGCAGTTTTATTTTTTATATTTTAAGAAGAAAGACAAATAAAGAGTTGTATGATATAAAAATTAAAACATAAAAATGCAATTTTAAAAATCCTTGATATATGAATATATAATATTTAATGAGTTTTATTTATTAGGGGTGTATATATTTTTTTTTATTAAAAAGAAGCATTGTAATTTGTTCTTTTCTTGTCATATTTGTTTGAATTTTTTTCTATATAATTTGCAAAATATCAATTTATAGAATAAAACAGTTCTATACATCGTGTAGATTGTATAACAAAACAGTTGTGTTTTTATATGTTAAGAAGAAAGAAAATAAAGACGTGAGTGATATAAAAAACTTAAACATAAAAATGCAATAATAACGTGAAGTGAGAGGTAATAGTCAAGCTACATTTTTATTTGAAAATAATCCTTGATATCAAACATGAAATTTTTTGGGGTTTAAATTTCTATATTCTCACTCACCTCTGATTCTTCACCCAATGCAGACAATAAACCGAGACAATATGATCAAACTTCTCCTCCAGCTCCTCCTCGAGTCTCTGCTTGGCGATATCGAGCACGAAGAAGTCCACCTGGGGATACTTGCTGTCGGCGTAGGCCACCATCTCCTTGGACACGTCGGCGGCGAGGAGCTTGGCCTGGCGCGGAATCCTCGGTCGCAGCATCTCCCAGGTGACGTCTCCGCTGCCGCAGCCCACGTCCAGCACGCGCTCGTCGTCGCTGCCGCTCCAGCGCACCAGGCGCAGGTACCTGGAGAACATCTCCGACGCGTCGCGGCGCTGCAGGCTGTTGGCGTGCTTGTAAAGCTCGGGGCTGAGCATGCTAGATGAGGCTAGTGGTACAGAGGCGCAACTAATTTTTCGTGCAGTTGGAGCTACTCTTTTATACGGCTGACCCCACCAAGGGGCAAACTTTTTTTCATGAATTTTGTAAGTATTGAATTTTTTCACTAAAGTTTACCACTCTGTCAAATAACTTCATCCAGTAATATTTAGAAATGAATACCAATTAATAATACAGATAGTGTACTAAAAATTCAGTACTTTGAAGAAATATTTTTTATTTACTGCAAAACAATAACATTCGTCCCTATTAAAGTAAGAAATTTTTTACGTTTACGAAAATTTGGCAAATTTTGATTCGTTTGTAAAAAAAAACATTTTATCACTATTTTAAATAACTTCGTCCAATCATTTCAAGAAATGAAACTAAAAATTCAGTACTTTGAACAAATATTTTTTTACTTACTTCAAACAAATTCAAACATTGGTCCCTGTTAAAGTAAGAAATTTTTTTACGTTTACGAAAATTTGATAAATTTTTATTCGTTTGTAAAAATAAATATTTATTTCTACCAGTAAATCAAGTATACTTATTTTGTAAATATACAATTTTTTTACTAAATTTTACCACTCTTCCAAATAATTCATCCTATTATATTTAAGTAATAATACAGATAGCGTAATAAAAATTCAGTAATTTGAACAAATATTTTTTTATTTACTACTAAAGAATTTTTTTTAGGTTTACAAGAATTTGATAAATTTCAATTTATATAATGTAATAATATATAACTTTATCCAATATTAATTAGAAATTAATTCTAATAATATAGATAATGTACTACAAATTGAATATTTAATATTTTGAACAAATGTATTATTTATTTACTTAACAAATAAAATTCGCCCTCTGTTAAAGGAACTTTTTTTTTGGGATTACATGAATTCGGTATTTTTTGATTTGTTTGGTAAAAAATGTTCATGAATATTATTTTCAAATGTGTACTAATTAATAATACAGACATTATGCCAAAATTTTTATATTTTATATTTTGAACAAATATTTTTTTTTATTTACAAAAAACAAATAACTTTCATCTCTGGCAAAGGAACATTTTTTTAGGTCTACACGAATCTGGTAAATTGTGTCTTGTTTGTAGAAAAATATTAATTTCTACAAGTATATCTACAACATGATATATTTATGGTTACGTTTTATTTAGTGTGGTTTTATTAACTGACTTCGATTTTGTCTGTGGTGTATTCTCTAAGCCAACTATAGTGCCCACGAGAAGAAGTTTGATACATACTCATTCGATACAACTAGTACATAAATAAATGAAAAGAATTGATACCAATAGTGTATATTTTATGCGCAATATTAATTGCAATATTTTCGATTTAAATTAGACATGCATATATTATATTTCTATTTTACTATACCTACGTCAAACAAAGTTGTTCCTTTTGTCAATTATTATTTAAATTTCATCTCAAGAACACAACAAATATTTATATTGTTCAAAATTCTAAAAATATAAACTTTGTTTACGTTTCATTCATCTTTCTAAGTCTCTAATTTAAATATGTAAAAAAGTACTATATTTGAATGAGAATACTTTTAACTAAATAGTAAAACATTTATAACATATGCGTGAATCAATGACACAAATCAAAATAAATTATAATTAAAACTTCAAATGAGAACAGATTTGAATATTTTTGAGAGTTATTGGTTAAACTTTTTCTCATAACCCTAATCGTATTATTTATTATATAATAATTTTTACAATTTCTTTGGAAAATCTTGTCGTTAAGAACATCCTCCTTTGGTAATTAATTTTGCATATTTTATGAATGCATATTAAAGATATATGGAAATCGTAATGATTTATTTATAAATTTATTTTATTTGTTTTTTTAATACTATTCTATAAATATGAAAAATGTAATACGAGTTGTAACAGTAATTGAAATTGTTGTTCCATCCTATCCTAGCTTAGTGTTATACTCAAAATCTTGTTGAAATAAACACAAGACGGTTTACAAAAAATTAATTGTGTCTGGTCAGGGCCCAACTCAAATTCAGAAACGGAGTACGACCACTTTATTTGAATTCCACAACCAGTGAGAATAAAATTTTGTACATGGATTTTCACATTTTTCTTCTTATAAAACCTATTTAACAGTAACTTCTTACACTAAATGAGTACTTCACAATTCTAAGTGAGAATATCATTAAAACAAATCAAAAAAATTTGTTCATCTTTCTTAAAATTATATCTTGTGGCAGTACCTTCAAAACTTTGTTCTACTCTTGAAGTTTACAAAATAAAAAGCTTAATTTGTGGACCAATTCTTTTTTGACTGGAGATAAGAAGAAAAGGTTTGGGAATACTTTATTGGGCAGTTGGTGACGTTTCAAAAAACAAGCACCAAAATTTTTGGGGTACAGCTCGAGAATCTTCAGAGCGCGAAGGATTTAAACTCCGCCAAAGATGTAAGTAGACATAGATCCAGAGGCGTCCTTCCCATTTTTGACCATATTCCTTTTAAGGTTGCCTAATTGTAATTACTTTAAAATCACCCTTCGTTTCATTAGTCACCGTAATGTTTTCTACCTGAGAATATGACTTTCACTCAGTATGAATTATTTTAATTCTTGCTCTAATTTAATTTGTACAAAATCACCCTCCGTAAATCTAATCACAATAATATTTACTATTTGAGAGAAGGGTGCTCACTCACTGTCAACTACTCTAATTCTTGCTCTAATTAAATTAGTTCAAAATCACCCTCCGTAAAAACTAGTCACCGAAATGTTTATTATCTGAGAGAAGGGTGTTCACTCACTGTGAAGTACTCTAATTCTTGCTGTAGTTTAATTAGTTCAAAGCACTCTCTGTAAAAATTAGTCACCATGATGTTTACTAACTGAGAGAAGAGTGCTCACTCACTGTGAAGTACTCTAATTCTTGCTCTAATTTAACTAGTTCAAGATCACCCTCCGTGAAAACTAATCGTAATGTTTACTACTTGCGAGAAGGGTGCTCACTTACTGTGAAGTACTCTAATTCTTGCCCTAATGTAATAGTCAAAATAACACTCCACAAAACTAGTCAATGAAATGTATACTACATATAAAGTGTTGTCATTCATTGTGCAGTATTCTAATTCTTGCCCTGACGTAATTAGATGAAGTAAAATAACGTGTGCCATTTCAATATAATAATTAAAATGTAAGTAAAACTTGTCACTTTAGAAACTTTAAACTCTGCTTTTACTAGAAATAGATTTTTTTTCAATATATTTGATATGCCTTTATGTGTGTGTAACTAGTTTAATTTATATAACATTTTCAGGAATTTAAATAAACGAATAAATATTTACAAATGTTATTTTAAGACAAAATAAGAAGTTGATAAATTTTTGCCTAAATGTTGAAATTATGTTTTGACAACGAACACTGGCCACGTAGTGCTAATAGACATGGTAAATAAAATTCAGAATTGAACACCTACAGTTGCATAAAAAATAAGCCTACATGTCGTTTCCAATAAAAGTAAAGTTGTGTGCGCCACTGCCAGTGGCAGTATTTTAGAAGGGGCCCCCTTAGAAAGAATTTTTTTTTAGACAGAATTAGTCTATGGATTTTATAAATAATAATAAATAAATCTGGAATGCAAAGGCGTTTCATTATAACGATTTGTTTTATTTGGAGCAAAATTTTGAAGAAAAAAATACTTGTCGAAATAGTTAAAACACCAATGGCTAACTTATAAAGTATCTGATATTTCCGTATAAATGGAGTTCTGAAGCAATTTGAAGCAGACATTTTTAATCTAGAAAATAAATTAAACCTACCTAAAGAAATTCATTCGAAGACAGTTTTGACTTGATTTGCATCCACGAAAAGCCGTTGCCTAAATTTTATATAATATAGTTTTTCTATTGTTTTTATCCTCCGATTCAATGATTTTATTCATTTATGAATTTTGTACTTCATATTATTATTATTAGGTATATATTTTGTTGTTTCTAGGTATAGTAATTATGCTAAATATATAGTCGTACTATAGACTCAAAAAATCGCAAACAAACTTGAATGGTTATAAAGATAATTTAGTTTGTACCACAAAATAAATCATCCTTAAATAATTAAAACAAAATATATTTTTTTAAACGTTATAAAAGTGACATCTTTTTAGACGTGATTGACAAGGTTGTGAGTTTAATACTACGCCGCCGGAGTAGAAATTTTTATTCTTCCGTTGCCGGAAAATTATTCTACTATGCAGAATCAGCGAATAAGAAATAACTTGTACAATAGAAACCTATAATTAATCGCCCTAAATATCACTATAAAATTAGGTAACCTACGAATAAGCCATCAACAATTGACAGACTTAAATTGATAACCTAAAATTGAATGTCAAGTAGCAAATTTTTTTTTTATTATCTACGTCTGAAGAAAAAATTAGTATGTCATTCAAACACTCAGAGTAAAAGTGTCTTTTTGTGCCTCTTATGAAATAGTTCGACTCGCTTCGCTCAGCAAAGTTCCAAGCTCACCACACAAAGTATCACTTTTACTCTTCATACCACGATATAAAATTATTATAAAATTTGGTTTTGTAAAAACAAAAACAATATTTTAAGAACAAATATAAAAAAATTACAATAATTCGACATAAAAATATTAATTTTACAATTTGCGACTTATTTTCTTTATTTATCTTCTTCATATTCTCTTTTAAAATTCACGAATGGAACAAGTCTTTTTTGTCCTACAGAATTCCTCAGATAGAATTTAATTCGCTTTTGTCATCTATTGTCAATGTGTACTGTAACTTGGTCGGAAAAGAATAAAATGTATTTATTTTTCTTACATCCATCTTAGTTTTGGTTGCACAATATTCTAATTTTATTTAACATAATTTTGAGGGCGCTCGCGCTCCAAAAAAGGGGCTCCAGTTACGCCACTGACAATGACAGACACTACAGTACGTGTATGACGAAATGAATAAAAAACGTTTATTAGGAGGGTATGAAAGCTAAGTTCTAAGTCAACTTTCTAACAGCGGGGCGATACAGGTGCGTGGGAAGGGGGCGCATGTAAAAACTGGTCTCCGTTATCTGGTCGCCCCAGTGCGTTCTCGCGTAGGGTAGGTTAGTGCGCCCGCCAGAGCACTGCCCCGCTGTCCGCAAGGTGACCACCGACGGGTTTTTTGTGCCTCCATTATTTTTGTTTCTCATTTTTGGGTTCATTTGAATATGCACGGGTACGTGGACCTCAAAACGAAAAAATACACACGATATTTGAGACCTGTGTGTACAGATGTTCCTCGATATTCACTGCATAAATTGATTTTTGTTATCTGCGTCATCTCATGGGAAAATATTTTTTATTTTCTCTACTGTTATGGCGTATTCCTATGACATGTCGTCAATAACTATATATTTCTTTAGATTTAATTTTAACATTGTTTACGTTGCAAGGAATGTAAGTATATTATAATCTTTGAGGAGATATGAACTGAGGCAGAGCTTGCGGAGAATAGTTGTATTAGATTCTTACATTTCGAGTCGCTTATTATATTCTTTGCGCCACCAGCAGAAGGTTTGCATAAAAATCCGACTTTTAAAAAAAATTCAATTGTCAGATTAAAATTCGATTAATTTAATTTTTTAATATAATAATAATTTCGAAAATGTGTTTAATAAAAATAGCATTTATTACGAAAAAATAATGTAAGGAAAAATTTAAAGAAATAATAAAAAACTATGTTAAAATCCGTTTATAACGATACCGCTTATAGCGACAAATTGGTTACGTTAAAATTGTGACCACTTGTTTTACTTTTATCGATTATATTTCAAAGTTTACATTAACAACAAATCATATAGTAGTGCAAAAAATTTTTGCGTTATAAATTAAAAATAATATACCAGTTAAGTCGTTTTACCCACAAAGTTAAACAGAGTTTGTAGTTCTTGAAAGTATTGTCACACGCTTTTATGTTTAATAACAATTACAGAACAAGTGATTAAAATCAATGATTTAAATCAATGTAACCCTAACTAGCAGCAATTAAAAGTTAGAGTATTTTTTAATGATCGCTACTTAATAGTTTAGCTTTATTTATTTGCAACTTTTTGTAGTTAATTTTCTCCGTTGTTAGAAGACCAACTATATATAAAATTGGGACAGTTATTTTCTATACCACTCCGGTTGACAATGTAACCAAATAATAAATATTATTAGAAACTTATGACTTATGATGCTGTTGCTATGAAAGTGAGTTATACTTATGTCAACGGTGGCGCGAAATAATATATTTGTTGTGTGCCATTGTTATAAGCTAATTTAAACCTATACATCATAACAGATCAGGAATGGGATTCCATAACTCGTAAGAACTACAAAAACTCGTTGCTCTTATTAAGTTTCAATTATAAATCGAAATCGGTATTCTGCAAGGCAATAGCAACTGAATTTAAAACATTTTCATATCAAAGCAGTGTTCTTTATTTGCCTTGTACCTACATATCAAACAATCATAAATAAGAATTATTGATATAGAATTGCGAATTTACTTCGTAGATCATATTTGCAATATAGAATGCAGAATTTTGATTTCAATTCATTTTATAATTTTGTATGTTTGATGTGAAGAGTAGAGATTGAATAAGATAAAAGATAACAAAACAATAACATAAACAAAAGCGAAATTCAATGGATTTAGGATTATGTTATTGCTTATCGCATGCTTTTTTGTTTATTAAACAAATGATACAGGTATAATAACAAATACGAGTAGTACCCCACAATGGGTTTTAAAAGGATTATATTTACATTTTAACGGTGCATGTCGCTAACTTACAGCCAAGCCTATGTAAAGGACGTAGAAATTACATTGGAGATTTCAACACCAGATCTTATACTATGCTCAATAGGAGTCACCCTACCATTTTTTAATTAATAGTTTAAAAAAAATAATATCTACGGTATCAATTCACTTGTACTAAAATGACGTTATTTTTAACACTAATTTATTTATTATATTTTATTCAAATTAATCGTTGTCTAACAGAATGAATGACCGACATGCTTTTGCTTTTCGTAATAGAATATTTTTCACAGAAAAGGTGACGACTGATTACAAAAAATTACAAAAATTAATGAAAGTCTGCAGACTGAGTATCTAAGTCGTGACTAAAACATATTGTTTTACTTAAACATTTCAATAAATAAAAGTTTTATTCTATGTCAATGTAAATGTATATAATTTTAATACATACCCTAATACTTTTGAATGCTTTAATATTTATTTGAAGTACTGATTCTTTGTTATTACCACTGTGAATGATTTAGATTAGCTCTTGTCTCCCTAACAACTAAATATTTTTCAATTAGTAAGCGTAAAATAATCCAGTCCTATTCTCATACTGCATCACTCTCCCCGCACTACATCAAGTATTTCGATTACGATTACATTTTCAACTTCTTCAAATATATCATTATTTCTCATATAGTTATACATACAAATAATATTAGCTAACGTATACTAGTTGTCTAGCATTAGATGTCAACTATTATAAAACAATATATTATTATTAAAACTGTTCTACAAGTTTACAAAGAATGAATAAAATAAATATCTGGATAATAAATATGGACATTTAAATTTATAATAGTTACACAGGTGTTATCGAAATGCCCGTCTTCGATATTTCCGTTATCGTTAGAAATACAGCATAAATTTATTAACAGAATTTATTCGTCTTCTCAAGGAGTGTAACGTAGAATTATTTTTATATTTACAGGTATTGTATTACGGCTCGGCGAGAATTGTTTGTCATTTTTTAAATGGAGAACATCCTAAGTATTGTTATATTTTTTCAATTGCATTTTATTTTCCTATACGGACATTACCGCGGGGTTGCCAATTATTCCGTTTATTCTTTAAAAAAGACCAAATACAAGCATTGCTTTATAAATGCGTACTGAAGTTATTTTAACAGTAAAAATTAAGAATTTTTTTCTGTACAACTGTAACTATACTCTATGTCCCGACATAATTTTTTTAAAAGTATATACAGGTGTTCAATAAAACATATCAAATTTACTCAATTTCAAATAACTATAACTCGTCCTTTTCAAATGGCCTACGCTAAAATTTATTATTCAGTTGGGTCTTTTTTTATTATCTTCATATGTTATTAACGGTATCCTATGCCTAAAACCAATAATTTCGCTAAATGGTGAAAATCTCCGAAATTATAAGTGAAGCTGAGAGCATTTTCAGTTCAGGGATACAAAGTTTATTCCTAAAAAGCAAATACAATGTTTCTCCTGTTCATTAAATTGGAATACTAATAAGTATTTATTTATGCTCAATTCGTAATTGACATGCGCTCAAATAATCATTTATGATTTTTTATAAAACTCTGTAATCATGGAGGTTTGTTATGGAAATAACTGTCATTTACTTATGTTCAGTTGCACCAATAAGACTTGAATTTTAAGCAACACAAAAAAATGCTTATCGAAATTTTGACAGAATTGTTGAATAGTTCATTTGACATTTTATTCCTATATGATATTGTCAATTTTAGGAAAACTTAAAATTTAATACTGGTGCAGTCGGCCATTAAACCCTCGATTACTTTATTTTCTAGGGAATAAAGTAGTTTAATATGTTTCAATTATTAAACATATAAAGTGACTATTCTTCCCGGTCGAGTAAAAAATATAGGCCAGTATTACAAGCACACTTTTATAATAAAATCGCGATTTTAACGCTCACTTTTACATCAAAATCTTTTGTAAAAACGAACGTTAAAATCGCGATTTTATTATAAAAGCGAATTAGCTCACTTTTATAATAATATCGTGATTTTAACTTTCAATTTTACATAAGATTGTGATGTAAAAGTGGGCGTTAAAATCGCGATTTTATTATAAAAGTGAGCTCGTAATACAAGCCATTGTTTTTGTGTGAAAAAGTAATTTTAAAAGGCTATTTCGAAGCATTGTGAAAAATTCATATAAGTAGGTAAATCTCTTCCAATTTTTTTTTAAATTTTAATGATACAATAGTATTTTACTGGTTAAATATTACTATAGTAAAAACCCTAAAATGTATAATCCGTTCATTTTGAATTGATGTTCGTTAACCTGACATCCACAACTTTGAACTTGTATTATCGAATATTCAAAGAGTTAACAGAAGTTTCCAAACCTTTCTTATTGTCTTAAGTTTTCTTTGGATGCACTTTCTAAGAAAAACAAAACTCGTTTATAGTTCTAGTTACATAACTAAATAAAACTCATCAGCTCTTGACCTACTAACTCTTTTTCACTTCGGTGTGGGTATTGTTGGTTCCTATAGATCTCGAGTGCATCTAGTGGCTAGTTGGAGGATGTACAAAGGACCTCACTTTCTACATAAGTCTCGACCTGTTTAACAAACGCGTCAGTAGATAGGTAAGTTTCCTCCGACAACATGTTTGTACCAAAAAATAAAAATAACTTGACTGACCGCTCACCGCCTCACCGGGCACTGAACTGGATGGGTTTTTGGTGGTGGATGGACGATGCCTTTCGTGTTTTGTATTTACATTTTTCTTCACTTTGTGGACGAAACTTAAAATAAAGTATACATACAGGATGTTGAAAATGTCACAAATTTTGAGGATATATATTTCAACGCTCTGAATCTGTAACGAAAATAATTTTTAAAAAATTCGAAAATTTGGTTTTAAGGTTATTGAGTAATAGCTATTTTTAGTACAAGTGAGCAAAATATGTCTTTTTCTCACGGTCTCAGAAATTGGCCACACGAGCGAAGCGAGTGTGCCAACTGGACAAGTGAGAAAAAGACATGCTCACGTGAGCTAAACATAATTTTTTCCACAATCTTAAAATATAATTTTTCTAAAAAAACAAAACATTGTACTTTTTTTTTTAATAATGAAAATCTCAACAGTACAATTATGTTTATAAATTTTAATTAAATTTAATGTACAGCTAACTACTTTCATGTAGAACGATATACCTATATTAATCGTACAATTTGTAACCCCATCAAAATTTATTTTGCTCACTAATGTTATTTACTTTGCTCACTTGTGAAGAAATTTATTTACTTTGCTCACTTGTGATTCAATATGCTACTTTGCTCACTGTTTTAAGTTGAATAATGTATTGTGCTAACGATTTTGGAAAAACATTTTTTTCCTACGACCGTTAAGATATTTGCTTGTTGTATGTTTGTTATTGCTACGGATACATAGTATATTGTAAACACATTTTCATTTCCCACGGTAACCATAGACAACGTTAAGGTATAAATTCATTTCTCACAGTTTTGTCAAAAATTATTCATATCTCACAATTCTGTCACAAATAAATTGTTCCAAATTTAATTAATTAGAAAATAATATCGTGGTCGTAGAAAAAGTATAGTGTACAACTCGCATAGAATGTCCATTTCATACTCGTATGATTTGCAGCATGAGCCGAAAGCGAATGCTACAAACTGTCATATTCGTATGAAATGTGTACCATTCCATGCTTGTACAATATACACTTGTTGGATAGGAATTAGTTTTATTATTTAATATTTAAATTTCTAAGTTATTATTAATATTGTATAACACATAAAGAAATACTCAAATCCAGTAGTACTAAACTTTTACTCTTTAAATAAAGTACAGTAGAAATCTAATTTAATGGAGTTCGGATCTAACAGACTAAATATCTGGTCAAATGAGATACTTATTTGTATTACTAGTCCAGAAAGTAAACTTTTACGAGAGCAAGCTAATTTTGACAGTAAATAATGTGAGATCTCGCAAAAGAGTATCTGTGCGTGTGATACTCAAGAATTTTTGCGCCGATGACATTTTTAATTTATTAAAGAAATATTATTACTACTTAAAATTTTATATACTGTAGGTTTTTATGTCAGTAACATTTTCGGTTTACAAGGATATATAAACAATTCACTTGTTTTATTCAAAAAATTTAGTGACATTTGTTCTAATCTAAAAAACAAAACGAATGTGAATTTTTGATATTTTTCAACAATTAACCTAATCATAATTATGTAAGATGAGTATACTATGAATAATAAATCAAAAATAGTTCCTTTCATTAACTATTTACATTTCCAACAGAAAAAAAATAAAAATTTTGACAGAATGTAATGCTAAAATATTTAAGTTGGCTTCCCTACATTTTGCCGACCTACGCCGGCAAACAGAGAGTATCTGGACGATTTTGATTTCTGTAATATCTACTATTTATAATGAGACGGAGGCGCGAAAAATATTTAAAAAGTATCATCAGTTAAGTATGTAATAGTGACGTCCACAATCAAGAAGTTTATTTGGGAATTCCACGAATTGATTTGCTGAAATTTATAAACTACATTTAGAGTAAAACGTATTCGGAATACTTATTTTTATATAACGGACTTTTGGATTTAACGGATACCCTTCACCTACATTTATCCGTAATATAGGCTTTTTATTATTCTATTAACTTGAGAAATTTTAGAAAAATTGTTTTCGATTCAAATTCTCAACATTTCTGTTGTTACAGTTACAGTATTTTCAACATAAACAGTGTTATCAAATTGTTTTAAAAAATTGGATTTAAAATTATTATTTACTATGATTTACAACTCCTGTCAATAACATTCAGCACGTGTGATTTTTTAGCTTTGATAATCAGTAAAATAAAATTTACAAATTAAAGTGCAAAGTACTCTATCGGGTGTTTAGTATATAAATAAACAATAAATAACACTGTTTTCAAAGTCAAAGTTGTTTTTGAAATATTGCTTTTAATCAATGCTTAAAGCTAATTGATCTAGTTTCACGAAACAGTTCACTTAGATCAGATCAGGAGAGTAAATTTAGCAATTTCAGAAGTCAGGCCCGGTCTAGACCGCCGTGATTTCCTGGTCTATACTACTTCTATACATTAACTAATTATTAATATAAGCCACGTATACTTTTGTCCGTTGGAGACGCTTGATCGACTTTTGTCACCCGTTCTTTAACAACCGAGCAATATGTGGATTTGTTTTCCGAGTGATGTCAAAATACATATTTTTGGCTCAAGGTATCAATGTGTTTTCTGATTCAGTGCAGACCAGAGCTATTGCTAGGACTGATCGGAACTAAAGTGAGACGAAAATTTTTTTATATAATATAATTTATTGTATTTTGCTGTTTATTAAATTGCACAAATAACATAAATTAATATAGTAAGTAGTGGGTGAAAATGATAAAAAATTAATTTTATTAAATTAATATTTCAATCAAATCAAAAATCGTTAATAAATTAAATGCGACGATAATTGATAAGGGGAATTTAATTTTCAGAACAGTAACAAAATATTGATATAATTCAAATTAGTCATTTTTAAATAAATATTGTAAAATTTGTAATAACGTTGAATATTAGCCGAGTTATGTAAAATACAATTGTCAAAACATCCCCTTAAAATAAAAGTATTTGCACATATACTATATGCACGGTACTTATTTGCAAAAAAGTGTTAATTTTATTATTTCATTATTTAAATTTACAGTTATAAATATTCTCTAGATAAAAGTTCAGAGTTATTTAAAATATTTACAAAATGCATCCTGTAATATTAAAACGTGGAAACAAAATTACATTTGTTCTCAATAGTATGTATTGGACAGTTAAACATGGAAATAATGTAAAAAAAAATCTGTACTGACAAAAGTAATATTAATTATACATTGTTCTAGTAGAATATTTATGAATAAAGCTCCTTTATTTATGTATTGGTGACACAGGGTCGTGTTGGGTGTTGCCTAAAATTTAATTTAAAGGAAAGATTCGTTAGTTTGATGGTTCTCTATAAAATAGCATACTTGTATTTTCTAATTTAACAATTTCAAAAAACCTTTGTGTCACAGATCTAGTTCATATTTGGCATACACATACTAGGTATGTGGGAATAAGACATTTCAAATCAAATTTGCTGTGTGGTTGTAAATAGGAAGATTATTTATTAATAATGATTAAAATCGCTTATTATATAATAGCTGTAGGTCGTATGAAAATTTGGATACCGGATTTGAATATTTAGTAAAGTCTGGACTCGTTTAAAATATTTGCAAAATTCACCCCAGTAAAAATAAATTATAAATATAATTGTGTCATCTCTTGTAGTACATATTTGACAATAAAAGACAGAATTAATGCACAAATCTTTATAAATAATATTTATAATAACTATATTTTGTAACAAACAATATCATTACTCGTACCTATATTGATGCTAAAGTACTAAATTTAAAGATTTAATAACAAATATCTATAATCTCCTATATTTACGTTTTGGTGTCACAAGGTAGTGTTGGGTGTTGCCTAAAATGTAATTCGAGGGGAAACGTGAATTACTAGAGGTTGGCGCACAAGACGGACATCAGATTTGTTAGTTTGACGATTGACTCTATAAGATAGCATGTTTGTATTCCCTAATTTCACTAATTAGTTGCATCTGATCTTGAAGTTGCGAAAAACCTTTCTGTCACATATCCGGTTCAAATTTGGCACACATATATTAGATAAACGGGGCTAAAAAGTTCTCTAATTCGCTAAGGGATTGAAAATACATGAGTTATTTAATAATAAAGTTTTAAATCATTTATTACGTAAGAACTATAGGTTGTAAGGAAATTTGAACTCCAAATTTGGAATCTACAAGGTCGAATTAGGGTAATAAAACCAAAGAATCACCTACTTAATAGTAACATCCCTAAACTTATGTTAACTTGTGTGTATCTTATGTAATTGTGCTTTACATGTACGAGCTAATTTACTTGTTCTACGTGTTATATAGATTTTTTTTTATCTAAAGGGTGGATGACTGGAACTTCAATCTTGGATAGGGCAGCTACAGTTCCAGAAGGGAAAAACTAGGATAATTTATAAATAACTTGTATATATATTTATTGTATTTGTATCTATATAATTATTAACTAATAATACTTAATTTTATTAATAAAACTAAAATCATAAAATTATTACATTTATTATAAATATCTTATAAAAAATATTCTTGCTATCGGTAATATCATTCTTTTTATATAACGTCTAATAACCCCGATGCTTTATTCTATTTGTAATTATTGAAGCAATGCAAGCAAATAAAATCCCTATAGCAATAATAATAAATACTCCAGCTATATTATGAATACTTATTCCAGAATATAAAATAGATTCTTCATCACAAAATTGAATCTCGGTATTTTCGATCCACCACTTCTGTTTCAAGTATTCTAATTTTCGTTTCACCATTAAATCCATTATTCTGCAACATAAATTTGTTAAAACAAATGTAAGTGTACGGTAATTATTTACTTACGCATTACTAATTATTGCCTTAAGGGGAGAATTTTTCTGAACTCCAATTGCTAGGGATTTCTTAGAAAATTCATCCCCTATTACTTGTAGATCGCAATAAACCATGGCGAGGTATTTTAAATCCACAGCGTCTCCAAGGTATGCAAAGCCATCGTTCTCAGATTTGGAATCTCTTACTCTTTGAACTGCCTCTTCATGGGTTTCTGGTAAGCCAGTTTTTTGCATAGAATGCCACATTTTGGTATATTTGTCACTTATTGGATATTCCCAAACAGATAGTTTATTTCTCTCTACGTGTGAAAGACTGTTGTTCAGGAATATGTTTTCCCAAATGCTGAAATAAGATATGTATTTCTTAATTTTTTTATAATGTAGATAAAATTATTTTGAAATAAGCAGTTTACCGACTTCATAAAAAGAACTACGTACTATGCAACCAGAATTACAAATTTGTTGTACGGATGGTATATAGTACTGATATAGAAAGTCACCTGGCTTTACTATATCTTTGCGATCATTGTAATAGTTTTAATATTTCTCTATTTCAGTATTGGTATTATAAAATATTTACTTACTCATAAAAAGTTTTCTCAATGTTAGCCATCCTTTCAAAATATTCCATAGTCATTGTATTTTTCACTGGGGCATATGTAATTTGATACTGATGCGACAATTCATTTAAAGAAGAAATTGCACTTTCCTGTCTAGTAACTGTTAAAAACGCAGCCAAGTTTGCTGTGTATGATGATATAATAATAAATGCAAACAGCCACCAAGTTCCTGCAATAAGTCTTCCAGATGGATTCTTCGGTGCTTCGCCTCCTCCTTGTGGTGTTAAAGACGTCACACAAAACCATAAGCATTCCAGAAATGTAAACATACGTTTTTCATCTGATTTTTCATATTTTTTTATATTATTTTGGTAACTGCAAGGGCTGTATTTATCGAATATCCAAATAGTGAAGCTGAAAAAATTAAAAGATGTTAATACCAAATCCATTTCATTATTTTTATTTCAATCTACAATTATAGACATTATTCCGACCACAAATGCAACCACTGATTTTATGCTGTCTTTTTTATTCAAGTATATTTTAAATACAATGAAGTGAAAAAATAATTGTAGCAACAAAAGTATGCAATACTTATGATTTTAAAATTCTATGATTATCCTTGCTGACTCTACTATATAAGTTCTTTAATAGCAAAATCTATAAGCGTTGCCTATTTGTTATTTCTCATTCCATTTATATCATTTTATCACAGACAAACATAAACAGATGAACAGCCTAATTCTGCCCAAAAAAATCGAAGTAGTTCTCACGATTAAACTAGATGACGTTAGTGCGGTAAGTGTAGATTACATTCGTCCAGTTAAAGATTCCCGAACATAAAATGAAGTTTGTCTGTGGTTTCGGTAATTTTTAACAGGGCGCATGTAATCTGCAGTT
The DNA here is from genome assembly GCA_035578165.1 of Stenolophus ochropezus. Lineage (NCBI taxonomy): Eukaryota > Metazoa > Arthropoda > Insecta > Coleoptera > Carabidae > Stenolophus > Stenolophus ochropezus. The sequence continues at coordinate 6,661,212 of JAQOWZ010000009.1, forward strand.
ACTGCACTAGCGCTATCTAGTTCAATCGTGATAACTACTTCGAATTTTGTGGACGGAATACGCCGTTTGGCTGTTCAACTGTTTGTGTTTGTTTGTGATTTAACCCTGTCTACACATGTTCTGATTCGATCAGAAATATAAGATTCAACTGGTCAGAATTGAACTGAGTTTAATGATTTGATCTGATAAACCATGCAAAAGATCGTAGCGCCGGGGTATCCTATTCGTACCAGTTGCCAGTCAAAACAATAAATGGTTTAAAATTTATAATAAAAGTCTTAAAACAAAACAACGGGCTGCAAATATATTTCTACCGAGTCATCTATATTATTGATTATAGGGTGCAGATAATACATTGTAAAAATAAAAATAAACTTAAAGAATAATAAACAATCAATGATTTATGGTTTATAATAAAACGTCTTTAAAAATAAAGGAATGCTAATATATTTTTATCGAGTCTTTTATATTATTGATTATAGAGTGTAATATATCATTGTTGCAATATGCAGCAATATATTTACCTACCTTGTAAAAATATATGCGCCCAATATGCATAGCCATACATCAATATTCAAAACAGAAAGAAATTTAAAAAGAGAATCAGAGGGTAGATGTCTCTTCATCAGTACCGTAATACCAACTCCTTCATAGAATGGAATAGAGAAATCTATGACTTTTTCTCGTTCTTCGGTGACGGAAATCGATCCCAAAGCAATGTCGGCTTTGCCATCTAACAAAGCTCGCACCATTCCATTCCATTCCCCCTTTTTATTGACGTCTCCAAATTTTCTATCTTCTACTAAATAGATGTCGTATTTGAAATTAGCATATTTTGCAATTAGTTCCATTAGGTCAATGCAATAACCTCTGAAACCTTTCGCTGTAGAGTTATCTATATACACAAAGGGTTTTTGCTGAAATGTAATTAAATTAAAATTAAATATTTTTTAATAAATAAATACTCACCTCCATTGTTACAACTTTATAGTATTTGTGATTCATATATTGCTCGATGTTTATAGAATTAGAATTAAAAGTAAAATTGTCCTCTTCTCCAGGCATCCACAATCCTAAATTATTTACACTCTGAATGATTTTATTGTGAATGGTTACAGCTGAAAGTTCCATCTTAAACTCCATTTGACTCTGACCATTATGCAATATGTTCAATGGCCCAAAAGAAGGTGGTTCCAAAACCTGAAATTTGTATTATTATATCTCTGATCTGTGATTCTTTCAAAAATTGTTTTTTTCTCATTGTCTGTTTTGTTAGTCAATAAGATTTTGTTATAAAAGTTTTTGTATTAAGCAATATTATATAAAATTTTTATTGACTGCTACTTAAATACAGATAATTGTATTGATTTACACTCACATTTTTTAAATATTTTTTAAAATCCAAATTTTTAATATTAGTTTCGGTATTACTGCTGTTTTCACACGTTATAATGTGATTTTCAGACCATGTTTTTTCATGAATCATATCCCTGAAATAAATCTGTTATTTATGATTAACGACGAATTATAATGATACCTGACGGCCAAAATACTAAATAAAGTTAAATCGAAATAAAATGCAGACATTACTAGTGGCTCCGTTCCAAAATCGTACTCATTTTTTAATATTTCAAGTCTATTGGTAGTACTCAACTCTGGTTGTGCGAATAATACTGTAGTATTTAAACAATTACAGTTTAAATCGCCATTATTCAAAGTAATAATGTGCCACGCATCTCTTTTTGAAAGAAAGTTTATCTTGTCAGCTGCTTCCAATACAAGTTGAATCGTAGTTAAATTTCCGAATAAGAAGAAATTAGCAACATCTAAATATTTAATACTTTTCAGTTGGTTCATTATGTCATTGAATTGAACAGGAACAATTATATGTCGAGTACTAATATTCAAAAGAAGAGTTTTCAATTTATGGTCCATAACTAAAAAATGTTATATAAATTATTTGAACATTTAATAAAAAATTCTTACCAAATTGATTGTCATATAATACGGCCAGATTTGGAATTTTCAATGTCATTATGAAAGCTTTTACGATATCCGTAACAACGTCAGCTGGTGGCCTGATATGAATAAGATATTTCTCTTCATCTTTTGAAATATTACGCCATTGCTTCAAGTCCCCCTCTTGCCCAAATGAACCGCTGACTGTAGGCAATTTCAATGATTTTGTAAAATATTTCACAGTTTCTGATGAGAGGCCGAAAATTGTCGTATCCAAAACTATATGTGGGGGTTTATTCATTGCGATCATTTCTGAATGTGTTTTGCATACTAAAACAATACAAGTTTATAATAATTTTTTTATTTAATTACTTTTGATAAAAAATAATACAGTTTTTAAAGGAGTTCATTGAATATTCCAGATGGCATGATGCAATGATTGTAACAACAAATTTTTTGTGCATTTTACAGTAAATGTATATACTTCCTAGTCAGTGTACACATTTATATAAATATGTAAAATAAATGTTGAATAACTATTCAAATGTATACCAATATCTACATACTTTTTACCATCTGATTAAATAATAGTATATTGTGTAACAAGTGCAGAAAGTCGCCAATTTCCCACGAGGTGTGAAATTTTTGGCTCGAGACAAAGTCGAGTACTGGAATCACACAAATGGGACATAAGTGATTCTGCACGAGTGGTGTACTATACTTTTTCTACGAGTATGCTATTGTAACGAGCGAGATTCACTGCAGATGAGTCATCACGGCTGACCTGCCTGGTCAGGTAGTCGCAATAAAGATCAAGTGGGATAGGAACGACGCCGCTATTGTTCGGGAATATTAAAGGGACGGTAAGGCTCTGGAATATTCGAGAGATTAATATGCGACTGGTATACAGTTTCCATAGTGGTCGTTAAAAAATATTTATAAAATAATTATTCTATTAGTAATAAATAAGTACTTACAAGATTGCAGAAATGTTTTAGAATCATTTTTATTTCCAACAACTGTTTGCAACTCGACTTGTACTTTCAAATTAGAATTTTTTTTAATGTACTGTAATGCAACTTCAACAGATTTATTTGCAATCAAATTTGTATCTTCATTAACAAACACTAAAAAATAAAACTATGTGTATTATTTAATTTACTTATTAGTATTACAATTTACGTAATTTCACATTTGTTAATTCAAGCTTTCCTTCTTGAGGAAAAATAAAAAATAGTAAGAAAATAACACAGGTAGACATTTTATCTGAAACAATTTCAAAATACAAAACTTATTTGTAGTGATGAGCTTTTTATACAGGTGCCTAAATGTCAAATGTGTTATGAAATATGAAATAAAATGATTTTTAATTATTGTTACATGGATAGTTACTTAGTTCAATTATGATTGTTTTATGTTATAATGGAAAATCTATAAAATAAATGAATATGAGTGTTTAAATATAATAATTTTTGTTTATCGGTAACTGCTTATTAATTACATTTGTTTATGATTTAGAAAGACAGCATTGGTTATTATGAAATTGGATCCAATGTTCACTATCAGATATATTTGAAATTGTCAGGAGTAATTCGATAAAACGAACGGAAGAGCAAGCCACACATGCCAGACCATAAAACTCCAGAACTCAGGGGAAAGGAGAGACGAAGCGATGCGCACACTTGCAGTGGGAGAAAGAGCGCACATCGGATCTGCAGAGAGCTGTAAAAACATAATTAGAGTTGGTCAGAGCACAAGCGTTGGTAAAAAAGAAAAAGTTCTACTGAGGAAATAGACTCACTCGCCTGCTGTATTAACTCGACGGCTTATGCGAGCTGTACTTTGCTACTAGATAATAAAATGTTTGTTTTCCACTTTGGTACATGCATTGTAACATAAAATTAAGTAATTACTGGAGATTTACGATTTTAAAGCAAGTGCTTTATTGTTTATTCATCACGTCTTTCTCAGGCTTCTATTAAAACCTAATTTTGCACAATATATTCTAAAAGAGTCACAAAATCAAAACGTCTTGATAGACAACCGAAGCATTTATTACATATTTTTATGCAATGTACATGTTTCATATTTTAATCAATTTTAATTTTATTTTAATTTTGATGTGTATTTTATACTTGACATATAAATAGTTGTTTTTTAAATGCAATAAATAAATTATTACAATTTTCTGTAAAGTTTGTACAATTACAATGTTTTTGGCGCGCCTATGGTTTCTATAACTTTTCCCTTACCATAGAGACAGTACTTGTTTTTTTTTTTAGTATTTTAACAATACTACATTTCCTTCTGATAATTGTTTAATGTAAATAATGATATTCAGCGTGTTTAGTTTATCTAAAATTTCTTCACAAAACACAATGTGCTTTTTAACTTTTTGTCATAACTGTACCTCTACATCTACATTTAAATATTACTCAGTTTTGTGTATCAGAAATACAATAAAAGACATGATAATTCTAAAATTTACTACAAAACTTGAATTTCAAATATTTTACTGTATTAAAACAGTGGCGGCTCCTGGTATAGCACGTAGGGTGGGCTACATTAATAAAAAAACATAAATTTTTTAATAATATTTTTTTTCTTGATAAGACACACAGGTAAACATAAACAATCTTATATTTTTTTAGATTATTTCTGTTAGATTTTTAATGTTTGCACGCTGTTTTTTGCCATATTTTTCTAATGTAATAATACCCACCCGCAAGGTAAAACAGTACTGCTTGTTATCTATACCTACAATACGATACACAACAGTGATCTTGGGGCTCACTGTTCGAGCGCCCTAATTACTTAATTTAATAACTTAAAATAATAAAAAAAGTAATTTATATTTCGTTTATGAGCAGTTGTAATAAATGAGCATAAATCTTATTATTTTTTTCTACTGCTTATGAAGAATTTTAAATAAAATCCAATCAGTAAAATTTGCTCTATACTGATATCTTTCAAAACATTTCGTGGATATCAGTGTGATTATTTTGCGATATATCCTTTTTGTAATGGACGATGGTCGATATAGATAATGTAACAAATCAACTTTTAAGTAAATAATTTATTGTTGCGGGCAATAAGAAAGTTTTCATTTTATTGAATACGAAAAGAAACAGTGATTTTCAATGGTAATACAAAAATATATTTTATTAAACAACAACATAGAAAGCAATTTACGGCATATTGTAACCAAACAGAATTTTATTTATGAAGGAATAAAAACTTGGAATATACCCTTTTTATTGGAGCGCTCGCCACAATGAAATCGAACGGGGCGAACTCATGATATCTTTACTAAGCCAATAAATTGCATTAGGATAGGCCTCCGTTGGGAATGTTGCCATCGAGGCTGCCAGACGTATACTGTAGTGTGTAGTGCTTCATTTCATAAAAAGGTTGCCCTCTACATATTGCTCGCGAATCCTAATCAAAATAACGTACAAATAAACCTCATAAATATTTTGCCTTATATTAAAAACGCAAAAAGGTTTTCGGGCTTCCATATCGGATTCCATTTGGCAGATTACCATTTATTTTTAAATACATATTTCAATTTTCAATACGTGAAATATTGAAGTTAATAACATGTAGCTGTAATACTAATACTAAGAAATAACTGTATGTGTACAATAATACTATTACCATACTGACTTATCAAAATCACAAAATAACTTTCGGGACAATTGGATAATATATCCATAGTGTCATTAGTCTTGATCAGGAAAACATTATTATTATTATTATAAGAGAATTTTATAAAATAATATTTATTAATAAACGTTCTCCTTTTCTCAAACCGATAGACTATTGAAGAAAACACAGGTGTTGTGTTATGAATTATACTATATCTTAGACGTACGATACTCATAACAATTCTTGGTATTTTAATAACTATTAATAATATTTTTTTACTCATATATTTTGTATAAAGCAAAAATAAATTAATTTAAAAAAGTAACGTATACTTGTTTTATCAGATGTCAGATTTATATGTCTATACTTTAAATTCTTCCATATCACTCGGCTTAAAAGTCAACATATAGTTAGGACTCTCAGACGTCCCGAAAAACCGGGATTGTCCCGGTTTTAAAGTGTATGTCCCGGTGTCCCGAAACAAGGTCTCGGGGCATCTATTTGTCTCGGATTTGTATATTTTCATATTTCACTACTTAATTGGGTTTATTTAGATTTTTGTCAATAGTGATAATTTTTTATTCATTCCGACAATGTGTAATACTCAATTTAAGATGTAAATAGACAAAGAATTTCCAGAACAATTGATTTAGACATTGAAAATATATAATATATTTTTTCTACTCCGGGCCACAATACCAAAATGGAACTTATTTTTTTCTTTAATTCGGTGGACAGAAGAGTGTAATTAATAAAATTTTGATTTTAGTTGTACAGAAATATATGATTATTTAAAAAAGTGTTATTAAGAACATCCAAAATTTATTAAAGTATGTGTGCTTAAAAAGTAAAATAAAACACTGTCCCGGTTTGGTTAACTAAAAATCTGAGAGCCCTACATATGGCTGTACAGTAACATAAAAAAACATATCGTAGTTCTGTTTGCAGAGAACAAAGGATTAAGTTGTTGATTCTGAGATTCTACTGTTTGATTTAGAAATGCAATTAAATTATATTATTGTATTTTGGTACTCGATCTCCAAAGAAAATTTGTAACGGATATTTCAAAAGTCATCAATTGTTTTATTTTGAAACTGAAATTTTTCGACTTGGGTGAAATAGTATATATAATATTGGTTGATGATATTGAACTATAAACATGAATTTTTATTTAATTAATTATATTATACACTGATATAAAGATAAAATTTTATTGAAAATCAAATGTCAATGTAATAACGAATAGTAAAGTTGACTACCTTTTGTTCTTTTATTTGGATATCCTACATTGATTTTTGAAATTAAATGATTATTCTCTCAAGATCGTTGCAAGTTACAAAGAAATATATTTCTTAGTTTTTATTTCGAATCGCAGATCAAATTGTTATACTACACAAGAAACACAAAGTGAGTGAGGGTAGTGCTTTGCCCGCCTATTGACAAATGATTGAGAACGATATGACGTCTCTAGAAAGCTCTGGACTTTTTATCGAAGTCGATAACGATTGGAAAACTGACATGAAAATACAGTAATGTTTCGCACACAAAAACTTATTTTCACTTTTGACCTAGTTTAACTTTGATTAATCGATTTCTTAATAATTAATAATGCAATTTACTTTTTAAAACAAAAATGACGTTTTAAGCTAGGAAATGATACATTGTTGCAAATGCGGTCAGAAAAGTACAAAGAAATAAATGACGGTAATAGTGTAATAAACACATTTATAGTTGCATTCAGTTTTCATTGACTATTCCTAGCAATGTATATCGACAGAAAACATTTGTTAAAAATAATATAAAATTTTGCAACACTTTTACAAGTCTCCATTTATTACAATGTTTCCAACCGAAGAATTTAAGACTTCTGAAAGTAATTCATTTTCATTTGGGAGATAAATTTATTTATTCTGTCCGCGCCAAAGTCTGGAATTGAGAAAGAACAGGAAATACTTACGTCTTATAAAAGATCCTGACGATAATTTAGTGCGACGTGGTATTCTCCAAATTTTCGGATCCGGTCATAAAGGAACGCAAGAACGATTTGTAGAGTTTAATCTGCGACCAATATAGCAGGGAATAGGAATTGATGGGCTTCGGTATTAGAACTTCTTGTCTCTTCCTAGCCGGTATGTGTATTTACTACCTCTTCCTACAAACATATCAATATTAGAATTAGATTATATTTCACTTTGCAGCTATAATATCCCTAGGTCATTGATTTATGCAATAATTTTACGACAATTGCCAAAAGCATGTTGCTTGATTACCTACAAGCAACGTGCTTGATGGCGTTGTCATAAAATTATAAGTTTATCAATAATGATCGAGGGATATTCAGTGAGAATTTCTTTTGTGATTTTTTTCATTTCCATAACCTGAAAAAGGCATTTTGAAAGTAACACAATAAAATAATTTATGTGTAACACATGTCAGTAATTGTCATATACCTAACAACCTTATGACATAAAAAAATCAGAAAAATAAAGTTTCTATTGGATTTTTTTAGGCTAATATAATAAGAGTCATGAATTTATTGGAAAAATTTTCGAATAGTTGTTGCTTAGTAACAGACAAATGAGTATCAAAAATAACATTTAGATTACGCAGGAATTATGAGTAAATTTTACCAATTAAATCATAACTCGAATTGTATTTGCTTGATTATTTCATGAATGACAACAGTTCAAACATAAAATATGTGATATAAACAAAATTTCACCATGACTATGGACTATATTAATTTTTACTTCCTCTTCTTAAAATCATTTTCAAATGCCCAACATTCCTATACGAATTATGGAAATGAGAGTAGTGTCATGTAAAAAATAAAGTTGCCGGAACACAATAATTATTGACATTGACTTACCGAAATGTGTTTTTCTTTAGGTTTTAGATGTGTTAAGTAAAAGTTCTGAATCTTCAGGATGATAATTGTTCAATTTTATTATCACCCTGAAGAAGACTTATTTGAAGTCGAAACCTTGGTGTCTACTTGTATACTTTTTTACTTAATACATTCAACTAGTCGAGTATTTATTTCCTTATTGACAAATATTTAGGTACATTATTTTATATTTACGTGACAATTACTTAGACAATATTATCCGAAATTGAGTGGATATTCCTAATATTAGTTTACTAAACATCTTTCAACAGAATACTGTAGTGAAATTTAAACGCCCTTTATATTTTAGGGCTCTGATTTCAGGAAAACATTGTGTCCCTTAAAAAAAGGTAACGGAACTAGGCGAAAGGAATAAAAATTTACCCAGGGCGCAAAATTGCCTAAATATGGCGCTGATAGTAGGTACCGAATCATTCAGACACTGCTCTATTTTCATTTGGATAACTTGAATTTGAACTTTGTCTCACATTTCGATCAAAGTGCTGTACGAAAGTGAGGCATTGCTCTGCAATACGTAGGTGTAATTCTGGTTGTAGTATAGTGCAAAGAAAATATGGTATTTTTGTTTAAGATCTTGATTTCTCATTCAACTTTAAAGAATTATTTTTTAATGTTTATTTTGCTTGTCCTATAAGAAATAGATATTTAAAAAAATCTTTGATGACAAACCTATATTCAAGGTAAAATATATTAAGTTGTTCTACGATTTAAATATGTGTATGATAGCATAAATACTATAAACAAATATATTACGTTAAAATTAAGGTTTATTTATGTATTTAATTTAGTAATTTAATATTTGTGAAACCACAAATTAAATGTAATTCTTGCTGTACGAATATATTTCCATTCACGTCCAACAAAAGTTAGCAAGGAAAAAATCTGGGCTATCTCTTGTTGGAGACAAACGCCTACGTCTTACTTAAACCAAGATATATGCGTACATTTGTGAAATTTCAGGACACAAGTCGCACTTCTCGTTTAATGGTATCAGGACTCAGCTCTCTGTTCCGAACATTTCAAACCGGAGATGTGAAATATTGCTGTAAGTAGAAGTAAAATTTATAGCCTATGACTACAAGGATGATATAGTGAACAAGGTTCCAACATAAATTTCAAATGTGGACTACGGAATAATATCAAACTTTATACACTGTTGGTGTTGGTAGGTGTGGTTTTAAATTTTGTACGTGGCTTGCGCTGGTGAATAAATTAATGTACGTTTTGTAACACTTTGTAAGTGCTTAACTTTGCGTACCTTGTGGTTATATTTCAAAATATATTCTTTAAATAATATACAAAACAAAACGCAAAGTTTGTTTTTCGCTTACTTGATAACTATGATCACTTAGGTCAATAATAAATTATTATTAACCATGGCCGATAACAAAAACTCTTACTAAAGAAACTCAAGTTTAAAACCCAAATTTTATTTGAAACATTTGTCTAGAAAAGTATAAAGTATGAATTCACAATTTAAATATGTCGTCTAAATGAAATAAGTAAATGAAATAAAACCAAATTAAAAATCCTAAGTGAGGTTGACAACCTTAAACGTCAAATATAAAAACACAGTCTACTGTATTAATATTCATGTCAAAATGTTTGTTATTATTAATATACGTTTTTTAGAAGCATTGAGATTGTAATGCTAGTAGTGAAAAAAATATATGTACCGTGGTTGCGAAGACCATTATTGACCAGCACCTTATATCCCTTGGTTACTTTGCACCTCGGCACACAACTTCGCGCTAGGTCAATAATGATAGTCTTCTCAAACTTGGTGTGTAATATACTATTATTACATACCTTATTTTCATTAAAAGTATATTGATTTTTGATTTTCATTCGTATTAATTTTCAATTTTTTCTTTATTTGTCGGTTAGTTCTACAGCTTTTAAGCAAATATTTTTCTGTCTAGTTCTTGTTATTCTAATAATTTGTCTTTTATTTTAAAGTTGTAACATTGTTAATCAATAACCTAAAGCTTATTGGAACAGCTTATGATTGAGTAATATCTAATTTATCTCTATTTAATGTTCGATTTTTAGTTCTCATGTGTAAATTTTCCTTATTGTAGAATAATAATGTTGAATATATAAGTAAGGTACATTGCATGTCTATACAGTACACTGCGGATAGCTGAAATATAAACTAGTATATATTACAGTGGAGGAAATACACTTAAGTGGAGCATTATGGCTGCATAAGTCCCAGGTGTACTCTTTATAAACAGACGATACTTGAACATACAACATGGCAGGTAAGAGAAGTTAAGCTCATGTACCTATCGTAATATCTTCAGTGTATTTTGCATGTACTCATACTTGTTTTATTTAATTTAATTAAACAAAATTTTGTGTTTTATACCTTTGCACGAACGTTTAATAACATAAACTCGTATAATTTGATAAGCTGATTATAAGAAGAAAATTTTATTTTTAAATCCGCAAAAATAAGGGTAGTTCATTTCTAGCCATGTTATTAATAAAATAATAGCTATTTAGGTAATAAGTAAGGAAACGAAGGTAATTATTTAACGCATGCGAAAATTACAAAAGGAGACAAAGGCGTCTTATATATTGTTAAAAGTTTGCATCACTAGGATCACTGGTATTCTCAAACAGTTTTTATTTGAATATAAATTTCATTTCTAGACTTGTATAATTTAAATAAAGGTGCAATTTAGAAATGTAGAAATGTAAAAACAGCATATATTTCAAGAACATTTTGGACCACGAAGAAAAAAGTTTGACAATAAATTCATGACATCATATAGATTATTTCAAAATTTGGAAGTCTGTAACTCGTTTATTAATATAAACATTTTAATTGGATTTTTACTAATAGTCTTAGTGTCCCTCATATTTTAAAATAAAATTATAAAAAAATGGTAGAAATTCCCGTTTACCTACCTAATTATTTCTTTGTTCGGAAGATAATGACGTCAAGTATACCATAAATATCCACACATTCATGTAAATTTTTTAAAACATGATAATTACTTTCAGAAATAATTAAATTTGGTATAAATTAAAGTAAATCTACCTATCTAAAAGCGTCTACATAAAATATTAAAAACAGATTATCAGTTCCAATTTGTATCATATAAGTAAAGGTCTTCAGTACCAAAACTTGTGATGAAGCAAGCTGTTACATTAAGAAATAATTTTTAAAATAGATTATTTGAATCTATATTTATTGTAATGTATGAAATAAATTCAAATTGACAGTTAATATATTCCTTTATGTATAAAGAAAAATTGTGACACCAACGAAAAAGACTGTACCTACCTACACGCTTTGTTGAAAATTTTGTGTAAAACATTCATGAAATATGTAAATCACAGTGAGTAAAATTAGTTTCACTTTGAATCATATACAAAATATAGATTTTCAGTACCAAAACTTATGATTAAGTAAGCTGTTAATTAAGAGATAATTGGACCATAAAAGATACATTTTGAAATATATTTTTTGAATCTATATTTACTAAATAAATAGATGAAATATATTCAAATTGGTGGTTACTATAATCCTTTATGTGTAAAGAAAAATTGTGACACGAACGTAAATGACTGTACCTACCTACGTTCTTTGTTGAAAATTTTGTGTAAAACATTCATGAAATATGTAAATCACAGTGAGCAAAATGTATCAAAGAAAATATTTGGTTTTAATTCGCCGATACTTGAGGCAAATAAGGTGTTAAAACTTTTTCCGGACTAATTTGAAATTATAATAGAGGAATTTGAATCTCCTGGGAAATTAGCGCCACCCACCTCGGCTTTTTGTGCGGAATTCAATTTCAACTCAGTTAAAATATGCAAGAATAAATGAATTTCATACAAATTTGTAACGTAACACTTCCGGGAAAAACCAACACTGAAATATAACGACATTCCTCGCTTCGCTACAGTCGGGAGCTGAGCTTTAAATGTCACTGGAGTTCATTAGGCTCTACTTTCTGCTTAATTGCATTGGGTAAATATATAGTTTCATTATTCCAATACAACACAGCGACTGGACTCGAATTATTTACATTACAATATTATTAACTGCATAACATGTTTGTTGACTAAAATAAACATCCATATTAGTTATTATTAAAATATAATTGTAAACATAGAAATATTCATCATATTAAAAAAATATAAATCAAATATTTATTTTGTAAATAATTATTTTTTATTCGTGTTCAAAATATAAAACAATCAATAATTTTTGTAAATAATATTGTTTAGTCTGGGATAAATTCACTACTATTAAGCAAATATAATACCATTATATACTCTTTTTCTCTCTTTCTCCTTTTCTCTGTCTCTCAATTACATGCATTAAGTAACTTTGCTATTTGAGTTCCTTCCAATATTGCAATTTGTATTTGCGCCACAGATGATTTTATAATACAATGTTATGATGGTAATGAAATTATTAACAAGAAAATGTTACATATATTGATAATGTTTTAATATTTTGATATTTTAAGTCCCTTGATATATAAATAACTATTAATTGTTCAAAAACTTGCAAACAAAGATTTTGTTTTCATTTATATCGTATAAGTTTCTTACGAAATATAGTCTGACAGTTATCAATATCAATTTATTATCTAATCAAACTTAAAAACCAACTAAATTATTATTTTTATTAACTTTCTGCTAAAAGTAAACTGCCCTTTGAAAAGGCCGATTGGAACCATTACCTAGATGTTGTAGACGTACATACATAAAATTTCAACATTCTAGGGCTAATCTTTTTTGAGTTATGCAAAAAAAATCAATACGAGCAAAAAAGGGAGGTGCACAACTAGATATTATAGCAGACACGTATACAAAATTTTACAGTTAATCATTTTTGAGTTATGCGAGATGGTACGTACAGACGTCATGCCGACACTAGTCAAAATTGATTCAGGGATGATCAAAATGGATACTTCCGTCGAAACCTGAAAATCGAATGTTTTCGCGATTACAGTACTTCCTTTACTTTGCACAGGGAAGTAATAAATATTATATTGAAAATAAGTATAACATGCAGGTACTTCGTAAACGTCGTTAGGGAAAATGTACATTAGTTTATCAAATAATAATTGTTATTTTTCTGTTAATAATAAACAAACTGTCAAATAAACAGTTGAGGATGAAATGAATAAAACAAGAATGTAGCAAGAATTATTCATTTATTTTACAATCATTTGTAGAAAATACCTACATTAGAATTAGCTAAACAATGATTCCATTCAGTAGAAATAAAAATGGGAAAGCAAGTGATTTTCACAATGTCATAAACAAAACTGAACACATATCTAGCAACACACTAACTTTACTGTAACATTTATACATAACTATTTGGGTTTTTATATTGGCAGCAATACATTTATTAAAATTACACTATACTATATGGCAAAGGTACATTTACAGATGACATATTGTTGCTGCCAAGAAATTAAAATATGAAGTTATAAAAATATTGTCGAAGATGTAAATATGGTTATGCTACTAGCTACTTGGTTAGTAAAATATATTGTTTCTTGTAAGTTTCTAGTTCTATCAAATGCATGTACACATGGAAAGTTTTCGTACCATAACTACAGGCTATGCCTATTTAACATAAGGGGCACTTGATGTTACGAATATTTCTTAAATTGTATTCAAAATCATTCACAAAAATTCTTAAATAATACGTATTTGGTTAATTTGTCATTTATCAAAACCTGTAATTACGGTGCCTATATACCTACTTGGAAGCAAAGAATCATAATTTGGAATTCAAATTTAAATGCCAACATTTATATAGATATTATGTGATGTAATAATAAATACATGTCTTAATATTAATTATTGTAGATCTCAATCAAATATAATGCCTAGTTGCTTCCCCTTCAGTAACAAACTATATACATTACAGATCATTTTTGTAATTTTTTTTTACAAAATATATATCAGAGCTTCGAATAGGACTAGGAAAAATAATCGATTAATTAAATTTAATCGATCAATTAAATATTTGATTAACCGATATTTCGATTATTTTGTTTATTGAGTATTTGATTAATCTATAATTTTATTGTATGTTGTATATTTTTTTACCTCATAACTTCTGTCTCATAAGTTAAATCAGGAATGTAGGTTATCAATTTTATTCTTATCAAATATTTAGGTTCTTTACGGACCCATACATATTTTTATTACCCATACGAATATTTTAATGTTTTGTTGGATGTCCACAAATTTGGTTATTTTGAAGTGATATCTTTCAGTCCAACTAAATGTAAGTTCTAATTATTTATTATTATTATTTGATAATTTGCTTAATCGATTATTTGATCAAACGATTATTTGATTAATCGATTATTTTTCATAATCAATGATTAGTAACTAAAAACAGTAGTCGAAGAGCCCTACTTCAGAATTTAACATTTAAAAATATGTATATAAGGTAGCCAGAATTATTTGTTGTTCAATATTTTTGTTATAACTAATATAATTAAAAATATACTCTGATAAAAATATAAAGAAAAATGATTGGTATATAAAACAAACGAAAAAAATTGTTTCATTATTTGTAATAGATAAATGCATAAAAGATAATGCAGAATTTTAAATTATTAAACGAGATATACTCGTCGAAAATCAGTGATTTATTATAAATAATTAAAGCAAAATATCACTAAACAAAATCATAATTTCTTTAGTTTATTTATTTACATTATAGCAGGGTTGACCTGATTTAAATCAACTGATTTTTGAAATAAAAATCATTGATTATTATCAAATAAAAATAAAAAATAAATTTTTAAGGTTCCCAAAATAGTATGGACTTAAAATGGAATAATTATAAAAATGATCTACAATGTTATAATTGTTAAAAATGATGGCTTGCACGAAATACTAAAGTATATAGTGCCCTAGGATGGCACGTGATCCAAGCTCTACACACGGATGTTTAGAAGTGTAATCAACTGCTAAGGCCCCACAGAATTCAACAGTTACATGTACAGTAGCTATACACACATGACTCGCGATGATTAAAGTAGGTTTTCTTACGTGCAACCGATTATATTCACGACCAATTATTAATTTATTCATTTACAATATTTTCAATTATGTACAAATATAAAAATAATTGCAAACGAAAAATTGGAGATGATTTGCTATTGTCAGATTTATTAAAATTAATTTAATTTTAAACTTAATTAGAAATTTAATTAAATTTTCAATTGAATTTCAAAATTAAAATTACGTCTATGTATCAAGTCATAAAAAAATATAAAAACATTGATTTAAAGTACATTAAATGGCAGTGCCGAAATTTTATTTCATAACCCAAGAAAATTAATTGGGTCGGAATAAAAACATGTTACGTTATGAATTGTCGACTAAAGCCAAATTTAATAACTAATTGTAATGAGTTTGTCTTATGTTACAAGATGTATGTATGTACAATAGCTACAAAAATTTTATGTCAAAATTGAGTAAGTTATATAATATTTTTGACTGACTTTACGTAACGGCTATTTAATTTTTTGAACACGGTTTTTGTATCAATAATTAACCTTGCTCAATTTTGAAATATTTTAATTCTAGTTTGTATATTGTTAGCAATTAATTATTAATTTTATGTCGATGTTAATAAAATGGTCTTCATGAAACATTCTGTAACATTAATATTAATAAAAACATCTACCTACGTAATATTTAATGGAATTATACAAAATAAATATTTCACTGTTGGAATATTGTTGTTTTCTTTAACTTAGAAACCAGACTGGAATTAATATTTTGTATGATTTTGTAAAATATGGAATTATATTTCCTTGCGATAAGTTTTTGCTTTTTTTACACCCCATAAAAATACATTGGAATTAAAGCTGTTTCAAGAAAGAGCAATAGAAAAGAGCAGAAAATTAAAGATCTTAAAAATTGTGATTCAATTTAATAACGATATACCGGGGGTTTTCATACTTCAACTTCAAAAGGAGTTCTTTTACGTTTTTTAGCTGGTGAAATAATTCCTCATTTCATTTCAAATTCAATCAAAACAAAAAATAAATCCAATACACGAAATAAAGAGAAAAAGTGACACAATAATTTTTAACAATTACTCTGCGTAACTCTGTCTTTTAGCAGCCAATATTACATAAGGATTCCCATAGGCGTAGTTTGACTTTAAAATTGGGGGTTGTTTAAGTCCTTACCTTAAAATAAAACAAAAAGTTGGTATACAAAATAAAAAAAAGTTTTTAATTCGTATTAACAGTTTTCTATTCAAAAAAATTAATTCTTCTAAAATATACTGTGTTCATTTTCAATATTTAATATTGCCAAATTAATGCCGCAATTTTGTGTCATAGTAATTTTTTTAACCAGTTTTTTTTATTCTTCTGATTAGCACTATATGATCTTTCAGAAGGTGATAAGCAGAATGAGTGTAATTTTATAAAAAAAAATAATATCAAATTTTTTTCATTTATCTTTGACTGCTCTTCACGGTCTTCAGAAGTTATTCAGCTTTCAAAATATCTTTATTTACACAAAAAGCAATATAATTTTCTATAAATTTTGTAAGAGAATACGATTTTTAGGTATCTAATAATTTCATTAAATATACCTACTTCTTCTTTGTCATTCTATTATTTATCAATGCTTCCCGTCACGATGAAGGTAACTGTTATTAAAGTTTACAAAAATTTTGTTCGGGGGTGCTAATTCAAAATTTAGAGGTGCGTAGCACCCCCAGGTCCCCTCTAACTACGCCTATGAGGATTTCTCTGTATTTTGAAATTTGAATTTCTTTCGATTCGCAGCACAGAATATAGTCACAAAATAGGTTTATACAGAAGCGAAAGTAAGACAAAGAAAAGAAAATTAGAGAGAGATGGAAAAAGTCAACAAATTTAAAGGGCTCATTGTTTAAAATCGGAAAGTTTCGTCACATCTTAGTGAGAGATAGGGAAAGTCAACAAATTTAAAGGTCTAGACAATACTCCAAGGTCATAGAACTGAATAGGGTAACATGAAAGATACAGACACGGAGTGTCGTTTCTGTATGTAACTATTCTGTAGTATCCAACCTTTGTGAATTTTGCTGTGATTACGTATTCTTATTAATATTCATGTTACAGAATGATTTAAAATTTTAACAGTCCCCAAACTAATCCCTTACTAGATACCCTTACCTTAACCCTACATAGAAAACATTAAAAAAATACGATCTCTTACAAGTCGGCTGCTCTGTTCTAGAGAAACAACCATACGGGTCACGAATGTCAGTCATCCCAGAGACAAAGCTGTTTCTGAGAGACGTAGTAGCTGAAGAGGTAGTTCTTCTTGCAGGTCTTGATGCCGCAGCGGTACGTCATGGCCTTGTCCCCGCCACCTGTCCGCCCCTTGCAGTACTTCAGGCCGCAGGGGTACCAACCGATGCAGAGTTCCAGGTGGCAGCGGCAGGGGGCCGACATAGACGGCGTGTCTGCGCAGCTGGTCAGCGCATCCAGGTCGTCCAACTCGTCGCCCAGCGCCGCGGACGGGATTATGTTCAAGTTGGATGGTTTGTGCACTGCGCGCAGTAGGCTGGATTCTGATGCTCCTGCAACAAGGAACATTTTATAAATAAGATCATTGAACGATAAATACGTCATAAGGTGTCCACTACAATCATTCTTACAAAGGCACCATTTCCAGATACATTAGTCAGTGCAATAAACAAATGCCGATCGACATGAAACAATTTTTCATATCTGCACGTCAGCCCTCACCCAGACATTTCTTTAGATTCCAAACACGATATACTGCTAAATAACTTTTTGCAAAAAACAAAAATCGGTCGACATGAAACATTTTTGTCATTTATGCATGCCAGCCCTCACCGAGACCTTTCATTTGATACCAAACACGACATAATTCTGACAACTTTGCAAAACAAAATAAGGTAGTGACTAGTACAACTTTTTCCGAAATATGTAAATCATCTGAATTAGTATTTCTTGGTCTTGCTTCAGTCTTGCAAAAAATACAGGACAAGAACAAGACAAGAGCTACAAATTTGAAAGCAAGATAAAGCAAAAAATTGTCTTGCAAGAAATGTACATTTTCTTCAATTCTTTTTCCACGCATTTTTTTTTTGGTAATTTTAAATCTAGATTTATTATAAAAACCTACCTATAAATTAATAAAAGTACAAAAATTTGTAAGAATTAAAAAAATTAATACAATGTTTGTAACATATGTATGTAAATTTCATTTTCAAAATATATGTATATAATAGTTATAATCATTGACCAAATAATATAATTATTCTTCGAAATCATGTAACCAAGAGTTAACACAAAATGCTTTCATTTAACCAGGGATGCTTTGCAAAACCTTTTCTGCTTGTAAAGATGTCGCTGTTGTTCTAAAATATACAAATAGTATGTGCAGCTATACAATTTTTGTTTTTATATAATTATTTAATAATAATACATAATTGTATTATAAGAAATATATTTGATAATTGACATTTATATTTCCTAAAAAAAAATATGTGTGATACAAGATTATTTATATTTCAAGGTTGTTTACGAATTTAACATGCAAGACAAGAAATATGCAAGATTAAGACAAGATTTTTATATACAAGAATGAAAGACAATAAGATATAGTTAAATTTCTTGTCTTGATTTCAGAGACAAGACAAAAGAAATTACTAAACAAGACAAGAAATCTTATCTTGTGAAACACTAATCTGAATCTACAAATATATAGGGCAAACTTGAAACAAGGTTTGTATTGGCGATCGGCTTATGTCGAGGCTACACAGAGCGCTATGTTAAATTTGCTATATATGCTATGTACACTAGGTACGCGATGTTCGGTATAACCAGTGGCCATATCGAAAATTATGGAGAATGATAGTGACAGTCACGAGGTTGAATTGCTTTTATTGTTATCATTGTGCAAAAATAAACGTAAAAGGAAATGTGTTCACGATGTCAACAGGATGAGGAATGATATTGCTGAATTTTATCATCTCATAGACCAGTTGCGAAGAGATAAAGACAAATTTAAAGGTACTTTCAAATGAGCCTAGAAAAGTTTGTTTAATTTTTTATCATTATTGAAAATGATATCGAAGGCAGTACATTATAAAAATATAGCTGACAATAAAACACGACGTGACGGGGCTTACATCGTTAATGTAGCGAGCGAACATAGCTTACTAGTGTTTATGTGGCCGGATATATTGAAAATACTGAGAGCTATTTTTTAAGGCATTGTGAACATAGCGATCATAGAAAACATTTCTCTGTGTTGCCTCGGCATTAGATGTCGCTGGCTATAAAGGTTCGTTTTTAAGGGCTAACTACTGGGAACTCGAGAACCGTAAGAGAAACAAAGTTGTTGCATTCTTTGGCCATTTTAATGATGTATTTGTTTTCCCGAAAATATGCATAGGTCCATTTATCTTTTTACGTATAACTTTCTTGATTCAATTCATAAAAGTTTCTAATTTGCACATTCTAGAGACTTTTTAGGAGGAATTAATATCGGTTTTCAAAATTTTTAGAGCTCGTAAACTTTTCGAGAAATTCATACCAATTCTCAATTTTAAAATGGGGTTCAAAGTTGTCTGTAATACTATTAAATAGATTTTTTTTTCTCTTTCCAATTGTATAAAACACATTTTGGTTTCATTCATTTAGGTCAAGTGTGCTTTGAAAACAAGATGAAAAATGACAACTTTGCCCGAATTTAACCGACTTCGTATCTTTTAACGTTTCTCGAAAACTATTGTTAGCGAAAAACGGATATCCTGTATAAGTATTGTCGGTAAAAAATATATGTATTAACATGGACAGTCTTTATACCACTGGTCTATCGCAGTGCCGTTCTATAGAATGATGTTGTTTTGTCTCCTACAATACTGTGTGTTCTTTATTTGTGACAAACAAAAATTATCGTAAATATTTCATTAGAGTCATATATGGTAGATTTGAAATAAGAAATAAATTTGTTCGCCATAATTTTTGCACATAAATATTTAATTAGTTTTATACTTTAGTAGACATTAAAATTACTCTAATGCTATTACCATAGTTCAAAATTGGGTACATATTTTTAATTTAGTAATAAATTATCAAATGTTACTACCTAATCGGTTATACTCGTATATATAGTCATAAAAATCTATTTCACATATGCATACTTGTATAAATTAAATTATTGTGATGTATGTATGTACAAATGTTTTAAATTGAATCATAAAATTTAATTAATTTAGATATTATTAGCAATTTAAAATGTTTCATAAAACTAGGATGATGTACAATACAAACAATATACATTTTTAATTACATAATTTTATGAGGGCACGTAAAGATACGACGTTTAATTAATAATGTGTTTTAATAAATTGATGAACGATATAAAATATTTCAAATTTTAATTGAAAAATGGAATCATTATTATGAAATTGTGTTGTCTATAAAGTAATTCATCAGTAATTTATGAATGGTAGATGTCTCATCTATTAATAGTTTTCCTAAAGGTAATGTATAATAATATAGACTTGTTAGTTACCCTCAGGATACTCTATAACTTCTTCCCGTAATGCTTAATTATCACTTCAAAGACATTTTCCACATGTGAATGAAAGCGGTAACATACATTAATGGCAATATTCTGCTTAAGGCAGCACTTTAAAGTGTAGTTTCATATAAACAAGATCTGATCTCGGTAGGTATACGATTAATGTATTAAGTATACACTTACACTTGGAAATTGCAGATTACGGTACAGTTAGAAATTTCATAATGTCTTATAAGTTACTGATGTTAACGTCAGCCCAAGTTTATCAACAGATTTTTGAGAGTACCCTATAATTAAATTTTTAATTAAAAAACTTATGTGTAGGAATTATTCTACGAGTCAGTGTTTATTTTTATTTACTGAAAACGTTTGTCTCCAGGGCAGGTTGTGTCGCCTCATCGAAGGGGCGCCATAACGCCACGATAAGGTATTTCACTAATTTATGATTATTTTTAATATGATACTCCTAAAAAATATAATATACGTTTTTTTTTTGTTTTTTTTACTCATACAAAGTCCGATTTTTTCGTTTAAATATTTAAGCTCTATTCATATTTGGCACGATATCACAGAATAGGTTTATACAGAAGCGACAGTAAGACAGAGAAACGAAAATTAGAGAGAGATGGGGAAAAGCAACAATTTAAAGGGCTCATTGTTTAAAATCGGAAAGTTTCGTCACATCTTAGGGAGAGATAGGGAAAGTCAACAAATTTAAAGGTCTGCACAATGCTCCAAGGTCATTGAACTGAATAGGGTAATATGAAAGATACCGACATGGAGTGTCGCTTTTGTATGTAACTATTCTGTGACGATATGTTAAATTTTGTAAATTTGTAAGCAAAATGATGCAGAATCCTACATTTAATACACAAACAGTTATAGAAAATCTCGAACTTATTGTAAATGATATGAATTTAAAGGGTAGTAGCATCGGTCAAAGTTTTGAGAAGATTATTATTTCTCCAACGGATGTAATAAACCAAGTGGACATCGATCTTGTGTTTCTAGAAATTCGAAAGAGGAAAGAAACAAAAACGTTTGAATACGAGGCAAGAGATAAACTAATAAATGATACTAAACAATATTTTAAAATCAATTTCTTTTTCGCAATTTTAGACACCACTATAGCGTCAATTACAGAGAGATTAGTACAAATTAAAGAATAGAATGAAGATTTATTGAAATACAGCAAAGATATGTATATAAAACTTAGTAAAAATAAATATTCTAAAGTTCGGGATATTGATGGTATGGCTCTATTTGAGGAACTGAAATTTTATAATGCTTTGTAAAAAAAGGAGATGTCTCCACATGTTGGTTTGAATTATGAAATCGTAATAAAAGAATCTTTCCAAATTGAATTTGTGTTGTTTAATGTGGAAAGAATAATATCTTATCATAAATATGTTTTGAATTTAATTTTGTTTAATTTAACAAATATTGCATCATGGAATAGGGCGCTAATATTTAATTTATCTCTTAGTTTTACTATAGACCACGTTAGTGAGGTTAAGATTTACATTTAGCGCGAAACCCTAATTCAAATCTGAGTGTATGCATTTCTTATGGGAGTACATTTTCAATTCATGATATTAAAGCATTTTGACGATTCTTAACTATAACGTAGTATTTTTTTACATCCTAAAATATTACTCTTTGCTTTCCGTACAGAAAAAGTACAAATAAAAGAATAAATTAAGAAAAATTTGATTTTAAAGAAAGTAGTATCCCAAATAGTAACATATGTCGTTACTTGGTGCAGCAGGTTAAAAACGCCGCGTTAAAGTGACAGGTTCAACTGAATACTAAGACAGCTACGACATACGTTTTCAGAAATTTGCACCTACTGTTTAAATTGAAGTTTATTTAATAATACTGTGTTTTTTGGGTGTGTATATTACATTAGAAGATAGATAAAACATTAGAGATTAGTATTTATAAAGTTTAATAGGTAAGATTTGCATTTTATAATATTTTCTAGCAGTTTAAAGATAGCATATTTTTATTCCCATAAGAATAACATGGGCGTATAAATCGGCAGAGGCGAGTTAGGGTTTCAGTTTGAATTTGGCGCCACAAAATGACCGTTACACTAATGCAGTCTATAATTAAGTCGATGTACACATATGGTTTTGAGATTTTTGTGTGTATTATGTTGATTTGGTTATTCAATGAATAGGTAATATGTATTCGTATTTAATCATTTAAATGAATTTGCTTTGAGAAACAGCCTAGTGTTAATAGTAGTAAATATGGTAAAGACAAGCAAATGTTGGCAAATAGGTAACATAAATGAATGATTAGTAAATGAACGTTTACAAAATCTTCGTGAAGAGGGATTATAAAGTTGGAGGGTGTTTCTCCAAACAAACAAGAAGGGAACGGGTGGCGAATTGAGTAGTGCGACATTTCCGAATTGTCAAACTTCCACCTCAGCTGGTTAAATATTAACAAGTCTCGCAGACGTACTACATAATTCAGGTGCTTCTCACCAAGCTACACACGTACGATGCTTGGATGTCAGCCCTACGCACATCAATCATGTCACGAGAGTGGATTCAGCAGGAATTAATTAAATATCTAATCTGGGTAATGTACTCCGCTGTATATAAAACATTTATTCTGTCTTGCACAATACACCTACAGAATGAGAAAAAGGATAGTATTTCTTGGTTTCTCTGTTGTACATTCAATGGAATTGTAATTCTCATAAATTTCATGGCAGTTGACTATACTATATATACAACCTTAGTTGAGCAATAGGAAAAAAGTAATCATGAGAAAGAATTCAAAGTTTTTTATTGATCACAATAATCATTCACTCAGTTAACTGGAAGTAGTATGTCGAATAGGTATACTCTAAAAGCCATTAATTTTGAAGAAGGTAAAGAATTAAAATATTAAAATAATGTAATCTTTGGATCATATTATAAAGATCTTGTTTTATATCAGGTTTGTAATTTATGAACTATATTCTTTATTGGGCAATAATCCTATTCTATAGAAGGACATTATTTTATTTAATCGAATCATGAAATTCAGAACAAGTTATGTTACATTTACACAGACTTGTAATTCTTCTCGAATCAAACTAATTTCAAAATTTCAAAATTACTCTTTTCATCTACCCATTTCTCATTCAAGATAAAGACACAGAAGGAGAAGTTGTACATAAAACATTTGCAATGATCTTAGAAATACAGAGTGTCCGTTTTAAGAGGCTAACCATTGGGATCTCGAGAACCATAAGAGATAGGTATGAAGTCGGTGAAATAATGTCTCAAGTAGCAATCGGGCTACAAAAATTTTGAGGATTGCTATTAATTCCTCGTAAAGTAATGTCAAAAGAGAAACTTGAATGAATTAAAACAAGAAAGTTATAAGTCAAAAAGTAAAAAATCTAGTGAGCTATGAATTTTTTCGGGAAAACAAATAGATCATTGAAATGGCTAACTAAAGCGCCCCAATTAACCGACTACCTATATTTTACGATTCTCTAGATCCCAATGGTTAGTCTCTAAAACGGACACTATAGTATTATCTTTTTCTTTCAAATCTCCTGATAAGTAAATAACATTTAAGGTGGATTTATAATGACGCAACGCAAAAAGTAATGCAAACGCAATAGGTTATGTAAAAAGTTGAACGTTATGTTTGAGCTACAGATGATTTACTCGTATAGTGAAGTAAACAGTAACGTAAGGGACGCAACGCAAGAGTTGGTCAACTACCATTTTTCCGCATTGCATTACCTACAATTCTTTACTGCAGGCCAATCAGCATTTAGTATTTTGGATATTGTTTCGAGGTTGTTATCTGTCAACTACGTTAAATTGTATGAAATTACAATTAAATAAAATATTTAAATGGATAGAAATTCAATTCAATTAATTGAAATTAATGAAATAATAATAAAACCTTTACAAACTATGTATGATTTACAGATATCAAGTCGAAACAAAATGTTGAACATAGTGTACCCACATTCGGGTGTAACGAATTCGGGAGATTTTTCAGAGAATTTCGGTAGATGTTGGCAATTTTTGGTAGATTATTTTTTTATATTATGTTGCCTATATGTTATTTTTTACAATACAATTTATTTAAGTTATGTTTGTTACAGGAATTTTTCAAAACATTAAAATTACTTATTATAGTTTTTTTCCAAGACGATTTCTTTGTCTTGTTTTTGATAAGGACTTTACCAAGGAATTTTTACAGAATAGCCGTTGCAAAATTATCGAGAATTCGGCAATTTCCGAGTAACGATTATTCAATTTGCCAATAGAGGGATGAGGAGCCTATTAAGCGATTACTACTAAAAACTAAACAAGTATGTATTTTATTTTGACGAAATTTTCCTATGACTAGCTTTAATTCTGAAATTTATTTTGAGCAAATAATTCGGTAGAAATCAATGTCTTTCAGTATATCGGTAGAATGAAGAGGAAATCGGTAGATCTACCGAAAAATCGGTATAGGTGGCAACACTAGTTGCATTTCAGTTGTATAAATTGTGGCACACCATCTGATTGTTTACCAGTAAGAATATATGCCTTTAATATAAATGGCCTAGTCTCCTTTACTTTATTTCATACTTTACTGGAATTGCGTTACTTCTTGCGTTGCGTCATTATAATCCAGCTTTAGTGTTCCTAAATTTTACTACTCTTGGTTAGTGAGACTTTCCCGTCAGGAATATTTTTATTTCCCGGAAAAATTCTCGGGTGTTTCCCTAAACACGTTTCCCGGAACAAATCAGGATTCCATTTTAGAATTTTCCGGAAATATATGAAAAAATCCCGGAAACAAGTAAGGAAATGCCCGGGAAGAAGGAAAATTCCCGATAATAAATTTAACTTTATCAACGTTTTCTAACCAGTCCCGACTAATTTCTAACAATGTTAATATTCTAATAACTTTATAACTATGAATGGAAAACGAAAAAAAAAAATTTAATTCTTTATCATTTTACTACAGTAACATCACCATTTGTAATATTTTTAGTGTTAATAAAGATTATGACATAATCGTTATTTCATTTTCTTTAATTTTTATGATGTAATGATTTGTAGGAGGAAATTTACAGTTAATTTTTCCCCAGGAATTTCCCGGAAAATATCCCTAGAAATTCTTCAGAAAATTCCCCAAAAACTTCCCTGGAAAATTTTCGAAATATTCATTCCCGAAAATTTACCTATCACTCCTCGTACTACTCTTACTACATGTTCGTTGCGGACCTCTGCAATTGGTGCGTGGTGCAACGTTGATTATTTAGAAAGGGACATGGGCGGATAATTGAGGTGTTGTGCGCACATGTGTGCATAGGGCGCAAACCATCCGTCATTGCGCGTAGACATCAATCATGTCGCGGAGTTGCTCGCTGTACATTCCACCCACTCCGACACCTGCATCGTACAGCCGCCTTCACTCCATCACTTCACCTGTGATTAGATTTTTTGTTTTTGCTACTTTGGCTTCTATATTATGATGTCAAGTATGGTATGATATTTCAAATGGATTTTCAGACGGCTGCAATTTATCTTTCAAACAAATATCCTTCAAGCTAAAATAAATTATACCAAACGTAAAATATATGATCATATAAAATTCCTACAGTTTTATGCTTTGATGTAACAAACCAGAAAATTAAATGTGCAACAGAGGGAGATAATACTTTGCTTATACCTGATTATTATTTCCATTTGTGTACCATTTAAAATCAGATAAATAATTTCAATTTAGGATAATAAAGACAATATTTTCCTTTTATCTAATTATATTTTTATATTACTGTTTTCAAATATGTCTGACTTCAAGTCCAAGGAAACTAATCGGATAGGCAGACTGAATTTAAGGAACTATAGTAACTACCATTGTAAAGTTGCTCAAATTTTTCTTCACTGAAAATGGATATCACTGAAGAAAATATCAAAACATCATATGTAATGTTTGTTTTAATTTGTCAAAAATTTTAGCAACTTTTAGGAATAAAACCAAATTTATAGTTACGTGAAATAAGAATTACAAATGATTTAATACATAATAAAAGTAAAACTTTTTCTTTATTAGTTCTTTTGGTTTTTAATAAAATATTTGGAAAAAATAACTACAAATAAAACATATAACTTATTCGAAAAAATATAATTTAGATATTTTTTTCTACAACCACTATGGAAAGTAGCACTTTTCTCACTCTTTATAAAGCTTGAAAGTTGCGTATTTCCCACAATGTTGAGTTCTAAAAGTGTGAAAAATCATTTCTCACAGCAATTGCCAACACGCTTGCGTGAAGGTACTCTTTTATGTCAAATAGCTTTTGTACATCTATTTTTATTCTGTAATGTTTAGCAGAGTGGTTATAGAAAAAGTATAGTGTGTCACCTACTTTCCACCTCGTATGAAATAGGCACTAGTTGCACGATATACTATTTCATCAATATGTGTATTGAATCTTAGATTTATTTTGTGGGTAGAAGATTTAATTGAATGGTCGATAAAAAGGTTAGGGTAACAAATTTCTGGAAATCAGTCAATTTTGGCAACTTTTCCAGAAATTTATTACCCTATCTTATTTTTTCTATTGTATCAATTATTTTGAATTTGATTTGTTAACAATATTATCGTTATTATGCATACCAAAATTTTAATTTAATTTTTGAAGTTATGGAAATGAGTTTTGTGGTGACAACAGTATTCAATTACATATTGACATTTTCACATGAAGTAGGTGAAAATATTCCATGCATACTATCAACGTTGCAATGTGTGCAATAATTATTATTCATAATTAGACAGATTGCATTGAATAGTGTGATAGACCGCATACCAGCGACTATCGTTCATTTATTTCCATTAACGTCACATGACACAAGCCACAGCTGCGGACCTGACAAACACGCACCGACGCTCGCCAAACCGATAGGCATTTGTTTTAATATCGCCAATCACACCGTTTCGTCCACAACACATGTAGCTGACATCCCTGATAAACTTGAATCTTTCACGCGACTGAAAAAAATACTCGAACTAGTGCATTGCATTCAATGCCAAACATACGGATATTTCAAGTTATATTTGTGTTTATAAACTGCACGTTCTTTCAGTTTCAAAACGGAATATGAAACACAGATGAACAGGTTGGCAGGTATACAATATTCGGAACGACGTAAAAACTACGCAATATTGTCATGTAGGATTATAATGGAAAATTAACTGTCAATTTTGCTAGAATTTAAACCCATCCAAAATGAAATATAATACATATTTACCGAAATGAAATGTCAACAGGCACTGGATAATTCCAGTTACCTGTTTGCTGTTTCCTGTTGCATTGAAATATGTGTAGTTTGTAATGATTAATGTTGAATTCCAAATACCTAACGTTTTTTCTGTATTTGGAAATTCAGTGAAATATATACAAAAATAATTGACAATGTGCATACCGCATATTTTATTAAATTGTAAACATATTTTTCATTCCAACTAAACATCAAAATAAATACTCTTCTGCTCTCTCTATTAATTTGTATATTAAAGTAAAAATCTGTTTAACCCAATATTAATAAAATCTTTCAATGCAACTACTTGACAATCTGAGTACCAATGTATATTAAAAAAATGTAATAACTCTACAACATGATAATTCCCAAAAAAAAATTATCTACAGCTAATTCTCCTTACCAAGAGAATAGAGTTTTGAAGTAAATCACAGCCAAATCATTTTACTGTTGGGCTGACAATAATTTTTGAGTATGTATTTAAATATTAGAATATTTTGAAGAGTCAACCGTCTATTGCTATTTTATTGGCGACGTCATCATTAAAATTATTTCAAAACTGAAGCTTGGTGGTCTCATCTTACCATTACTTTTTAATTGAAGCACTCGCATCATTCAAAAGGCAGCGCGTCGTATCAGACAAGTGTAGTTAATAATTGCACAATGTTGCCAAGTCAGATAAACACCGACGTTTTTGAATATAAATATAAAATTGACAAGACCAACTGAAAAATATACCATACTTGGTCTTAAGGAAAAATTAAAATATTTTTGGAACGTGAAATGAAAATTATATAACGCCCTGAATTATTTGCTTCATAAATTTAATTTTAGATAACTGTAGTTATTTCTTGTGTTCTAATAAAGGGTTGTAAAAAAACTTGCGGTAGTGCTTCAAACCACCACTAGGACAAGTGCAAGTTTAGGTAGATATTTAAAAAACGAATTGTCTTTGCCACCATATTGCTTAATTTTTAATGAGCATATTATGCTTTTTTGTAAATGTTTATTTTTTTTTTTTCGTATTTATTTTACTTTAATAAATTTTCCTTTATTTCGTAAAACCTTGTCTGCAATGAAAATTTTCTGTCCTAAATAAGGTAAAACCCTTCAGGATATACTTATTTAAATACTATTATCGTTACGAACAAATAATAATACCATCTTTCTAGGATTATTATGAAATATAATATTAGGACAGCGACTTTGGCTTTGTATGACTTCTTATTTATTTATACTGTGCAAAAATAGTTTACCTAAGTATATATTTAAATATTCTAAGCAGAAACTTTGCATTACGTTTTTAAATATTTAAATAGCTTTTGTATTTTTATTGGTTGTATGCAGTTTGAAAAGGTAGTTTGTATATTCCTGTTATTACTATTTATTTTCTAGAGCAGACCTTTAATGTTAACACAATAGCAAATGTAGTAGTTTTCTAGAAGTTCTATTCTGAAAGTAGGATGTAAGTTGCAAGCCCAATAATTTTCAATTTCAATTTCAGCACTCTGTATACAGAACATATGTAGTGCAGAAAATTGCTACTTAATGCAGTTTATAGTTTTAATATTCTAGAACTGCTCCCATCTTCCCAGCAAATCTTGTTTTTTTGTCTATTCCGAAAGCAATATTTGCAAAGAAGCCAAATTTCATTTGAAACAATATTGTGGGTTGCAACATGAATTCCAGGGTGATGTAAGAACGGGATGGGGAGACAAAACAAAAGAGAGCCGGCAAGGAAGTCCTCTGAACCCAACGCCCCAGTTTCTCCTTCCTGCGTTCCTTGCGTCATAAACACATGTAAGTGCGTGTTTCGGATACACCACACAACACTAGCTCGTCCGGTGCGAACATGTCCTTTTTATTGAAAATTTTCCCACATGGAACTGCAGATTTTCAAAACAAACAAGTTTTATGCTTTCCATTTCTCTGTATCTCGTTTACGACGTTTTTACATGTAAATTTTGTTATTTTTTAAGCCTATCAGTAACAAATAATGCAGACTTGCATAGAAAAAAAAAATATTTTTTAAGAGTGTAGTAGAATTTTAAAAATGTTATAAAATAGCATTTATAATGAAAAACAATACATATTGTAAAGAATAAGTAAAAATTTGACGAAATAACAAATAAAACTATGTTTGAACCCCTTTATAACGATATCGCTTCCAGCGACAAACTAGTTATATCGTCGAAATTGTGACCAATTGTTTCAAAGCCCACATGCGCTAACGATACGTATTTTACTTTTATAGGTATTTTATTTTACTGTAAGACATTTCAAAGCACATTTAACAAAAAAAATCACACAGTAGTCAAAAATTTTCTGCATTATAAATTGAAAATAATATACCAGTGGAGTCGTTTTACCGACGATGTTAAACATATTTTGTAGTTCTTAAAAGTATTGCCATAATGTAACATTACCCACACGCTTTTCCCCCCATTTTTTCGTAAATGTAGGAGGCTTAATAACAATTGCAGAAAAAGTGATTTAAATCTATGTTTTTTTTTTAATTAATGTGATTTAAATCAAGTGATTAATATCATGTCATGATGAATCTGATAATGTTTCTATAGTTTTTATGATTTTTGTGATCTTGTTTTGTCAGTATCATTAATTTTTATTATTAACGAGCTATTAGTATTTTTATAGGGACCATTAAGTACATACCCTATGTGTTCCTTTAATATGCCTGTAAAAAATAAATTAATTAAAAGTGTAGTTAATGAAATAGTTAAATTTAATTCGCGTCAATCTGAAGGTAGACGAAGTAACTTACGAAAACTAGTTTTAATTTATTGAAATTATTGCAGGTGTATATTTTATATCAACTTCTACTAAGGGGATTGTTTTATACAGCTTTCCCCTAGTTCATAATAAGCGCGCATCCCATTAAACAGGTAGTAAATATTACAATGACTAATTATCATAAAGGATGATTTTAGGCTAATTAGGACAAGAATTAGAGTACCTGATGTTATAAATGGAGAGTGATTTTCATCTAATTAAATAAAGACAAGAATTAGAGTACTTTACAGTGAGTACCCTAATACAGATTGTAAACATTATAGTGACTGGTATATAAGTAGCGTGACTTCGAATTAATTACAAAATTAGAGTAGGATTATTATACTTTGATTAAGCACTCCTTTTCATAGATAGGAAACAATAATGACTAGTTTTAACGGAGGTGGTTTAACTTTAGAGCAACAATTATAGTTTTTTACAATATTTTATTAACTAACTAAATTCTCATCATCAGTATACTTTGTTTGTTGTAAATTTCATAAAATAAATAAAAATATAGCTTCTAAAGTAATTATTTGTGAAATATTGTCCTAGAAAGTAAATTTGCATTATGTTTGAAAATTTATATGCATCGCTTTATTTATCAGACATTAATAAGAAAAGAAACATAAAATGGATATTTCAAAGAAACAAATATAATATGAAAATGAAATTATGCGTTCGAAAGCATTACATGGTGTGGTGTCTCATACCATCTCATCCTTCTAAAATAAAATAATTTATATTCTTTACGGAGAGAAACATAACGCTCTGAAACCTCCCGGGAGCGAGTGTTTTTCTCAAGGAAAATGCAAAACCGGCCGAGTAATGTAATGTATACATTTCTGTGTAAAATGCTAGATTGAGTTCGTGTTGGTATATACGACCTGAATTTTGAATTCATTCTCCCAGGTGATATAAAAACAGGCCTAATCCTAATCTAAACTAAATATGCTAATAAAGTGCTCGGATTATCCACTCTGAATGGAAATAACAGAAAAACTCCGCAGGAAAATGCTAAAAATAAGCTGCTCGTATCAATAATATCCTAGAATAGATGGAAGCGGGACAGAATACAAAACAAAGTATTAAACAATTCAAACTGAATTGCAATTTACATTAATGAATTTTCACTTTCGTTGCGATGTGCTGTGCTTTATAAGCTGCTAAAAGCAATGTTCAACATTGAGAGTACACAAAGGAATATTATCTACTATTTATCACAACAATGGAAAGTTTTTGCTGAATATTAAATGTGAAGTGAAATGAAATTAAGGTTATCTGAATAATTTTATTATTTTAACTCAATTCTGAATAGAAATTGTGTTACTGAAGTATTTTCCAAAATGGTAATGCTAGTAATTTGATTACCAAGTAACAAATGATTCCATTAGATAAACAACGAAAAATAATACAATTATATCGGTTTTTTTATGATATAATAATCTATTGTCATCGAATAGGGCTAAAATTCATAACAAAACACTTTAAGTGCAAGTGTGTTAGGTATCAATTTCCGTGCTTGTTTCGCTATTTGAGTGCCTGTCTGCGGCATAATATTTTAATAGTAACAGTAATAAAGCCCTTAAAATTGGTGTGAGTTACACCCATCAAAATATCACCAATAAATTCCTTGCATCAATGTACCCTCGTACACAAATTTTCATTTTGAATTTCCAATTAATAAACCCACAATTACAGATTGAATAGCAGCCAATAGGAATCCGTATGACCGGCAATAATGCTCGTCTCAGGATATACCGGGAATCCTGAGACGCTAGCACTCAGTCCCATTCTGCGGGGCACCGGGGCGATAGTAGGCCTTCTGGCCTCCGCCTCGCCTGGTGGTTGGATAGACCGCTTTCCAGTGCATCTGATGCCGTGAAGGTAATCTAGTTCAATTGGAGCATGCTTTAGCGTGTGCTCTAATTCTTGGCTTGCTGAAACCAGAGCATATTCTGGAGCAAAGAAGTTCTGGATTGAGCTCCAGTTTTAGTTGGCCCAATTTAATGTAAATATTCAAAATGATCTGATTCTTTGCCTACTAAAACTAGAGCACATTCTGAAACAATTTTAACTTCTCTGGATCGTGTTCTGATTTCAGTGGGTCGGGAATTAGACCACTCAGGAGTGTTTGCTCTAATTCTAGGTCTGCTGAAATTAGAACACATTCTGGAATAGATCTGGCTGCTCTGAATTGTGCTCTGGTTTCAATGGGTCAAGAATTCGAGTAGTCTAAAGTGTTTGCTCTAGTATTTCTTTTTTCTTATATGTTTTCATGTTGGTAATTATAACAAATTTTGCCCCCAAGAAAATTTGGAAAAGTCGGCGCCCGTGGTGTGCAGCATTTATAAAATGAGTTTTCTTTTACTGTGTTACCTAAACACTTCTGACATTTTTCTTCATATTTATTTTATGTGCAATAAAAAGAGGTTAGGATTCCACACATTACATGAGTGAGAGAATGAAAGCATACAACACGGAAAGCAGTTTCGATTTGAAACAATTTAAAATGTAAAGGTTATTGTGCTCGGTACATGTGATTACTCCGCTTTGTTATGTAAATCCGAATGTGAGATCCACAATAAATCCAATGCGTTCGCATGTGCGATCGTCAAATCAGTTACCCCTTGAACCAATTCCCTGACACTAAACAAGTTCAGGGCAACAGAAACAAGACAAGTACGAGTAATATCGAACGATTCGAGCTCGCTACGCCGAACAAAAGGAAAAATAAATAGCGCCATCAGACGTGCCGTTACACAGACAATGCTACGTCTCCGTTAAGACGGAGAAGAAGATATTTTATAAATTGGCCTCGTTTGGTAGCAAATCGGGCTCGGGGCAGCGCGCTATGCGTCTTGTCTCGCCCGGAAGACTGATATCGCTTCGCGAGTCCCGGTCGGACCGCGTCGGCCAAGCAAATTACCCCACATCGCACTTTCTACACAACCAGTATATCCATTCCTGCAGTTTCTATTTCATTCATACGGTTCTCTACAATAACTCATCGCATTTATTACTACATTTCACTGGCATTCAGTTTGTTACGACCCTGTTTACCATCTTGTTTGTGGTTCAGCATTTCTTCTTAGGACTCTGATTATGATACCAGCATCTAGACGTTGATAGCTTGGTCATAAAAATTAAAAGTTGTGACGCCAGATATCGATGAGATAATAATTCATAAAGTAATATTTAAATTGTAAGAGAATCATGCTAGGATGATTTACCTAGATTTGATGACACACATATGTATTTAGAATTAATGTTTATTAACATTGGTCCTTATTCAGCTCTTGTTTTTATCTCCTTCTTTAGCTAGAGACGGTCGCTATGTTTAAGAAAGTGTTAACTATAATCATATTCAGCAACCTTCTCTAAGCTTTCTTGGTAACATATATTTCTTATTGGGTTATTAACAACAAAAAATTCGCGTATATATGTATACTATATCATCAATATCACGTATAATTTTTGCCATTTTTATGACTAAACAAGAATTAAGAGAAGGCTCCTGTCATCTGTACGGAGCTAGCCTAAAAAAGGTGCTTCATTACCGCTAATCATGGCAGGTGAAGACGAAATCTTCGTGAAGCATCTTTAAATTACCTACTGAAGCTTCTTTAACGTTAGAGACGAGAGCAGAATGCGGACCATTGTTATTAATAAAATAAGAAATTAACATACCTACATGAAATATAAAAACAATTAAATTTGACTAAAACAATATTGTTTAGCCGTTGGTCTAAACATTATAGGAACAACCCGTTTGGTTTTTCATAACCTCGATCAGAGCTTATTGTTTTGATGTTTTGAATTCATCAGACAAAGGAACACGACAAAATATGCAGTTTTCTAGGACTGAGCGGAAATCATCCTCTGTCCCTCTTACCATATTTTGTAAAAATTAATCTCTTTTTGAACAATTCAACATCAACTGTCCATAAGCTCAGTGATGGGACTCAGCCGTATCGTCTGGCGATCGAACGACGTAAAAATGAGATTACTCTATCATTTTATTAAAATACTACAAGTACCAAAATGCTAGAATGACGACATTTTTACGTCTAGCGGTCGCCAGGCGATACGACAGAGTGCCAGCACAGATCAACCGCAACATATGGAAACCGTTTCACAGTGTTGTAAGATACGTATCTCAATCAAGTTTACATCTTTGTCTCAGTTCGGTAGTAGTCAGTACAACATAACATAATGTAGTTAGTTTAGTTTAGTTTAGTCTCAGTTTATTAATATTCTTAGGCCGTTAGGCA
This sequence comes from Stenolophus ochropezus, assembly GCA_035578165.1. Taxonomy (NCBI): domain Eukaryota; kingdom Metazoa; phylum Arthropoda; class Insecta; order Coleoptera; family Carabidae; genus Stenolophus; species Stenolophus ochropezus. The sequence goes on from JAQOWZ010000009.1 coordinate 6,696,647, forward strand.
CTAGAAAATGTCAATGATAAATTAGTTTAGATATTAATTCAATTCAGGCGTCTGAAATGATGAAATGACATCAAATCGAAGTTTCGTGCCATCTCATCTCATATATTGGCAACAATGATTGTATTAAATTCAAGGATTGATTTAATAAGGTGTTGCAGGTTTTTTCATTTTTAGCTTTAATCAATAGAATTAATAATAAATATTAGACCCGTATTTTTATTTTTCCCCAAATAATAATGAAATAATATTTTTAATAATGAAAAAACTGCTATTAAAAGTGATATCCTTCAAAACGCGGCTGAAATACTTCACTTCATCCCTTGTCCAGTGACCTATCTAGGTTATTACTTAATTTTACTTCGTTTCAAACGTCAAATAAAATATTTTTACTTCGAAATTGACAAATTAAATAATTTTCTGCAAATATAGTGGCACACAAAAGCCTAACAATACTTTAAATTACAGACTGTCCCCTTTACCAACTTTTAAACGAGCCAAGCCACAATATTTGCGATCTGACATCTACACATGGATAACTTCACACCAGAACCTACGGACGTGATAATATTTTTATGATACTTTATAACGATAATATATAACATAAAATGAAAATAAAGAAAGAATTACATTATACTCAGCAAGACATTAGACATTATAGGTTTCATTTAAACAAAAAAGGTTCACTTATTTTTTTTTCATATAATAGTTCTCTGTCATAAATATAAATTAGTAGATTTATGTAAATATGTATACCTCTTATGCTATCTTTTGGATAGCAAGAGACTCAATTAGTTCTCGTGTTTTGATTTGAATTGAATAGAGTTTGAGATCCGAGAGTTGATTCCCAGTTTCCTAAACTATGTAGTTAATGAAATAAAATACCGTCGAACGAATTATCATGACCCAGATATTAGATGAAATATAAATTTAATCCATAAGGCTGATTAGAAGTTATTGGAAAATGAGTGAGAAGACAGTATTATAGAAAGAAATCAATTACTTCCAAAAAATTAAAAAAGAAACCATAAATCACAAGTAACTTAATTAAATTTTGCTAAGAAATTCATAATGGCATTAGTTCACACATGACAAAGTAATAAATTTCCCCAAGAAGACAACATTAATATCTCGCAGATAGAATCACAACATTCCAATGTTTGTTTCTCTATCACATATCATCCGTTTCCGGGCGGCTAACATCCTTCACTTCCGGCTAGGTCCCTTATCAAGGATTAAACATTATTAATCATTATTCCTGCGACCGCGTTCCTTACCAACTGTCAGCATCTTGTGCCAAGGTACGTAATGAAATATGTCTGATTATCTGATACAGGGAAACACATACGTCATCTCCTGAAACGGCTGAAATGGAATTTGCGGGCGCAGATAGAAATGGTTGAAGTAGAATAATCCGTGAAATATATTTAACTGCTAACGAAAACCAACAAAAAAGTAATTACATTTTGAGAGCCAAAAATCTAATGTGTTGTTTAATATATTACCTACTGGTATTAGGCTTTTAATGGGGCAGTTAAGCTTAATAAAATTGTGACAATTAATTACAAAACAGCGAAAATGTATGCTTTAAAATGTGCAATGTCCTTTTTTGTTGTTTTTATGGGTATCTCGCTAGAGAAAACTGATTGTATGTTGGACATAAATTTTTATCTCGCTTTTGACGTTTCACAATGAAAAAATGTTACAAGAAACATTTTTTATTTAGATATAAAAACATAACGTTGTTAATTTTCATTTTAACATTTTTAGCGCTACGACTCATAATTTCAGACGTTATATGAGACTTCGTTGCTAAAATCGGCAACGCTAAATATCATCACATTGCATTTTCGTTAGTGAGGGTGAGATGGACCACTTTTTGGAATGATATTAAAAAACAAAATTTATTTATAACACCATATAATCTAGGCTTACTTAAAAGAAAAAAAGAAAAAAAATAATCTATGATCTGAAATCTACAAAAAATATTTTGATTTTTTCATGCATCCCGCGCATTCGTTTTCATAATCCTCAGCTTCTTCTCCTTTCTATATGCGATTTTTTTTTCCTGTTTACCGGATGAATTGATCTTTTTAACAATAAAAATCCTCTAGTCCATTTCCACCTCAGCATAGGTGGTCCATCTGTCCTCAGAGCAGAGGTTAAATGGACCAATAATTACATATGATTGTGTAGAAATAGAATCACATTTTAAGGTTACGTTAAGATTTGTGCAGATATTTATAAAGTATATACATAAATAAGTAGTTTATACCTAACGAAAAAGTAATTTATTTATTGTCTATATAAGGCACAAATTTTTATTTGCAATTTTTTTAAGTAAATCTTGGATTATTCATTGTTGATTGCATTAATTTTCAAGCGGATACTTACACTGTCTCTAAACAACAAAATTAAGATTCTCTATGAGAGATATAACTCTAATGTACTTTTAAGAGCAAAAGTCTATTTCTCCTACCGATTCATCTCTTCTTCAGTTACCCTACATTGTTAAGGTGTCTACCGATGATCAAGATTTATTAATTTTTATAACTCCATCTTACCAGAAAAAAAAACTGTGTAATTTATGAGTACTGAGTAATTTATGAGTACCTATATAAAAATAATTTCAACATGTAAATTTAACAAAAAAAAAACAAATTCTTTGGTAAAACCATCAGTAGAGAAAAGGTAAAAAATATAAGGTTTTAATTAAACGAGTAACTAGCCACTTTAAAATTCCGTTTGATTATCCTGTCTCCGCGAAATTAGAAAAGTACATTAAGTTTTTGCTGTGCGTTTGATGAATTGAATGGGACTAATTCGCGTGTGTGAGATAGGAGCGAACAAAGTGCAGACATATGGTCAAGGAAGTGGGCAGCGAGACGTATTAAGCCCTTGGAGAGAAAAATGTAGTTCGCAGCGGTTTTTTGCTAATTCCTTGCGCGGCCCAGTTCGGCCGGACTGTCACTATATTTTTACCCACTGACGTTTATGGTTCTGTTTGCGGACATGACTTGGATAAGATACTCCCTGCTCGTATTTTAACTCTTTTCGACGGCTGTTCAAAACTAATTTATTGTTTCGAGATGGGAAGAAATTTCCCCTCTTCTACTGACCTATATTCTTAACAAGGAAAACGTAATACTTGTCCGGGTATTTTCAAATTACTTAATTGATATTTCAGATAAAAACCAGTTGCACATTATTTATGATTATGATTAATATTTATTTATCATGAAATCATTTAAGAAACTTATAATTTTTGATCATATTAATAAAAACGAAATAAACAATGGAGCTTTTATTTTCATAGGAGAACATTTTGCGAGAAATTCTTTCAAATATCAATTTGACTTGTTACTACAGTTAATTTTGTAATGAAATAATGGAAATAATATTTTATAATAAAAAAAATCCCGTCCTAAGTTGAAAGATACATTTTTCTGATGTCGAATTTAGACAGAGATTTTCACTTAAATATTTAGGTCTCTCTTCAATTTTCTTAAGCAAACTAAGGTTGAAATTTGTATTTTATTAACAATAAAATAAAAGGACGTATTCATCTGGAAATGTGAAGATACGACATTTTCCTTAGAATATTTGTGTGCAATAAAATGCGATATGGTATATTATATTGTTTAAAATATTATTATTTTAATAACTAATTGTCTTTCTAATTATTTCTAAAAAAACTATTAATACAAATTTTGATTAGTATTAATTTAGTTTTAGATTTATATTAATATTCTTTTGTTAATTGTTAAGTTCAACATTAATAAGTTAAATAGGTATATCAAAACTAAAAATTTTAAGTTTCGACGTTTTGACTTACAACAACAGGAAATACATGTTAAATATAAGAGATATATTAAAACTAGTTTTGTTGTCTAGATCTAGTCTTTTTACACTCTTGTCTTGTCTTGTTTAGATTATCAAGACAAGACTGGCAAAAGTCTTGTCCTGAAATTTCAAAACAAGACAAGACATTATGATTCTAGATCAAGACGAGAAAATTCTAAATAATTTTCAATAATCCAGGTTAACTTAAAATTAATTTTTTCGAAATATAAATACATAATGTGAAAGTTAATGTAGAGTCTTGAAACAATCTAGAATCTTGAAACTAGACAAGAATTTTTAATATAGATTTAAACTTAGTCATGTTTTGTCTAAATTGGAAACTCTAATAAAAGCAAAGTTAAGTATATATATTTATGAATTGGTTTTAATGTCCTCGTTAAAGTTAGAGACTTGTTTAACAAACCGTGTATTTATGTAACTTGTGAATAGAGTATTTATCGCAACTAATTTTGTCCTGTGACATCAAAAGGAAATCTATACAGGTTTAATCTTTTCAGTGCTATTGCGAAGTTCATGTATATCAATTTTACCGTATTCATTACAGGTCAGAAGTTCGAAGTTTCGTAGTTTATATTTAGGAATTTCCCACTGAATTTACAAACTTGTAAAGGACTTAGAGTGGTCAGTTGATTCGGTTCAATAAATATTACATTTATCAATAGAATCAATATGATAGTTTACACAATTTTTTTAAAGTAAATAAATGTTTTTTTGATTATACTCACTGCTTACTAAATTCTGTTAAAAATTCTTTATAAGATTATAATTTTACTCAATAATGGTTCATAAATATGTAGAGTAAAGTATTAATCAATATTTTACTTCTGGTAAACAGTTATTTATACTTTAATATTTGGTATCATTATGTTCTGAAACAAATATAGAGTTCATTACATTATTTATAAAATGTAATAATCATTACCCTTTTATATTAGATTCGATGTTTTATGATTATTGTTATGACAAAAATAAATGAAAATGCAAAATATAAAACATTGTTTTATGCATATTTCATAATGTAATATAGAACCTACTAGATAATGAGCTAAGTGTATTATGTTAGTGGAAAAGAGACTTGATCAGTCATAAAAATATTTACGATAACAGCTTATGATTAAATCTGATAAAGTTATAATAAAAAAGTAAATCACTTATGAAGTATTAGTTCAAAATGATAGTGGTTCCAGTTATTTTGACAGGTTTTGCAAGTTTATTAATTTATTGCTACTGGAAACAAACATGGAGCCCTACGGCAAAGTTATTAAACCAGTTTCCGCAAGTTGGGCCTATGACGCCAATATTAGGACACCTAAATTTACTTAGCACACACCCAGGTAATGTTTAAGTTTAGTTAGTTGTTCTTTGCATGTCAAATTGTAAGTATACATTGTATCATTTATATATTATGTTTACAAACAATATTATTTTATCCAAACAATTAGATACTTGTAACAGGGGCATAACTAGACTTTATTTTTTTTCTGAGACTTTAAAAAAATTCTATTAATATCTTGAATAAAAGTCAATAGAATTTAATCGCATTTTATAGAGACAAACCTACAGATTAAGGGGGATTTTCCAAAATTTTCAACATAATTTTTTAATTTTATCCTGAAAAAATAATAATTGATCGATTTGTGCTTGAAAAAGATCGTAGAATAGTTTTTATACTGTAAATGAAATCTGAATATGTATGACATCAAATTGACTTTTTTTAAAATTAGTAATACTATAGTTAGTATATAACTTATGTATGTACTTCTTATGTATGTAATACAACATTTTTCGTTTCTTATTGCTTTATTAAGCAAATATATTTTTTTAATGCTAAATGTTTATTAAAATAAATTATAACACATGTTTTTTTAACATAAAGCACCCCCAGTAGTGTTTTACCTATTGAGTATAAAGTACTATTGAGTACTATTTTTGTATGACCCTCGTGATTCTGACATAAATATTAAAGAAACTAGCGAATGATCACCTAGGCTGATCGTTCCCTAAGCATCCGGCATTGGGCAACTATTTTACTAGTGTTAACGAAATAAGAAAATACTTATTTCATTATAAATTCCACTTGTTCTCACAATGTATGGAAATATTTAATTGCATATATGAATAATAATGTTCATTATAAATAAAATGTGGTTAAATTTTGTTTACATTTAGTGCGTTAATTAATAATTTACTGATAATTACAATAATAACAATTACAATTGAAGGTTATATTACACTATCTTGTAAGATTAATAGACAATTTCAAGTACATATTCACTAAGTAAGTGACATTGATTATTTGATAAGAATAAAAAACAAATAAATATTTATAATAATGTTGTAGGACGTTATATCTGATAAAAATGTTTATTGTATTGATTTAGACAGACAATTTTTAAAATGATTAATGCTTAGTTCCCAGCTAAGAATAATATGAAAAGAAATATTTGAAAATTTATATTGTCTTTTTATTTTCCTCTATTTCTACAATTTGTTGTTAAAACTAAAATTATTTATGTTTTCAGAAACCCTATTTAAACAAATTCGACATTTCTTAAATAAATGCGACAGAACAATTGGTGGTTGGGGTGTCATATTTGGAACTATTCATATAAAAACAGCGGACGATGCAGAAGTATAATTATTTTTAATGTTAATAATATAAATAAAAGTACACTTATTTTTATAGATTATTTTATCAAATCCAAATTATAATAGAAAGGGTTTGATTTACAAAGCACTAAGACCTTGGCTAGGAACTGGTCTCTTGACTAGTAGAGGTATAATATTATAATTTAATATAATTATTACTAAAAATGAAACTCAACAATAATTTAAGGAGCGAAATGGCATCATCGAAGAAAAATGTTAACTCCAGCTTTTCATTACAATGTACTTAAAATGTATGTTGATACATTTGGACAACAGTCGCAAATATTGGTAGAGAGGTTAAAAGATGAGTGTGACAAAACTGAAACTAACATAATACCAATTATAACAGATGTAACCTTTTCTACAATATGTGGTATATTTGACAAATAAATAAAAATATATTTGTTACAGTCATTTATTTTTAGAAACTGCAATGGGATTAAAAATAGACCTAAACGATTTTAAGATAAGAAGATATTTTGAAGCGTTACACGGGTAATTAATTAAATGATATTTAGACTTAGTTTGTATAATACACATGCAATAGTAGCTATTTATGTAATAAGTAAGATAACAAAGGTGGTTATTTAACGTATGCGAAAGTTAGAAAACAAGACGCAGGCGATTTTTGTAAGAGCAGAAGTTAAATAACCACCCAGTTTCCTTACGTGCTTCGTACAATATTTTTTCTACTTTCGTTTGATAAGTACAAAAAAATTCGAAATTACGAATATTTGATCATTTGATGACATTTGCAAAATAAACAAAAAAGACAATACCAAAAACTCCTTTTGTGCATTATTAAGTTACTAGTATAAAATTGTTACTTAAAGACAGTTAAACGATATACATAAAGTTGTCATTTAAGTTTTTTTAATTCTATTTTTGCACTTGTTAATATTTCTGTATATGCCTATTTTCAAATTTATTCTAACTGAAATTAATGAAATAAATTAAACGGAAATATAAAAAATATTTTATCATCTCCAAAAATCTGAGATAGCTTTGCTACAATACGTGATGTTAAATAAAATTATAGACTCTTTTGTAAAATTATACATTTTTAGTTTAGCACAACTAATTATCAAAGTTTTACTATCGTCTCCTTTGTTAATGATTCCTCCATTAAGATTTTTTTCCATAACATGTTGGAAGATACAAGGTGTTATCAATAAATTGCATGCATTCTCAAGAAAAGTAATACAAAAAAGACAGGAAACTTTTGACGAGTCTATAATAACCAATTTGGAAGTAGAATCTAAAACAAGGAAAAATTTAGCAATGTTGGATCTTCTTATTTACGCTCAGCGACACTTGGGAGAAATAGATGATAATGGAATTAGAGAAGAAGTCGACACATTTGTTTTTGAGGTATTATTTTAACTTCCTTACTTCCAATATGTTCAGAAAGAAGATAATGTAGTATGGAACGACTTTGCAGTACTATAATACGATATCTACATTGTTTTTCAAATACAAGTATAATCTAATCTATCCTAACATAACGGAACATTATACAGTTTGTTTCCTTGGGTTTCCAATAAAATTTTATATGTTCTAGGGGTTATATTGAATCATAAAATTTAATCCTACTTCGTTTTCTAGAACGAAAGTAAATATATTTCATTAAAAATCAAACAAATAAACTATTTTTTATACTTTGCGGAAACAATTGCTCCATTGTTATATCGAAACGGTTTAATAATATCGGATATTATTAAACAATTTTTAGTATTTTTTTTTTACAAAATTGGTTCTTCTATGTTCTGCGCCCCATGGTAAAGGTCAAATTGATAACCTTAAATATGGTGTCAAACCAAAAAGAATTGATCAAGAAAACGTTACTCCCAAGAGAATTTTATTTTAATAACGTGAAACCGGCAAACTATTGAACAAACCACGTATGTTATGAATCGTACCATGTCTTTGAGCTCGAAATTTAATTAACATCTGCGGTGGTTATGACACTCATAAGTATGAAATTTATTTTGTTGAATACATCTGCGTAAATCATGGTTAACTTTTGTTTATTTATAAACAAATGATAAACTCTAGGAAATATGTTAAGCCAGATATTTTATATCTCGGATTGAAAAGTTTTGAACGAATTAATTTACTCAGCAATATTTTTTTTTAGGGACATGATACAACAACAGTAGGATTATGCTATGCTTTATTACTTTTGTCTCACCATGAAGACGTGCAAGTAATAAGAAATAAATAAAAATTATTCTGTTTTAATTTAATATTAATTTCAGCAAAAAATAATTGCAGAACTAGATGAAATATTTAAAGATTCTTCTCGTCAAGCGACCTACGAAGACTTGCAAAACATGAGATATTTAGAGCGTTGTCTCAAGGAGTGTCTTAGGTTATACCCCAGTGTACCATTTATTGTGAGGAATGTAGATAAAGATATTCCATTGAGTTAGTATAGTAATATATCACTTTATCTTTCATATTAATAGGTTTGTTTAAGCAGGAATGGGTAAACATTTCAAACTAATTTACAACTAGTTAACGTTCAGAACTTTGTCTAAAACATGAAACTTGTTACATATTTTTTCACATAACGAAAAAAACAAAATATCCTAGCAATTAGCAATACACAGATGTTGAAAATATTTACTGTAATAACTACGTTTTAATATTCTGTTTTTAATTTTTCTTTTTATCTTCACATAAACTACTAAAATACATATAACACTGCAATTTTTTAATTGTAATTAATTTCCAAAAAGGAGGATAACCTGTAAAAAGAAAATTTATAAAAAAGAACAGTTTCGATTGTGGATTCGGTTGGTAATTCAGATTGGTAATGGCTATTTTAAATTTTGATAAATATTTTGTTTTTGGTTTAAATTATAGGTATTATGTTTTTTTTAAAGTCAATAATTTCTGTTTCCACTCTTAATGAATATTAGTTAAAGATTCGTAATTAATTTAATGACATTTTACTTATAATGTCCAATCGCAGATATATTTTTTTATAATAGTGACATAATAGTATATTATAAACTGAAGGACTAAAGTGTATGATTTAATCCTGAGAGTGAAAAAACGACAAAAAAACGTACAATACAGACTCAAGTTTAAGACAAGTTATTGATCTGTTTACAGTGTCATTTCCGGATAATTCAACCTCAATCTTATGCATCATGTTTCATTTTAAAAAGAACGCTGTCAAATTCATAATCATGGATATGACAAATATCTTGTTTCACGTTAAAATAAACTTAGTCAATATAAGTATGATAAAGTATTGTGTAATAATTTTTATTTTTAGCGCACCATGTAGCACCAGCCAGAACAGACATCTTCATCCACATTTACGAGATTCACCGCGATCCCAAATATTATCCTGATCCTGAGAAGTTCGATCCTGACCGTTTCCTCCCCGAGAACTCTAAAGGACGACATCCGTTTGCGTATATTCCTTTCAGCGCTGGGCCCAGGAACTGTATAGGTACGGCATTCATGGCACTAGACAGCAAAACATGAATATATTTGCAACTTCTGCAGGTCAAAAGTTCGCAATGTTGGAGCTGAAAAGTTTTGTGTCGTCAATATTTAGGAATTTTACTCTAGAGGCAATAGATTCGCCAGAGGATTTAAGATGGACTACTGATTTTGTTCTCAGGGTAAACGGACCCATAAATATCAAGTTTAAGTCCAGATAATATAATTTATAAATGATTCATGTTTTGTTACCAATGAAAGATGTTTGATGATAATAAAACTCTTAATCTCGATACTATGATTTTTTAATAAATTGTTAGTAATTAGTATAATTTATCCCAAAATGTAGATCAATTGTTTTTTTTATTCCCTCTAGAATGTAGGTGTCCTAGAAATTTGATCATCATCTGTAGTAAAACATTATCCTGTAGAACAAAGCTTAAAATACCTAAGGTATTTGTTTTTATTGACAAAAGTTGTCAACATACAGTTTCTGCAACGAACTTACAACTTATAATGGGTTGCGAATATTTTAGGTATAAGTCATTTTTCTTTTATTAGAGTCGGTGCGCCCTAACCAATCCAGTCATCGCTGTCCTTGTTAATTTGATACTAATGAAATGTCTTTCTAGAGTTTCTTTATATATTTTTGATTTTGTAAACAAATAATCTACTTTTTAAATATATAAATGAAGATCGTTATCATAAAATTCTATTTTATGAGGTATATTTTTACAAAAAGGAATATATAGGTAAGTTCCCCACTTATTGTTTTTTTTAAGATTATTCAAATGTTTTTAGGTCGCTTAGCAACAAATTTTCAAGATAAAAAATAATAAAAAAGTTTGTTTACATACAATGGTAATATGATTTGATTATAGTCAAAATAAAGATTACGATTAGTGAAGATAAAAACTAATTTTTAAATGTAAAGATTGTTGACCTCTACCGGCATATATCGAAAACAACAAAGCGTATAGGTCTCACGCACAAATAAGTCTGAATGGACAAGATAACTAGCTAATAGTAATGAATAATGAGCAAACGGTCTTGTGTGTTCGTGCAGAATGACTTCAAAGCCGAGTGTACACAGCGCCAGTGTAGCCGCAGGATATATGCAAAACGGAAATTAACATCGACTGCGCCAACTTAAAGTTCCATTTCCGGATACTAAAATAGTATTGTATGCCAGTCGTGCCTGCAATAGGCAAGGGACCGGCCTACTCAATTCTGTTGGGATTTCATGAACACTCTACTTTTCATTCACAGTATTTTATATATCGTATAAAATCAAAGTATTTTATTTTGAGGTTATATGGAAATTAACAATATAAAGTTAAGGTGGATTTATTTCTTCATAATGTAACGGAAAGTTTTTTCCGGTTTTGTAGTTTTACAAGTATTATAGCTATTAACATACCTAGTATAGTTATGAGTATCATAACCGCCGCAGATGTCAATTGAACTCCAAACTCGGTGAGCGAGGATTTTAACACATCTAAGACCTGGGGCCTGTTTCACAAAACTACAAGTCTTGTAATACAAGTGTATCACTAGGCAACGCTTGTCAAGTTATAAATTCTATTGGGACATATTGAAAATTTGACAAGCGTTGCCAAGTGATACACTTGTATTACAAGACTTGTAGTTTTGTGAAACAGGCCCCTGGTATGATACATAACATCCCTGGTTTGTTCAATAGTTTACCGGTTTCACTTTATTGATAAACATTATTTTATAAATTTCTCTTGTCAGTTACGTTTTCGTGATTAAGTCTGTACGGGTTGATATGACAACTACATTATCCAATTGTCCCATGTTATTTTGACAAATCTGTATGGTAATAGTTTTACCATACTGACTTGTCAGAATTACAAGAAATATAATTATGACTTAATTACACTGCTTACTTTTGTCTATGTAAACAAAAGCTTAATATCCTGTAACCGGTAAACGTATTATTTTATTTACGATTATAGTAATTGTTTAATTACCAGATATGAACAATATTTTTTTTATTTGAAAAAACTGTTTTTATCATGCCTAAAGATGTTTTTTATACACTTACATATTGAAATTTTTATTAATTAGTTCACTAGAAGAATTTTTACAAAATAAATATATACTTGCGTCATAATTTTATTTCAAAATTAATACTTATAAGTATAAATAAAAAAACCTGGAAAACTAGTACTAACCAGGATTATTATTCATAGTACTATCAGTAGTAGTACAGGTAAGGAATATGTAGTCGGTACTCTGTACCGGTAAGAAAGTATCTATCATCAGTATATTTATCTATGAGAAATAAATTACATGTAATAGTTATTTACGTATAGAGAGCCAAAAAAAAGGTTTACGCCTGCGGACGAAATTTGAAGCCCGATGCAAGGTATGTACAACGTTTTACGCACTACTGCTATCAAAGGTACGTTCAGTTGTTCAGTAAAACAATTTAGTGCGGTGTAGTGTACCGTGTTGTTTATACTCACGTGATTTCAGTGCAATTAGTATACTAAACGAATATCCGAACGCTTTGGTGTTAAAATTGAACGAAGCTGTCATGTACCTGGCCTTTTTGTCATAAATAATTGTTTACAAATACGGTAAAAAATTTTTTAATTTAACATAATGGACATTCAAAAGTTAGCTGTAGTAATAAATATGGGGTATGAGATATTTTTTGATGATTCGAAAAATAATAATGAATAAATTGTTTTGGAAAAAGTGGATAACTTCGCTGACTTCACGGTTCCAAATATTACTAGAAGGCAATATGAAATGCAGTTTCTGAAAAACCTGGACATATTTATTATACAATATAACGATTCTGATATAGTGTTTGAATAACTTAGAAAGTTTTCAGTAACAGATAATTAAAAAAAAGTCAATATCGTTCAAAAAAACTATATTATTTGCTATTTGATTTTGGTTTTTTACACACTACATTTTTTAACTTTGTAGAATAATATCCTGGTATACAGGAATGAAAAGGAATAAAAAGACAAGTTATTACAAATCTGGATAAATGTTTCCATACTTAGTAAGCAAATTGTAAATAAACAATTACGATACTATTGTGCGTAAAATAAATGTACTACATCTACTTTTCACCACTGGGTATTATAAAAACTACTGAAATACCGAAAATATAATTACATATTATTTAATTAATTATTTTCAAAGTTCAATAAATTACAAAGTTTATACCCATTTCAACAAATGTTAACATTTTCCAATAAAAATAAACAAAGGGAAATTATAAAGGCTTCCAATTTTTTGTTATTTCAATACAACGTTGCAACAACTGTTTGTTTTATGAAAACATACATATTTTTAAAGAATTATTGGAGCGCAATAGGTTTATTTTTAAACTATGAATTGTATAAATATTTTTTGTTGGGACAATAATACTACAAAAAAAATAAAAATGTGACTTTATATTGTTCACAATAAAATGGATATATATTTATTCGTTAATGCTGTTAATTCTGGTTCACTGGTTAAATATATAAATGTGAACTGAAGTATAAAAACAATTTTTTAATCAATAAGCATTCAATTGAAAATTATGAGAAAAATAAAAATCTATGTTTTTTAATAGATACTCGATGTATAAATACAATAATAAATAACCTCTTATTATAGTGAATATAGAGGCAGCAATTGGAATTTTAGTAAAGTGGCAACAGACCAACAGCAAAACATAAATTTTATTTACGTATTTAATTTAAAATTATAAACTTTTAAATGCGAACCGTTAAAAGCTAGTTTTAAAACCAGCTTATTTTAAAAGTTTTATAAACAACATTAGTAAATATCAAAGTAACGATGTGAAATAATTGAGAGAAACAAGTAATCCCATAATCAGATTTGCCCGTGTTCTAAACATGAGGAAATAAAACTTAAGTTCTAATTCACGCCAAATACACAGCTCGAGTCGTCGAGTCGTGTTCTTCGAAGCAAAGTTTGCCGACAGGGCGTCTAATGAGAGCGACTGCGACGGACATATTAAGGACACGTACGAGGATAATAAACACTCACTGGGGAGAAGGACAGGACTACTAAACAGTGCTTCTTCACAAAACCCAAGGCAAATACTCAATTTAGATTTGATGCTTTTCTTCACTTCAAATCAAAACAAAAGCGTAATTATCATGCATGTATAATGACAAAGTTTTTGAACTTGCAAACAGGACTGAGATAGGCTTTAAAGTAAAACTCTAATTACGAATGGAATTCTGCATCATATTTCATCAAAATTAATAAATTAGCACTTAAAATATTCTGATATAAGTTGTATCTAAGCAACGCCTCTTTAGTCGTGACATTACCGCAGCATTTCGAATTTTATTGGTTCAATTCACCAAATTACTGTGATTATAAGATAGAAGTATTTATCTGCTGTTTTCCTAAGGTAAGCAGTTACTTTCTTCCTAGATAGTACAATTTAAAAGCTTTATATTTAAATATAATCTTCAATTTACAAATAAATCTTCAATTAAAAAATCACATTGTTCGATTTATATTATATTTAAACATTTAATTCACGCCTGGACATAAAGAACATCTTTCCGAAATCGATCGCTACATGAAATAATATTTGAAATAAAACCTTTTTAACACACTCTGCACATACCTCATTTCTTTCCTAAACTTACCCATGCTGGACAGCTTTGAGTCCATTTGTAAAATTCTTAAATTAAAAGAATATTTTGGTAAATATTAAATATCAATGTACCTATTGTAGCGATTGCAAAGTCAGGACACGTAATCACTGTTCTATTACATTGACGCATTGAAGCTGCTAGAATATTCGAGAGTTTAATTGCTTAGATATATATATATATATATATATATATATATATATATATATATATATATATATAAACCCAAGCAGAAAAGACCAAGATGACTATCTGATATTAGTAGGAGAGGTGAACATAAATAGTATGTCATATAAATATCGTGTAAATAAATAGTGAGTAGTATTATGTTTAAAAAGATATTTTTAGTGTTTAAGTCTTTATTAGTAATCATTACTCTTAAATAAGTGTTTATATTTGTTAATGTATGCGCTTATTTTTTATAACTTATTATTCGTTTATTAAACTTAGTTAAATTATTATTATAAATATTCGTATTTCAATTATTTTTATACTTCATCCAAATAAATAAACGTTACACTATATTATTGAAATTCATTATGTCGTATTATTTAACCATTTTAATAAAGAAAATCACATTTTTATGATGATGTTTGTATATCATTAGTTGTATGATCTAATTACATACTATCAAACAAATTTTTTGGATTTTTTTTACAGGGAAGAGATTATTTAGTTTTTGTTAAATTGTTCAATCATGAATTTTCTTTATAAATAATGTTATTAACAAAAAATAAAGGACCATAAAATAATATAAAGTAAATTAAATATATAAAAAGATATGAACTATCGAAAAAAAACTTCGAATATTAATAATTTTCACGGAAGTAAATAACTTCAGATGTATTATTTATCTTTTTGCTTTATTGAAAATATATTTTGTATGTTATCATTAAAATTTGTATAAAGAACCATTAAATTTGAAATTTTAGTAAGTTATAAAATGTATATTGATTCATTTCAAGTTTTTTTCAATCAGATATTAATATTTCTCGAAGGCGGAAAAAGTGGTTGGTCAATTACACCAGTTAAAAACATTTCAAAAGTTATGAAAAATAACAAGCAAAGTTGTAAACGAGTCCCAAACGAGTATTTTGGTATTCACTGTTTTGCAACTATCACTCCAGCGCTGGTAGAAACATTTGCACATCGCAGTACCATGTGGCGTACTTGAAATAAATGATAATTGTTTCGTTTTTGTTCATTGTTTATAACTTACTCTCAGTGGATTAATGCAGCGACATTTATAATACGGATATAAGCCGGTTATAATGCGTCGCTTTGTTGCGAACAAATGAACACAGCGTATAATTCAGCCAAGAAAGAGTGGAAAATGACAACGGGAACGATGCGGCGCGAGTATGAACACGAGATGCTTTCATTAAAAACAATTTGATTACGTATGTCGCTCGCATCTGGCTCAGATAGTTATGGAAATGTTGTGTGCTCAACACTACTATATTTGCTTGCAAATGAAAACATCGACTACGTATAAAAATGCGGAAAACGAAGCATATTAAAAATTGGATTAATACCTATTCACATATGTAGATTGTTTTAAAAAATAAATTCTTCTAATAAAAAATTCAACACACTAGATTTAATACCAGGAAATTTAATTATATTCCTTTAGAAGAGGGGAATACTTATTTATTGTATTGCAATTGTAAGCCAATAAGCCAATTATATTTTAGTAAATTCTTCAGTGGATAACTTAATCAGAACAACGCCATTTTATAATACTTCAAATGTAGAATATTATTAATTTCTGAGCAAACAATGCAAACTAATTTTCAATTTCAATTTTTTTTATATATTGTGAAATATATGAGATATATTGTAATATACGATTTAAGATTTATAGGGGCTGCAGGTTGTTAGAATCTACAACGTAAATGCAAGTAAAATTATCTCAAAACAAATACTGAAATATCAAAATAAAGTTCTGAAATTCATTCGATTTTTAAATTTACTTTCCTATTCACAAACAATTCTAGTTAAGTTAAGAAAACTTTTATTATTTTTTGTTTTATGTTAAACAGTAATGAGCGGTCAAGGTAAGCAAGATAAGCAAGCTCTGCTTGCCCATGAGTTCTGGCAAATACTCTATAATTTCATCCTTTTTAATATAAGCTAAATTACAGTGATCGGAACCATTCGTCAAGCTTTGCTTTAAGCAGAAAAATTTCTGCTTGCGCAGGACAAACGCAACTGTAACGGAGCATATTAGTTATCAACCGAATATTGTTCGTACAATATATGTATAAAAATAATACAAGCCGTATACACGGTATCCATTGGGACCTGGACAACTGTAAAAGGTACAAAGTCAGTTAAATTGGGGCAAAGTTGCAGTTTTAGTTGGCCATTTCAATTATATAATTTCTTAGTTTATTTTCATTTTAATGTACATGTGCTTCTGTGCTTACCCAAATTTGAAACCCACCGCACGCTACTGTCAAATACTTCAGGTTTTACTGTTTCCAAAAATAATTCACATGATTAAAGCAGGATAAAATGAAATCATAGGACATTAGCAACATTAACCAAACTTGAAAATGTGGAATGTAGTTGAAGGTCCATAAAAATAGCTGCATAGTTACAGCAGCAATTAATTGAGACTAACTGCACCATAATGAAGCACTTGTAAAGCAAGAACACACCGTACATGCAGTCCCAGTTGCCGCACATAAGAAGTCTGTTGTACCCGGAGAACTCATTACATCAACTTGGTTTATGCACAAGGGAAACAATATAATTCCAAGTAGCAAAAATATGTCTTAATAAAAACTAAGCGCTTATCTATTCTGAAAAGTAAAATTTTATACCCACATTTTATTCGCTAAATAAAGTATAACAAATTTCTTTAGGAAGAATAACGATTTGTTCTGGGGTAAATAATATACAACAAACAGTGTAATGGCATCTGAGGAGGTCGTATAAAGCTGTAGCACAAAACATGACATAAAACAACGATATCGAGTTCATTTTGCGTTGTATCTTACATGCTATCATAGAAGCCTGATGCGACGTCATAAAATTTTATCTTTCAGGAAGAAACTTCATTATTCCACTGCGTACTAACACATTTGCCAGAAGTACTTTATTCTTTCACTTAAATTACATTATCATTTATTGCTCTCGGGAAATTATATCTTGTTTTTAAACGTTTTTCCTACAAAGTTCATGAAATGAAATATGTCGGGTAATGGTTCTTCGTTCTCATTATCTTCACTCTATTTTATAGATGAAGAAGAACTAATTTTAATTACATATTCATTATTCATAATTTTTAAAGTTACCAAGCAAAATACACTCGTGGTCGTTCAATAAAATCTCATTTAAACTCTAATCATTTTGCAAAAGTCCATTTATCAAGTTGAAAATGCAGAGGCGACTTGTGCTACATGTATGTGGGTGTGCTGCATCAAACAAAAAAGAAAATAAAATATTAAACAAAAGAATTAAATTTTAATTTTATTAATTGTACCTATATACATTGTGACAATATATTTTCGGGTTACTTTATTTTCTCAGTAAAATGCCGAAAAGCTCTCACTCTAGTTTCAATTCATATTTTTTTTACAACGATCGTTCGCAAACAGCAAACATGGAAAACAATGCGACATGAATTCAGATTTTTCTTAAATATATGTTTTTTTAAATTGTCTTGTATATGATTTACCGCGACTTTTACCCAAAATTCCTATGTTTAGTTTAGGTTTAACTGCCAATTGTTCCTGGTACCTACGTCGAACTCTTTCAATGGTAGATGACGTCTATCGAATCACGTAAAATACTGTAGCAGAACACCGTAATTAGTCAACAAAGTTGTGGATGTTGCTGGGCAAGTAAACTATTCAGTGATCGTTTGACTGATTGTATCACGTCTTAGCTATTTCTCAGTTATTTGATTTTTATACTTCGTGGAATCGAAAGTTGGACACATAGTTTTACTCGGAATTTATTACAGATACAAAAATATACTAAATAACAACGTTGTAGGAGACGAAGAAGCCATTTGATTATAGAATATTGGGAAAAAGTTAAAACAGTAATAAATAAATAAACATTTTTCGTTATTTCATAGCTCAGCTCTTATTTCTCGTCCCTTTTTTGTACGGCGATCGGTAGAACGTAGAAGTGAAAAATGGGTAAAGCCGGTAAAATTGCCATACTATTACAGACACAATAAAAAGCTAAAAAAATGAGAAAGCACATTTTTCGTAATGTTAAAAAGCATGAAAAGTAGGCAGTAGTTTATAAATCAAGAAAAACGTAATCTGTCTGATTGTTTTCCTGCGTTAAATAATGCATTAAGCGGTGTGGAATGAGTTGTATGAAGTTTTTGTTGGCAGAAACCCTGTAAAATGAAGTATAGAATAACAAAAGAAGCCCTCACGAAAGGCTTTTCGCTTTCAACGGGACCTCGGCACAGGCAGGCACAAGCACGTACAGTGGAGTTTGGGTGGAAAGCAGCGCAGTATATTATAAGACATAGTGTGGTATTAGTGTTCCGGCTTGTAGCCGTTTAACCCAAATTCGTTCTGGAGAATCGTCGTTACGTATTCGGATCCTGTTTATTGGTTATCCTGCAAGGATTAATACCGCCATATCATTTCTAATCCCGGCGTGTGTTGAATATTGAGCGCGCGATTTAAATATCCCGCGTTTCACTCCGGTCACGTTGCCTCTAATGTGTACCCTTCTCGGATACAGACTCAGACACGTGACACCGTAAATGCATAACTCATTTATGATTACTGTGATTCGATTATTTCGCAGGCTGTGATCGCGATTGTTTTCTGCAGTTCTAGATTTGCAGAGTGCGCTTTGGAGCTCTCGATAATGGAACGCAACGCACTGCTTCCGGCTATATTTCCTGTTGCAGTCATCTCACTCCATCTAATCTTGTTAATAGTTGCTCTTGTGTATCAATTACCATTTTAATACTATTCTCTCTACGTGCAAATTCAATTATCTCCCCACTACAGACATATTTCACTTTGCACTAAAACATCTTCAGTATCAACTATCTGTATCAGATTTCCTACCTTTCTTCTCAGACCAGATTTAATTTTCTCAAATTTCAAGTATTATATCGTATTTTCCAAAAACTACTATTTTTATTTTTCAAATGTTTAGAGGTTTTTATTATCTCATGATCATTCATTACAACAATTATAAAACTAAACTGAATTAAACTTGATTTAAACTTTTTGGATCAAATCTACCCACTTCAAGAGCTGTTAACCCTGGTTTAAAGTTTGTTGGAATCATATCAGACACCTAAACAGAATTAAACCGACTACATTACGAACTACAGTCTATGACAGAAATACTACTAATGGTATATTCCGAAACTGAACCAGAATAACCGCGAATACTTATTGACTAACCAGGTACATTAACGCAACACGGTACCTAAAGATATTGGTTACTTCTTAATGATCAAACTAACCGAGATAAATTACTGGTTATAGTAGAAGTTTAGATATTACTAATGTTAAGTTCTAGATATTAAGTTTTAACAGGTTTGACCCGCAAATGCGTTGATTGGGTTATTTGTGAGAATATCCCTTAGGCGTCATTCTGTAAGGTATCTGATTTAAAAATACTATTAACGTATACGCTATTATTAATTATCTTGTCTAATTAATTCTTCACCGTTTTCCTTTGAGCTTTAACTGAACTTCTTTAGTTAGTATAAAATTATTAAAAAAAAAACAATACGCCTTCATAATCTACTAATAGGTGGATTCTGTTCACATCCATAAGATCTGTAAGCAAATCTGTAAGACCTGCAACTCCTACGATCCAAATGGCAATTCTTATCTCGCCTGTAACTTCCAGAGAATCTATAAATCCTTACAGATTTTTTAAGTTTTTACAGTAACGAAAGCCTGACTGTATGCTTACACATATGACTTTTTATGAAAAACAAAACAGCAAAAAGGTTAAATTTATTGGAATTTTATTGAAAGGGGATGACAATATATAAGTTTTTATAATAATATAGTAATTGAGCTAATATTATGACAAAAATTAATAATGAATTATCTGAGGTTATTTCGGAGAAATCTGACAGATACTTCAAACCCATTTGAATATTCTGATCTCTTTATACAAAATGTTTAGAAATACAACTACAACAACTACAGCGTTACAAATCATTGAAAATTTGGATCTTTATATTTCCTTTCTAGAGATCAATGTATGTTTCGTACTCATTAGTAGTTGTGTTTCTTAATGACGTTTCAAAATTCAATATTTTGTATTTTAACATATATTTACAAATATATAATGCGAAGTTAGTTGCAGAAAGCATAACCCAACATTTTAACATCTGTAATTCAGTTCGTTTTAGACATACGATTAGAATTGCCCTATCTGTAAAGTTGTAAATGTCTACGTATAGATCATCTGTAAAGTAAAAATGTACAAATTTACAGGTGTATAATAATAAATAATCAATCATAAATAACGGGATATCAATTGAGAAGATTTCCATTTCTTAATAGTGTTACCGATTAATTTGTAAAAATTCTTAAATCACAAATTTGATTGAGAGGTAGAAATCTACCTTCTCATCCATAATCTAAATAAATAAATAAACTTGTATGTGAATTATTATCTCATCGACATCTGACTCCATAACTTAATTTTTATGACAAAGATGTCAACGTCTAGGAGCCGATAACAGAATCATAATTCACGGAATAAATGCAGAACAATAAACAAGATGAAAAGTAGGGATGTAATTTCCATCTTCTACAGAGTATACATATTTCAGTCAGTTATTGACCGTCCTACATTCATAGGTACCTCGATAGGTACATTGATTCCTATCCATCTGTAATTTTTCTTGTACTTTGCTACAGGCCTACACCAATTTTCCTTTTCTTGTTTGCTATTTCTCTATTTTGTTTTTGTTATACATTATTGAGTTAACGCTTTAATAATTTTCTTTGATTAGATCAGCGAAAAGATTTAGAGCAGTGAAATAAAATTAAATAAAAAAGCAGTACACTGAAATTGAACGAATTAATTCAAATAAGCAACAGTAAAACATAATGTTTATAAAAAGCTACTCTCTCATAAAAATAAAATAATCAACAGGTTGTACTCCCGCAGTAAATAAACAGTAATTAAAAATTCGCGGGGAATGAAAACAACTAGTGAATAAAACATTTCTGAAAAAGCTCTGGAATAAACAAAAAGGGCAAACAAAACCTGTAATAAAACTACCTGCAATATATTTCCATGGGGGTGTTGTCATTCCAGGCGGACGACGCAGCGATGTCGAAATGGAATTACACAGTTAGTTGCAGTGGCGTACACCTCCATTTAATTAAATGCCAACATATTGTATGAGTACATTAAATACATCAAATTACTAACTTAATAAAGTTCTGTCTTTGTAATTACTCTATTTAGTTTCAAATACAGTGGATATACTTAAAAAATAATTAGGCACACTATTAAGGTTAGAAACCTATTTATTATAAAAAATAATTTTTTTTATTTTTGTAATAAAATAATTGAAAGTTTCAATTTTTTGTAACAGATTATTAAAATGTATTTTTTTGGAATTAATTATAAAAATAATACATGACTATGAAGTAATAATACATAAAATTAACTATTTTTTTTAATAAAAACTATTGATATGTTCTGTAGATAATATGTTAAAATGAAATATTTTATCACTTTATTTGTCATATAACAGATTTGTAACTAAAAGTAAAAATTCTTTGTTTCTCTTTCTAGTTTTATTCAGATGAATGGTTTTGGTTTTATTATAGATTTCGTTTACGTTTATGAAATAAAATATTTATATTGTTTTTAAAACAACTAATAAGTGCAGTAACACTTAGATATCTTTAAAAATAAAAAAAATAAAAAAAACATGGTTTATTTGATTTTTTCTTAAAATCGAAGATTTTTGCCAATAAAATAATGTGATATTTTAAAATATAAAATATTGATTCTATTTGTGGACCATCTGTACTACTTTTATTTTATATATGGTATGATACTCAAGTATTTAAAAGTACTAGCTGCCTCTCTTGATTCCCTAATGCCACTGACAAGCCGTCCAAGTCTGTGCTGTTTATAATGATGCAGCAGAGAGTTGTGCCGAAGCTGATTCACTTGAGCATTCATACAGGAATAGGATTCATACGATCGGACTGGATATTGTAACTAATGGAGTGTCACATTCAAAAATTAGTTACTGTTAAAATCTTAAAACAAACTGTAGACATATAGTACAAAAAAATTCAAAATAATTCAGTACAACAAATAACAGGTTACTTTTTTAGAGATTGCTGAAGCAACGCCCCTGATCTGGATTGCTCTGATCCGATCTGACTAAAAAAAAGAATACCACTAACATATTTAAAAACTAAAATAGTTTTATGTTCAATGCAGCATTAATTATAAAGTTAGGTTTTAAAAATAAAATAATCTACAAAAATCTCTTCAGCAGAAAAAGTTGAAGTATGTAAATATTCCACTAAATCATCTATTTTAACATTTTTCCGGAGTGTTCGTAAACAAAAAGTATGGAACAATTTTATAAAGTTTTAATTTTTGCCAGACACGCCACTGGCAACAGCGCCAATATCGCGGCATCGGTGTCTGCGTCGCGACGCCTCAGCGCGATAGTTGATCGCGTGGCGTCTTAGCGGAAGTCCGGGTATGAATTCTGGATAAGTGCTGAAGTTTGCTGATCAAAGAGTCGCATAGCTCCCAAGTCTTCATTAGAATTCGCGTAACGAGATGACGAGGAAGCGATCTGCTGGAAATAGTTGATCCGCCGCGCTGGGATGTTTGTCTCGTTATGTGCGATGATTAGTCATATATTAGATTAGGGGTTCTGGATAATGAGCTACGTCTCGCGCAGGAATTTCTGGATTTGGTTTGTTAAGGCGAAATCGCGATAGGAATGCTATTCTCGAAACTTTTCCGGCCTAATAATTACAGGAGTCGTAAGATATCACTAATGAAGATGTCAAATAATTAATAGCATTAAAATGAATTTAGTTATAGACATAAATTGTTTATATTTAAAATATTTCAAGTTAAAAATAAAAATATATTTCTCAAGCCGATTTTGATATTATAAATAAATTTTACTACCCGCCTAACCATTTTTTTCTTACGAATCCAGAATGAAAATTAGGTGTTAAATTTTAATTTTTCGATGTCGATTCTGGATGCTCAGGTTCATATGGAAATCATTCCTTATTGTTACATTATTTCAAACAAGAATCATTTAATAAATGTTTCATTTGAATTATATTTATGGGAACCACGAAAATAGTAATCTTGTTTACGATATCAACATAAACGTGCTCATATTAATAACAAAATTAACACAATATAATTACTCAAATGTATGCAATTAATTGCCACTTGTTTGATTATTAAAATAGAATTGTTGTTCCTATTTCCTATAATAGCATTTCAACATATGAATTACATTAAAATACTTACTAAATATAGAGATAGACATATTATTTGTAAATTGAATTGACAATACATTACAAAGAGTGAACAATTTAATTGAATTGTTTGTATAAAGTATCAGCTATACCTTTCTATAAGACAACTTTTATACTGAATTCTGAATAAGTGTATTTAATATTAGTGGCGGATCCAGAAACTTTTTAAAGGTAGAGATGACCTTTTTGTAGGTAACTATAAACATTAATAGTTATTTATGATATAAGTGTTAAAAGTGACATTTTATGAGTGAGTGGGGAAGTTTGAAACGAGGCGAAGCCGAGTTTAACAAACCCCACGAACGAAATAAAATCACTTTTAACACAAATATCATACACTATTTTTCCTACGACCACAGTTATGTACCTATTAGTAAATAAAAACTAAGCATTAGAATGACATTTATGACAGGTCATGATGTATTTGTTATGAACAACTGAACATAAGACGTGTTAAAAGTAAATTTGTTTTTTACTTTTAACACGTTGTCAATGGCAACGTTTTAAAAGTATTTACTGTGTTATAAACTGTTATTTTTAACTTGCTAAGCAACCGTTAAAAATACTATTTTGAACAGTGGTCGTAGGAAAAATATATTATAGCGACATGATGGCCTGGTAGACAGGCCGAGACACGTTAACAACACTTTTATTGTGCTGCGACATCGAAGGTGCGAGAATATTCCAGAGCTTAATTACTCTAGTATTTAAGCCCGAGTAGAAAATACGGCGAATGATAGTCTGATAATAATACGCGTAGTGAATATAAATAGTTAGTGGAAATAAATATAGTGTAAATAAATAGAACGTAGTGTTAAATGTTCAATAATTATTACTCTTAAATTAATGTTTATATATTATGAAATAAAAACTGGAAGAGTTCCAATGGGAGTTGTTTTTCGTACGCTACTTTAATTTATCAGATTTGCTTGTTGGTTTATTCCATCTTAACCAGATGTAAATAAAGATTTAAATAAATAAAAGAAAAATTTGTTTATGTAAAGTGTTATTTATTTTTATTGTTAAGCATAAAATTTATTAATTAACACAAAGAATTGCAAAGGGTTATTATCGTAATAAACATTAGTAAAAAAACTATACAACCGAACTAAAGGAAGACTTAATATCTTTCCTCCAAAATGGCTATCATTAGGTTCTGTTTTTTTTTAATTTGCTGGGGAACGATTTCTTGAAATTTTAAAGAAAATAATTACTCGAAGGAAAGATCCACCCATTGTCCCTTTTTAAGTTCCGCCATTGGTTAATAGTGAGGTCTGATGAAGTCCGCTCATAAATGAGTTTAGTTTTATGTATTACCATTTATAAACTTGATTACCATTATAGGGGTAATTTATTTTAGCCTCCGTAGGACGCCACCCCTTTATTGAAGTATGAAGCATCAAGCCGTAACAAATTAGTAGTAGAGACCGTTGAACAGTTAAGATAAATAGCCAGGTTGCAGTGCAGCGCTTAAAGCCAGACCGCACATTTAATAAGCAATCAGGACATCCGAGAGTAAATTATCCTTATTTTCCTCCTTCCTCATCCCGTTAATCACTCTGCGCACGCCGCCGCCGCCAACACGTAACCTTCCTACGGTTACAATTAACCTTCGTTTAGGTTATGACTGCTTTACACTCAGTTAATCCGTCTAATAAGTTCCCGCCTGCTTCAGATGCTAATTTATATACATAACTAGCGATAGCAAGCCGGCAGCTGACTGAACGACGTTCTTACTTCAGGGAATCGCTCAGATTCAGAGATGGTCATCTTCAGTCTTAATGCTATCTGCTATTATACTATCTCTTCAAATTATACTTGCATCGTTCTGGTTATATAATAGAAAATTGTGCTTACTAGAATAGTAAAGATTTCACTATTTTAATGAAATTTATTACTTTTGATAAAAAGTGGTCTTTTGATATTACGTTTGATAAATTACATTAATATGAAAAACCTGCCATTAAAGCTAATAAACATTTATAAAATTATCTTCACACCACATTGAAATTGCTCATCTGTTTACTATAATTAACTTAGGGTTATAACAGACCATGTATGAATTTTAAAAACCTGCTTTCTATAGAATGCCTAGGTTTAAAACTCAATTTCTTATTTTTATCGTTGTTTTCCCAAAATGAATTATGTTTATGAAATTAAAAATGTTTTTTGTTTTTTGTTGTTAGTAGGTATTATAGAGATTTTATACTTTGGTAGGATTGAATAGAACCATGGACGCCGACTTTTCAAAATATCCTTGGGGGCAAATTTGAGATTAATTTTAAAATGAAAATTTGTACACATAAGTACTTTGATGCGAAAAATTCATTGATAATATTTTTAAGGGTGTAGCTCACCCCTACTTTAGGGTAGTAAGCAGTGAATAAAAAAAGAAAGAGGCATAATAATTCCTTAAAATAATAACAAATCAGGGCTTTATTAATGATGTAAAACAAGCTATGCTAAGGGAAATGTTTAAAAGGACACATTGTCCTTAGGAAAATTTTCCTTGGGGATATGAGTTTCAACGCCGATATTGATGGGGAAATTAATTAATATTAGATGATGAATATAAAAATTAGAAATGTATAGGAAGTTAGATGAAAAATATTATAATTATATTATTCTTGCTTTTCAAAGAAGAGGACATTTTTAGAAACCTGCTTCTTATTTTTTTGAAAATATGCAACTAACAAAAATTTATGTTTCACTTACCAACCATTCACAATAAGAATATAGAAAATTGGATGCATACCTGAAAAGAAAAGAAAATTTGATTAGAATCCTATTATATTATAATTTCTATGTTACAATTTACTGTACTTTAGTTTATTATACTAGCAGAATTAATATATTTTTGTTATTACAGATACAATTTTTTTTGATGGAAATTTTATGTTTAATTTTATACACATACTGAAATTAAAACATGTCAAAAAGTTATCACATTTCTCACGATAAGAGAAAAAATATTTAGACATCTATCGAATATTAAATTCAAGAGGATGCTTGTCGAAAGTAATTAATAACATAGCAGTGACGCCCGATGATTTACGAAAGTGGCCCTAAAGTGATTCGTCGTTAGGGTTCGAGAGCTTGAGACAGCGGGGAAATTAATGATAGATAGCGACAGATTTTACTACCGTTCAAGTTATAATGATTAAGATTTTAGTGCTTATCAGGAAGAAGATTGTAGGAATGCTGCAGGGCCTTGCTTGGAGACATCTGTTGAGATAATACGGAACGAATCAAAAGCAAATTTGGGGTTTAATGTTGCTACAGGTGGTGAAATGAAATACGTGTCCCTACGCATTGCTACAGTTCATCTTTTGAATACATAATATCAAAGTATATACATGTTACGTTATTTTGTTTTATTCAGGGAACTTCCAAATTATTATGGGTAGATATATATTATTTAATGCACTGATTATAACATGAAAATAAAAATTAAAGACACATAATTAAGGGTGGTTTTACTATAATATATTTTTAGTATCACTGATTTGGTTTCTTTTATGAAAATAAAATAATTAAACTGAATTAAAACAAGACAATTATCGTATTAATTCAAGTATTAAAAACGCCTCTAAAAACAGTGAAAATTTCAGAATAATTAATATTAATTGTAAATATCAAATAGAATGGGGAATATGACCATAATTTTTTCTTCCATTTTATGATTCTGTTTAAAAAATAAAAATGGACATGGATAATTTTGACAGATGAGTACAGACATTTCAATATCAACCAAATTTACACCAATTTACACAGATGAGTAATATCAAAATATTTTTATTTTATTCTATGAATTATCTGTATTGATATCTTATACCTATATTGTTTCATAATAGTTATAACTTATTTATCATTAAAAATATTTATTCGATATCATTAAGTAAAGGAAAAAGGTTTATTATTCCCACTTTTAGCATACTAAACTTCTCCCTCATTCTCCTACGTGACGTCAGAGATATGATGCCGTTATATAAATTTCAGTAAAACTATAAGATAATTTATAGTTTTTGTCATTATTATTAGTAGTCACAATAGTTAATTTTTAATTTTTATACTTTTTTTACTTCAATTCGACAATGGTCATATAGTCCATTGGAATTGTGATCAAAAAATGATTGAATTAATTTGCCATGGTGCAAGTAGAAAATAAACATGATATATACGCATAAAAATATATAAAATAGAACAAATAATTGACGATCTCAAATATAAATAAATGATTTACTGTAGTAAATATAAAATCTAGATTAAACGAAAGCATATTTCATAGAAAAATTGATTTGAACTGCAAAGTCCATGAATGCAATTCTGATGAATGTTCCTTATTGAGGGCACATTTCAGTTATCGAATGTTGCACGTACACTGTATATTTATACCCAGATATATGTGACGTTTTTATTTCCGTCTGAAAAAACAATATTGCCCTGTCACATAGCAACCATTTTCAGCGTAGACTTCATAGCTATAAAATCATGAACAAAACTCTACTCAATAAATTTCCGGAAACAAATTATACGGCCCTGGAATGCCTCGAACAGAAATGTAAGTTGAAATTCAACCAACGATAATAAAAACGTCCTGTTATTGAAAATGATGACGTATCGTATAGAGACACAATACAAGTTCACGAAAAGAGTTCTTCGCTTTCGTATATTTCTCCTCCTATTTCGTATCATACTTAAATGTAATATGAGGTTCTAATTTTTATATTCTTTTAGAATAGTATTCATTAGTCGTGGATTATTTACTGTTCTATATAAACAGTTGTAGAAAATAAAGTATCAAGTATGGGTATGATAAATAATTTTATATTTGAAAAACAAGCTAGTTTCTTATAATATATAAAACAAGTGCTGTTATGCGCCTTTTCGATTTCATTTTCTCGCTTTATTAACTAACTTTTATTTATTTTCAAAACCTATCACCGCATATCAGTGGTGTAGAGTTAAAATAAACTATAATCAACAGTAATTAACAAAAAAATGTGTGACAAAAGCGAAATATTCCAAAAATACTCATTTTTCTTCCCAAAATTTTGTTTTTAGCAAACAGTTAAAAATGATAGAACTCGACGCGCTAATTTCAAATTTTCAAACGGAATTTAATTATCTCTTTTCGTTCCTGAGATACTTGCTGTCAAAATTACACATCAAAAATGTGTGTTTTTTGGCTTTATCTCTAAAACGGGTAGAGATACAATTTCAACAATTATACCAGTCGATTCTACAGGAAAAGTTACATAAAGAAATGTTTTCTCCGCATATACGTTCTTTGGAACGATTATGTGAAAAATGAGAAAATCGAATAAACCTAAATTTCAAAATTTCTCCGAGGAACTTTTTTTCTCCAAAACTGATCGTTTTCTGGATTTAAGTAGACATCGATGCGCTGATTCCAAATTTTCAAACCGAATTGAAATATCTCTTCTCGTTCTCGAGATATTTGCGTTCAAAGTTGAATTTTGGCAATACCTAAAAAAACAAGTCTTTTAGGTACAACTCTTTAAGGGTTAGGTTTACGATTTCAGCGATCACACCAATCGATTCTACGGGTAAAATTACATAAGTATAGCAATTTTTAAATTTTTATTCCAAAGGATACAATTTTTAGAGCAAAAAAAACGAAAATCGGCGAAATCGAAAAAATTGCCTTATGAACCCCTTGCGATTTTTTCGATTTTTGGCCATTTTCAGTTTTTTCCTTCTAGAAATTCTATCTGATGAGAAAAATGTCTGAAAATTGGTACACTTATGTAATTTTTCCCGTAGAATCGAATGGTGATATCGCCGAAACTGTAAACCTAACCATTTAAGGTATATACCTAAATAACCTGATTTTTTAGGTATAATTTTGAATTCAAATATCTCGAGAACAGGAAGAGATAATTGAATTCTGTTTGAAAAATTGTAATCAGCGCATCGATATTTACTTAGGCGTATAAAATGAAAAATTTTGGAGAGAAAAAGTTTCTAGACGAAAAATTGAAATTTAGGTTTTTTCGTTTTTAATATTTTTCACCTAATCGTTTCAAAGAACGTATATGTGGACAAACCATTTCTTTATATAACTTTTCCCCTAGATTCGAATGGTAAAGTAGTTGTGATTGTATATCTACTCATTTTTTAAATATATTAAAAAAAAACCACTTTTTTGAGGTGCAACTTTGACAGCAAATATCTCCGTAACCAAAAGATATAATTAAATTTTGTTTGTAAATTTGACATCCGCGTAGGTAATTCTTTAAAAAATATTCCAAACAAAATTTTATAAAATTTGAAAATTATCATTATAATTTCGATATTTTCAAATTTTTTCGAGTTTACGCAAAAATACAGCATCAGCGGCTTGGAAGTTACTTGTTATTATCACACTATTATATTATTAATTATTCATTTTATAAACTCACTTGTAAAAAGAAGAAAATATATATTTCGTATATTTTATTGTAAAATCAAACAGTACGACAAGATTTGATTTTAATATACAAGTAACTAATCCATTCCCATTTATTTGAATTTGGTATTTTTAATATTTAGTTTTCTAATTCTAACATAGTTTTGCATTTTATTACAAATATCCCATTACCGCGATGTGGTATAAAAGAAAAACTTTTTTGATGCTTTTCCAAATACGAAACTAAAACTATGTTTGGACGTTTCTAATGAAATCAGTTCAACAACAATTTGACTGTCTGGTTTAATTTAGACAAAAATAGACATAGATAATGTAAATGCCCTATGCTAAATAATATAATATAGGAGAAACAGTAAAATTTAGAGTTTTAAATTTTTACAAATATCTTCCAAGTATTTTCTTTGTCCATTTTTTTTTTTACATTTATTTATTTTGGAGGCACGGCGCCCCTCATACCTTGGCGCCCTTCTGCCACGCTTACCTTGCATACCATATACCGCTGGCCCTGATAGTAAAGCAGTACAATGTAGAGATGTAAGAATCAATTTCCAGTAACCTTGTTACAAAGGATTTATGCAGGTAAATTTACAGAAAATTCTTATTGTATTATCCGTTTGTATTTATGTAAATATAAAGTAAATGAAATTAAGAAAGTATTGCACAAGCCATTATTTTAGCCTCCATAAACCGTTCCTCCTCGCTTCGTTAGAAAATATGAATATTTTAGTGTGATCCCACAGGTCCTGCGTCCTGCTCTCAAGCGGCGACCCACATCCTTGCTCACTTAGTTTTATCAAAATTTATTCTTTTTACCTTGGTTTATCTGAGAGTTAAAGGTGGAAACGTAACCGCGGTTAAAAGCCTGAGTCACACGGAGCTTTTTCCCGTGCTCAGTGGGCTGTGAGCGAAGATTCGTGCGCAGTGGCCTGAGAAGCCCGCGCGATAGCCCCTGATACGCCGCCCATGGAACATTGCATGCATGAGAAAAGCACAAGTCTCCCGGGACATACTTTAATTTTCTTTGTCATAAGAGTAAATGAAATGGCTACGTTTTTTTCAGGAATATTGTTTCATATAATTGTAGAATTCGTGTAATATACAAAACATAACAAATTAAATAGTGCTGGAAATAAGAGAAGAGTTTCCGAAAGAATGTTTTCACTATTAGGATGAAACGCTTAACAATTTTGTAAGCTTTACTCTTTTTACGAAGTAGAACTGTATTGCAGTTGTCCAAATTAGTTTTTGTAATTATATCGATTTGTTCATGTGAATCACATAACTGGATAAGTGTATATAGGAGTATATAAAATGTATAAAAGAGCTGACTATTAGAATAGGTGCAAAAAAAGTATTGGACATATCATTGAAATAAGTGAAAAAGAAGAAAAATGTAACAAATTAAAGTTTCTTCTGATGTTATTAAAACCATATTTTTTTTCCAGACATGCATAGAAAAAATTATTTTTTTCGAAATTGATACTGAAGTACACGATATCACTCCGCGAAGTTAGCCAAAGTAGTAGCTAAAGAAAACTTTACAGACTCTTGTCAAAATTTAAGTTTGCGGACTCATCTGTCAAACTGAACTAACTTATATTTTAATAGTATTATATTTTTTGCAGTATTTTACCACTACCTAAAATAGCAAACATCATTCTATAATATTATTGGTGAATTTATTTATTATTTACTTTTGATAATAATTTATCTGATTTCATGCAGACGAAATCTAAGCAGATGTAAACATAAATGAAAATTGTAAAGAAATATTTGACTATTTGGCAGTACGTTTGTTATCACAGCCATCCCCATCTCAATAGCTAGCTGACGTTTTATAAACACATAATGCTATTTATTTATGTTTTTAATTAATAATATGTTCCTAGTAGGAATCGAATTGAAGACCTTTGATTCTGCAGGACCAAATTGAAAGTTGTTATTTTGCGTATCTGTATTAAATAAAATATAGGAATACATGTAGTATTGTCCTGTACAATATAGTGGCTTAGTTGTTAGCCGGACAGTTTTTATTTACCAAAAAATGTATTGCAAATAAATAAAAAAAAATGTTTTATTTTCTGAATATTAAATCAAATTAGAATTTTAACGAAGGTAGAATAATATTAAAAATAAGTTAGAACGAAGATTTATATCTAGTAATTAAATTCCTGGAATTGCTCAAGAATTATGCTCTACTGCTAAATATGAAAATAATGAAACACAAAAAAACTGTAATTCTCAAGTTATTGTTTTCTTGCAATATTAATAATTTTTAAGGAAATACATTTGTTATTTTAATATTTATTGACTAATAATTGATAAACATTGGTGCAAAAACTGTAGGAATTATAATTTATTTGAAATAATTGGTACATTTTCCTAGTACTTTTTATACGAGTAATTGGTCATAATTCATGTTAAACACATACAAATACGTAAATTTTATTTTGTCCAAAATTATAAAAATAACCTGTATTACCAATTAACTGAATTGGATATTAATAATACACATTCCTAATTAGTAGGATTTATTTGAATGTAAATACTCCAATTAATTAAAAACCGGTATAAACAAATAAATGCTTTATTTGTATAATGATTTAATTTATAATAGTGCAAACTGAAATTAACTAAACACAAATAAAGTCAATTGATTTTGTGTATAACTAACAGATTTAATTAATTTCCATTTTGGAATCAAAGGTTGTATTTCTGCATGTGGTAAAACCACGTGATTATAAACCTTTAATTTTATACAATCGATTACTATTCAACAAAAGGTACATTTACTAATTAACAATGTAGGGCTAATTTACTGTGAACATGAGGGAACATAAGCGTATAAATTCACAATATATATTTATCTCTTTAACAAATTTACAGAAATCAATGAATTATTTGATAATTTTACATTGCTAATATAAATACCATTCATTGCTATATTGCAAGTATTTAGTCACATTTAAAAAAAAATAATTACAGTTATATTATTAATTCCATTATTTCACTAGTGAAATAATTAGTTAATTATTACACGCGTAATCAAATTGGAAACTAGGTATATATAGAAACATTAAAAGCTAGAAAAATAGAATATTTAGTTCTTATTATCTTTAGAAATATTAATAATATAGTTATTACATTTGTTGGATTCACAGAGACTCTTATTTTACAGTTCAAAAAAATTTAATAACAATTTATTTTACATCGTTTAACTATTTACAACGAACAATTTTGTTGTAGTAATTTAGTAACGTACAAAATTAAGCTGTCCTTAGTATTGTCTTTTGTTTATTTGAAAATTTCATTAAAATGTCAAATATTCATAATTTGAAATACATTTTTGTACTTATTGAAATGGAAGCAGAAAAAACTTCTCCTCTTACAAAACTCGCCTCCGTCTCGTTTTATTATTTTCACATGCGTTAAATAATAAATAACCACCTAGGTTTACTTATTACTTGAATAGCTATTATGTTATGGTGAAATAAGGGATGAGTAAAACTAAATGATATATGTAACTTAGTTATAGTTAATTTAAATGTATAAAAGTGACAATATAAAAAGATCAACAATATAAACATCCTTCCTTTTATAAGTATTCAACTCCCATGAGAATAACATTAATATAGGTGAAGATATTGACTTTATTGATCACCAAACATTTAGTCCCCATGATAAGGCATCCATTACATCCATTAGCTTTGGTTAATATTTACAATGGATTGACTATCTAGTATCCAGAATGCTAATTAACATGTCACACATTTCAGATTTTACAACCACTACTTGGCTAATTTACAGCAGATATTGAACAATAATTGTATTACTCTACAAAATAATGGCTTTCGCAATTGAAATCTTTTACAATTTTTTTAGTGTGTGCAGAATAAAAGGAGTATCTGTTTGTCTAAAAATAGTGGATTTGGAAAAAATTTCAAATTGTGAGGTAGATTAATTACTACATTTGAAGATGGTAATTAATCAATTTTTGAAATATGAAGTTTCAGATTTGTGATTTGAACGTCACTTTTTAATTTTTAATATTAAATTCTGCATTTTTAAGGTATTTTGAAACTATTTGAAAAAAATGCGTAATTAAATGTTTTAGCCTAATGAATTTATTTTTTAATTAATAATTTACTTTCCCAGTTGTTACAATGAGTTGCGGTATTTTATTTTTAACGTTAATTATGTTCATTGTATTTGCCTACGTTTTAAGAAACGTAGCAAAATACCACATACCGAAATTTCACGCTTTGAAATGTTCATTATATCCAATGAATTGTTAAACTTTCCTGCGTTGTCGCAATTTGCCGTTTCCATTTTTCTGTTTATT
This sequence comes from Stenolophus ochropezus, assembly GCA_035578165.1. Classification (NCBI taxonomy): domain Eukaryota; kingdom Metazoa; phylum Arthropoda; class Insecta; order Coleoptera; family Carabidae; genus Stenolophus; species Stenolophus ochropezus. The sequence goes on from JAQOWZ010000009.1 coordinate 6,731,567, forward strand.
TGTTCATTCAACTGTGAACCAGCAATTTTGTACTTGTTCACTTGACAATTGTATAAATTCGTATTATTTAACTTATTAACTAGTTATATAAAGTAATAAAGTCACGGTTTTGTTTTGTAATAGTTCCGTTCATGTTGTTTGGTTGATTTTTATAGAAAAATTGTGATATAGGCTACAAGAAAAATAGGTGTTCTACGATAAAAACACATACTACGAATTGCATCTGAGGGATTGGGACTTAAAATAATAAGAACATCTACTGGATGAACAAAAAATTCAGCTGTGGTATTGAAGAAAAACATCAATGTATCTAATCTAGAAGATGTAGGATTTGCCGATGAGAAGACGAGAAGACAAACCTCTAATATTTGTTATGTTGGTAATGGTTGAGTTGTTATTATTGTTGTAAGGCAATGTTAGTGTTGTCAATAAATATTCTTTTCTATGTTCCCAAATTACTTTGGTCCTTTTCTAATATTTTACGAAATAATACAGCGGTTACTACGATTTTTCAACTCATCATAGGAGTTCTGCAAGTCTTTTTCTGGAAGATTGTTGAGCGTAATCGTCACAGTTTTCTGGATGATCTCATTGGTCTCAAAATGAGTTCCTTTGAGGTGAAATTTAAGTTTGAGGAACAAAAATAATCACAGTACTCCATGTAGGAGATGTAGGGTAAATGTGGAAGTATTGAAACGAATTTTGCTCATTCTTCACAGATTTCGATAACCTTACTTTCTCAGAAATCAGTACGATGGTTAAATGCTTCTCTATGTCCACAACAGCTTTGACTTGGTTGTTGACAATGTAGGGAACCTAGATCGTTGTTCATCTTTAAAACTTTGTCTTCTATCTTTGAAATTGTTGTGCTACCTCTAAATTTATGCTTGCGTCAAAGCATTTTGTTCTTAAACTGCTTTAATCAATTCAAGCATTTGCGGCCCAGATTTATCAGGTTTAACGCAAAATTTTTAAACTTTACATTTTACCTTGTAAAAAAAAATAATGCTACATCTAGGGGATCGCATAAACCTAGTAAGGGTCGGAACTGTTACCTGAGGTCGCTTTGCCCGTATCCCTCCATTTAACCTAAAAAAAGAGAAAGCCTCTAACGCAGCAAAAAAATCACCTTCATTACTTTTGGGACGTACCTCGTATGCTGTATTAAAATGTATCACTGTATTATAATTAAACGGAACAAAATTTCCAAATATTTAGATATTTTGTATGAGAAATGAAAACTTGAAGAAGGTTGCGTTGATGCAAACACCAAGCAATTAATTAAACCATGAAGTAGTTATTTGTCACAGTTCGGTGCGCCGTTATGGCACGGGAGCGTCAAGGTATTTGCTGGGATTAACCGCGAGATATAACACGCGCAGACCGGTTAATCCCCGAAGTGTTGCGGCTGCATCGTCGGACGCTCCGTGCAGGAAAATGCCAGTGCGCTCCAATGCACCTTGTTCCATGCCTCTGTACATAAGCCAACCTGCAATCAACTCATCATCTCGAGTTTGTTACTATCGGAATTATACTTCGATTGCATCTGATTCGTAATGGTAGCGCAAGTAAAATTGGAGCTTGTTTTATAGCAGCGGTTCCCAATTTATTTTATGTGGAATTTATTCATCATTTGTGACACGACTTGACATTCCTAGTAGGACCAAGGCTTCAAGTATTAGACTCTGCAAAGACAGTAGAAAAATTGAGTAGTTCGGGACCCACAAGGTATAGTCCTTAAGTGTATGCCAAATTGTCTCGATGTGGATTGAAAACTGAGCTCATTTCTTATCCACTAAACATTTTGAGTATGATAACCTTCTTGACTGAATAGTTATTTGTAGGTGGGTAAATCAAAATTCCTGGATGTCAGTCACAATTATCTATTTCAATGCCGTAATCCTTTGAAGTATGAATATTTGAAGAGAAGAAAATATGCCAATAAATTGTGAAGTTGGGTGTATAATTACACTCCCCAAAAAAGGTGATTAACAACATTGCCAAGATTGTAGAGGACTCACCTTATTATACAAAATTTTGTGCACAATAATACAAAAAGAAATATAATTCACTCCAGATAAATGATCCATAGATACCAACAGATATAATAAATCAATATTATTGTCGAAATCAGGAGGGAAAAGAAGACGCGGGAGACCCAGATCTGAATGGTTACAAGAAGAAAAAGAAGTTTTAAAAAGAATAGGTCTGACAAAATGGAAGAAGAGAACAGAAGATAAGAAGACATGAGGAAGAATCAGCAACCTGATCCAAAGCAACGGGGACCGGTCCTCTTAATAAAAGAATCAAGAGAGCTTCAGAGAAGCGGCGCTATCACACCTAGGGTTTCCTTGAGCCACTATATATATATATATATATATATATATATATATATATATATATATATATATATATATATATATAATGTTTAATGATTTACTACATTTATTTGGTTCATTATCTGAATAATTTCAATAGGTTGTTCTTATTTATTCATTTATAATTCTTGAAATTATTTATCAAGTAAATAGTTTTTGCATAATCTGTGATCCAGTTTTTTCTCGAAAATCTCATTTTAAGATATGTTTAATTAGAATGCTCAGTTTGTTACTGATATAACTCAAAATTTCTATTGATGTTGGTAATGACAATTACTGACTTACTATTGACTGATTTTAAATTTAACTTGGATCACATTTAATTGTTCATATTATTTTATTTATATTAATTAACATTATAATTATAATAACAATTATTCTGTAAAGTTCTGTATATTAATTAGAACAGTTATCTCCCGTAACTTTAAAATTGTTTTCCTAGAGAACTTGTGAGACAGTAGCGATGTAGTTTTATTACAATGTGTCGCTAGACGGGGTAATTTACCACGAAGCGTTTAATATTATTTTGAAGCGTGGCCATAGCACGAATTAGCAGATTGGAATACAGGGATGTTAGCCACATAATCAACTCCACTTTAATTTATTTCATTTGGGAGAGACGTGTTTTCAACGTCGAAGTAACGGCAATTGGATTTGGCTTTCGTTTGTGTCGTGCTTACTAAAAAGCTTACTCTTTGTCCCAGCTCAACTGATATAGTTAGTGTTAGAATAATTAACATGATACTATTTTTTTCTACAAAACTCAATTACAATTAACTCTCTCGTTAACTCCTTCTAACAAAGTTAAACAATTTGTAGTTTGTAGTAGCCCTAGATATCATCCCATAAAATGATCAAATTTCGTGTTTACAAATAGTGGAATATGATCAATTATTTTATGATTATAGTTAACAAAACAGCAATTTACGAGAATTGCTACATGTGCTACATTACAGACAATATTGTTTTTTTAAATATGTTCACTATTAGGCATAACAATAACACTGCATGTTTAAAAAATTCAGCAAATAGACCTTTTATCATACTAGTGGTACTGCATCACAGAAATGCATTTGATAGCTCCTCTATATTTCAGTGCAGGTCAGTGTAGACAGAATTGCAACTAGTTCCTGAACTAGCAATCTACACTTGTTCAAATATTTATTAAAGACGGAAGTATTCTCTAATTTGATGAAGTTATGTGACGCTTTTCGATTGGTGTTATATTTGCTTTGTGACATTAAAAGAATCATTAAAAATACAGTTAGAAATTAACTATAAATAATGAAATTTCAAATTTGTATTTTATATACATTAATACAAGGTAGAGCAAAGCAACCACCTTAGTTTTGAAAGTGAATTAAAAAACTAGTAGATACTTTAAATCACTTAATTCTAAAAATTATATATTGCAAGTGGTGGCGGTTATTATCACTATACTGCTAAAGACGGATTCTAAGATTTTCAGAGCTTTATGAAGCATATCTTTTCATATGTGGGCTTTTTCCAAGGGGATTGCATCTTCCAGAGTTTGTAGAATTCTGGGCTAATGCTTAAACATTTCAGTCTTTAGATACCCCCACTAGATATAGTCATAGGGTGTTAAACCCGCAGAGCGCAGGGCCACGAAATGTCGCCTCTTACAGAGGTCAGTTGGCCGAGGAACATCTCTCTTAAAATAGCCATTAAATTTCAAGCTGTGTGGGCTGTGGTTCAATCCTGTTGAAACCAGACATTTCCTTTGTTAAATTCTTCAGGCGCTGGCGCAAAAAATCTGTGCAAAAACTCGTGGATTGTGGTCACATACCGAACGAAATTCACGGTAACGCTCGATTTCCTTCATAAAAAGGAAGGACCAATTATTCGATGTTTGAGAGGTCCGTTGTCGCCCATTTCTTTTCATAGACACATTATTTCTTTGAAGTTGTAAACCCCCAACAGAACAAATTTTCGGTGGACAACTAAACCACGAGGGGAGATTTGGTAGCGAGTTCGAAAGACATGCAAAATGCATTGCTTTTTTGACCACGCCATATTTACGATTGAGGGGAATTATAAACATAACTTCCCGACTATCTGCTCCTTTTGCAACTGTCCTGACCTTCTAAGACATATCCTCCCTAATGGAAATAGGGAGGTTTCTGTGCCCCACCCTGTATTATTACTAACAATTTGGATAATTAAGCATACTATACAATTGTAAATGTATTATTATTAACAAATTTGGATAATTAAGCAAATTATGCAACTGTAAATTTAGAAAAAGAGAGAATGTTAATTAGTATAAAACCTTTAAATTACCGAGAAATTCCTATGTAATTATTTAAAAGTTCATTGTTATTTGTGGAATTCTTTTCCTTGGAAAATGAAATACTCGTAATAGCGAAAGGATGAAAAGCGCCAAATCTGGAATAATGACCGGAATGAAATATTCTCGTGACTCTAAGTTTTCCGAGCTTTGTACACTTTTCATTGTGCATTGTCGCATTCGTTTTTCATCGTGGGACGCCGTGAGCAGTGAAAAAATAAAATGCGATTTTATTTAGATTTATACACCTGATGCGTATTTTTTAAAACATTTATCGTGTTTTTCAGCGAGCACTGCATTTTTTCATCAGATGTGGCAATATTTCGGAATATATATTTCCAAGCTGACATTTGGAAGTATATTTATTATCTTGAGCATTAAATATAATCGTGAAATATTCGTTAAACTTAAAATCATACTATATTTGCTTCACTGTCCTGCATTTGCATAATAAAGACGAATAAGTCTACATAAGAATTACATTATTTTTCACAAAACTAGTTTATTTAAAATATAGTTTTATATAATAGTAACAATATGGGTTTATATATATTATGACAAAAATTATAACATCCTTTACGGTTTTATATATAATTGATAACCCGTGTTCGAATTCGTCTGAAGTGAAATTCTTCACGAATTGTCATTAATTTATTACCCAAATCTACGATAAAATACTGAGATTCAGTCAAATTTATTTAAAAATTATACATAAATAAATTTGACTGCATCCCGTACTGTATTTCAGTTTGCGTAACAGTAATTATGTTTCCGGACGAGGCAACGAAGGAGCCGTGTCAGGAATGAGTACCGTGAAAATCATAAACGTACGTTTGATGTACAACGTTTTTATTCATATTGTATTACACTTTTCAATTTAAATCAAAGTTTGATTTTCTTACTTTGAAAATGAGTAAAAAAGCAAAATAAAAATCTTAGTTGTCACTGAAAAATTTAAGAAGAAAAACTCTGTCAATGACATGACAATCACAAACTTTCAATATAATTTTAATAAAATAATGTCACATTTAAAAAATTAAATTTAGTACTAAAAAATTTAGGAATGTATAAAATTTTAAAATTATTTAAATGATGTATGAGTATAAATTTATGAAATTTATATACACAGTACCGTAAATAATAACAATGCAACCATAAAGTCTCATTTATTGGACTGAAATAACAATCGTAAAAATGGAAATATGGCACAGTATATAATAAATAATTTATTTATGTTTTATATGCGATACTTAATTAAATTAACTTTGCACTTGATGAGTAAAGGAAACGAAGGAATGTATTTCACGTTTGCCTTTTCTAATTGTTGATTTAGATCGACTAGAAGAGTATATATTTCTTTGTATTTGTCAAAGTTCAGACACTTTTAAACTCGTGTTTTTCCGAGCGTGAAAAATAATAGTGCAAAGTTTCCATGGCTACAGGCGCAGATCACAGTGTCAATCCAATCAATGTTGTCACATCCGCCGCCTCGCGAACTTCCGGAGCAGCATTGTCGTCTGACCGGATATTGACACATCTTCAGACAAAACACACAATATTCGCAGCGCTCTACGTTTCGGCATTTTCCAATTAGTGTCCATACAATAAATGCAATACTACGGCTCAATATTTTTTTGTCTGCTGATAATAATAGAAATCCAATTTAATAAAGGCATTGTGATAATAAAAATGGCAATAACAAATATAATTTGGTTTTTGTATTGAATAATCTAAATGTGTTTTATTTGTTTATAAAAAACTAGTATAATAGTAACGGTGAGTGGTGTTTATGATAGACGATTTTGGTTTGCAAGTAATTATATTAAGAGAAGAATTAGAGCAGTCCAGAAAGAACCCATGCTGCAGGTTTTACGGGGAGTGATTTTGATCTAATTACGTTAGGGCATCATAGGGCATATCATTTATAGTAAAAAAAACTATTGTAAAGAATAAGTAAAAATTAAAAGAAACAATAGAAACTATAATAAAATTCGTTTATAACGATACCGCTTATAGCGACAAACTGGTTATAACGTCGAAAGTATAATGGTATTTCACTTTTATCAATTATAGCGACTTCAGGTTCTAGCGACGAAATTTATGTGTTCCTTTCGAAGTCGTCATAACCGGATTTTACTGTAACTCTTTTCAAAGTAAATTTAACAAAAAATGACGCATTAATGCAAAAATTTTCTGCGCTATAAATTAAAATAATATACCAGTCAAAACATTTTATCGACGAAGTGAAACCGATTTGACAGTTTTTAAAGTATTTCTACATAGTAACAATTACAGAACAAATGATTTAAATCAATGATTAAAAAAAATCAATTTGATTTAAATCGAATTTAAATCACTGTTTTAAATCAAGCGATTTAAATTAATGCAACCCTGAAAATGTCATACAAATGTGTCAGAATTCGAACCCGAGACTCTTAATATATGAAGCAGCAACAGTCCACGGCGTCATTTGGATCGGTATCATGAAAAAAATATTTGAAATTGATGTATTTACGTGATTGGCATTGGAGTTTGGCGGAAAATCGTTAGATGTGCGGACTGGTCGATTGTTGGTATTAATTAGGAAGCTGGGCATGACGCGCGAGACAGAAGGACGTCGTCCGTCGCGGCGCGGCATCTGGCCCGGTTTGACATTTATTACAGCGCTGAATGAGGCGTCGTCGCTCCCATAAAGCAATATGTCGAACGCCTGGCGGCTTTGTCTCGCGCATACAAAGCGTTTCTCGTATTGTGCGGCTCGCCGATGTGTTATTGTGTTTTTCTTACCAACGTCCGGAAAGGAAAATTGAAAAACTTTCGGGAAAATGTATAACTTTATGCGATGTAAAATTTAATGCGGTTTTTATGGACAGCGAACGGGAGATACGAGTTCGGATGCCCGTAGGATAGAAACGCTCACTTGTGAATTTTACTGTCTGTTGTAATCTTGTGGTTCATTTTTACGAGTTACTTTAACAATGTTTGAGGAAAGTTTTGAGAAATTTACGCCACTTGCAGTGGTGGCTAGTCCATATGGACGCTGGGGTTCGAGCCTCTTGAGATGCAATCGTAAAAAATAAACAATTAATATTTTATATTAGATTAAATAATCTTTTAATATAGAAAATTATACAACTAATTTTTTATACAAAAACAAAAACATACACTACTTGAACTCCTTTTCATTGTAAGTTTCCTTAACCTAATGTAGCTTCTCTCATGGGGGCTCGAAAAATTAGCGCCCCAGTACGAGATAGTGGGCTCTCTGACAGTCAAAACAGTTGGAGAATCTAAGCTTGTAGTGTTAGTCAGAACTTCTGACAATTTAATTTAATTAACCTCAAAATTATATTTAAGTTTAATAATGAGGTGTTTGTAAATGAGTTTTTTATTTATCTTCTTTATGTATACATTTATTTTTAGGTTTATGAACTGATACATGAACTAATCACAAACAAACAGGAATATCTAGCTGGAACAAACCTATAATATTTATTTATGAACCTATAATAAAAGGCATATTCCATTTGCCAGATTTGATCAGATCTGAGCTACATTTTTAAATTCGATTCATTTGTTTTTCATTCCTTATAATGAATCAATAATTTATCCTTTCTACACAAAATGTACTGATTTAAGTGATTCAAGTAATCCACTCGTTGATGTACATCAAAAAGATCAGATTCAATGGAGCCGATCTAACGAACTGATTTTAGTGAAAAAATATATACTTGAGGATAATGTTCGGGAATTTTATTTATTTGACTTTTACATCCCTAATATTAAGTAAACTATGCCCAAAAATACTTAAAGTATATAATTGCGTTTGCTTACGCTTAAGATCAGATCACTTTGATTGTTTTCGTACACTGTACTTTGTACAATTAATATACTCAATTTTAACTTATAAACAAGGCGCTCAAACTTAGCACTTAATTTTTTTTTTCTGTATCGTATTATAGGTACAGATGACCAGCGATACCATTTTAATTTGCAGGCGAGTATTACATTAGAAATTTTGGCAAAAAAGTGATAGAACATTATATGTCAATAAAAAAATAGAATATTAGACTTCTGGTACAAACATTAAAAAACAACAAAAAAAATAAGAAATATAAGAACAAAAAAAGATTGTTTATGTTTACCTATGTGTGTTAGCATCTACACTCGACCCCACATAAAAAGTGAACAGGCAAAATTATTTGTACTCCAAATAATATATTTATTTAATGTTCTCCGTACACTTATTCACAAAAGACTGACTTACTAACTAACAAATCATTCCTTTTATTAATTCCATATTTTATGTAACACCTAATGTAACAAATATCTCCTAATATAAGCAAATTAAATAATTAATTAACGTAAATATCTAAAGAATGCCGTGCTGCCAACAAGTGTATGTGTTTTTCTATAAATGTAGCCCACCCTCAACGGTATATCACGAGCTACCACTGGCTACATACTATTCCACGCTGATGCAATATTTTTAAAATTATTGATCATGAACAATTTCAATTAAAACTTATTAATCAGTTTTACAAGATCTAATTACTATTTCAGAAAGTGTTATGTTATGTAAATTATTACCTTAGTTTATAGTTTGTAGGTCACGTACATGTTACTCCTTGCAAACTTGTAGCATCTAGTTGTATTCAGAACTAATACGGCATATTAATTATTACACCAATACTTATTCCTTGTCAGATCAAACTTACAAAACGTAGGTAGCATATTATGAATAGGTCGTCAAGTACTTGTATTCTCTGTACTTGTTTTGTTACAAGTTGCATCTTTATATAAAAATATAAAGTTTGCATAGAAAAACAACGAACTATTTTGAAAAGACTGTAAACCAAACTTGAATGTAAGTTTAATTTACATTTGAATTAAATTAGGACGTTGACATTTTCTTAGGGATCTAAATTTCATGTTGTTCTTGTAAGCTGGGATGCACATTGTTATTCTACAGTGAACTTATGAATTAAAGGCAAGTAGTTTCATACGAAAACTTAACACACTTCAAGCAAATCTTAGATAACTAGCTAAAACGGAACAAACTTTCAGGATCTTTTACAAGTAGTCTCTTATTCCAGTTTCAAATATCAGAGATTACGAAACTTTTGCTTTACAAGTGTTTTTCCATAAACTTTCCCTAAATAATTAAACGCTTGCATATGGCAAACTTTGGCAAATTTATAATTATAAAAAGTACATTCTAGGAAGTTGTGGAATAGATGAACCCACAATGAACTTATATTATCACCCTAATGAGTTCTTGAGTTTTTAAATGGCACTTAATTACAACTGACGGTTTTTAGAAGACTTTTATCGGAACGCACGTGCTAAGGAATTTTTCAATAGTCTTTGATTGGATTTTGCTTTAAGAAAGGTTGTACGCATAATGTAAATGCGATAACATCTTCTGAAAATAGACATTCAGGTACTTAATTAAAAAATAATTAAGGGCCCTTTTCTAAAAACAATTCAGTTAAAGTGTGTAAAAGATTTAACTGACAATTCCACTCATAAATTGTCCTCCAATTAAATTGCAGTATTTTGGTGAACTGAACCAATCAGATTCAAATCTCACTAACAATTGTCAGTTACTAGCAATTGCCGCGGAATTTACACGAATAAATAGGCGTTGCTTAGATACAACAACGTCAAAAAATCTAAGGCGTTAATTGCTGGCCAATTTATGTCACCTCTCTTCAAAATAACGCGCCTTGGAAAAATTTCTCGCAATAATTTCACTATATTACTCACTGTGTGTATCGTTATCTTGCTTGAAGCATATCTCGCGTATGTCCATATTATTCAATTCTGTCCAAAGAACACTGTTTGTCATGCCGAATACCATTCGACCATCAACTTACTCCTGCTTATAGCTTTGAAAACTCGTCATTCGTACTGCGCACTCGTTTCAATTTTCGTCGCAACAATCATATGACTGACCATAACGTCAAAACTTTCAAATAAAATTCTAGTTACTACTTACTAGTGTTATTAGATATGAAAATTTATTTTTAAAAGTCATAGGTGTTACTTTATTAGTTGTTAAAAAAATATCATCCTTTTTTTAGCTCCGTGAATAATTATTTTTATATTTTTTTCAACCAAACTATTTTTAGAATTAAATGAAAACGACTTTGCGCAACTAAATATTCGTTTGTAAAAATATTAACACAAAAAACATTTCAATTAAAAATGCTATTAAAACTTTTGCACAAGTTTGCGAGTAGTCACAGTTTAAATTTTCTCCACTAATTACATTTCTGTCAAAACATAATTATAATTATTTACAATTTTTCTTTCTCGTTGCACAAATAACTTTATTGTGAATGTGATGTGCGTTGTCTCACAAAATTCCAGTTCTTTGTAGAACTGTTTATCAACCTGACTAAAACAAGGACTTTCAGGCTACAAATCACTCCTGATTAAGTGCACATGAATCTCAAAAATGTCAAAAGGACGTATGAAATATGGGCGTTAGATAATCTAGACGGTGCAGGCGCACTGCCAGCGAAACAAATCACACGGTTCTAATTAATTTAGTTCACTGCAGACTGACGCCCAACAATCATCGTTCTGCTGCCGACTGCAGTCAGACTGCGTTTCCTCTGCATGCTCAGTCGCAGTTAATGAACACACACAATCATTCTTTATTTTTTCAACAAAGCGTACATTCGTTTTTATATTCTGTGCTTTATTTAAAAATCTTAATTGTGCCCCACTGTATTATTTTGTTTGCTTCATTAATAAAAATTAACTAAAATACTAGTACAATTTTTACTTAATTTATTTGAGAGAGTCAAGACCGCTTTATTTTGTTAAGTTGTAGTTTCTCTAATTAAAGCTTTTACAAACTAAATAATTGTCAATTTGGTACATTATTTATGTACACGTAATTTTGTGAAACATATCTACATATTTTACTACATGTTTCGTTGTTAACCTAGTGTTACTGTTGTTCTAAAACCACTAATAAACAGGGCAACATTCCAGAGAAGTCCATTTACTCCATAATGTGTTTCAGTATCAGTTTATCAAAATTTAAACAAATACATACGAGTGGACCCAACTTTTACTTTCCATTTTTGTTCAGTGCAGGATTAAGAATTGAGGCAAACCAGTGATTTTATACTTATCTAGATACCAATATGCAATATACGTCCTATATAATGTAGACGTATTATTACCAACATGTGTAACATATTTTTTTGTACCATCTCTTTCTACAGTATGTATATTAGAACCTTGTTGTTTCTCTTCTATCACTTGTGACTAACCAATCAGCATGAAGCAAATCGTATGTTTATTATCACTAGAGTTCATTACAGTCCCCGTTTATTTTAACCTATCCTAGGTGTTTTGTTAATGCTGTTCTGAGTTAATTTATAGTATGTTTTGACTGAATTAAGGCATTATAATAATTAGCGACTATGGTTAGAAAATGTTTGATATGTAAAACATCACAAGTGAAGGATTCTTTGCTTTCATTTCACAGGTAAATTATACAATGTTATATAGCTTGTGTTTATTCCCAGGAAAGGTTTCCGTAAGTGTTTTTCTGAGATGTTTATTTGTCCGTAAGGTGCCCGTAAGATAATGGTAACTTTGAGGGCAGAAGTGTAACGTACAACTAAAGAAAATATGTCCCACAAGGCTCCACATTAAGTCTACGTCTTTGGAACAAATATTAAGATGGACTGTTGTGTATCCTAACCACATGATATTCACAGACGACGTCGCTGGCAATACTAAATTTAGGAAGTTATTATAATGACAGAATTTTAAATTTAACGAACTTTTTCGAGAATATTTTGAAAAATGTTAGCAAATGAGATAACATCATTGCTATATCATACTTCAGCCAAAGACAATGCTTCGAAGTATGTCGTTGCTATGATGACAACAAACATTTTAATAGTGTTGATACCAAGATAAGTATAAAATCACTGAGACAAACATTTAAGAATTCTCTAGTTCTTGAATTATTGAAAACTAGATTCGAATATTCATTTAATTTTATCAGGTTATAAATTAGAGCAAACATTTAGGAATACTCTCATTGTTGACCTATTGAAACTAGAACACATTCTAGCGCATCCATTTGCTCTAAAGTGTGATATAGTTTCAACAGGTTAAGAATAAGAACAAATACTTAAGTGTGCTCTAATTCCTGACCCACTGAACTAGACCAAATTCCACAGCATCCATAGCAGAAGACAGTACTAACCTAACATTTTAGGTACAAGTCATTGTACCATATTTTGTGCCATTTATTGTCCCATATATAGACTAGTCTAAACCAGGCTTTATATCCCCGGAGTCTTTCATAGCGACGTGACATTATTTGATTGGTAGATATTCAACAATTCAGAAGTATAGTTGTTGAAACTGTATCTCACATACATTTATGGGTAACTTCCACTTTTACCTACCATTTATTTTTTTATCCAACACCGTGTAATTATAACGATATAAGTATGCTGTTTTTAGATAAATAAAGTAGGTCATAAGTCACTAGTGAGCTAAATATATTAGCTCACTGTTATTTGGTTCGTATCATAGTAACTACGTTATAAAACCTTCTCTACACTATTTTGTTCCTAAATGTCATTTCGAAATTCCATCTGTCAAAAATCTTATATGTATTTTATATCAATGATTAAAATGTGGTGGATAAAATATTGTATGGCACACGTGTGTTAATTACCTCAGTCACTTGAAAAAATACCACACTCGGCCTAACGGCCTCGTGAGCTAAACTTTTATCACGTAACTTATCTGTAATGTAACACACTTGTACCATAAATAACTATAAATTTTTAATCTTCTTTTAATAAACTCGTAATTATCACATCAATGAGTGTACGTATGTAATTATCGCATGCAGATTGTTGTACAGTTTTGCGTATTTTCAGTTTAATTCCTTATCCTTCCTAATGACAATACATCCTTTATATCCTTGGTTGCAGTAACACACTTAGACGCATAATGATTTATTTCACGCCTCTGGGGAGAAACGCACGAGAACGTTGTTTGCATACAGAATTAATTACTTGATACTGCCGTCACCAAACTAACGATTTTCTCATACCGTGGAAATTATTACACATTGATAGCTACTTTTAATGATGGCTGCGGCTAGCAGCTTTGAAGGTAATTAAAATTTTTGACGTTTGATGATTTTTAAATCGCATGACTTGATTAAAAACTTATAATTAATTCAGGAGAAAAAAGGATAATTAAAAATATACATCATATGCGTAAGCTGTAAAATTTCTTCATTAGCATTTTCATAATCATAAAGTAGGTACTGTAATATTGTACTGTATTAATGAAATTAAATATATAAAAAAAATAAAAGGAAACTGGATGTTTCAATACTTATGGATTTAATGGCATACTTAATAAGCTGTAATGATAACAAGAGTTTCAAAAATTCAGAAAATAAAGGATGGTACAATTATAGTATACATTTTACTACTGTAATATTGTACTGTATTAATGAAATTAAATATATAAGAAAAATAAAAGGAAACTGAATGTTTCAATACTTATGGATTTAATGGTATAGGTACATAATAAGCTGTAATGATAACAAGAGTTAAAAAATTCAGAAAATAAAGGGTGGTACAATTATAATATACATTTTAGTGCCACTGGTTTTGTCTATAAAAAACCAAACAAAATAATTGAAATTAATTAATAAAATCAGAGGTCGAATTAGGTTATTTCTTGTATAGTTTATTATATGATAATAACATCATGTATATCATTGTTTGTCGCAATGGTGTTTTTCTACTATTTTTTTAACTTGCACATTCATTTCTAAATACTAGATTCAAACAAAAAACAAAGGTATTGTGTATCAAAATCACAATTTGTTTTATTCGAATGTTGTCTCTCAATTTTACAAACACTGTCTGTCAGACAAAAAATGAAAAACAATGAAATATGTTTGTTTTTATCATGAAAAGATCAAAGACATAACGTTACAATAGTTAAGTAGAATTACATTAATACCAGTTACGTATTTAGTTCGGTTGATTCGAATTTCAAACAAAACAAATTTTATACGATAAAAAACTGATTGTAAACAATATTTGCAGTTGTACTTAAAGCCATAATAAACTTTATTCATGTCACAAGCAAAACCTATTTGAGCAACTACAATATATTTCACACCACACATATAATTAAAGTCGAAGAGATAAAATATTAGTGATTACAGTTAAATTCTTTCGGTAGCTCAACTTTTATAATAACATCCTTCATTGATTGGAAGATGTCAAACAAAATTAATTTGGAATCCCTATACCATCTTGTTTTCTTGTTACACGAAGTTCGCTAATGGTGACATTCACCGCGACGTATTTTTGTTTCATAAATTTGGGAGTTAGTAGTTAGGGCCTATAACTGGCAGCTGGCGGCTGGGACGCAGTGCGTCACGGTGTCAGGCGTCGAAGTCACTTCGTTAGTAAATTACTGTATTGTCTGCCCGTGTCGCTCGTTAGTCTGACATGTTATTAATAACAGTATCAGAAGCGGCTGGCACGGCGACATCGACTTGACATCTCATTTTCTGGTTACTGTTGTTCGTCAGGCCAGGACTCGAAAAATAATAGCTATTCTTAGTACAAGTGAGCAAAATATATCTTTTTCTCACGGGCCCAGAAATTGGCCACACGAGTGAAGCGAGTGTGCCAACTGGACAAGTGAGAAAAAGACATGCTCACGTGTGCTAAACATAATTATTTCCACAATCTTAAAATATAATTAAAAAAACAAACAAAACATTGTACTTTTTTATTTAATAATGAAAATCTCAACAGTACAATTATGTTTATAAATTATAATTAAATTTAATGTAATTTAATGTTAAATGTATTATAATGTCTGTAATCCCATGAAAACATTGTGCTCAGAATTTGTGTATTTTGCTCACTAATGTTATTTACTTTGCTTACTTGTGAAGAAATTTATTTACTTTGCTCACTTGTGATTCAATATGCTACTTTGCTCACTGTTTTAAGTTGAATAATGATGTATTTTGCTAACGATTTTGGAAAAAATATTTTTCACGTTCGAAAAATCTATTTACTAGAAGATAAATCAAAAGTTTTATAGGTACTGTATGTTTATCAAACAATAAGGAAAACTTGTGGTTTTACGTCTAATTTAAATATTATCTGAAATTCCCTACACTCTGCTTAATGTAAAAAAAATAATAATGCACATCATTTTGCTTAAGTACAATAATGCAACATATTGAAATTGTTGAACGCGATTAACAAAGGTGTTAACAATATGTAAACAATATTACCATGTAAATTTTTATTGTAACCCTATTGTTATTTTTACAATGTGTTACATTTATTTATTTTTCTACGACCACTATAGAAACTGGCACTTTTCTTATACTTTCTAAAACTATAAAGCTGCTTATGTTCCACAATTGTGGATTAAAGTATGACAAATTATTTCTCATAGTCTCACAGTATTTGTCGATACTGCGCATGTGCAGTGTGAAAATAGTATATTTTACGACAAGAGGGATATGATGGTCTTATCCCTTGAGGATGACGGGGGCATAACGTCGCAAGCGGAGTGCTTTAATCAGATGTATAGTATATATATAGTATACTTTTTCTACGACCAACATGAAAAAAAAATTCTGTAAGATTTAAGTATTCATACAGATAAGGTTATAATCACGAAAACGAACATTTGAAACATTTACGTAGCGCGTAGAGAATAGTGGAAAAGTGAGTGGTTGTCTATGTCGAACATTTTAACATTTTATGAAATAATTATTTTAAATAAATATTATGAACTGTGATACGAGTTTAGATAATACTTTTATACATTTAGCTGTAGATTTGATTGGGTATTTTATATTTTCGAAACAATAAAATATATTGTGACATCGATAATAAATCAAACGTTTTTGATATCCATTCTGGACTGGATATAAGCTATATTTTATAAACTGTGCAAAAACATAACATATACAGTACGCAGTAGAAAAATATTATTTCTCAGAGTAATTGCAAACCTTGTGTGATTCCAGCACTCGACTTCGTCTCGTGCCGAAACTTTTGTACTTCAGTCATAGCGACTTTCTGCAATTCTTAGACAATATACATAGGTACTATTTCTCTACGCTTTAATAATTTACAGAATAGATCTACATGTATTATAGTTCTCCAAATAAGTTTTAAAATGTTAATCCTTTATTTTTGAGAATTATATAACCTGATATGTTCAGAATAAAACAAATCAATATTTTCCTGCCAACCCAACTCCTACTTCATGTGTATAGTATATTTTTATACACTTTTTAATTATAAATTTTTAATACATACATGGCATACAAATAGAAACAAAATATATTTGCATATAAAATGCAATAGTTATTTTTTATACAAGACGATAAAATAATATTTTATCGACAAGCGGAAAGTGTTAATTCACGAGCGATGTAATCGCGAGTGAATTATTTTTCGCGAGTCGATAATTTAATTTTATCGTCGTGTATAAAATTCTATTTTTTTCTATAGCAGGTTTTGAAGAGAAAAGAATTAGAAAAATTAAATTATTATTTAAGAACAATTTCAAAATATCAGTAGTGTGTGTTGTTATGGAAATGTACTTCTAATAAACAAAAGTTAAAGTACTTTATCTACCCTTGCTGTTAAAGTGTTACTTTATCTACCCTTGCGGTTAAAGTGCTACTTTATCCACTATTTTGAGTTGATAAAATTGCACTTTAACATCTGCTATAGAAAAAAATATATTTTTCATTATATATTTTTAGTTTTCATAATAAACCTTTCTGCAGATATCAGCTAGAATGAATGCAATCTTTTACTGCTCACAAAATATAAATGTTCCAATTGCAAACCGTTGTAGAACATAAAACCACGCTAAAATCTATTACCGGATTTATATCTGTGGCACAATAAACATTTTGATATGCGTAGTTAAACGCTTGAATGAACTAAATCTTTAGGAATAAAATGAAAGAACGAACAATCGAAATGCCAATAAAGAAACCATTAAGTGAAAGGAAGTTAACGAGAATTGTGCACACGCACACAGGCACATACTCGCACACATATTCGTCCTAAATTGACTTTTTATGCCCACTAAAATCCACTAGTCGAGCTTTGTACTTCGAACTTCATTAGAATGATATAGCCGCAGGACTTTACGTTTTTCTCTCATTCTTTCACAAAAAGAACTTACATTTTAATATAAGAAATGTCATCCTCTTACCTACAAGAAGAAAACATTTAAAATATATTTTTTTGTGAAATAAATAACATTGCCAACTTCATTTATTTATTTTAAATATAAGCTTCGATTATAGCTTTTTATAATTGCGATATATTAATTGAAAATAAATTAAATATTCACTGAACTAAATAAATAATATGCAAATGAACAAACAGAAAAACATGTTATGGATAATTATAGCAAATATAATTTTTTATGTACATTGCAAACAATATTTTTTCATCAGATTTTTTTTAATATCGAAATAAAATAATTTATACTTTTTATGTCACATTATTGTTATTCATGCTATTATTATTGTACGTCTCTATATTCCAAATTGGATAATTTATTTTAACATAGCGCGTATTCTATGTGCAAATGATTTTTTTTTCTGTATACCAGTTGTATTGATCCTTTTAACAATAAAAATCCTCTGGAATATCTTTCCTCAACATAGATGGTCAATCCGTTCACAGAGCAGAGGTTAAATGCACCACTATATTACTTATGACTTACGACTGATGTGTGCAGACAGTACCACATTTTTAGGTTAAATTAAGTATTTTGCACATGTTTATAAAGCATGTAGATAAATAATTAGTTTAAATCTACCGAAGTAGTAATTAACTAATTGTATTTAGGTACGAGTATAAGGTACAACATTTGACAATTTTTTAGTAAATCTGCGTTTATTCAATGTTGATTACATTAATTTTTAAGCGGCTACTTACACTGTTCCTAAACAATAAAATTAACATTTTTAATGTCACTCTTGTCCCCATTTACCTTACATACTTTACAATGTATTGAAAACATTTTTTTTAGGGTTAATATCCACTTGTAAGTTAATACATAATTTAATCTAAATCTTTATTCATTTTCCGTTAAAAATCAGCAGTTGGAAATTTACATTTTCTTTCCAAGATTGCATTATAAAAGAAACGGATTTAAGTGTCACATTATCTTCATGCTAATATGATATTTATCAAGAGAATATTATTTATAAGCTATTTGAAAAATGTTTAAAATGCACATTCTTTCTAACAATAACCCGCCTATTCTTTGGGAGCATTTTATCTGGAATTTGGAGTTGAGATGCCGCGGAAAGAAATCCTCGCAGGCAGTAATAAGAGGCTCTGAGCGCAATATCCCGAATATATGGATATCTCTATTAAGATTCTCGGGCCGCTGGGAGGTATTCCCGCAAAACGGTTTAGAAGATAATGAATATTTAGCGCACGATAAAAACATAATCGCGTGGAAATACCATCGCGGCGCCGTAGCCGACGTCCCGGAATGCATTCGGAATTCCAGGCGCGAGGCAATGTCACCAGCGACGCTCGGGACCGGGCAGGGAACAGGACCCGCGGGACGCCGCATGCTACAGGATGGACATCGCTGGACAACTTATACACTGCCAACTTTATTGTCTTTGTTTCAATAAGGCACTATAAACGGGAGTATACGCTGCCGCCATTTTGTGTCTTTGGTTCACAATTGTAGTAAAGAAAAGTAGCGTTAAACGTAATATTTTCAGACTTTTTTTTATTTATAATATTTTAAAGTGTTCAAATTGAATAGAAGAGAATCAAATCTCTGAATTGTTGCGGACAAGAAGGTACAAACGTTTGTAAACAGGGCATGTAACCGAAAAAAATACTGGCTAACGGTTAACCCATATTGAGAACATTATAAAAATAACGGTTTTAGTTCGAAAACCGGTTTTTAAAAATTGAAAACCGGTTTAAACCGGTTAATACATCGGTTAATAAAAAAAATAATAGAAAACTTAATTAAAAAAATAATAATATTAGGAACAAATGAAAAGCGATTATATTTCATGCTGCATGCAAAATCAAACTAGAAAGTCACAAAAATTCCGATAACACATTCAGAGAAATGTAAGTAATTTTTTGATTTGATGCCTAAAGCTTATAAAGGGACTACCTATTTTTATGACTCTCCAATAAAATCGAAATTATCATGACTCATATTGTCTTATTCAAATACAAATATATCAGATACGAAATATTCAATTTTTTTCACACTAAATAGTATTATTAAAATCAGGGCATGTAACCGAAAAAAATACTGGTTAACGGTTAACCCTTATAGAGAACGTTATAATAATAACGGTTTTAGTTCGAAAACCGGTTTTTGAAAATTGGAAACCTTGGCCTACAACGGAAATGATGACTTATATTTGGAAATTTTGTTTTGATAATTGTTATCTACATTCGCAAATATATTCCAAACCATATCCAAATAAAAATTAATATCTTTTCTCATCTCCAAGTAATTTACAATCATAGTTAATCATGAAAACTAACAATATTTAGATTTGTACCTTAAAATTTTGATTTTACAGCCGAAATAATCCAAAATGACCCATTTTTCGGTGAAAAATTTTGGTTTTTTAAAATTTTTAGGTAAAATTTATTGATTTTTTTGAAAAAACCAAATTGATAGTCGCCGATGAGCTGATTATAAATTTTCAAACCGAATTTAATTATCTCTTCCCATTCCTGAGATATTAGGCTTCAAAGTTACACCTCAAAAAAGTGTGTTTTTTGACTATATCTCTAAAATGGGTAGAGATACAGTCTCAACGATTATACCAGTCGATTCTACGCACAAAGTTACATAAAGAAATGTTTTCTTCGCATATATGTTCTTTGGAACGATTTGGTGTAAAATGAGAAAAAAGAAAAAAACGGAATTTCAGTTTTTCGCTGGAGAACTTTTTGGGTCCAAATCTTTTCATTTTTCAGACTTAAGTAAATACAGATGCGCTGATTTCAAATTTTCAAACCGATTTCAATTATCTCTTACCGTTCTCGAGATATTTGGGTTCAAAGTTGGAACAGAAAAAAATCGTTTTTCAGGAATATCCCTGAAATGGGTCAAGATACGATCTCAACGACTTCACCAATCGATTCTACGGGCAAAATTACATAAGTGTACCAATTTTCAGATTAATATTCCAATGGATACAATTTTTAGACCGAAAAAACGAAAATCGCGAAAATCGAAAAATCGCCTGATGAACCCCTTGCGATTTTTTTTGATTTTTGACGATTTTCGTTTTTCCTCTATAAAATTTGTATCCATTGGAATAAAAATCTGAAAATTGGTACAAAAATGTAATTTTGCCCGTAGAATCGATTGGTGAGGTCGCCAAAGTCGTATCTGAACTCATTTCAGAATTATTCCTGAAAAACTGATTTTTTCAGGTCTAACTTTGAACACAAATATCTCGAGAACGGTAAAAGATAATTGAAATCGGTTTGAAAATTTGGAATCAGCGCATCTGTATTTACTTAAGTCCAGAATATAAAAAATTTTGGTGACAAAAAGTTTCCAAGCGAAAAATTGAAATTCAGGTTTTTTTCGTTTTTCTCATTTTTCACCAAATCGTTCCAAAGATCGTATATGCGGAGAAAACATTTCTTTATGTAACTTTGCGCGTAGAATCGACTGGTGTAATCGTTGATACTGTATCTCTACCCATTTTAGAGATATGTTCAAAAAACACACTTTTTTGAGGTGCAACTTTGAGGCCAAATATCTCAGGAATGGGAAGAGATAATTAAATTCGGTTTGAAAATTTGAAATCAGCGCATCGGCGACTATCAATTTGGTTTTTTCAAAAAAAATCAATAAATTTTACCTAAAAATGGGTTTATTTGGGTTATTTCATACCCTGGAATGGGTTTAAAGTGCTTAACAATGATTTAGGTGTTCATAATTAAAAAAATAAGTTTAACACGATTATGTGTTGCATTTTATACCCAAAAATGAGTTGAAAAGTGTCTAAACATATTGTATAGTACATTTGGAAATTTGTCACACCTTAAAATGGGTAAAAAGGAACCCAAACCTGACCTAAAATTGGGTTTAAAGGATGTCAACAATCAAAAACCAAAATTTTGGACTCATACATGGGATTTTTTTGAATATTTCAGCTGTATATGAAAAATTTTACAGTAAAAACCCAAAAATTGTAACTTTTTATATTCAACTGTAATTAGAAATTACTAAAAGTTAGTTACAAACAGGGAATGTAACCGAAATAAATACTGGTTAACGGTTAACCCTTATAGTTATAATAATAAAGGTTTTAGTTCGAAAACCGGTTTTTAAAAATTGGAAACCGGTTTAAAAAATTATTAACATTAATTAAAAAAAAAAGTAATTATAAATATTTGTTTAAAAAAAATTATAGAATAAATAATTTAAAAAAATAATAAAAAATTACCATCTGAGAAAATATAACAATTAAAAAATACAATTTAATTAATAAATATTCACAAAAAATCCCGTAATTTATTCCGAAAAACGCAGGTCACTTTTCAATTTTAAACTTGCTTGTGTTGACAAAGGCCGTATTTATTTGGACTTTTTAAGTAACCTTAACGGCCAAAGAGACCTACATTTATGACTCTCCAATAAAATGTTAATTGTAAAAACTGTCATGACTCATGTTCAAATACAAATAGAAAACACAGATATAAAAAAAATATATTAAAATTTTTTCTCGCTAAATGATATTAAAATAAAGGTTAATGTTCGCTAAAACCGGTTTATTTTTTTTTTGGTTAACGGTTACCGGTATTTTCGGCCTGAAAAATATCGGTTAAAATTACGGTTAAAGTTCGCAATTTTCGTTAAAAATATCGGTTAGCGGTTTTTATTAACCTGTTTTTTTAACCGGTTACATATATACCCTGTTTGTAAATAAAGTGTGCAATTGGGGTTATAATATATTTTATTTATAGAACGAAACAGAACAGGTGATGATCATTAAAAAAGTTTTTAATTATACATAGAAAATATATTTACAATATGTTCAGAAACCAAAAAATGACAACTCAGACTTTGACATAGAGGAAATAATTTCAAATCAAATATCTATTGGCTTAAGACAATCGGTGTTTACAGGAAGAAATACAAAAAAGAGAAAATATCTCCAAATTATTCATTTTTGTATCTAAGATTGTTAATATTTAAAGCATAATTATCGTGAACATTTGGTTTTTTTTTCCAGAAAAAAATGTTTCAAAATCAAATAAAGATACTTATTTACAAATCTATACATTATGACATACGAATTTTGAACTTATTATTAAATTAGTTTTGTTTATACGGTTTTCATACTCAAAAATAATATAAATTATCTTAAAAAAATATTTAAAAGTATTTGAGGTTATCAATTTGACATTTAAACAATTACAATAACATAAATACCAAAAACAATTTAATATATATCTTATATTTTTAAACCATTTTCGATATAACAATTAAGGCAAAGTATAAAAACAAAATTTCAACATTCTACGGCTAATAGTTTTTGACTTATGCGAAAAAATGAAAAATCAATTCGAGTAAGGTGCCATTTTGGCATTGCCGGTTACAATAAAAAAAGAGAGAAATACACTACTAGATGTCGTAGCAGTCCCATTTACAAAATTTCAACAGTCTACAGCTAATTATTATTGAGTTATGCGAGATACGTACATGCAGCGTCACACCGAAATTAGTAAAAATGACCATCAAAACGGATATTTTCGTTGAATTCCAAAATTTTTCG
Source organism: Stenolophus ochropezus (assembly GCA_035578165.1). Classification (NCBI taxonomy): domain Eukaryota; kingdom Metazoa; phylum Arthropoda; class Insecta; order Coleoptera; family Carabidae; genus Stenolophus; species Stenolophus ochropezus. Next base: position 6,755,136 of record JAQOWZ010000009.1, read on the forward strand.
CAATTACAATACTTTCTTAATTTTTTACACTGCAGTAAATCGAAAAGAGCTTTAGAAAATAGGAACTCTGATAACAACAAGCAATAATGATACATAACAATAAAAATAACAAATTAGAGAAATACCAAACAAGAAATAAAACATGATCTAGATAATAATTGTTACGTATGCGTTTCCTACCAATAATGATTATATTAACGTATTTTGGTAGCTTCCTATTTGTTTCACAAACTCTACAAACATGTAAGTGAAAAATGATAGTTTAATACTATGAACATGAACTTCAATCAACACTGATCCAATATTCTAGCATAGATAAACCGGAGGGTAGGTAATAATTGCCTGCATACCTGAATGCACATTGGATAGGTGAACAAGAGCTTCATCAAATTTCATTGTATCTGCATGTCATAGTTATCTAGATCCTGGGTTATTGGTATCAGACAATGACGAGGGCGTGAGGTCTATGATTATAACGCTACGGATTAATAATGCATTGTATTTCCACAATCAAATCACTACATCGGTCGGTATTATTCTAAAACTTGTTTGAATTGATAGTTACATGTAAAATTTTAATGTAAACTTTTCTTTTCCATAAAATCGTTGGTACAAAATTTAAAAAAATATTTGAATTCTCTTTATCTTTCGTATAATGAAAACTGAAAATATTTATTATTTTTGCACATAAAATATAAATAGGTAATTTATAAGGATTCTTTTAATAAACACATATGAAGGAGTACATTATTGAAATTAAATGTAGTAATAAAAAATAGATTTATTAGATATATGAAAATATATGAAAAGAAAAAAGAAATAATTAGACAATTATAGCAATGAGTTTGATAGAAAAATGCAAAGAAGACTAAAGAAAACATGAAAAGAGAAAGGAGAGAAATTATATAAAGAATTAGAAGATGGAATGAGAGACACAAAAGAAGAATGGTAAAACGATGTCCAAATAAATGACAGCAGTCCTAATAATTCAAAAGGAGAGTTATTTTCAGAAATCAATTAATCGAAACTCTTCGTGTATAGGGCTGCCAACAAGAAAAGAGCTATGAAAGAATGTAATATTTGTCACTAGTAGTATGAAATGCTCGACAATTTTATTATATCAAGACTCATAATTTATTTGTACGCGGTAAGCCGATGTCATATCTGTATGATTTGTTCGATGTTCTACGAATCGCCATGTCTTGTGTGACGAAACAAATTCAAAGTATGTCACATCTGTATGACAAAATCATATACTATCCGTGTGTTCGCACCGATTTTGCTTTCATTTGTACATAAATATATAAGGCAATTTTTGCATTTACAGATTTTTTAGATTATAATATTGTTTAATGAGTTCAAACATTAGCTTGGATGAAACTACTCTTTTATTATTTACCTGTACACATCCGAATAATAAAATTAAAAGAAAAAAAAACTAAGAAACGAATATTTATGTAGAGTAAAGAATTGTTAAGAAAAAGAAATGTAAATGTAGGACTCGGTGGACTCACTTTATTGCGTAATGAGTTAAGATTACAAGAGAAAAAAAATTTCTAAGAAAGAACGAATAATGTTTTAATTTACTACTCAGTAATACTTTTTTCTGCGGTACAATTTATTTAATGAAAAAAAAGATAGATTTTTAAGATAACATGAAAATTTGGAAAAGCATTCTGCACTTTTTTCTATGATTAAATTATACAAAAAGTGTTCGCGAGTAAAGAAACTTTTATTTTATTCTATTAAAAATTAAATCATTACCTTAAATCTGATGTTTTTATTCTATAAAATTATGCACCGCTTATATTTGGTAACATATTTTACAAATCTTTCCTATACCGTACTGTTCAACTTCCAATTTCCAGCACTATAGTTCATTATAAAATTTTTACGTAACTAGTAATTGGTAAATGTAAGTAAAATTTATGTAATGTTAGGAGGCATATAATTCATAATACGTAGTTGCATGAAAGAGAATAGAGGCGAGTTCGACCGGCATATATTGTAGTACCCCTGATTCACCCAGTTGATCCTATCAGCTTATCAGCCTAGTGCTCCGATGCACCATTGTGTTCTTCCATGAATCCAGTCCGTAATGCATCCGGGTAATAATTTGTCCATATCGACACCTCAATTAGTGATCCGCAGCGGTGACCGTATCCTCCGCGTCCAGTAAATCAGCGCGGGCCGATAATGCGGCGGCGGCGTGGGAGATAACTGCACAGCGCGAGCGTCGCGACGTCGCTGACGCTAACTAGAATTCTAACCGAATGCGACCGCTGGGAGCAATTCCCTGCCCGGCTAAATTACAATTGGCTCTCGGTTAATGTGGCCTATCTGCTCAGTAATTAATTGTGTGTGATCACACGTGTTGAACCATTTGCAGCCCTTTTTGCTTTGTTTTCTAAAGGGAATTCGCGTATTCTAATCCCCACGCAATTTACCTATTGCTTAATTTTTTTACTTATTTTATTTTTTGCAACTATACACCAGTCCCTGATCACCTTTCGATCTAATAATAATCTTCGGTACTACGGGCAACGGTAGCCCACTTGGTTAGCGCGTTCTAACTCGACCAACTATTAACCAAATGAAAATACTGTTGTGCCGTCAAGTTCGGAACCCACGATAAGCTGTAGATCAATAGTGTCAATTTCATGGTGGCTTCGACGGCGTGGATTCGGCGAGTCAAGCAATAGGATTGCATGAATTTTTATTGCAAACATAAAATAATAATAAACAATTCCTTTTTCTTTGCCTATATACTTCAAAAAGATGTATTTAGAAAATATAGCTATTGTATCAATTGACAATTCAAGTAGAAATAGTGCAACAACGCAAACACAGCGAATTTATAGTCGCGCAAAACAAAATTTAAACAAAGCCGCCGAATCCACGCCTACCACACCGCCGAAGCCATTATGAAATTAATGCTTTAGGCTGAGAATCGACACCACCAAAAAATGCAAGTAAAAAGTGTAATGGAACTGGATAAGGTTACTTCTCAATTTCAACTGCGACTAAAATGTAGGGTTTTAGCGACTATGGTCACATGTACTAAGTTTTGTAACAAGTTTTATTTTAATTTTAGTGATACAAGCCTTTGTAAGATGTAAGGACCTTTAACAGCTAGTAAAGTGGTCCAAATCACTCAGACACAGCTGTATTTTATTTATTAGGTTAATAATTCCGATATTCAGTTTTGCATCACAAATTGAGTCACCGCTGTTCATAATGAAATCTTATAAAGAAATTTATTGTTTAATACATATAACCATTAAGAACTGAAATAAGAGTTGAGTAGTACGATTCACATTAATTCGTGCATATGTCTGATAGATTCTATAATAAAAATATCCTGTTATCGGAATCTCCGTTCTTATGAATAAAGTGCTATCATCTTGGAAACTTATTTGAACAACTACGTACATTATATTTTCATTCCGTAATGCCATACAGCGTAACATATTAAACTAGGTTTATCAAAATTATCAAGCGGTTCATTTATATGAACACAGATCTATAAGTTATTGTATATTTTTGGCAGGTCATCTTTTATTTTGCATACAATATTGCATTGTAAGAAGTAATCATTGAAAATAAATAAACAACATAAAAATACAATATAATAACAAAAGATAACATGTTTTCCGGACCGGTAATTAGATTTGAAATTGACTCCACTTATATTTTTGATTACACATTTTATCTTTAACCATTGAATTATAACCCAATTCAAATTATTGTCAGTGGTAATTAATCATTGAAATGGAGTAATTAGCCAAGTATAACTTTGACACTAGATGGATGATGAATAATTTAGTTGGTAAATGATAATGTCAATTATTTACAATAATATTTGTTGGCCTTATTACACATTAATTACAAACCAATAATGTGATAGATTATTCTTTTCATGTCTATATAAAACATGGAAAACAAACTGAATTCATTAATCGCTAAATTAGCGTAGAAGGATAAATTAATTTTAGTTATTTGTACATATTATTTTGTGGGAAATTTTATTTAATTTCAATTGAAATTATTGAAACATTTTCAATATATATTTCATCAGTGAACAAATTAAAGTCGAGTAAGGCAAAATTATTGTCAATATTTTAAAACATAATAAAAATATTGCATGCGAATTATGGAATTTAATATTTATAAATAATTATAATTTCAAATTGGATTATTCATATGTTTTGTTATTTTTGCAATATTTATTTGAATTTAAATGTAAATTAATAATGCAACTGTCGGTATTGTAAATTAATTTTGGTTAAATTTTATTTTATAACAAACAATAAAGGATATATTTAAAAAATATATCTTCATTAGCTCCAAATGACATCGTTGACATTCAAACTTTATAAAGCAAAACCCACGCATAAACCTACGAGACTTTCAGAAATCGAATAAGTTATTTAAGGATTTAATATATTTGTGGTTTTAATTAGTTCATTAAAAAAAAAACATTGTAAATAAGCCCATTACAGCGTCGCTTCTAGCTTTGTTATTATTTCATTTTGTATGCAAAAAAATGTAACTGTTAGGTGAAATGTGAACGAAAATTTAAATTCTAATAGAAAATTTCACGAAAAAGCTTAGACTTTCAAAGTTACAATTAGAAGTATTCTGAATTTTTAAATATTCATAAAAATATTAGAGAATCATGGGATATTGTAATATTAAGAGTAATTAAAGAAAAAGAAATATTATTATTGTCCTTTACAATAAAATAATTATAGCTTTCTGATTGTAATATTTTAGTAAAGGTGAAGATATGATCTATTAACAAGATATTTATTGCAATTTGTTATACTGTTAGTTGTGTTAATATAAAGATAATAGATATTTATATAGGAAATATTTTATTAGGACTTGTAATTGTTTGTAAAGTATTTTATGGTGATTTTCAAATTAAATAAATTAAATTGCTATGTATAAGATTCAGATTTTTACTTAGCATATCTAATTTTAATATATCAATAATTTTTTTGTACTTAGCATGGTAACTTTGCAAAAAGTTATAATACTGTGTGAATAAATTGTTGCGTTTTATTAATGATTCATTTTCATTCAACTATTAACTCTTCCAAGAATAATTGAACGAAATCAATAGAATTTTAATTAGAGTAACAGGTATCAGAGGAGCAGTTCACCGAAACACTGAAGGCATTCGATTAGTTAGACCAAACCAAAACGACTGTCGTATGAAATGTGCACATTGGAGTTTATCTTCCCAAGTTAATGAAGTTCCTCCTCTGTGTGTTGTATGCAAATATCGCGCGAGCGAAACAGATGAGGCAGAAACATTTAACTATCTGCCGGTAAGTTATTATGCGAATTAAAACTCTATTAAAACAAACGTGAACTCATTTGCAGTGCCATGAGGCACGCGCTCAGCCTATGACTAACTTCCTGATAATATGCAAATTCCCTACCAAGCTAAATGCTCCACAACTTTCGGTTGGCGTTTATACACATTATATCTCTCATTGCATGTCTATCTATTTTTATTTCATATACGTTACCTACGTCAAGCGATTGTAGCAAAACCTTGTTCAGATTTAACCGCAATTGTAAGACATTATTTACTTTTCACAAAATTGTCTGTTTCACATTTCTTTTAATCTGTGGCGTGCTGTTTCCCTTGTATATTTTAAACATAAATACATATTAGGTAGTTATTTTCATATTTTAACGTACTTTGAATTACTTAAAATTTATATTTTATTACAAATCATATATTCTGAAAGGCTTTAAAAAATAATCAAATACGAACGCCAAAAGCGCACGTAACTCAACGGATTATATTGCAATAAATTCGTATATGACACTTCCAATTGAAGCGCTGTACAAGGTAGCTTCTCGACGAAAATATTTCTATTGTGTAAAATAGGCAGATTGTACGCAATCGCTCATGAACTTTAGAGAGCACCAACCCATACATAGTTGAGCTCGTGGATGCTACACTACAAAACATCGCATAGTGCTTCCAATAATTCTATTCATTAGCTACTTGTAACTCATAGGGATGTTTGCATTGTTTTTTGATTTAGCAAAGAATATTTTACATTTTTATGCTCAACAGGGAATAATTATTGTATATTATTTGAAAGTATATTTGTAAATCATACAATATTTTGCACCGAACATTTACTTTGACCAAATTTTCATAATTTAATTTTTAGTTTTGGTCCTTATATGATTGCTAGCGACATAGAATGTAGCTGTGAAATTAAAAATTTATTTAAAAGCATTTTTAGCTCAATATCATATAATGAAAAACAAAATATTATAAAAAGTGAAAAATCTATACCGAAATTAAATATTAATGCAGCAAAAAATTTGTTCGTCAATTTCACAAACCAATTTATAACTACATGAAAGGAAAAAAATGTAAAAAATGTTTTGTTGGCCATGTCCACTATTTTCAAATGAAATTAGTATGTGAAATAAGAATGGTTTTGATAATTTAAATAGCAAAAGACCTGAAAATAGAAAAAGGGAAATTGTCATCATTAGCATTGCTGTCAATAGAAAAAGAGCTTTTGAGTTCTTTGATGTAATCAACGTAATTATTACTTTGCAGGAAAAAAAATTAAGATAGAGTTAATTAATAAAACAAGTTTTCTTTGTTTCATTTTAAAGTATATATTTTAATAAATAAAAATAAATAAATTTTTTATTTTTATAATTTCCAGTATTTGTTTTTCAATATATGATACTAGATAAAATTTAACTATATAATTTCTCTTTAATATAGTTTTTATTATTTAAGTGTGAAGCTATAGTGGTTAGTTTTTATATTTTATGACTTGTATACTAATATTCGATTAGGAGCATATATCCCATTGATATGGAAAAATAATTATTCAAATACACAAATGTAATTGTTTGTTTTTAATTTTTCAATTATTTGACAAGCTTTGTTTTCTGGTAGATTGCTCTGTAATAAAAATTATCTTGACGCATGTGAAATAAAAGTGCACAAACTGTCGTGTAACTTATTATTAGTAGATGTTCCTTAATGTATAGTAAAAATAGCTACATGAAATTTAGAAAGGTTTTAGGTAATATTTGGATCAGTGATTTCTTGTTTAATTAATAATTAAATTTTTTCACTATAAGTGTCAATATTCCACTACTTACTGAAGTTGTTGAATATTAAAAGAATTTTTAATATTATTTCATTTTTCAGACAAAGAAAAAATGTAATTGATTTGAGATACTGGAACAAGCGAACCATTAAGAGGAAATTTAATTAAAAATTAGGAGGATTTTTATTAAATTGCGAAAATGGAAGGGTTTCATAAATTTCCTCGCATTCCTCGTTGTAAAGAATGCTAGCTTAGGGAAATGCAATTATATTTTAATTCTTGACTTTTCGTGCTTCGCATAATTTAGAATATTTTACTCGGATCGATAGCATTCTGCGCAAAAAGAATATAACTAAATTCTAAAGTGTAGATTCATTCCAAGAATTTGTTAATCTTGCACTCGTTACAGATTTTATGAACTACTTTATTACTTCTCCACAAAGAACTTTGTACTAAGACTTTCAGTTATATGTCTAATTACATTTTGAATTAGTCGTAAAAAGAATAATTTACAAAGTAGCTTAACTGATTTTTTTATTCTTATTATTTTTGTGTAACTTAATGTGCATCTGTTGCTAATTATTTAATAATACGTTCATGTATATTTATAAAGAGAACATCTGGCAAAAATTTAATACTCGTAGTACTAAACTTAACAAATATCAAATAAAAATATAATGTTTATTTGTAATATATTATAAAAATAAAAAATTTTGGAGAAAAAAATGTTCCAAGCGAAAATTCAAAATGTAGGTTTTTTATTATCTTATTATTCAGCCAATCGTGACAAAGAATGTATATGTGGAGAAAGGAGTATCTATACTTGAGACGCAAAACAGATGCACTAATTAAATTAATGGGCAAGGCCTAAAGTACGCAGTATTGTCTACGTAGAAGTCAGCTTTATATATTGCAAATTAAAAAATGTGAAAATTATCTGTTTATATTTGAAATGAAAGTAATATTTAAAGTATTTTAATAAACACTACTTATGATATTAATTTCAAATAAGATAATCATAGGAAAACAACAAAAATAGTTGATCTTAGTGCTCGAATTCATGCAGCTGTGTAAAAACGGGTTATCAATACCATGTTCGATTCAAATTTAGAGATTGTTAATGGGAGGAATTTCTTATGCATCTGTTCGGCGTCTCAAGTATAACTTTTCCGTAGAATCTAATGATAAAGTTGTAGTAAATATATCTCTACCCATTTTTGGAATATATTTTTTGAAGTGCAAATTTAAAAACAAATATACCAGTAACAATAAGGGATAATTCCCAAATATGTCTTTTTGAAATAACAATAAATGTTTATAAATTCTAATTAATAATAAATTATGAAACATAACAACATGTTTAATAAATAATTATTGTTACAAACAAACAAGATATATTTTCTCCACATGTGGGTGCCAAATCCCAAATATTGTGGTTTGGCGCGTTTGAAAGTTGGTAAAGTGGACAGTCTGTGATTTAAAGCATTGTAAAGGCTTTTGTGTGCCACTATATTTGCAGAAGATTATTCAATTTTTCATTATTAAAAGTCAATACGAAAAATACGGGTCTAATATTTTTCATTATTAAAGCTAAAAATTAAAAATTGTTTCATTATTTCTTATTTCTTTAAAAATTCCTCATGTTGCAAAGAAGTTGGTAAGATATAGTTTTAAGACAAAATATGAGCTATTTTGATAATTAGTTCCAGCGTCACCTTGTATGTAAATTTAGTTTATATTAGTTTCCGCTAGTTAAAATACATACGTCGTGGCGTTTATGGGCTTTATAAAACTTGAAGGCGGCAGCAGCTGACGGTTCTACTCTACATCCAGTAATTAATGGCGGCGTTAACTTGTGACGGGAATAATGATGAGAAATTTGACGTGAAAAATTAATATTTCCCTCCTTCACTGCTAAAGGTAATTTTGGAAAGCCATCGCTCTTCTGATTTTTATGGTATTTTTAATCAAGAAAGCACAGAAGCGGACAGGCATTCATTTGTCACTGTTCCAACGAGGAATACTGTATTGTAGACTGATATCTATTGAGGAATCAAAATAATAACTCATTTCGTAGAAAAACTAATTTTGGGATGGTTTGATCACAGTGGTGGCTTGTAAACTAAAATTTTGGTGAGGTAGACGATAGGAACTGAATAAAAACTTATTGAAATGACATTCATTTATCAAAAAATTAACAATATCCTCACTGTAACCAATTTTTAACAGTAAACATAAATTTAAAATCGAAGATTCCAGTTCGGTTGCATGTTCGCTTTGCCTAAGGACAAATAGACTAATCACAAAGCACTTGCGGCATGCCTCAAGATTCCCTTTTCTGAAGCACGTAAGTAACGAGTATTATAAAAACATCACACTCATACACATTGATGAAATATGAGGCAGGAGAATTTTTGCCTCTGCTCTTCAGTAGTACGAATGCTTTATTCGATAATATAAAGGATAGGAAAACATTGGGAATTTGAAAACTAGATTTTGTGGACTTATTGCGTGCTAAAAAAGATAAAAAAGGGCAAAAGAAATAGAAAGATTTTTTTTTTATTTTACCTCATGACTTAAGAATTAGGATTTGGATTAAATAAATCAATGAGCTCTCTATTTTGGGCAGTCATGGTTTCAAAATAAAACATATTTAGAATTCAATACGATTGAAAGTAGATTAATTACTTATTTAACCACACAATTTTCGGCTATCTCCATAAGATACTACGGAATGTTTTTTCTGCCGATCGGCAAGCTGCTGGTCGGTTCCAAATAGTGTGCATTAGTCTTTAAGAGCACCAGTTATTGCTGATTTAGTAAAGGTTAAGGCATTATTAGTGACTTTTTATTGATGACGTGAAATAAGGTTACTGAAAGGTTATTTTTATTAAAAGAAGGTCATTCTTGGAGTTGCAGTCATTTAATAAAATCTTTTATTTAATTTAATTTTATTAAATGACTGCAACTCCAAAAAAGACCTTATTTTATTAACATCCAGTCGATAAAACCAATCCTACGTTATTATTATTATTGATCAAAGCTTAGTGAAGAATTGGAGAAAACTAATAAAAGGCTTATTATATTATTTTGCTACAAAAACGCGTGTCATTACTTCCTAAATCAATGTCTCCAGAAAATTACACTGAAGATCTTTATTTGACAAAAATCTCCGTCCGGATAAAATTGCCGCGAAATCTGCTGCTGCGATACAATATAACAAAACATGGCGTAATAAGGAATGCCAACATAGCAGGCTGCGGCTGTTGATAAATGACGGTGTTAAGGGAGATAATAGCCGCGTGGCCATTGAAAATGAGAAACACATTGTCGCCAGTTCGACCTCATTTGGGCCATCCTGTTGCTGGGAGGAAAAAACAGAATGGCTTGTTTCCTTACATTTTAACGCGAAATTATTCTACGGAATTCTCCAGGGATTTCTATTTTTCTCAAGTAATCTTCTTACAAGAATGAATACCTGCCATATACTGAAGGTTTATTTGAGTCGAATAAGTACCCGCTTCTATAAATCTGCTTTGTAGATAGATAATAGAGATGATCTTAATTTTTATTTTCTTCTTTACATCTATAACTCAATTACACTCGTAATGGTATCATTTATATTTGTGGTTTCATTTATGGACTCTTTAAAAACTAAAAGTACGAGTTTTTCAGAAATATTACAAGGTTTGCATAATTTAATTAATTTAAATATTTGATTTAATCTTGGTATAAAAAATTAAAGGATAGAAAGTGAAATCATGTCATTGTGTTATGCAAAAAAAGAGAAAATCATGAATGATTTTGTCCCAGAAAAGTGTTGTCATAGTGACTTGACATGGAATAGTATATTAAAACATAAGTTGTAGAAGGCAACCTTTTCAAGCACGATTTTGAATTTCGGGAACGAGAGCGAAGCAGCGAGTGCCCGAACGAACGAGTGCTTGAATTGCCTTCTATAACGAATGTTTTATACTATTTTCTCTGTTTCGGCTTTTATTTAAATTATTTTTTATAATAATATTTGACAATTACCATTAAGGTATTTTTTTGATAGAATAATTAGGTTGGTGACAGTGATTTCTGTTTCGTCTGTCAAATAAATTAGAATTACTTTGTCAGTTGCCTAGATATTTTGTGTATTTAATGCAATCATGCCAATCTCAAATAACAAAATATAACCAAAAATCGTTTAAGAATAGAAAGAGCTTCATCAATAAGCGTGCTGGAATATGATATTCTAATTCCGAAACAGAGAAATACAATTTTTGCTAATAACCATATTGTGTAGGACAATATTATATGTATTTTTACATTTTATGTTACACAAATTACTTGATTTTAATAGAATAACTCAATGAAATTAATAAAAGAATAGATATTTATGTAATAAGTTGCGAAATGATAGTGTTTTAGGCACGCGACGTGAGATGTGTTTCTACGAGCATAGCAAGTAGTACAACACGTCAAGTGCCTAAAACACTTATTTTGTATTACATCAAAATTTTTATAATTTTGTTTCATAATTCCAAACTTCTAATACGTGACATTAAATAATTTTTCAAAATAATTTAAAGTGTTTAAAATGAAAAGAAAAAATATAATTAAATTAAGTTTTAAAGTAATAGACCCAATAAAACAAATATTTCTTTGTAATTCACTATATTTTTTAAGATTTATCGTTTTAAAATTTACCTGTAATGACGTAATGCAGTTCTCAAACAACTGACAAAACTTGACACTTCAGTGGAAGAGTTAGCTGCGAGAAAAATATCATTTCCCCTCAAAAATATAGTGAAATATTGCACGAACATTTAAAACGGTTTAACATCATACCATAAATATTTATAATAAATAAATAATTGTTAATTTCTTAAATAATTCTAGTTTCAAGTACCAAATAATTACTTTTGCAGACTAGTGCTTAAATGTATTCACCTTAGGGCACTAGTGCAAATTTCAATATTAAAATAAGAATCGAAAAGATGTCATTACAAAACGAAATTATAAAAATCAATTTTTTTCGCTTCATTTTTTAATGCTACAGGCAAAATGACAAAATGGTTCTGAGGAGAGGACAATGACGAGTTCGATTCCAAATGTAGAAGTTCCTTTTTAAATATTTTTTTATGTATTATTCCAATTTCGTGTTTGATAATGTTTTATATCTATTTTACAATTTCATAAAATTTAAAGATATTCAATGTCGTTAGTATTATATTAAAAATCTTTTACAAGTTTTAAGATGTCAATTATTATCTACGACTAAATTCGCTTCCAGAGATTTTAATTTAAAAATCCAATATATTTGAATTTTCCGGATGTCCTTCGATTTGTCGTTTATATTTAGATCTCTATTTATAAAAAGTAGGAGTAGAAAGTTTTGATACGACAGAGAGTCTTCCATTGAATTCGTTTGAATGAAGTTCCGGTGCTTTGTATCGGATGTTATTAAAAAAAGTAACAACTCCATCCGTATATCCACGGGTTTAGCGGGCCGGCGAACACCGGTTTAATTATGTATGCGCCGATGTCGAAGAGATGAAAAACTAGGGCGCACGAGATATATTCATCCGCGCATCACTCGTCGGGCTTTAATACAAGTTTCAGCGCTCGAAAAAATATTTCATGTGCTTCATATTTTTGATAGATGCCTCCGCATTAATCTCGGATCGAGGGCCAGGCACAATGGTACACCTCTCACCTCTTTCCACACGCCACAATTGAACCCCCTCCCCCCCCTGGTCTGCGCACGTCACGATCGCTCGTTCACCCTCATACATATGGATATATACGCCCTCACTTTAAGGACTACATATCCTCAACATTATTTCTGACCTATATTTCATAACCGCGGTATAATAATTAAAAAACTAATCAATCTGCAAATTGCAAATCGTGTTTCAAAATATCTGCAGGAAAAGCGACTGGATTGTAAGCATGTACCTAAGTGAAATTTCAGAACGATGAACTATGTATAACATATCATATTTTTGTTTAATGATGGGCAAAATATTCACATTTCTAAATAAAAATTATTTTTTTACTGTCCAACTTATTTCACAGTAAATATTTTTTAATACAGCCGAAATAATTCAAAAAGTATTCATTTATGGGTCAAAAATTTAGGTTTTTCAATATGAACCATATTGATAAAAGATGCGCTGATTTGAAGTTTAGAAACAGAATTTAATGATGTTTTTTTCACTCTCAAACTTGCACCTCAAAACGTGTATTTTTTGGAATATCTTAAAAATGGTTAAATATATAAACTAAACAATTATACTAGCCGATTCTACTGCCAAATTACATAAAGAATTATTTTCTCTGCATATACCTTCTTTGGAACGATTTGGTGAAAAATGAGAAACACAAAAAACTGAAATTTTATGTTTTCGCCCGGGAATTTTTTTCTCCAAAATTTTCCATTTCCTGGAGTTTAAGATATATCGATGAACTGATTCCATATTTTCGAACAGAATTCAATTATCTAGACACAAAAACTCAAAAACACGGTTTTTCAAGTAAAATTACATAAGTGTTCCAATTTTCAGATTTTTATTACAACGGTTACAAAATCGAGACAAATCGTAAGGGATTTTTTCGATTTTGGTAAGTGACAATTTTGGACAAAACAATTCCCACATACTACATACATATGTAGGGAACACGTTTCTTTATGTATGTTTGCCCGTAGAATCGACTGTTATAATCGTTGAGATTGTATCTCTACCCGTTTTTGAGATATACAAAAAACACACTTTTTTTGAGGAGCAATTCTGTATGTAAATTCGAAATGCGATGCGCTACATCGACGTCTATCAATATGGCGTATTTTCGGAAATAAGAATTTTGTATTAAAAATTGGATATTATTGTAATATTTCGGAACAAGAGCAATCCGTCACAAAATATAAATACTTTTGATTTGGTCTTTGATTTAGAATTATTAAAAGTGACATTTAAATTTTAAATTTAAAATGGAAATAAAAATTTTAAAAATCCTGAAAAAACGCCATGCGCATGAAATGTTTGACTTCACTTCCATTTTATAATTACGTTTATTAACTGACAAGTTGAGCAGAATAATTAAAATGTATGCTCGTTTCACAGATATGTCCTTTGGTGTATTCTTATTCTCTTTCCATGTTTTAGTATTTAATGTTTCATAATTTTCTTTGTCAGTGTTTTTCATTCCTCTGTATTTGTCACTGTTTTTGTTGCTTTCATGTTACGGTTCATTTTTCTAGTTCTTTGTTGACAATTCTTCTGTGTTTTGTTGCTGGTCTATAATATACTATTTTACAGTTATATTGTAATCTATCTTTGTACTTTAGTAAACAACATCTTTATAAACATATTAAATGTTCGTTTGAACTATTTGATTAAAGTAAACAATTTGTATAATTTTGTTGTCTTATTCGAATATAATAACTTTTATAAAGTAGAATAGTACAAAAACAAATGAAAATATTCGCCACGTGCACATGTTTTTAGTTTTTATTTTAACTTTTCAATAGCGACTGGACAATTATAGACAAAAATCAAACGAAAAATCAACTCAATTATTCATCACACATGTGTATTGAATTTTTTTATGAACTACATGAACGTTTGTTACGTAATAGCTTTTCTTGTAATACAATATCTGTTGGACAAATGTGATCTGACAAACGCAGTTCTACTTTTACATATAAATTACTATAAAAAAATCCTGTTTAGAAACGTTTCCCAATAATTATATCCCTCGGAATTTTCTCTGAAAATATTGTCTTTCATTTTTTGGATATTTAAAAAATGTATTTAAGAAACTTAGAAAATTTGTCAAGATTTAGCAAAAAGTTTTAGAATATTAACAAGTACTAAATTAATAAAATTTTCGTAGTGTAGATACCAGTACAGTAAACGAAGAGAAAAACTAGTTTTGTTCGCTTTTAGTAAATTTAAGCGCATGAAAAGCATTTTTTGTTAATTTATTTGTTAATATACGCTAACCCTAATATTAGTTTCTGTTGGAAAATTCCATTTCCTTATCTTCCTGCAATGAAATACCCACATTCATGATTATAAAAATGTTAAAACCTGGTAACTACCTACATAACAGAAAGAAATATTGTATTGAAGAATTTTTCATAATAATAAAATATGACGTGTACGCTAAATTAAACATATTCTTTGCTGCACTTCATTTAAACTTATTTCACTTGAAGTTGAAAGTGGGATTATTCTACGGGTAATTGTTTTTCATCTTCCATTCGTTTCGTATCTTTCAGCTTTCCTTCGAAATTGATCATTTTTTATAAAATTCTATTAAAATATTTATTACTATTCTTTATTGCATTACACAGAATTATTTTTCTTATGAAATTTATTTTGAAAGTTGTCGATGTTGTCAATCATATATTCAATTTTAACAAAAAATCAAATGTTTCCCACAGTAATTAGAAGCCAACTAAATTATTATTTTTATCAAGATTCTTTCAAAAGTAATGTGTCCGTTTGAAAAGGTTGATGTTATAGTAATTCCATAACAAAAATTTCAAAAAAACACTACGACCAAAGTGGTCTTTGGCACTGCCGATTACATAAAAGGAGATGCACAACTAGATGTTATAGCAGTGCCATATACAAAAACTTCAACATTTTACAGCTAATAATTTTTGAGTTAAGCGTGATACATATGTAGAGACGTTACAATAAAACTAGTCAAAATAGATCGATCGATAAAATGAAAATGGATATTTCCGTTGAAACCTGAAAACAGAAATTTGTCGCAATTACAATACTTTCTTTACTTTATACAAGGAAGTAAAAATGAGTATAGAACTGAAACGAATGAATAGCTGAGTAAAATGAAAGGAGAAGAGTGATTTTTTGGTATGTTTTTTGATGGGAGGAAATTGCGGCGGGAGTAGAATCGGACAGAAACAATACGTCGGCGCGAAGTTGCAGCCGATAACACAGCGCGAAGCTGCCGGATCGTAATTCCCGAATGTCAAGTTGGAAGTTGGCGCTTTGCCCCTCTTGACCTGTCATTCATTTGTCATTCCTAAGCCTGCTCCACGAACGAGAACTCGGTTTGCTCATAAGTGGATGTTAAGGCGATGTCTGTCAAGAACTTGGAAATTTCACTTGACCTTCCTTGATAAATGAAACATGGCCAGACAACTCTGTTTTCATTCGTTCCGGGTTGGGTTGCTAGGATTATATTTCCAGCCTTTGTTCACACGATCATGCATGTATGGATTTTTACCTCATTTTATAATTCTCATTAAACAAAGAATTATTTTGATAGAGAATAAAGTTAAGCAGAAATGCGGTCAAAAGTTTTATTATAAAGTCTTGACCAACGTTTCGCTGTATATTGCAACTTCATCAGGACAAAAACTAAGAATGTTGAAAATTTATATATGTAAATAAAATAATTTTCATTTGTACATTTCGCAATCTTCCTTCAAAAGACTAGAAAAACTCTGTTGATAGAAACAATTTAACCGCACTATGTACAATAAAAACAAATAAGCATTAGAAACATGAGACATCACAAAAAAGTCATATATGCGTAGGGTCACAGCAAAATTGGCTGATAGAATGTTTGAAAAATAAAACGTGTTCTATTTTTTCAACAGATTTAGGATCGTATACAATATGTCAACCAATTTCCTGTTTGATTCTAGCCAATTTAAATTACACCAAAAACTCTACATCACATATTCTAATAGATCTCTTATTAGACCATTCCAATAATTCTGTAATTTATTAGTCATTAGAGATCAGTGAATACTTTGAATATATTTATTATATTTATTCTAAATTTACGCCTATTAAATTATAAGTACAAATTTTTTGTTGTACTTTATTCCATTCAGTTTATGAGTTGTACAAAATACTAACATTGCGAAGAAAAAGGACCACTACTACATGGTATAGCAAACTTACATGCAAAATTTCAAGATTCTACGGCTAATCATATTTTAGTTATATACTTTCGTATGTACGGAAATACGTACGAAACTATTAGTCAAAATGGATTTAGGGATGGTCAAAATGGATTTAGGGATGGTCAAAATGGATATTTCTGTTGAAATTTTTTGCAATTACAATACTTCCTACAAGGAAGTAAAAACACGGAATACCTTATTGTGCGTGACGAATTCAAGTATAAGTTTTATTACATTTTTCATATTTAAAGTGATATTAAAACTACTTCAGTGGATTATTTATTTGGAATTTTTGTCTAGGGTCTTGTTTCCTACATAAACATTGAATGAGTTTTCAAGACTTTAAAATATTAAAGAGAATATTATCTGCTGCTGAAATTATAAGAAGGCTGGGAGTTCCGATGGAAAATTGATAAGCGATATCATACAGAATTCATTTCCGAAAGCTGAACATCCCACGCATTTATTTTTTCACGAGCGGACATCTTCTTTTTTCATTAAATTTTCAACACTCTGCTTGGATTGAGCTGTAATTCTATTGTTCTGTCTGCTATCTTGTGCTTTTTTACGAAAGCTGTGACGGTTATATCCTCTTGTTTATATGAAACGCTGCTATATTATTCTTCCTGCCTCTGGAGCTTTAATATCTACAAAGCGCAATAACCAGCCAGATGAAACGGTGAAATTACTAATCTCACTTTGTTTCACGGCCAGGGCTTTGGTTCGTGAGAACACTTTTTAAGAGCGCGTTCATTCTTCTACTATTTTACTTTTCTAGGAAAATCGGTTTTTATTTACCAATAATTTTTCATAAACAATCAGTCGCTACGGGAAGTATGGAAGTTTTTCTAAAAATCATATTTTTACAATTTGATAAAGAAGCATATGAAGCGGGAAATTTGCTAAAGTGATATTTAAAGAATTACTGGCACAAAGAAGAATCGATTTTATTAGCTATTATTTCTTAAATAGTAATACTTGAATTCATATTTTTTTTTATTTTCCCACATTTTTGCTCTAATTTATACTTAGCTTCCGTATTTGTATTACAGTATTTATGCAATATATAATTTTTGATCCACATATGGCCCAAATTTTTAAAAATAATATTTCTAGTGTCTTTATAATTGTTCTACGTATTTGTATAAATTAAAATAAACTGCAGTTTTTTAAATAAAAGTTAGTTCCGTACAAATTTTCTCATCTAATTCTTTTTCAAAATATTTGTCAGTCTCTTATAGTGTTGCAGTCTAGACGAGACTTGACTAAGTCTAAGTCTAGATTAAAAAGTTTTTCTTTCAATCAGTTTTATCTTGGGTGGAATGAGATTCGAATTACATATTTATTTTCGAAAATTTAATTTTTTTTTTTGATAGTTCACAGAGATGTTTATATTTTTACCGCTATTTATTGTTTTAATTACAACATATATGCATACTAATGATAATCTTATTACAAGAATTCAGTTTTTCTGTTACAATTTTATTATGTTTTTCTTACCTATCTATAGTTTCTGGTTTTTATTAACATAGATTTTGAAAACATTTTATTATCTTGTTTTATATACTTAAAGTATCTATCATCATTACATATATTGATTTCTTTAGTAGTTAAGTTAGTATCAGTAAACAATCTTAAACTTAATTGATAGGAATACTTTATATTTGTAGTTATCTAATAATATAAGGTAATACAAAAATAATTTTATATTGTATTATACGTACAACTATATGGTTAATCTAGAGGTTTGAAAATTGTCTAGAAGGTCGAAATACTGTGCTATATAGATGTCGTATCAAAACTAGTTAATATAAAAATATTAGGTACTTGGCTAAATATTTTAACAGAAAAATTTTTAAAATTGAATATAAAACTAAATTTTATTTCGAAACATCATTTTTATTGTCTAGATAAGGCAGCTTCAATATAAACTACAGCTAAAATATTTCTTTAATTTTTTCATTAAAAATTAATTCGTTTTTAATTTTTGTTTCAAATTCAGAATAGTGCCATCAAACAAAAATCAATTGCCGGCTACCTATGTGAACAAATGAACAATATGTTTCACGCAGCATCAAAAGCTTTAATCTAAAATTAATTAAAGTTAGCGGAAACTAGAAACAAATTTAATACTTAGTTTATATATGCTCTATCTACCTAACAACTTCTCACATAGTGGTGGTGGACATACATATATGACCGCAAATTTATTATTACTTTGCACCAGGTAGCCTCGCACCTATATTGCTATGTGTAGTGATTAATAATTTCAAATTTGTTCTGGCTGTTCGAGAAATTAACTCTCATAGTTATAAGCTACTAGTATGGGCATAACTTTGTTGTGGAGAATAACAAACTATTTGAATGCATAGTTCAACATAGAAAGTGTTATTACAGAAAATAAAAGGGGATATTGTATTTAACAAATACAACGTACCATAGTTATTACATGATGGAATGATGTATTTGAAGTTTTTTACGAATATAAAAAATAGTACAAGAAAGCAGCAACAAGGAACGAATTATGTAAATAATAAAGTAAAATCTTTTATTGCTTAAGGTAGATTTATGCAGTCGACATTTTATTTTGCTTTTTCTTTTACTTTTAACTTTTACTTTTACTTTAATTTTGGTTCTTTATGCAGTTACTAAATAAATAAACAAATAAATATAACCTGTCAAAATGGACATTTTTTTAGCGACTAATCCTTAAATAAACTGTTTCATTACATATTTTTGAACTAGATCCAATAACAAATGTTGTTCTTTATCCATTTTTTTCATAACCTAAAACTTACAAACAAAACTAAATACACAATACGCTGACGTTAGTGGTGTTCATGTGCAGTAGAGAAATTCTTTTACTTTAACGGTCATAAGTTAAAAGTTGGACAACTTAAGATCTTAAAGTAAAATTAAACGTGTGCTCATAAAGCAGTACATATATTAACACAAATTTAACGTTTATAAAGTAAACGAAAAAGACAAAGTAAAATAAAAAGTAGGCTGTATAAATCCACCTTTACATATACTTTTATATAAAATTAGTTTGATTACTACATGAAGCTATATTAACAACGCTATATCTACTTTGGAGTATATATTGTTTGTTTTTAATTAAACTTGACCTGAAAGGTATTTCAACAATGTCAATATCAAGTAACAAGAAGAAAACATTTAGAGTTTTTTCCTAGAGTTGTATTGGAATGGTACCTCATTTGAATTTAATTAAAATTTAATTTAGTACGAAATCTCGGATTTGGCACATTTCATTTCTTTTTTCAGTAAATAGTTTAGTTAGGTTGTAGGTCATAACTTACAAGAATGTATGTATGCATTTCTGTTATTTGTAATCATTGTAGTTCATTATTATAACAGAAAAACGTATAGTGGAACATTTGATATGTGTCACACTTTTAACATGAGTTATAAATTAAAATTTTGATGGATGTTCATAAATTAAGGTTTGTTACTTTCACTATTTTTAGCATGGTGTCCGCCAATATGTGCATGTGTCAGCTTTTTATGAAACTTTATTTTAGAAGTAATCGGACGATTTGATCAACTTTTAGTTGACTCAACTCAAATTAGAAAGTTATCACGAATATTACCAATAAACAGAACTGCAGGAATCTATTGAAAAAAATTACCTTCTGGACAGACGATAATATTGGAAATAGTTGTTCTATTAATATCATCAAAGGAGGTAATTTTTAATAGTAAATAATGAGTATAAGTGAAACAGAAAAGAAAATATGTTTTATTATGAAATGTAGGACTTTTTATTGTTAATATAGATTTCTATTCATAAAACATTCATAAAAATAAAACAAATCGAGTAAATAATTTATGTTTATGATGAAGAAGGTTCTGCTCAACTGACATATCTTTTTTGTGAATAAGTAAGCTATCGTCGTTTGCCTTGTCCTGTTTCTTATTTTTTATATATAAACTGTATACGAGTTTGGAGCTACAAAGTCGTACGATTTCTGAAAAACTGAAATTCAAATACTCTTCTTTTTAGAAAAAATTCAGAAATAGCGTCAAACGGTTTTTATACCCGGTGCATACGACAAACATAAATAAAAATTAACAGTTAATACTTAATTTAGTAGACGCGTGTACTATGATCATTTAGGTAATGATTACTTCAAACTTCATATAATGGAAAGTGTCGATGAAATTTAAAAACCAATAATAAGGATTCGGTTGTTATCGGAAGTAGAGGTTGCAAATGATTCTTTTTTGGGTTGACAATTGATATTTGGTCTATAAAAAAAAATGATGTATTGATATTTTCTCCAATGCTATATATTATCAATAAAGAAAAAATTTAGCAACTGGTTAAAAATTAAACACTGAGTATAGAATAAGGGGAACGACGTATAGTGGAAAATACTAAAAATCTAGAAACTACTAGAGTTCCTTTATGACTGTAGATTCTTATTTGTCAAGGATACATCCATTCGCGCATGTGCAAGAAATTTTTAGTAATGTTCATGTGTCTGCGTATTTTTCTAATTAAAAATTTATTTAAAGATCATTAAACAAAGCACGTGTCCCCATCATTACTGTATTTCTAATAAAATTAGATATTTGGTTTTATTGGTCTGGTTTGAATAAATATATTGAAATAACTAAAAGGCAAAAAGTGCTGCGAAGTTGAGAGCAGTTGCATAATCTAGACTCGCAAATTTTATCATCCTCGTCGAGGTTGTTAAAAGCAGTAAAAAGCACATTATGGTAATGTAGGATATGGTAAAATTACGCTCGGTAGGATATACGATAAGCGTAATGCAGAATTTGCAAGCAAAATGAAATGTTAGAATAGGGCTGAGCCACTTAGGATTGAAATGACTTGGGCTGATTGGGATCAAGGTTCGTAATGCATACACGTGCATATTCGCAGGAACGGATCATACATCATTCTGTTTGGAGAAACCCTGCACTCGCTCAGAAATTCATTAGGAATATGGATCTGCATCCGCGGCTATCACTTTGCATCAGTTTTGCTGCACGCGAAATATGACTTGATGTTTCATTCATATAGTTTACTTGTACTAAATTATTTTCTGCTAATGTTAACTAACTTCATCGAAACAAGTTTCTCATTACTGTGTGGTCATGACAGTTGCATTACCATCCGTATTTATAACTCAGAACTATTATCATATTCCTGTATTTGTATGTGTGGCCTGAAAGCTCACTTTATAGCGCTACTAAGTTTATTTTATACTACACGTGGTAAGTATTTTGGTACTTAGAACTTTATTATTAATGTTTATTATTATTTATTTATGCTATCTATTCTATTTAATACATTTTTAACTTTATTGAGTAAAAAGGTGAATAAATCTAAATTTCAAGTTTTTTCTGAGAAACTTTTATTTTCGAAACTAGTATTCCAAAAATAAAAAAAATAGGTTAATAATTTTGATTATAGATATTACTATATTTAGATAGATCTCGATAACCTGTTTTCAGGTTTCTAACAAAATGAATTCTCATTTCTTTTCTGGGAAACTTGGCCTTGAAGTTACTTGAAAAAGCTATTTTTAAATAAGTACACATGTGGTATGTAAATTAAGTAATAAGACTGACAACGTGGTATTCGATCTGGTTACACCTGGAACGGATTTGGAAGGGAGGCAAGTGAACATGTTATATACCTTCAGTAGGAGTTTGAACTCGATAGAGTCATTTGTTTGTCCGTAGCGATTTTTCTACTTGGGCAGAGTACAATGGAAACTTTTGCAAAACTTAAGCAAACCTACGAATATTTCAAGGGGTCAGGTTTTTCGGTGGTTTTAGGCATTTTTAGAAAGAAAAGAGTCGATTGAAGATGAAACACGCAGCAGAAGTCCTTCATCTTCAAGAACTGATGAAAATGTCGTCAGAATCTTGGATTTTGTACATTCGGATCATCGGTTGACAATACGAATGATTAGGGATAAGTTAAATTTGACTCACACCACTGTTCCTCAGATTTTGACTAATTCATTGGGGATGAAAAAAATCTGCGCAAAAATGGTTTTAAAAGAGTAAAAACATTCCTGTTGTCCATATTTGAATATTAATTGAAAATAAAAAATATTTTTTATCTCCATTTATTTTGATATTCACGGTGAGAGTGACAGTTTTTAAAATGCATGAGATTAAGCAAAGCCGTGATAATCAATATCACATTGTCCTTTTGCGTTAAAAAAACTTGGGATATAGATAGGAAGTCTCGAATTTACATATTAATTTCTGTGAAAATGAAGACAAATATTGAATTTTACAATAAAGTTCCTACGTTGTTGATAAGGTGGTAGAAAACAAGTGCATATTTTAATATAAATGAAAGATTAACTTTGAATAAAAATAACACGCAGTTTTGGAAACATCATGAATTTAAAAATGGAAAATAAACAATTGTAATTCATATCTTATATTTTACAGTTATTTACCACATTAGGTCAGTAAGAAAGTATTACAACAAATTTATAATGTAAGTAATATATAAATTTCCTATTCAAAATTTCTTAATCTAATGTTGACGTTTGACAGATTTATTTATATTACAAGTGTAAAAGTAATTGGATAACGAATATTTATATAAGTAAGTTTAATGAAGGAATAATAAAATATTAAAAAATAATAAAATAAGTAACACTATTAATAAAACAATGTAAATTCTAATTTAAGAGTAATTAATATTAATAAAGATTTAAACACTAAGAACATTTATTTAAACACTTAATACTACCTAATATATATTTATATCATCAACTATTTATTTTTGTATTTCCACAATATATTTATTTCTACTTTACATGTCGCTGACATGCACTGACCGACACTGACTTCTTTCAGTGAATCTGACTCTCTTATATACCTGCCGCCAATTATTTCTCGAACATTCCAGATCCGTCCGATCTCTTTCATTCCTATTCCACTGGACCTTTAGCGCGACTACCTGACCAGACAGGTTAGCCGTGATGAATCATCTGCGGTGAGTCTCACTCGTTACAATATTTTAAAGTAACGTTCCTGAAATATTTTGTTTTTAAAAAATAATTAAAATGTTTTCTCATAATTCATTTGAGAATTTGACATTGATAACGATATACGGCTAGACATATCACATAGATATTAATAGCGGCAGAGTAATATTTATTGCCACAATAATTCTGAAGAACATATTACCCCGAAAAAGAAAAATAGCTGGCAAAGTAAAACGTTTTAATTTGTGGGAATATGGGGTAAAATGAATGATGGCCCGAAGAGTTCACTGTTTCTCTTTTTATAAATGGGTAAGCATCGAACCGTTTCAGCACAACAATTTAATCACTTAGCTCGCCGGAACTTTTAATATTGGATTGAGGCAGCGTCAACGCGTTGCTACAAATAATGGATGGTAAATTGGCAAATACAGTTTTGTCAGCTATAAACTTTATTGAATTATGATACAACAACTGTGTCACGCAGTGCGATTTATTTTCCAAGTGCCTCGTTCGATTACGCAATAAACATTTCATTGCTTTGTCTCCGCGAGATAAAAGATTACTCCAATTAAGGAAAGTACACATTCCACAAGCAAATTACAACTCAAAAGTAAGAACGTTGAACGATAAATTACCCACAAATATTTAAAAGAATTTACCATTAATATTAATTGTAATATTAGAAAATTTTCTTGATTATGATAAATAGAATTGGGTAATATATTGAATGAATTGCCATATAATATTAATAGTACATAACATAACAAGTATAGTACGACCCGTATTTCACTAATTGCATTACAATTCAAAATAAGTGCTATGTTTTTTCTACAACCTTTAAAAATAAATCAACAAAAGAAAATACTTGGACATTATTTGAAAAATTGTAAATTTTATATTTTCTCCTATATATATTTATCGATTTATTTATTTAGCTATGTCGTATGTCATTAATAAGTAATAATATATATAGTTTCTGTATGTAGTAACAACAGGGGAAGTAATTCCCAAAGTCGTTGATGCTGTATTTGTACGTAAACCCGAAAATATTTGAAAATATCAAATTTTTAGCGCAAAAATTTTCAAATTTTACAAAATTTTGTTTGTAATATTTTTTAAAGAATTAGCTACGCTGATACCAAATTTACAAACGGAATTTAAATATCTCTTTTCGTTTCGGAGATATTAGCTCTCAAAGTTGTACCTTAAAAAAGAGTGTTTTTTGAGCATATTTCAAAAATGAGTAGAGATACAATCTCAACTACTTCACTATTCGATTCTACGGAAAAAGTTATATAAAGAAATGTTTTGCGCACATATACGTTCTTTGGAACGATTAGGCGAAAAATAAGAAAAATGAAAAAAACCTAAATTTAAATTTTTCGCCTCGAAACTTTTTGTCGCAAAAATTTTTCATTTTTTGGACGTAAGTAGATATTGCTGTGCTGATTCCAAATTTTTAAACAGAATTTAATTATCTCTTCCCGTTCTCGAGATATTTGAGTTCAAAATTATACCTAAAAAATCAGGTTTTTTAGGTATACGCCTTAAATGGTTAGGTTTACGGTTTTCGCGACCTCACCATTCGATTCTATGGGCAAAATTACATAAGTGTACCAATTTTCAGAATTTTACCTCGACAGATAGAATTTGTAGACGAAAAAAACTGAAAATGGCCAAAAATCGAAAAAAACGCAAGGGGTTCATCAGGCATTTTTTTTCGATTTCGACGATTTACGTTTTTCGCTCTAAAACTTGTATCCGTTGGAATAAAAATCTAAAAATTGGTGTACTTATGTAATTTTGCCCGTAGAATCGATTGGTGCAGTCGCCGAAGTTGTAAACCTAACCTTTAAAGAGGTATACCTAAAAAACCTGTTTTTTTAGGAATTGCCAAAACTTAACTTTGAATACCAATATCTCGAAAACGGTAAGAGGTAATTTAATTCGGTTTGAAAATTTGAAATCAACGGATCGATATTTACTTAAGTCTAGAAATTGAACAGTTTTGGAGAAAGAAAGTTCCTCAGAGAAATTTTGAAATTAAGTTTTTTTCAATTTTCTTATTTTTCACCAAATCGTTCCAAAGAACGTATATGGGGAGAAAACATATCTTTATGTAATGTTTCCCGTAGAATCTACTGATATAATCGTTGAAATTGTATCTTTATCTACATTAGAGATATGCCCAAACAAAACTCTTTTTAGAGGTGCAAATTTAACAGCAAATATCTCAAGAACGAAAAGAGATAATTAAATTCCGTTTGAAAATTTGAAGTCAGCGCATCGAGATCTATCAATGTATATTATATCCTAAAATCAAAATTTTGAACACAAAAATAAGAATTTGTTGGATAGTTCGTCTTTATCAACACAATTTTTAGTTTAATACTGTTGTTTGGTTTGTTTTAACTCTACAACACTTTGATATGGGGTTATAGCTTTTGAAAATAAATAAAAGTTACTTATTAAAACAACAGAATAAAATCGAAAAGACATAATAAGATTGCATAGGTTTTGAAATCACACTTAGATAACCTGTAGGTTGTCAATAATGGCTATTTCCATTAATGGTCGTAGAAAATAAATGATTTATTCTCTAAAAATTACTTTATCGATGTTTTTAAATATCGTAGAAACATAAATTTGTGCATGTGTCTTTATTTAGGATCTTTAATAAATTTTATTAGAAATATAATTTTCGTCACATTTATTTTAAAGTTGTTATCTTTTTTAGAACGGATTGTTTTAAAATATTAATTAATTTTTATTAAAAATAATAAAACATCTTACTTGGAATATTAATTTATTATGACAGATTATTGTAATGAATAAACATTTTATTTGTCATTTTGTAGTTTTAAAGTTTTGATAGGAAACGACTTGAAACATTGAAAAGCTTTTTGAAATGCCAGAATACAAATGAGTACTGAAATATAAAATACGTAAACTTCAATTCTCAACGTTCCTTGATATGTGACGCATATGAATAATTGAACAGAACGACAACCAGAGCTGTTTTTAGTACCCAACAAACAATTTTATCTAACTTTGCTTCAACCGTTTCAGATTCTATTTATACAGCAACAAAGCACACATATTTTGATAATGCACACATAGTTTGAATATAAATATAAACAGCTTAAATACGAAAATAAATACCCATTAAACCTTCATAAGTTTATATTTAATTAACGGCTTTCTATAATAAAAAAACAGGTTAAAAACGACTATGACCGAACAATGCCTAAATCATCTAATATATCTGATCTTCAACAATCAACATTATATTTTACGAGCACTATAATAATTATCATTTACTAAATATGATTTTTCAGCTTTATTCCGACATTAAACCAGCTCTGCAATTTTATATCACGTAAAAATAGAGTGTGTTGAACTAAAAATGACAATCTGCGAATTTTATGCTAGGTGTATTTTTAATTATGATTTTTAATATTTCATTATATTCTCCTTTACATCGAATATTACAATTTCTATAACTTTTTTGTGCAATGCGGTTTTTTTATATTTTACTCGTTTCCATTCTTTCAATTAAATAAATACGTACCTAAAACAATTCAAAGTTAAATAACTAAGACAAATCAAATTTAAAAAGATTTCTCATATTTCGTTGTAGATAATAACGACTTTATTCATATTTCGCGTCAGTTGGTTATGATTCAGACCTCAGGAAAATGGCCGCGACAGGCTTCACTTTTTCATATGCTAAACCATATCCAGCTTTATTATATAGAGATCAGTGCAAAAAGTTAGCTCACTTTTTATGCGTTGTCAAAATAAAATTATTTCTTACGTATGGATTACTTTATATTGGAGTAGAATGATCATTGTAATGTACATCATAGAAAATAAGAATCTACTTTAATTTAATTTTAGGTTAGAAGAACGTTAATTTCAGTTATGAAATACTTCTGACAACTTTTTGCCAAAAACAAAAGCTGATTGACATGGTAATTATTTGTCTGTTGAGAAGAGAATTGAAATGCCTTTCGAACTGAGTCATGTTTGACACTCTTTTCCATTTAAAATTTTTGAGGTGCAGTCCACCCCCATTTTAGAGTTGAAGTTATGCCATTGGAACTAATCCATTCAGGTGTTCCCCCTTTATACTAAAAATGACGTGTTCGAACGTTTTTTGCAAAATTGATGTTAAGTGGCCAAAAATTGCGCTGATAGTTTTCATTGAGCCATCCTGTATATAGAAGGTGGAAATAATAATATAAGAAACAGTTAATAAACAAATAATTAGGACAAATGAACTTTATCTAAACAAAAGGATGTCTGTAAAACAATTTATAGTTGTTAATTGGACCACGAACCTTGGCCTACAACGGAAATGATGACCGGAAGTACTTATATTTGGAAATTTTGTTTTGATAATTGTTATCTATATTCGCAAATATATTCCAAACCATATCCAAATAAAAATTAATATCTTTTCTCATCTCCAAGTAATTTACAATCACAGTTAATCATGAAAACTAACAATATTTAGATTTGCACCTTAAAATTTTGATTTTACAGCCGAAAAAATCCAAAATGACCCATTTTTCGGTCAAAAATTTTGGTTTTTTAAAATAGTCCAAATTGATAGTCGCCGATGAGCTGATTCTAAATTTTCAAACCGAATTTAATTATCTGTTCCCCTTCCTGAGATATTAGGCTTCAAACTTGCACCTCAAAAAAGTGTGTTTTTTGACTATATCTCTAAAATGGGTAGAGATACAGTCTCAATGATTATACCAGTCGATTCTACGCACAAAGTTACATAAAGAAATGTTTTCTTCGCATATATGTTCTTTGGAACGATTTGGTGTAAAATGAGAAAAAAGAAAAAACCGGAATTTCAGTTTTTCGCTGAAGAACTTTTTGGGTCCAAATCGTTTCATTTTTCAGACTTAAGTAAATACAGATGTGCTGATTTCAAATTTTCAAACCGATTTCAATTATCTCTTACCGTTCTCGAGATATTTGGATTCAAAGTTGGAACTGAAAAAAAACGTTTTTTAGGAATATCCCTGAAATGGGTCAAGATACGATCTCGACGACTTCACCAATCGATTCTACGGGCAAAATTACATAAGTGTACCAATTTTCAGATTAATATTCCAATGGATACAATTTTTAGAGCGAAAAAACGAAAATCGTGAAAATCGAAAAATCGCCTGATGAACCCCTTGCGTTTTTTTTTTTATTTTTGACGATTTTGGTTTTTCCTCTATAAAATTTGTATCCATTGGAATAAAAATCTGAAAATTGGTACAAAAATGTAATTTTGCCCGTAGAATCGATTGGTAAGGTCGCCAAAGTCGTATCTGAACCCATTTCAGAATTATTCCTGAAAAACTGATTTTTTCAGGTCTAACTTTGAATACAAATATCTCGAGAACGGTAAAAGATAATTGAAATCGGTTTGAAAATTTGGAATCAGCGCATCTGTATTTACTTAAGTCCAGAATATAAAAAATTTTGGTGACAAAAAGTTTCCAAACGAAAAATTGAAATTCAGGTTTTTTTCGTTTTTCTCATTTTTCACCAAATCGTTCCAAAGATGGTATATGCGGACAAAACATTTCTTTATGTAACTTTGCGCGTAGAATCGACTGGTGTAATCGTTGATACTGTATATCTACCCATTTTAGAGATATGTTCAAAAAACACACTTTTTTGAGGTTCAACTTTGAGGCCAAATATCTCAAAAATGGGAAGAGATAATTAAATTCGGTTTGAAAATTTGAAATCAGCGCATCGGCGACTATCAATTTGGTTTTTTCAAAAAAATCAATAAATTTTACCTAAAAATGGGTTTATTTGGGTTATTTCACACCTTGGAATGGGTTTAAAGTGCTTAACAATGATTTAGGTGTTCATAATTAAAAAAATAAGTTTAACACAATTATGTGTTGCATTTTATACCCAAAAATGAGTTGAAAAGTGTCTAAAATTTTTGTAAAAAATTGTTTTAAATTCAATTTCCCAATAGTATTCAGCTGTGTAAGCGTTAACGTAGGTAGATTGATTTAAATCCAAGGAAATGCAGTCTAGTTATCAGGTTGTATGGAAGCATAGAAGCCTTCCACTACCTCATGCATACGTTATGAGGACCTGCAGGCTAAATGCCGTCGACAGGATACCTCAGGCGTAACGGGCACTAGCGGCTTTACATTCTACTCAAAAATTCCGGACCACAAAATTTTAAAAGAATATTTAACAAGATGTGAATTGATTGTTGTGAGCTTGAATAGAAACAAATAATCAAAAAAAAATTAAATATTTAATTATATTCCACATAAATTAGTAAGTACTATATAAGGTATTTATTTAACATATCACGATGGTCAAAATTACAAGAAAACGAACTTGAATGTTTTTGTTTGTTCCAAAAAGATACATGTCTATTCAGGAAGAGGAGAAATTAGGGGATTCAAAATAAAAAGTAACTTTATACTTTTGTTATTTAATATATATAATTACAGTAAATTTCACTACTTTATTTTGCTTTGATGGACCGCAAGAAAGATTTAAATTTGAAATATATTTACTTCCGAAAAATGTAATTTTGTTGTCAACTACACACAACATATAAGAAGTTCTCTTTTAACATATGATAAGAAATTGCTTTCTAAAATTTTTAATATTTTCACAAAATGAAATAACGGTTGAATTATTTTTGTAATAAGCTTTTAAAAAATGGAAACATTAAATATTTTAAAGAATCTTATTTACATTTACTTATTCACTAAAGAGTAAAATAAAATAGTAAGTTGCATATAACAAAAGAAATACGAAATTTAAAAGTAATTTCAAAATTATCTCCTACTTACATTAACTATAGCATCGGCTGAAGCTAGTATAATGTAAAAAGTCTTCACGATTTAATTAATTAATGAAACTTTTTTAATAGCACATAAAGAGCCTCTGATACTTTTTCATTAGTCTTTAGCCCGCATGCTACCTTACAAAGCAGTGGAAAATGTCAGTTTTTTTGTACATATTAATTACCTTTAGTAAATACATAATAAAATGGGAATACAAAAATTCATAATATAAATGTAAATTTTTTATATAATTAGTTCATTTAAGTTATTTGTCACATTGAAAATGCTTCCTAGATAGTATGTACTAGTGCCATCTATTACTGATGATACGAAATAAGAAAGAGTATATGTTCCAAAATCAATGCAAATTGTAAAAAAAGTTATGTATTTTCTTATTTTATGACAGGTTGTTTCAAATTTGAGGTTATAATACTGTCTGCACTTGTTATATAATTGGCGTAATCCATTTGTCATTTGCCACTTGTATCAGATCTACATAATTTACATATTGAATCCGCCTCACTTATTTTTCAGTCCATTTGATTGAATCAGTAATTTAATCCACTAGCCGAGTAAATCAGAAAGATCAGTACAATTTATCAGATGATTTTGCTGTATTTTCAATAGTGGAAAAGGAAATGGAGAAATTGTAAATTTATATTGCGGAAACCAATATTACTTTTATTTTGGAATTACCATCAGAGATGATTCAGTCCAAAATCAGATATATTTAATCTAAGGGCATTCTATTTGCATAGAATAAATTGATTCAACTGACTTATCTGAACCAGGGATGGAAAACGTAACGTAACGAAACGATACCCGATAACGTTATAATAACGTTTCATTTGTTACTTTTTTTGTTAGTAACGTAACAATAACAATATCACATTATGTAAACGTAACGTAACAAATAACGATACACTATAACGTTATTTTCCGTTAACGGTTTATAAATTCCTAATTTACCGATATTTTAATATTTTTCATTGAATGTTTTATGTATACATATAACGTATGGTCCTAAAGTTTTGAGAAAATTTCTAGATACTGATAACTTTTTTAGGATATTTTTAATATTTAAAGTAATTATTACATTAATTAACAGTAAGAATAACAATTAATATTTAACATTTAAATTATTGATAATGGACCATTATCTTCAATGGCTCTTAATTTTTGTCTAACTTGCCCCATCATCCTCTGGACAACATCTGGACCGATTTCTCGAATCTTTTGGTAAATACGACGTCGTAATTGTTCTTCATTTGTAGCTTCCCATCCCTTGTCGTACACTTTTCTAGTCAATATGGACCAAAATTCTTCTATTGCCCGAGCCTGAGGTACATTGGGAGGATTGTCCAATTTCGGAATAAATTCTACGTTGTTTTCATTATACCAGTTTCTAGTTATTCTGGCGTAATGGCATGAAGCTAGATCAGGCCAAAACATTATATCATCATTGGCATGATGTGTATTTAAAAACTGAAGCAATTTGGACAGGCATCTTTGAATATAAAGTTGTGCAGTTAAGGCTTCTCCTCGAACACGACCAATGTACGGCTGCGAGATATATCCGGCTTCAGAAATGGCACACCATACTAAAATTTTATCCTCAAATTTAGATTTACCTTTGAACTTTACATTGTCTGGTGTGTTTTCCATGTCGTTAGTATAAAAACCATCGTTTCCCTTCATCTCTGAGTGAGACAAAGTAAAATATTTCTCGTCATCCATAACAATAAGTTTATTGACAAAATGAATGCGCCTTAACGCACGACAACATCTAGGGATTCTTTCTAATTGGGCCACGGTATATTTTGGTGCCTTTCTTCTTTTTCGAAACACCACGTCATTTCGAGAAAGTGTTCTAAAAACAGTGGTCTTGGTAATATCGAACCTTCTGGCTACAGTTCGCTGTGACACTCCAACTTTGTCTCTAACGGCTGCAATTAATCTCTGTTCTCTCATGTGGCTCAAAATTTTTGGTCGACCACTTTTAGGCAAATTCACACAGGGTATACCTTCTTCACAATCTTTTATTGTCCGATAAATTGTTGCACACTGCAACAATATCACGCTTAGGCATTCGCCCAACAAGATTGTAAATTCCTTTACGAATATCTAATTTATATGACATTTTGCTGTATCAGATCGAAAAAAGTAAACTGTCAAAATTAAAACAAGTAAATTGTGATATTTTGTTTCCAGCGACAATTTGATTAAACGTTATTTAGTATAAATTCAAAACATCTAAAAAATTTCTCAAAACTTTAGGACCATACGTTATTTTACTAATAGCGTTTGAAGACTGTTTCAAATGCACCAATCACAAACCTAATATCCTACTGCCAATAGGATTGCACTTGTGTCATGGTTTATGTTTCTAAGGTAAATAGTAATGCTTGTCTTATAGCAGGTAACTATTGTAAATGTTGATTTTTTTTTAAATATATAACGTTATATAAATATTTTTTTTATAACGTTATGAAATAAAGTAACCCTATGGTAACGTTATTCTATCCCTGATCTGAACTGATTCAAATGATCTAATCTACTCTAGCAAATTATATTACTAATATTGTATATTATTATTATTATTATTATTATGATTTATCCTTTCGCTCCTGGATGGAGCATAGAGGATCGTTTTCACGATGATTCTGCAGTTTTAATTAAATGCTCAGTCGCTAGCCTTGCACTGTCATTTATTCTTCCTTTTTACATGATAATATTTTTCTATTATGTTCTTCCAATCTTTTTTGTTTTTTGCTTTTATTTTCATATCATTCCATGTGTATCCTATTTCTCTGTGTTCTTGATGCATTTGTCTTTTCCATGTTTTTGATGGACGTATCTTTCTTTTTTTCGTTTTATTGTGTGGTCTAATGCTTGTTTTGATACTTTCTCATTGCCTTTTCTTAATGTGAGTCCTATCCATCTGCATTTTCTTCTTTTAATAGCAATAATCCCTGATCAGAATTGATGCACATGATAAAATCTTCTCTGATTAGTAAAATATACCACTATTGGTGTATGAAACCATAAAGGTTTAGCATCTCTCCACTGATCTACTACGTAGGTAACTACTTTTGACCTTACAATCGTGGTAACAGAGGACAGTTATAATACATTTAAAGTTGTAAATCAGAAATTATAGTTCGGAAACTTGCAGTAGATGGTGTGTAACGAATTTAAAGTCAATTTCCATCCTTTGTTCTAACATAATTAACACTGGAGGAAAATTAATTTCAAATCAATACCGATAACGTCTTTATAAACTTTTTTGGCTGGCAACTTCGTCATTCTGTACAGACAATGTAAACAAAAAGTAGTGGCGCCATTTTCCATCGAACGCGATTTTTCTCTCCGAGTTTACGAAGACAGGCTGCCTGCCCGACACCCAGAGGACGTGCAAGATGTGGGAATACATAAATGAAATGAGATTAAGTTTTTCTCTTTGTGGTGACCCGTGCGCAGTGGCGGCTCGTGGCTTTAAATAATGGGAGTGCTGCAAACGTTTCATTTGACATTTGGCACTTTAAGATACAACACCTACTTAATTTATCATTTTAAATTATAATTATCAATATAAATAGTTAGTACTGATATTTATAAATAGATACATCAAATATATCAACATAAAGTGAAGAGTCATATAGGTGAGTTTGGATCTTAATATTAATGCTTGTTAGGTTAGATTCGGGGTACCCTAACCCAGCGTGGGATCGGAACAGATCGTGTATTTACCCTGTACCCAGTATCCATGTTCTTTTGGGCGCAACATGGGAAACGTTAGATGATCAGGGATCCCTAACGCATTGAAGGATTGGACTAATTTCACAGTGTATTTTTCTGTTACAGAGAGTTTACCAACAGATAAAGCCCGGTTGTAATAGTTATACATATGTAGTGTTTTATTAATTTATTATTGTTGTTTGTTATATTAAATTGTTCTTGTTATTTGTTTATAATGTATTATATTAAAATGTTCTAACACTTTACTAATTCTATTTTATTTTATATTTCATTACCGACTATGTATCATCGAACACGAATTGGCGAGTCCTACAGTTTATGGCAGATTGAGCGCAGCGAACGAGGTAAATAAATAGGGGCGAGTCAATAAAGCCTAATTATGGACGAATTGCATAGAAAAATTTATGTACGACTGCGAAAATCAGTTTCTCTTAGACAAAAAGTAAAATGTTCATGACTTTAGAAGAATGAATCAAGTGTGCTTTTATTTTGTTTGAATACAAATTTGTTTGGTCCGGTGTCAATGTCAAAATTCACTATTTCCTCAAGCAAGCATATATAGGAAGAGACATACAATACGAATCGGAAATGGTGTTCTAGCAAGAATGTTGCAAGAACTTCTGAAAATTACTTTAATTTACTAGTACTATAAAGAGGTACTTTATGGCCGCAAAACTATGAAATAAATTAAACTTTAACGTGCAGTCGTACATAAATATATTTATATATCGTGGATACTTGGGGGTGCTGCAGTTCCCCAGTGTCTATTCACGAGTCGCCTATGCCCGTGCGGTTGCTACGGCGACCACGGAGGGCGTAAGAAATGATATGATTACGTCGTGGTCACTAAAGTAATTGAGTTTGTTATGGTATGGCTAACGTTCCGAGGCATATCACACCAAATTGGAAAAATCCTACGTGGGAGGTATTTCCAGTTACGATTATGCTTAACGGATATCTGTGATTACGCTCTAACCATTCGGTACTCCACTTTTTCTCTTATTTGTAAAATGCTTCATACTTTACACGTTTACCCCACACATTTATGTGAGCGAATGATATGTTTTAACGCAGATGTGGTTATTAACTTTCATAACTGAATAATTAAAACTTAACATTCCATAATAAAAATAGTTATTATAAGGTAAAACTTTATACGACCATATATAAATATTTTAAACTAGTAATTTTGACGAATTAACAACAATATTTTCAGTTTATAAACCATTATGGTTATAATTAAAATTTAATATAATTTAATATATTCTTTTAATGAAACAATAATAACTACCCACTCTTATAATTTCAATATTATGTTTGCTGTTATTCTCTTGGTCAAGCGATGATTAAAGGTAAAGCGAAAATTTATTGATGGCTATAATTGAGTTATTGTCTAATAGGATAGTTTGATCACGGTTTGAACTTGTCTACGCGTGTACGGTTCAAATTAGAGGAGAAAATTTGGTTAAAATTTAATCAATTTATACCAACTATTCAAATGAAGGTTGTAACTTTTACGTTTAACATAAATTTTTGTTATATATTTTCTTTTCAATATATTCTCGTATACGAAATGTTAACAAAATAACTATAAAACAACAAGATAAAACTTTTATTTACTGTTACTTGATACGAATATTAGGAGCTAGAAGAAGTATATTGATAACAATTATATTCAATATTACATAAAGATGTAGCAAGATAATATTTGCTTATACGTAATATACAGTGTGTGCAACGAAAGTTAGGTTACGTTAGTTTAGATAACTTTAGGTTTGGTAAGGTTACGTTAGGTTAGGTTAGGTTAGATTTGATTAGTTTAGATTAGGTTACGTTAAGTTAGTTTAATTTAGTTTATATTAGTTTTGATGAGGTTAGATTGAGTTAGATTAGTTTAGGTTTGGTGAGATTAGGTTAAGTCAGGTTAGGTTAGGTTTTATTATCGTTCGATAGTTCTAGTTCATCAAAATTGTCGTTCCTATTAATAAAAACTATCAGTTTCCCTTAATTTTACTTTAAATATAAGTGAAGTGAAAATGGTGACGAAAATAATACACCTAATGTTCTAGTTAAGTGACGAAATGAAAAATAAATACTGAAATAACTATTTTAATGTCTGTGTTGCTTGAAATGCATATCCGAAACATTTGCAGTACAGCGAATTTAAATATGACATATTTGAAAGCATTGTAGCTGTAAGTAGCCGGAATTTGCAGCAGCTTCGGTGCAGCTTTAACTTATATTATTTGGCTGTACAATACATTTACCATTTGACAATAAAAAAGCTTGGACGGCGGAGTAAAGTGGCTCGTAGGGCCTGGGAGCATAAAGCCGAGCTGTGCGGAACATTTTTCATCCGGTACACGTGCTGTGTGTATATGCATGCAGCCGTCTCATGTTCTGGTGATTTGTATATCGGGCTGACACATGCAGAAGGCTGAACCGACGCCACTCAGTGATTGATGGGCTAGAGGGCTGGAGATGTGAATTTGCATTTTGACCATTGCTAGATGAGGTCATTATTAGACTTACCACTTTCTGCTACGAGCAAACTACATTTACATATGCTGGAGAATCACTAACACATGATGAATGGCTGCGACAAACATCATGTTTATTCAAAAAAGCAATAAGTACTAAGTTTTCCAAGTTAGGTGCTTTTAAACACAAGGGTATCAAAATGGAACTACTTGTTTCCTTTTGAAACTCTTAGGGCCGGTTTTTCGTCTGTTAAAGTTCCTGTTAACTTCCAAACAGATTAAATTTGTCTGGCAGAAAACGCGTTTTTCAATATGAATTTATCTGGCTGATAAGTAATAGCCAGATTTAATTGTTAACTCTCAAGTTGGTAATACTTTTGACTTATATTTGCTATACTCTTCTGTAAATAACTGTCATTTAAAAAAAAGTGAAATTTTGTTAAAATGAATATTAAATATGAATTAAAGAAATTATTTATTTATGTTTATACACTTAATAGTTACATGAAATTAATGCGAATTTCTTATTTGCACATATCAAATGCTCAAAATAGGAACCATTAACAATATCCTAAATAATTAACTGCATTGGTTATTTGCTACCTATATTAAATATTGTAGCGATCTCAAGGTCACGTCGCGGGTGACGGCCGCTAGCAGACTGGTTCGCAACGCTTCTATTGTACTGATGTGTCGAAAATACGAGAATATTCTTGAACTTAATTACTTTAAGCCTAAGCAGAACAGATCGCGAGGATAGTCTGATATTAATACGTATAGTGAACATGTATAGTTGGTGATATGAATATTTTGTAAAAGATAGTGCATAGTGTTAAATGTTTAAATAAATAATATTAGTGTTTAAAATTTTATTAATAATTGTTATTCTTAAATTAGTGTGTATATTTGTTTATTCATATTGTTACTTATTTTTATTATCTTTTATTATTCATATTTCGTTTATTAAACATAGTTATGTAAAAGTTAGTGTTTCAATTATTTTTTTGTCCTTCACCTAAATAAATAAACGTTACAATACTGTATATCAGCTCAAATTAAACTAATAAAAATTATCTGATTTAATAATGCTTTCAGTATATGTATATAAAAATTATACTGCTCGACCATAATTAATTATCTATTTTCAGGCTAGGGCTCAATTTTTCTGTTCCTAGTATTGCTAATTATTAACAAGATCAAATATCTTTAGAATGAAAACAGATTCCAAGAATTCATTATTTTTCATTATAGTAAGAAAAGAAGCAGCTAAACTGCAATAACTTAAACAAGTAAAAGAAAATAAAGAATAGAAATAATGGAAGTTCTGAATGCAAATGGGTGAAAAGAGTGACGTCATAAGCTACACTGGGTAAAGCTAAACCGATGTCCATTTGCGTTCTGCATGCACCACAGCACGCTACGATTTTAATTTACTACCGGAGTATTAACGGCCCGTGCATCTAATTAATGTTAGTTTGCGGAAATTAACATTATGCAATACCTGTCTCTCATATGCAATATAAATGACGTTTCGTATCTGTCTAAACTTTCCGTACGCTACATCATTTGTTTTCAACACAGACAACGTGATAATAGCAAAATGTAAATATAGATACCAACTCATTATTGTATGTTCCACAACTTTTTAGTTTTTTCATAACTTTTTTCCTAGTGGCATTTTTCAAATACAAATTGAAGGTATAAGTGATAGTGGGTTTCTAACTACTCGCTGGGTTTTAAATCTGATCTCGACTTGAACATTGCCTTTTTTAAATTTAATATTTTTTATACTTTACGTTGACAATTGCATATCATTATATCGTAAACAGTTTAATAATATAAAATATTGGTAAACTGTTTTTGGTATTTTCGTTGTAGTAAAATTGGTACTTGCACCCCACTTTAAACGTCAAATTGATAAACTCAAATAATTTTAAATGGTTTTTAATACAAATTTATACTATTTCTGAATATGAAAACCGGATAAACAAAACTAATTTAAAAGGATATTCAAATTTCATAATTCATAATGAATAGATTTATAAATATTTTTTTCTAATTTTGACATATAAAGTGTCACTTTTCAAAACTGACTGACGTTTTGAAACGTCAAACTTTTCGTAACCAGTTACGAAAGAAAAATCTTTCATAACTGGGTGACGAAAAGTAAATTTCATCACCAGTTACAAAAAAAATGCAACAAATACTATATTTTAAATTTATTGATAAATATTAATAACACAGTTTTTACATTCTGTTATGTTAATTCCTGATGTTACGGAAGTTTGATTAGTAGTACTTCTTGCAGTAATTTGGGATACGCACCTTCTTTCACCAAGAATTTCAGTTTTGAAAAGTGACACTTTATATGTCAAAATTAGAAAAACAACATTAACAATCGAAATAAAGCGCACCCACGTATTTGATTTTTTATTAATTCATAAAAATAAATAATTTCAAAAGAGTAAAATTGCAATAATATTATCAAAATTAGAAAAAATCTTGTATGTAACACGTTAGAAAATGCAATTTTGTGTAACTTGCGCGATTTTGCGGGGTCTCGCTTCGCTCGCCCCGCAAATATCCCACCGTTACACAAAATAAGGCATTTTCTAACTGGTTACATAAATAGCTATTATAATATTTTGAATTCATATTGATAAATGTGCCCAACTTCATTCAATAGGGTTACCATATTTCACATATATGTATATCCCTAGATTATACTATTATTTTTTTAATTGAAATTTTTAAGATTTTTTATTAAATAAGTGAAGCAAGTATATTATAATCGTTTTATACTACGTATTGTTCCATTCATGTTTTTGGAACACTTTTCGCCGTGATCGTCGAGCCCCAATCAACTCATGGAACAATATTCCGTCTTATAAAACTTGTGTAATAATATACTATCAAACATAATGTTGAAAATAACATTCATAAATATAGAAAAAGTAATAAACATGATACCTGAACTGACAAAATAAGTAAACATTTGTTTTCTGTCATAGATCTCTATGTTTCAAAATAAATCATAATAAAACTGTGAAAAAATATGAAGAAAATTATTGTTAGAATTAAATAATTGTTTGTGAATAAAACAGTATACAAAACTTGGGGGATAGCTTTCCAGCATCGCGCTTATAACTAACTGAGGTGCGGTGCGCTCGGCTGTAAATCAAGCATTTCCCGGCTCGGTATAATATAATATTATCCAGGTTCTCTCAAATTTAGAATTTTTTAATGTAAATATTCGTTGCTTATCCAAATGAAATACAACCATGAGGTAAATTTAATTAATAATGCAATGCGTGTTTGAAATACATGTAAACAAGTGCAATAATTTAATTAATATATTCGCTGTGTTTAAATATAAAATACCTTGCGGTTAACAATGAGATAGTTAAACAATATCATGTAATCTACAATACAAACATTATATGTATTAATAATATTAACTGTTTAGTGAATTCGAATTTTTAATTATTTGTATCCAAATGAATCAATGTACCTAAGTTCATGTTAATCAATTGTCAAAATAAATTATTAAACATTATTGTTGTCATTTCAATTAGCTTTTTTATGCTATATTAAATTAATTTAAAATAATAGGAAAACCTATTTTGAGAAATGGAACGCTCAACTTATATTATTCGTATTTTGGCATTACTATTCCTACAATGCGGCACTTCAGTAATAATTTCCGCAGTACAATGTCCGACAAGTTAAAAATTTTAGATCTGACAATGTAGTAACTAGTTTCGTGGTACAACCGAACCGAAGTATAAATAGAACATGTATGTAACGGGACTTCCATGTTAAACCGTAAGTTGATGAAATTTTAAACTGTTTTGCCCCTATCCTTTGGAGACTGGTCTAGGTCGTTTCGACATGGACCGATTTGGAATAAAGGTTCTTATTAATTTAATATAAAGATAAGAAATCTATAGCCGGATTTTTATCTTTTTTTGAATCCTTGAATAAGTTTAATATAAATTTGTACAAAAAGTAAGCAGGGTAACTAAGTCATATTTATATCCCATTTAATTTTGATAAGTCAGAATAGTTATAACATTACCGTTCAGGGTTGGAATTCCATAACTCATAACAACTAGAAATAACAATTTTACTTGTTATTATATCAATCACAAAGGTCAAACGTAAGAGGTCACCATGGCGGAAATTTAAATTTGCGATGAATTTAATACATTCTCCCATCAGTGTAGAAGTGTAGAGTGATTTTTATATGTGTAGGTACGTATCAACCCTAAATAACGATTACTATTATAGCATTTCAAGTACAATTTGCAGTTGATATTTGCAATTGATATAATAACAAATCGAAATGATAGCAGACGAAGTTATGGAATCACAATCCAGATTTGTTAAAATAAAGTGGGACAATTAGATAATATAGCTATCATATCAACCCATACAGTCTTGATCAGGATAATTTTACTCACAAGAGAATTTTATAAAATAATATTATTTATTAATAACGTGAAACCGGTAAACCATTGAATAAACTACGGATGTTATGTATCGTACCACACCAGGCCTTAGGTATATTAAAAATCTCACTCTCTGATCTCGGAATTCAATCGATTGCAATTTTAAACACCTGTCAATTTTTTTTTAAACGATATATCTCTGAAACTAATGATCGGATTTGAAAAATAAAAAAAAACTGTTGGATAGAGAATTGAAAGGCCTTTCGAACAGTGTCATGTTTGACACCCTTTTCCATTTAAAATTTTTGAGGTGCAGTCCACTCCCATTTTAGGGTTGAAGTTATGCCATTGGTATTAATCCATTCAGGTGTCCCCTTTTATACTAAAATTGACGTGTTCGAGCGTTTTTTGAAAAATTAATGTTAAGTGGCCAAAAAGTGCGCTGATAATTTTCACTGGGCCACCCTGTATGCCTAGAGAGAGACAACCTATAGGGTCTATTTATAACATTGGAAAGTTACGAGTATTAAGAAATAAACATATTTTTAATCATAGACTATTTAGTTAAAAAAATATATTAATCTGTCATTAAAGCTTCAATAGGACAAACACATATTTTCATTTTTCATAACATCTGTGT
Source organism: Stenolophus ochropezus (assembly GCA_035578165.1). Lineage (NCBI taxonomy): Eukaryota > Metazoa > Arthropoda > Insecta > Coleoptera > Carabidae > Stenolophus > Stenolophus ochropezus. The sequence goes on from JAQOWZ010000009.1 coordinate 6,797,343, forward strand.
AAAATTTACATTTAGCCTTTTTTAATAACATGTTAACTAGAAATCCTGTAACAATAGAATTAATTATAATACACAATGTACTATTTCTGGGTTATAGTTACTGATTATTGTATTCTATATACACATTAGGTAAATGCAATAATAATTATAATAAAATATTGCAACTACTTCAGTAAATATAAATATAACAATTTATTAAATCATTAGCTACAACTAAAAAAAAAACATGTTTATTTGATATATATACCAATGTATTTTAAAATAGTAGCGGTGGTTTTAACGGTGACTAAAATTTTGAGTACCTAAGAACTATATATACCAAGACTTGGTTTATAAAATTTTTATTTATTTTCGAATAGTCTGATGATAATATGTATATGTATCTTTGCTAAATTTGTCAGTTATCAAAAGACAAGAAACAAATATTTTATAGATAAAATTCTGACCTTTCTTGTTTTTCCGGTTTTCCAACAAATCTAAATTTTTGGGAACACAAAGTCCAATGCTTAATCATTGTACATTTCGCAGTCCCAATATCGAGTGGAACTACCATGCCACAGTTTGTTTAGTTCAATTATAGGCCTGTCAACGGCGTGCCAATATGGCACATGCCTAGTGCCAATTAAGCCATCGTGCCAACTAGGAGGCCGTCATGATTAATGTCAACTACAAAACGTTGTTCCCGTGCTCGATGATTCCTCCTCGGTCATAACTCACGGGTATGAATTTGATAGACGTGTAATAATCCCGATCAATACTCTGGCGGAATTTGCTTCCATACATTTTTCATGTACCTCATAAAGGGCTCAATTCTAAAAGGCGAAATGTTTGCGGGGAAATCATGTTCTATTTAGAACAGACAACAGATGTTCGGAGAATATAACAATGCAAACATTGTAACAAAACAGTAAATCTCTGTGTATAAATATTTACTATTCAATATGATTTTCTTGTTATTTATTAGGAAATCCGTAAGAAATTAAAATACATTTGAATTAATTCGTGGTGCTTTTATAATATATTCGTTCAAATGAAATAAGAGTTGAGACACGAGTCAATGTGGTGATGTATCATTAAACATGGTAATAACAAGATTTTGATATATAATGTGATTCTTATTAAAAAAGACCCAATATTTTAAAATTTTATATTTGTTAAAATATTGGCTTTCGAGTTAACAGTGGTTATGGATGAACTTAAGCTAACATAACCTTCAAGAAATAAAACCTCACATATCTCTTAACTAAACATTGGTTAAGGATAAAATTAAATCAACAAAACAGTCAAGAAACAAAACATAAGTTTCTGTTAAACAGTGGTTATAATATATAAACTGAAACTAACAAAACTTCTGAGAAAACAAACGTATCATATTTCTTAGATAGACAGTGGTTAAAGATAAACTTAAACCCACAAGAAACAAAACCTATCCTTTACTAGTAACAAGTTTCCACAATACAAACTACGTGGAAATTACTATAAACCAGGGCATGTAACCGAAAAAAATACTGGTTAACGGTTAACCCTTATAGAGAACGTTATAATAATAACGGTTTTAGTTCGAAAACCGGTTTTTGAAAATTGGAAACCGGTTTAAACCGTGACGTGTTCGAGCGTTTTTTGCAAAATTGATGTTGAGCCAGCCTGTATATAGAAGGTGGAAATAATAATATAAGAAACAGTTAATAAACAAATAATTAGGACAAATGAACTTTATCTAAACAAAAGGATGTGTGTAAAACAATTTATAGTTGTTAATTGGACCACGAACCTTGGCCTACAACGGAAATCTTTTCTCATCTCCAAGTAATTTACAATCATAGTTAATCATGAAAACTAACAATATTTAGATTTGCACCTTAAAATTTTGATTTTACAGCCGAAAAAATCCAAAATGACCCATTTTTCGGCCAAAAATTTTGATTTTTTTAAATACTCCAAATTGATAGTAGCCGATGAGCTGATTCTAAATTTTCAAACCGAATTTAATTATCTCTTCCCATTCCTGAGATATTAGGCTTCAAACTTGCACCTCAAAAAAGTGTGTTTTTTTACTATATCTCTAAAATGGGTAGAGATACAGTCTCAACGATTATACCAGTCGATTCTACGCGCAAAGTAACATAAAGAAATGTTTTCTTCGCATATATGTTCTTTGGAACGATTTGGTGTAAAATGAGAAAAAAGAAAAAAACCGGAATTTCAGTTTTTCGCTGGAGAACTTTTTGGCTCCAAATCTTTTCATTTTTCAGACTTAAGTAAATACAGATGCGCTGATTTCAAATTTTCAAACCGATTTCAATTATCTCTTACCGTTCTCGAGATATTTGGGTTCAAATTTGAAACTGAAAAAAATCGTTTTTCAGGAATATCCCTGAAATGGGTCAAGATACGATCTCGACGACTTCACCAATCGATTCTACGGGCAAAATTACATAAGTGTACCAATTTTCAGATTAATATTCCAATGGATACAATTTTTAGAGCGAAAAAACGAAAATCGCGAAAATCGAAAAATCGCCTGATGAACCCCTTGCGATTTTTTTCGATTTTTGACGATTTTCGTTTTTCCTCTATAAAATTTGTATCCATTGGAATAAAAATCTGAAAATTGGTACAAAAATGTAATTTTGCCCGTAGAATCGATTGGTGAGGTCGCCAAAGTCGTATCTGAACCCATTTCAGAATTACTCCTGAAAAACTGATTTTTTCAGGTCTATCTTTGAACACAAATATCTCGAGAACGGTAAAAGATAATTGAAATCAGTTTGAAAATTTGGAATCAGCGCATCTGTATTTACTTAAGTCCGGAATATAAAAAAATTTGGTGACAAAAAGTTTCCAAGCGAAAAATTGAAATTCAGGTTTTTTTCGTTTTTCTCATTTTTCACCAAATCGTTCCAAAGATCGTATATGCGGAGAAAACATTTCTTTATGTTACTTTGCGCTTAGAATCGACTGGTGTAATCGTTGATACTGTATCTCTACCCATTTTAGAGATATGTTCAAAAAACACACTTTTTTGAGGTGCAACTTTGAGGCCAAATATCTCAGGAATGGGAAGAGATAATTAAATTCGGTTTGAAAATTTGAAATCAGCGCATCGGCGACTATCAATTTGGTTTTTTCAAAAAAATCAATAAATTTTACTTAAAATGGGTTTATTTGGGTTATTTCACACCCTGGAATGGGTTTAAAGTGCTTGACAATGATTTAGGTGTTCATAATTAAAAAAATAAGTTTAACACGATTATGTGTTGCATTTTATACCCAAAAATGAGTTGAAAAGTGTCTAAACATATTGTATAGTACATTTGGAAATTTGTCACACCTTAAAATGGGTAAAAAGGAACCCAAACCTGACCTAAAATTGGGTTTAAAGGGTGTCAACAATCAAAAACCAAAATTTTGGACTCATACATGGGTATTTTTGGAATATTTCAGCTGTATATGAAAAATTTTACAGTAAAAACCTAAAAATTGTAACTTTTTATATTCAACTGTAATTAGAAATTACTAAAAGTTAGTTGCAAACAGGGAATGTAACCGAAATAAATACTGGTTAACGGTTAACCCTTATAGAGAACGTTATAATAATAAAGGTTTTAGTTCGAAAACCGGTTTTTAAAAATTGGAAACCGGTTTAAACCGGTTAATATATCAATTTAAAAAATTATTAACATTAATTAAAAAAAAAGTAATTATAAATATGTGATTAAAAAAAATTATAGAATAAATAATTTAAAAAAATAATAAAAAATTACCATCTGAGAAAATATAACAATTAAAAAAAACCATTTAATTAATAAATATTCACAAAAATTCCCGTAATTTATTCAAAAAAACGCAGGTCACTTTTCAATTTTAAACTTGCCTGTGTTGACAAAGGCCGTATTTATTTGGACTTTTTAAGTAACCTTAACGGTCAAAGAGAGCTACATTTATGACCAATAAAATGTTAATTGTAAAAACTGTCATGACTCATGTTCAAATACAAATAGAAAACACAGATATAAAAAAAAAATATTAAATTTTTTTCTCGCTAAATGATATTAAAATAAAGGTTAATGTTCGCTAAAACCGGTTCATTTTTTTTTTTGGTTAATAGTTACCGGTGTTTTCGGCCTGAAAAATATCGGTTAAAATTACGGTTAAAGTTCGCAATTTTCGTTAAAGATATCGGTTACCGGTTTTTATTAACCGGTTTTTTTAACCGGTTACATGCCCTGCTATAAACCTTTCCCACCGCGACTTAATTTTTGTGGAATTTAGTGTTTCTAATAGTTTTGCAGCTATGCATAATTATTATTGTAAAATTCTTGAGTAGTAGGTATTCTAGATATAATAATAATGATAATAATATCCAGTAACCTCACCTAATTATGTAATTATGTAAACTTTTACGTAACATGAATCTTACGTAACTCAATTTTAAACAATGCTTAAGAGTAACATCGTAAGAAACTCCAATATTAAGTATTTGTATACGTAATCTATTTATCCTTGGGACCCTTTAGGTTGGGAAAATTCAATATAATTTAAACAGTATTATTTTATAAAAAAAACCTTATGCAAAAGAGTATAAACAATAAAAATATGAAAAATATCTAAATAAATATAAAAACCAATAACATACGACATTTCAAATAAAAGGATGTTTTAGTGACATGACTACAGAACAGCGAAGCCGAGGGGTTACTACATTTTTAAACCGCAATAGTAATCGTGATTCAAGAAACATTCTTTCAGAAATTGAGTTTTTAATTCGGATATAATACATCTCTGTATTTGGAAATCTTATCTTTTTATGTATACATAAGGAGCCAAAAGTTATCAATCATTACATTCTTTAATTATTTCAATATAACAAATTTATAACAAGAAATGCTTTCTGATCAAGTAGAGCAGAAAAACTAAAAGAAATTTATTAAAGAAGCTGTCTTGTATTACACGCTGTTTAATTACATATGTTTCAGTATGTTAAATGTTAATATTTAAATAGGATAATTTGGTAACAAAGTGTAACAGTTCAATGGACAGTGTCTCTAGAACAGGTAAATAAGCTTGCATATTTGGACAGACTGATGAAGGTGTATTGATCAGGAAATTGGAAGACGACTAAACACGAGATGTAAGGTAATATATGCTTTGGGAATCTAGGTAAGTTTCTAAACAGACTTAGTACAATGTGTACAATGGAATGTTAGCTATTATATTGAAAGAATGAAGATCAAAGTAGAAAACGAAGTTTATGTACATTCCAAATATTTATGATGCCCGTAAAATTGTATTAATTAAATATTAATTATTGGATTGAACAAACATTGAAAATCAATTAGGTCAAATGTAGATTTGATCGAGTTGTCATTTAATACAATTTTATTAAAACTAAGCGTCTCATTTAATGGATTCTAGTGCATAAATATAGTTTTATATGTAAAATTAACTAATAAAATAGTATACAAAGAGTAAATTTAATTTGGTTCATTAGTTGTCCTAGACATAAGATATAGTTTCTGTAAGATTGCCAGACTGTCTTTGGTCTTGAGAATTTAGTTTCTTATTATTACAGAAACATAGAATAATAAAATAATACAAAAAAGTGGATTTAATATGGTTGATTAATTGTCTTAGACATAAGATCTAGTTTCAGTAAGATTGCCAGACTGTCTTTGATTTTGCGGATTTAGTTTCTTATTATTACACAAACATAGAGTAATGAACAATAAATCAACTTTTTACTTGTTATATTTTATAGTTCGTATTTTCTACAATGTGAGATTCAATTAGGATTAATTGAAAGCATCCTACCTGGTAGCGTCCCCCAGAGCTGAATATCCGCATGCCTTGTGTAGGTCGCATCTGCAGCCTCCGCACATAACCCTGCGATGTGTTTCGAGATCACCGCTGATCGCGACAAATCCACAAAATAGTCCATTGTGTAGTTCTCGTGCCCACGGTCTTCTTCTGGCGTTCTAACTGTACCTGAAGTAGAAAAAAAGTTGCTAATAGTATTGAAATCAATGGGCCACAGAAAGATGATCACAGTCTCCTCTCGCAAAAACAAAAAAAAAAAAAAATAGCGGCTTTAATGAATAGTTTAATATTTTCTACAAATAATAAATGGTATATTATGTATTACTAATTAAAGAAGAAATTTAAAGAAAGAAATAAAAATTCTTCAATGAAGGAGACAAAATTAAAATCGAAAAAAAGTCTAATTTTGATCTTGAAACATATACAAAGTAGATACAATAAAAGAGTGGGACAGAGAAAAAACATAGCAACGGAGGTAGGAGTTACAACCAATACCAATTTTTGGTAACTCGGTGCATATCAAGAATGTTTCGATTGGGTCTACAGTTTTTCTGAAGTATTTATTGAAGTTGTGGATTTTTAAATTTTATACAGGTGTCCTTTTTAAGAGGCTAACCATTGGGATCTCAAGAACCATAAGATAAACGTTAAATTGAGGCAAAGTTGCCGCTTTGGTTGGCCACTTCAATTATGTATTTGTTTTCCCGAAAAATACATAGGTTAGTAGATATGAACAAAAAAATTATTTTGGCCAAACAGTTTAATTTAATATTCGCAAAAAGTTCTACAAAATAAAAGGAAACACGTCGGGTGCGGTTGTAGTCTTTCTAGATAACGCTGAAAATATGATTCTAAAGTAATTCTTTCTGAAGGACACTTGAATAATTTTCTAATTCAGTTTTTTGCTCATATCTAATGACATATGCATTATAGGCATAGACCACAGAATATATTTTTTGCTTGAGTTTTTATCACATAGTGTGTATTAATTTTCTTTTCCTAATTTAATCCAAGCTAAGCTAGTGTTTTCCATAATTTTTGACTAAAGCTTTATTTGTCTCCTCATTTCTTAAAGGCAGAAGCCGCCATTGATTGAATTAAGTTTATTACTACTTCTAGACTAAATTTGATATATTCATTTGTTTTAAACTTCACCGAATGTAGTTTAGTTATTATTTTCAAAAAGAGGATCCACTTTTGACTAAAATCAGTCAACAAGAAGCATATTTTTTTTGAAAATATTTCGTTACCTGGGTTCTTTTGTCGGAGTTTGGCCATGGCATCTGAAGAAATAAACTCTCCTTTTTGGAAATGACAAACGAAGCACATCACTTGATACTGGCTCTGTCCTCGTTCTTCTTCGCCAAGTACGAGAGCTTTTAGAATTTGTACATCCTGCAACAAAAAGTAAAAGATAAATATGTACTTTCATTCATAACTTGTTATTTACAAAAACAATTACAAACGTTTGTAATCCCATCACAGTAGTAAAACTAAAATTACTGCGTGCAAACTACAGCGTGTTAAAACCGCTCTCACGTTCAAAGTAAACATTCCTTCAAATAGAATATTTGCACGAAAGTTCAACGTTGAAGTATTGCGGTATAACATGTTTAGAAACACCTCCGGAGTTTTCCGACTAGAAGTTTTGTATTTTTCATGAAGTTCAAATATTTAGTGTCGTTCGTATTGATAGACCACGTCATTCGTTCTTCGGAACTTATATTGGATGTAAATATTTTATCTACTCCTATGTTTTACAAATTAATGTTTTGATTTCTTGTCAAAAACAATATACGAAAATTAAAGTCACACATATTTCTTCGATAGAATTAAAAGTATGAATAAAGTCATCAAGGTGTTGTATTTTCTATTTATTAAATTAGAGTACATATGAATTGTTATAATTTTTCGGCTAGAATGCAGTATAGTCTTGTCAATGTTTTTAAAACATGTTCTTCTTAATATCCACTGTAAATTACACTCACTTAGGTTAGATTAAGGTTAGTTTTTTAAAATATATATAAATCTTCTGTTGGTGAATTCTGTCGAGCGAATACCGTATACTGCAATTTTACCCAATTTTTCTTTTGAAATTTTAATTTCCATATGTTTCACATATAGTGTTAATAATATTGCAAATAATCTACCTTACTTAGGTACTACTTACTTACATACACTATTTTAATATAACTCTTCATTATTCATATTCCACTTCTTCACATCAGCTTTGGATACCCGAGAGATACTGATCATTTTATTAGAAAATATATTTTTAGACTCCCTATTCTTGTTTATACAATGTTTGCGTCTTGTTAATTAATAATAATTAATACCTATCAGATATTACGCAAATTCCCCCTTCTATTAATTTTTTCAAACAGAAAGTAATATGGCGGTAAAAGCCATTTGCATTTCTACAGCCGAGGACATCTGACGTGGTGAGTGTTTTTTGACAATTATTTTTTTGACAACTTCATGTTAACAAATATTGGTCTATATATTTATTCTTCCAAATTACTTTATTATTTAGTGCTTGAATAGAATTATATTCAATTTTATTGCTATTTTTTTTGAGTAATATTTTAGTTTGTAAATGATAGTGAAAAAATTGATAAAAAAGTATAGCAATTTTAATAAAAGTAAAGTACAGAATTTGAGAAAGATTCAATATCCACTATTTAGTATTTTTTTTTTTTGAAGTGTTAACAATAACAAATAATCATTAAATGCAAACTTTTTTTATACTTTTTCAACATATTTTCAATGATTCATTAATTGTTGACTTTTTTAACTATACTTTTGACAGTATTAAATTTAATTCTTTTTAACTAACTGAATATAACGTGACACATTAGTTAAGGGTGTGGTGTGTGAATGGATAAGCTAAATCTTTTTTGCAAAACTGCCTAGGAAGTTTTGCAAATAGGACTAGCTTTTAGATATAAGTTAGCTTAGGTTAAGTGGTGTCACGATTTATTCAGGTTTTTTTTCCTTTCAATTGTTTTTAAGAATTCTATTCCTAATAGTCAACATGAAATGATTCACATGATACCAATATAATATATTTTATCTATTTTTTTTCAGTTACCGAAGTCAGATAATAACGTAAATTTGTGTAATATTTTTATATCATTATATTATTGTGTTAACACAATATTTTAACATTTATATTGTTCAAGGAAATATCATTATCACACTTTATTTTAAATTTTTTAATATAATGTTGTGTCAACGACACGGTTTACCAATTATTACTCAAAGATGTCAAACCCTAAATTTAATTCCATTATTCAATCTGTTCTTTCTCACTGTACTTTATTAAGTATGCATGAAGCAAATAATTTTCTAAAAATAAATATTTGTCGCAAAGCATGAGCATGATGACATTCATATTCATTTTCAGGAATAATTATATTTATTTTCAGGAATGCACCTCGAGACGACTTGTTACCTCCTGAAGACTATTTTTTTTAATATGAGAATTCCCTAAAATTGTAAATGGCAACACATGATTTATTGTTTTATATAAATTTTATACCTTTATATGTAATATGGCAACACACTAGAGTTTAAACCTTTCCTATAGACATAAAATGAAGTACGAAGGCTAAATGATTATAACAGTTTAAAGCTCAGTTATATGTATTTATAAGACTAGATGGCTATTCCCTTTTTCTTCGTTAGTTGCATTCTTGCCTTCATGTTGCACCGCTCTTGCTCATCCGGTTTCAGGAAGCGTCCTTCTATTTACGGGGCGGATTCCCTGGGCTTCTTCTCTGGTATAGCTCGCTTCGGCCACTTGCCCGGTGTGGCTCATTGTATGAAGTTCTGTACTTGGTTGGAAGTGGAATGTTATTTGGGTGAGCTTGAGATGACTTCATACTCTTTTGGTGCCCCCTTTGTTCGTTTGACTTCCTGCCCGGCAGGGTTGGTGGGGGGCTGACGGTGCTTAGGTGGTGTTTTTAAGGGTTTGATATGTGTTAGTGAGGGTTGAGCGTGTGCTAATGAAGCCCTTCTGGCCAAGTCAGTCTCGGTGACTGTTCAACAACACTAGTACTTCCCCTTATATGTGCAATAGTCTAGATGGCTATTTCTTATTTTGAATTGAGCTTCTTGTACTAGTGAACTTTAATTTCAATAATATAGTCTGTATGGCTATTTAAAATACCACTAGCATTTATTCCCTCATTTTGTACAATAGTCTAGATGGCTATTCCATTATTTTCACTGAACTGAGTGTAAGCTAGTGAAGTAGTAAATATCAAAGACATTTTGGCCGATGTCAGAAACACTGGTATTTATTAATTCCTTAATTATGTGCTATAGTCTAGATGGCTATTCCTTTATATCTACTGAGTTGAATGTGAACTAGTGAAAATACCCGATCCACCTTAGACATAAGTTTAAAAGAACCCTAATTATGTGCAATAGTCTAGATGGCTATTCCTTAATATCTACTGAGTTAAATGTGAACTACTAAAAGCTAGTTGATAATTATTTGAAGCTCTGATACATGTATTTATTAGCCTAGATGGCTATCTCCTTTGAAATACTTTTTGGTCAATGTAGTAGTATCTACATAGTAGTCTATAAGACTATTCAAAACTCTATTCCCTAATTATGTGCAGTAGTCTAGATGGCTATTCCTTCTTATATTTCTATTGCTACATTTATGTACAGCCCATACGGCTATTAATTTTGTATTTTTTCCGATATGAAATGGCAACATATTCCAGTGTTCTGTGCTATTTTTCTATTTGAAAGTTCTTTTCTGTCTTCAATGGCACTAAGTCAATGTCCACCCTGGCTGCAATGGTTCTAAATTCCGTTGTCTATTAAATTTAACTTGAAAAAAATGAAATATAACGTGACATATTAGACATAAGGTGTGGTGCGTGAATGGATAAGCGAAATCTCTTTTGCAAAATTGCCCGGGAAATTTTGCATATGGGACTAGCTTTAGCTATAAGTTAGTTTAGGTTAAGTATGTGTCACATTATATTCAGATTTTTGCTTTTTGCTTCTCTTCGCGAATATATTTTGCGTTTATTACAACAAGTGGAACTATTGCAGTATATATTTTTAATTTAATTAGTTTTCAACTTATCGCAAAGAAAATCAAATGTTGTCATATCATATCCATTTCTGCCAGAAAATACTTATCTTAACTTTTCAGATTAGGTCACAGAAATCAGCATTCTTCTAACAACGTTCTACACTTAAATTTTAAATTTCCTTTAAAATTGTATAACTAATCATTCCACCCTTCGTTTTTAATTTTTCTCCTTATAGTTTGTGAAGTGTTGCCATACCCTCCCTTACTTTTAAGTAACGTTTAAAAGTGTTGCCATACCTCTTCAACTTTACCAAAAAAAAAAAAAACATACAACATTACTCAACAATACTAATCAAAAAAATATTTTTTAGGTTTATGTCAATACAAGTTTGAAGTTGCAGAAAGGAATCATACCAAAAATTTATGAGTCGGTGTCATGGAGGTATTTATGTTTAGTTTTAAGTTGCGGCAAAGTAGAACCATGGTTCAGGGGCCGCAGTGCTATAAAAGTAGCTGTGTTTAGGTATAAGTTGCGTTTTTGGTTCCACAGTGTTCTGAGTACCTGTGTTTAGATGTAAGTTATGCTTTTGGTTCCGCAGTATTATAAGAACCTGCGTTTAGATTTAAGTTGTGTCAAATAAGGTTGCGCCGAGTAGATCTACTCTTAATTTTAAGTTTCCATTTACGAGTACTCGTTTCCCCGTCCCTTTTAGTTTTAAGTTGCGTCCAATCTGGTTTTGAGGTTTCCTAGTTTTAAGTTGTGTCCAAAGGTTGCAATTTTCTTAGTTTTAAGGTGGGCTAAAATATTTGTGTTGTGGTTTTCTTCTGTTTTCAGGTGATAATTGTGATTTTTTTTCAGGTGATAATTTTGTTTTATTATTAGGTACCTGATGTTTTCTTGTTACTACCCTCTCATCCCGGGGGTGATGTAATACCGGGATGGCTCCATCCTTCTTTCCTTGCGTGAGTAGGCAGGTAGGATCGGGCCCCTGCCCAAGTGGAGAGACCTTGCCGTGGTGGCAGGGCTTAACCATCTTCTATGACTTTTCTTTATTTAAAATTATTATTTTACATTTTCAATTAAATTATTCATTTCATTTTTATTTTCAAATGAAAAATTATAGAAAATGGAACCAACGACTCCACATTTCAAATAAGCACTTTAAATAAAATAGTTAATGAATTCAGAAAAATGGAACGCTGACTTTATTTTTGTTATATTTTTATTCATTTCAAACTTATATTGTTTTCCATTTATTTATTTTTCAAATGATAATTTCTAAAAATTTTCTAATATTTCCTATAATATTGAAATTGAAAACTTTTTTTATCTTACTTAATTTCATATTTAATTCGCAGTATTTATTTAATTTTTAAATGTCATTTTTAGGTTCAGTACAATATAGATTATTATTATTGGGGGAAATTATTATTAGTTACACATGACGAATTAACAAATAAGATTCATAAACTTAAAAAAATATCCAAATTTAAAAGATTTTTTTTTTCGATCGGACAAAAACTGACACCTTTCTTATGTGTTTTTGAACCGGAAAGTGCATATTTGCGGTATTTTAGTATAGTTGATTGATTATAAAAATTACAGTCCGGAAATATTTTTCCAGCCTGTGACATGCATACCCGTTCATTGTTTTCCGTAAATAACAATAAAATTGTATTTATTTAAAAATTATTGAATATAAACAAAAAAAAAATATGTGTACTATGTACGAAGAGTCTTCTCGGACTACTGGTGTTGCTGGCCTCGCCTATGGCTCGTCCCGAAACGTCCTTTTTCGGGAATATATCACTTTTCCTCCTCGATACACAATATGTACAAGTTTCTGGAGAAAAAATGTAACTTTTTTTGGTTATTTCTTTTTGTGTTCAAATACTAACAGTAATTTTATTTTTATACTTATGTGCACTATCAAGATATAAATAATAAATATCCTGTACTGATTAATTTTGTTTTTGCATTTAGTTTTTCTTTAACATTTATTATGACAGCAGTCTTAATATTGAGAAATTTTATTTCACAACCAACGTTTCGACTATTCTATACTCTTTTTCAGGGTTAGAAATGGTCAGAAACGTTGGTTTTGAAAAAAATTCTCAATATTAAGACTGCCCTCCAATTTTTACTTCCTTGACATCCAATATCCAGTCGACTACTTCTTAATTATTTATCATGACAATCTGTTTAAAAACTACAAAAAAATGTTATTTTGGATTAATTTGCTCTCCATTTCGATTATGGAATGTGAAATGAAAGAACACCATACAAATCTAGTTGAAACTTATTGTAAAGGTATTCTGCTATGAACTTTGCAACAGATAGAATAAATAAGTTGACAAAATAAGACGTTTATAGAAAAATGTCATAGAGAATTGGAGGAGAAGTAAGTGGGGTAAAATGTGACGCATTCGCCGTGCAGAACAAATGGAACACAAAGTTACTCGCTGGTCGTCGAGTTTTTGCCCAGTCGCCAACTTTGTAATATGCAGGCGCACTCGCGATAGAGCCAAGGCGGGGGCAGCGAAAAAACCAGAATTACGCTGACATTCGACTGGAATTAATTTCCACGAGAAACGTAATTGCACTTGTAATTAAGTAGTGTATGTCTCTCTAATTAAACACATCTGAAGCAACTCAACACCAAACACCCAAAATAAATGTTACTTTTTCCTTCTATTCATAAAACGTGAAAAGTTTCATAATAAAATGAAAGCGGGAATAAAGATAGGAAGTAAAATATTTGCGAATATCTTCTATAAATGAAATTATACTTTCAAACGAGCAGGGTAAAATGAAAATAAACTTTCAGACGCGACGACGTTCAAACTTCAGGCGATTACAAATGATGAATGATACATCAAATTAGTCAACTTCGGCAAATATAAAGCCATATTCTACTTTTATCTTATTCATAACCCTCGATGTATATATCTTACAATCTTTTTATGTAACATCAAACACATTATAAAAAGAAATGTTGGCAGACAAAATTATATTTATTCATATATCGTGTTTTCCTAGAAAGTATTGTCATAGGCATTTAACATGGGAAAACAGTTTTTGGTTAATAAAAACTGTCCGGCTAACAACTAAGTCAACATATTGTTTAGGACTATACTACATATATTTCTTCATCCTACTTAATACAGATTACTTCATTTTAATAAAACATAATATTTACAAAAATATATTAAAATTTTTCGCCTCTAATTTTTATTACATAGGACTTTTTTTTGCTTTCAATTTTTTATGTTAATTTTTTTAGTTTAAGTTAAGATAAATAATATGATTATTTACTTGATCTGCTCATGTATTTAGTTTACTTATTCAGTTATACTTGTTTATTTGTTAATAAATTTATTTACTTCATGGTATTTTATTATAGATAAAAATACAATTTTAATGTAGTTTTATCAAAATTGTCTTTCGCTTTATAATAATAGATTTTAAAGTTATTTTCTTTTAGTAATTTGTCAATTTGTCTTTCATTGTCCCTGCAGTACATATTTATAAAATTGAAGTAGCAGTGTAAAAACCAAGAAAATTAAAATTCGTTAAAAAAATTATATTTCGAAAAACAATTATTGTTACCTAGCTACATAAGAAAAACATTAATATTGCCCATAAAAAACTATACTTTATTATCTTTTATATAAATTCATAGCAGCTTTTAGCATATTTAAAAATTCTTCAATTTAGAAAACAAATTATTTAAACAATACATTTCATTTCCTTTATATTTAAAAAGAATTTTGGATATCAAAAATAAGAGACATTAGATATATGATTAAAGAAAGTTAATTTATTTCCTGATTAACTTTAAATGCATAGGCGTGGCTTGTTCTGAATCCCGCAAAGCCATTATTTTTGTGGTACTGACTTCGTATCTCTAAATTGTATCTTGCGTCGATGTTCAGGCTTGAGAGGGAATATTTAATTTCCTATTTTGGACAAAGTAGATTGTTCATCATTCTTTAATTTAATGAAATCACGCAAGTCGAATTCTTCCACGTTAAGCATTGATTACCTACGTGGTTTATCACTCATGACAACCGAAAATTGACAAAACAGTAATTCACTAATGTTTACAATCTTTTTATTAGAAACAATATCCCAAAATCTTCTGATTTTATCGATAAATTTTTATTTTGCAAGCTATTTTTTGTTTAGCAAAAAACACGAAAGCAATTTACATGGTAAATCCCGACTCCGAAGAAGGAGGAGTTTTACCTAATGTTAGTTTGCATGAGCAAAAAAAAATGCTTACAAATAAAAGTAAGATAAATTTAAAACACACTGCAAAATGTAACAATTTCTTCATTATTATTATGAAATATTAATTATCTCTTATACTGACAATAACAACTGATTATATGGTAGCGGAAATTTAACAGGGAAACGGAATTTTATCAATATGTATGTAATACTTTTCCCATTGGTTGAATTTTCAAGTATTTTACAACATCACGATTGGTTAAAAACCAAGTCTTGAAATATCGTAATCAGTATCATAATCAGCCGAATTCACTATTAGTCCAATAATTTATGATCAGCTGATTCAAAAATCAATTCACCAACTTAATTCACAGTTTTGCTTATGTTTTTGTCATTTCGTATAATTTTCCAGTGTGAATTAAATTTTCTTTAATTTTTTTAAAACAAAATAGCAAAGAAGAACAAAAAAGAGGTATTTCATATATTGATTTGTGAAAATTAAAATATTTTAGATCATCCTTAACACACAAAATCTTGGGTACGTAAATACATACATATGTTAAAACGACAAAACAAGCATCAAATTGAATGTGAATTTGACCAAATATCTTCCTTATATGAAGAGGTAGATAAAAATGTGTGAATCACAATCAAATTATTATATTTTTGCCACTACTAACCTAGACACCCATTATTATAAACCTTTATTTGACGTGAAAAATTGTATTTCACTACCGCTAACTTGGTAACCATGGTAACCTAGGTCAATAATAAATTATTATTAACCATGGTCGATCATGAAAATTATCACTTTTTAAAGAAACTGAAGTCTCCAAATTCAAGAAATTTGTCATCTAAATTAAATATGTAAATCAAATAAAACCAAATTAAAACTACTTTATTTTTGTGCATATGAAGAAACAAGTTAATGTTCACGTCAAAATGTTTGTTATTGTCATTATATTTTTTAAGAGGGTTGGGAATGAAATGCTAGTAGTGAATAAAATAATATATGTACCACGGATGAGGAGATCTTTGTTGACCAGCGCTAGGTCAATAATGATAGCCTTCTCAACCTTGCTGTATAATACACTATTTTATAATGTTCTAAATAAATCAGAATAGTGTGATGCATGTAATATTACACAAATAAAATTATGTAGCAGGATATTCCATGGTACTATTTTATCATTTAGGATCCATTTCGTTGATTTTTGTACTAGTACGACCGCGACTAATCTTGAATAATAAATATTGAATGTTTATACTCTCCTTAGAATAGTAGTAACCAGTAGATATAAAGTTCCGGTGTGTCAGATACTAACCAAACATTAATCTTCATTTACTCCGGAGCAAAATTACCTTCCGGTTTGCACAATGCATCTCGGTGAGTGTTGCACAATGTTCTGGTGGTTTATTCAGTCGAGACAAACTGCAGCGGGCGGTTCGCGGCAGCCTTCGTGCCCCGCGTTAATTCCGCGATGTCCGATGTAGACTGTCGACTGTCGCCCGCCCGGCCATTCAACACAATGCATTGTGGAACTTCGACTATTTTACACCATTGTTGCTTCGTTCCACTTTCCAATTGTTCAATTATTTTAATGCTAGTTTATGCACTGTAATTAAGAATTATAACAATGTCTTGCCATTATCTAGACTTGATTTAACTACAAACTTTTTACTCAACTGCATAATTTTAAAAATAAAGATGTTAGAAGTTTTAAATTAAAATTAAGTTTTTCTAAAACTGTCAAAAAATGTTGACATCTTTGCATTAATTTTTAGGTGAAAGGTACGTCATTTTTTCATGTGTTATGTTTTTTATACATTACAACGACAACCATACAAAACCGTAATTTGTTTTTTATAATTTTGAAAACAAAATTCAAAGTAGTAAATTAACAATTTAATATTTATAACAACTTCCATTTATTTATAAAAGTAACTACGATATTTTTTAGTACGTTCGAATGAAAAGTAACATCCTCACGTACTAAAAACACCTTCTTCACGCTCTCAATAAATATTTTTATATTTAAAAAAAAAATTATAAAAAATAAACAAAATAATTTTCACATTTGCGTAACAATTATCACTAGACTAAAAATATTTCAACAAATATTGTTAGAATATTTCAAATCCTTTAAATTTTAGCGCTGTTTTCAAGAACACGTTTCGTCCCTTAAAAAATACTGGAATGACGTTCTCGACTATTTCGGCTCTCTAACACCACTTATACTAAAAGAATAATTTTGTAGAGTCTATTCGAAACTCTCAGGTTATGACCCTTACTAGACTTTTGCCGATGAAACTGTGCAGAAGATGTATGAGAGTAAATATCCAAGGAAAATCAGAGTTATATTTAAATTTTTCCGAATTTGTTCATTTCACGCCACGGGTAACGGCCGCAGGTAGACAGGTCGAGACACGTTAGCAACCCTTCTATTTTACTGATGCATCGAAGCTGCAAGAATATTCGAGAGATTAATTGGTTTGGGTATATAAACCGAAGCAGAAAAGACCGGGAGGATAGTCTGATATTAATGAGAATGGTGAACATAAATAGTTAGTGATATAAATATCGGGTAAATAAATAGTACGTAGTATTTAGTGAAAAATAAATAGTAGTTACAAAATTTAGAACAATCTAGTACCTACATGGCTTAAATTTAGTGCTATAGTTTATCATTATATAATTTTTGCAAAGGATTTACAACTTTGTGGAATTCAAACTTGATAGTGTTGCATATAGACAAAACTTTACTAACTCTAAGTCAAGATGAAAAAGTCTTGTCTAAATATCAAGACTCTAGAAAGTTTCAAGATTCTACGTTAATCTGCACAGACAATTTTTCGGCAGCGTTGTTTTTCTATTTTGCAATCCCTGTTTCAGCTCGGATGGAATAAACTTTGCATGATATATTTTTATTTCGAAAATTTTAAATAATTCTTTTTAATTAATCTAGTCTTGAAAATTGTCTAGAATGCTGTCTTCTTGATCTAGAATAAGGAAGTCTTGTCCCCTCTTGCCAATCTTGTTTTGATAATCTAGACAAAACATGACAAGAGTCTAGAAAGAAGATCTAGACGGCAATATTAAAATTCAATAACAGAGATATTTTTATTTAGTTAATAGTTTCACGTTTTTATTTAAAATTTGTTAACCCATTTAAAAAGGTGTCTTATATTTTTGAATATTAAAAGAGTTTTGTTATTTCTTCTCCGCGAATTTATCAGACGCACCCCTCTTATAATGCAGATATAGAAAAAGTATCTTTTCAAATAAATATTCATTGGCAATACAAAAATGAATAGCCAAGATATGAAACAAAAGAAAATAGTAGCATATTGATATTAACCAAGTGAATTCTTCGCTTGATATTTACTCTACATAAATGTAATGCTGGTAAGCTAATTAAAATTTTGTCAGTGTATGTATTAGTAGTGAATTACTGTGTCTTAGATTTAAAAAATATACCTAATTAAAGAGAATATTTTTTCGGTTAAAGGTCAAGTATATTAATATGAAAGTTATATTTTTCAAGAATAAGTAGTGTAATGAATTATTTACGAGCTCACTTTTATAATAAAATCGCGATTTTAACGCCCACTTTTATATCATAATCTTATGTAAAATTGAAAGTTAAAATCACGATAATATTATAAAAGGGATCTAGTTCGTTTTTATAATAAAATCGTGATTTTAACGTTCGTTTTTACAAAAGATTTTGATGTAAAAGTGAGCGTTAAAATCGCGATTTTATTATAAAAGTGAGCTCGTAATACGGGCCATAAAGTTTACCTCAAGAAACCATAACTTTTGTTTTACTTTTTGGAATGCTATGCAATTTTATATTTGTTTTTTTCTTCAAGTCAAGAATCATTTAAAGGCTGAATCTTGTGTTCTCTTATATACAGGTATTCATTTTAAATAGGCCTCCGTTGCTATCTTGAGAACTGTAAGAGATACGTTAGTTAGTAGTTAGTTAATTAAATTAGCAAACAATTTCTATATTACAAGACTATTAAAATGACCAAATCAAAATTTTATTGCAACCAATGGTTCCCAAAATATGAGACCCACTTTTCTTATTGTAAATGGAACAACCCATACATTTCCATATATTTGGAATCTACATACAAATACAAATCTAATGATATGTTTGAAGTTAGTTAAAACATGTAATCTCATCTTTATTGACATTAAGTTTGAAAAATCTAATCTTTAAATTAGAAAATCTGGCCAGAAGAACGTAGATTTCGACGTTTAATATTTATTTTTTCATAGTAACTGCTATGTTCATGTAACAGTATACAAACTTATTGATAAAACAGGGATTTAATTTTTTCACAAAATTAACAAATACATTTAATTTTTCCATTTGTTTTTCTGTTTCATTTATATTTAAGTGCATTTCTGATTTTTTAAAATGTACTTTTTAGGTATTGAGCACCCGACAAAAATATAAAAAGTCGGCGCCACTGGACGAAGGTAATGCAATAACGCCAACAAAATGCTACTCTATATTAAAAATTATTGTTTTAAAACTCTGATAGGTATATTTATTTTAATTATGGTATAAAAAGAATTTTTTATATTTGAAATGAACATTTGTTTGTGATTGTAAAATAAGATAATGTTGTTTATATAATTAACGGGAATTCTAAGGAGGACATATTCTATTGTTCTTAGAATAATTAATAAAACGACAATTCTCCCGTAATTTAATTATTTTGTACTTTGATATCGCAACAATCCAACAAACATTCATTTTCCGTCTAATTCATTTTCCGTCTAGAAACTGTTTTATTGTTTCTTTACAACAAGCAGAGTATTATGTGCGCTTTAGAAAATGTGGAGCTTATTTCTCAAGCACTGCCTCGCAATCTAAGGTTTAAAGTTCTAACTACGTTTTAACTCAATTACTACTGTTCACAATGCAGGTCGCGTACTTAACCAACTCGGAAACTAGTTGACAATCCTGTCAGATTTCAACTTAGAGAACACTCAACTTTTATGAAAATAATTACAAGAAATGTGATTCTCTTATTAGGTGGAAAAGGTCAATAATGTGATAAGAATGAGATAACTCATGTATTTTATTTTTCGAATTCAACGGACATCTTATCAATTCTTATATAGTGGCTCACAGAATTATTCATACATCCAAGTTTTCTTTTTAAAAATTAAAAAATAGTAATCTGACTTAAAAATAATATTAAAATATGAATGTAGAATTTATATTCTTTTAAATTCCCGAAATTAAAAACAATCTCTAATTATGAAAAATATGTTATTTTTTTTAAGTAAATTAAATAAAAACAAACTGTGTACACGAAAGTAGTACGAAATTATTCTTATAAATAAATTTATTAGAAATAATGTGTAAGTGTATTTCAAAGTCACTTTATCCACTGGAATATTATTCTGTAGATTAAACATAACAAAAATAATTCTTTCGATGTTGGCTGCAGTGAAATAGTGATAACTATAACTTCCTAGATGTTTAGACAAAGTGAATACGATGGACAATTTGTACAAGTTAGAGAAGGATATAAAATATACTTGGAATATCACGGGCATTTCAAAATGTCAAAATTTGAAATGTAGGTTTGTAATAAAACATGCCTCAATTTTGCGATGTAGTTTGGATGTTCCATATAAAGTGGTAGTGGTGATTACTTGCCCTTCTAGACATGTCCTTCTATAAATAATTATTCCTTTAGCAATAAAAAGAAACAAATGGATAAATGTATTAAAGAGAAGTGAAATGTTTAAATCACTTCATTTTATTAGAGGCATTTTATCTATTGAAGTCAGATGATTAATATTTTAGTTATAGATATAATGTTTAATTAATGTTAAACATTGCAAATTATCAGATATATCCAGAAGAATTATTAATTCTTCGTCATTCCTTTTTTCAAAGTAGTTCACTCGTTCTCTCACTTTATATGACCGAAGTTCTGAATTTACAAAATTATCTTTTTCTTCTAACTCGAGATTTTTTAAATCATTGAAAATATTCCTTTTGAAATGTTATTATGTTAGATTTTACAATTGCAAATAAAATGAAAGAACTCGAAGCTCTTCGGCAAAATTAGGTCACTATTTACAACCCGAACCAGTTTATTTTAAAGTTTAAATTCCCAATAACTTATTTACCAGATAAAGCTACATATTCTACGAATATATATTATATAGTAGTCAATACATACATACATGTTTTTTTCAAAAATAGGTCATAAAAACAAGAAATTATTCTAAGCGAATTGTACTATTTAAAAAAAAATGCCATATTATTTGAGGAAGAGATGATTGTTTTTAAATATAAAAGGTTTTTTTTTTAATGAATGAAAATTTTTGTGGAAGATTAAAAATTAATATCATATAAATGGACCATGTAGCAATATCTGTATACATATATTTATTTATAGAAATGAAACATATCCTGATAAGAAGTATTTTGTAGTTGTACACAGACCACAGAGTAATAAAGATGAATTTAAAATTAAAATTTTTAGTTATACTGATTTGTGTAATACAGGTTATAAAATGATTTTATCTTTTTTGTACTAGCAATAAGTAATAATTATTTTATTTTGCAGAATAACTCACAACAAACAAATCAAGAAGAAGGAGTGAGTCTCGATGCAATTTTTGGAGAAATAATACCCAATGCTCCGGTAAGCAATTTTTTAATACCGTTTTCAAAGTATAGTCCAAATTTGTATGGATATTAATTCTTTACTTTAATTTTAGTTTCAACCTAATGCAAACTTGACAGAAATTATAATTAAAATGCTTAGTGAATGTAAGACTAACGAGAAATTAAAAGTAAGTCTTTTAAACGAATCGAGACCCCGCAAAATCACACAAAAATGCATTTTTAATGTTTTTCATACAAGTTATTTTTTGTAAATTTAATGATTCTTTTAACTTTTTTTTCAGGACGAAGAAACACAAAAACTGAATAATTTATCAACTATAGTTACCAAATTAATAGATACAGTAAGCAATCTGAAAAAACAAGTCGACAGGGTAGCAAAACGCATATAAAAATAAAAATAAATTGCATAATATTACATATTATCAAACTAGTATCATTTTCATTCTAACAAAACACTAAGAAAGTTTGTTATACAAACAAAATTTTTGAAAAATTTATTTTTGTTACAGATTCAGGACAAAGAAATATGTTGCAAAATTTGTGACATTTTTAACACCTTGTTTAAAAATTTGTTTAGTAGGGATATTTATGATTATATCTAATTTTTTTTTATAACTTATATAATTACTATCGCTTCGGGTCATTTTCCCATTCATGTGAATTTTCTCCGTCTTGTAATTATATCATACATTTAACTTAATTAATTGTAATAAAAACAATAAATCTAAAATGTAAATAAAACAGTGTAAAAGATACAAAAGTTGTTTTATTTATTAATTCTAATCATTTTACCGTTTCCTGTTTTACCAAGAGAAGAATAAACAAATCTATATAATTACTAATACTAATTATAACTCAATAAAAAATGTAGTTAAACACACAATAAATTTGAACGTTATTCACAATGCTAATAAATTATCATTTATTTGAAAAACGACAAATAAGTTTTTTTCCCAATCATTAAGTAGGTATATGCTCAAATTTAAAATATTTTGTTTTATTATTCAAGAATAATATATTCTCTTGAAAAATAACTAATGGGATATATGGCCATAATTTTGCCTTCCATTTTATGATTTTGTACAAAAAAAAATACCCGTATTTTTTTAAATCGCGTAATTGTTGACAATTCCTTAGAAAGCAAGAATAAGTTTTGAAGATGGGATATGTGACGTCTCGTAGAAGAATTAAGGAATTCATTCGATAAAGAATCATAGAATAATCTCTATTTGACAAATTACCCAGATTCCATTTTTAAAACCATGTTTCAATGCCAACCAAATTTACACCAAAATAATGTGTAGTGTAATATCATTTTTTTATTTTATTCTGTGAATTGTCTATATTGATATCTTATATATTATTTCATTAATAGTTATGACTAATTTAGCATTAAAAACATTTATTCGATATCATTAAGTAAAAAACAAATAGGTTCAATAAATTCCCACTTTTAGCCTTGTAAACTGCTCTCTCATTCTCCTAAGTGACGTCAAAGATACATATTTGAAATGCTAATTCAGTAAAATTATATGTGTATACATACACACTTTCTATCACTTTTTCTGGAAGTCACAATGGTTAATTTTTAGTTTTTATACTTTTTTTCACTGATTTCGACCATTCTTTCCTCGAACTCATCTATATTTAGTGTAATTATTTTTTTCCTTATGATAAAAGTAAATTAATAAGCGTTATTTAAACAAATAAATTTTAACTAACTAATTTTCTAACAAACGGTTAGCTAACAAATGTTGTGTAGAACGAAAAACTTGAACTAGAAGAACTGGAAGTCACTTATCATATATCATATTATCAAAATTTTGGACATTTTTAACATCCTGTATAAAAATTTGTATAGTAGGGAAATTTACATTTATTATCTAAAATATTTATATAATTACATTCTCTTCGGGTCATTTCATCATTCAAGTGAATCTTCTCGGTTTGATAAGGTTAGTTTGTGTAATACAATGTTTTTCAAATTTATCCTTTTCTTCGTTATTATAAGCGCCATAAAGGTATTTTTAAATATGATTTTAAAATATTAGAATATAAGAAAATTGATTGATATTTTGTAGGTTATTGGTGAGGAAGATAACGATTTAGAAAAGGAATTGAGTAGTTTGAATAACGACTTTCCACATTTACATGTAAGAATTCCAAGTATTTTTGTACTATTTAAAGTTCTGTGACCGAACTAAAATATTTTTTGTTATTATAATTATTATACTTTACTGTATGTAATAGATTTATTGAAGCTAATGAATTTTTAAACTTTAAATAAAATTAATAAATTATTTATTTTAGCTAGACAAGGAAGAACGTGATAGAATAATTCAAATTCTCACATCACATGAAAACAATGGAAAACCGGCACAAGTAAGTATTAACATTGTTTACAAATCATCGCTTTTATAAAATTTAAAATCAGAAGATGATATTCTATCACATTTTATAGAACTAGCAATGCAACTTAATATTTTTTTGTAGAAAATTAATGAAAAAATAAATTAATGAAAATTTGTGTTTGTAGGTGGAAACTGAAAATGAGAAATTAAAAAAGGTAGAAGAAAATATAGAAACCTTAAAACAAAGTATAGAAGAACTTCAAGAAAGTGTGGATAAACTAGTAGTAAGTTCTATTAATTAATAAAGAAATATATCAAACATAGAAATGAAATTCAAAATTATACGTTTTAAAGTAAGAATGCCAAAAATACGAGTTTATTTTGTCAACATTGTAGTATTTTAAATTTTTTTATCAGAATTAATATACATTCAAACCAATTAGTCTCCGTTCACTAGAAAAGGAGTTATTTATTCTTTTAAAGTTTTTATATATATATATATATATATATATATATATATATATATATATATATAAATACAATTTAGTCTCTACACTTATGAATTATATAGAATCAATGATATTTTGAACCGCCAATTATTAGAATTACTTCCCTTAATCGGTTTGTTACACTTCCCACTAATTTTCTTGGAGTTTAGGAATCAATTTTACCCTATTCTTCTACCATAAATGTCGTAGCTCTTTTATAGTCTTTGGTCGTTTTTTGTTACATTTTTTTTTTAAAATAAATCACAGAGATGTTTAATGGGATTCATATCTGGAGACAATGGAGGCGTTTTTAATTGTTTCTACAATTGTGTAATAACTATTTTAGCAGTTTTACGTGTCATTATCTTGTTGATACATTTAAGAATCCCTTAAAACTAATTTTTTGGCACATTTTTCCAAATTGTCTTTTAAAATATTCAAATAGTCCACTTTCCCACCAATAAAAATTAAGTTTCCCACCACTTCTGCACTCATACAAGTACAGGTCCTCTACCATATTTCACTGATGGCATAAATTTTTGGTTTCATTTGTCCATTCTTCTTTTTCAAAACAATAATTCGTCTATCTGATTTTGTTTCATCTGAAACAATTACTGATTTTCATAAGGTTTCAGGGAACTTTATATATTTCATAACCAAAGCGAAAAGATGTGTGTAAGGAGACTAGTTGGTTTGAGTGTATTTAAAAAATTGTATATTTAATATATATATAATAAATTTTTTCCATTCATTCAATGAAAATATACATAGTTTGTTTTACAATTGTAGCGTCCTGGTTTTGAAGAATACAAACCCAATAACACCGTAGTTCTTCCTTCAAGATAAATATTAATTATCTACTTCTGAAGATTTTTGTCCGAATTCAAGACATACATTTACAATTTTAGTTCATTATTTTATTTTTGAAATTAATTTTAATTGTTGATGTAATCGGACAAAAATGTAAAAATCGTAATTAAGTTTGTTTATAATATTTTACTTACTGAAAAAAATAAATTTTTTATGTAACGTTATTTTAATAATAGTAATAAATTTGAAGATTTTAATAAAATATGAAAAAATAAGATATTTGTTTTTCTAATTAATTTTAATCATCTTACCGATTCCACTTTAACAAAAGAGATTATGGTCAAATAGATGTCATAATTACTACTAATTATTAATTATAATTTTTTTAATAACGACAAATATTATTTAAATAAAAATTGCAAAATAATATTTTCTCTTACGAAATAACTAATTCTTTCCTCGTATTCAATATTTTAGTGAAATTATATCTTTCTTTCCTTATAATAAAAATAATTAAATAAATACATATGCGCAATTTACACAGATAAAATATTTCTTAGTTAATTTGTCTGTAAAGAAAATCTCATAATAAATTTAAAGATACAGCTGGCTAACAAATGTAGAACGAAAAAACAACAAATTACAAGTCAGTTCTTGTTTCTCTAATCATTTGTTTTGTTTAACAGTTATGTTTATTAACTTTCACTATAATGTACAATAGAATCACAGTAGTTATTAATGCAAAACATTGTTACACATGTGTTGCATACAACATTTTTCCTACAGCCAAAATATTAATACAAATATTACAAATTAATTTCAAAAATGTGCCACCAGTGCGTGAAAAGTGTTTATGTTGCCTATAGCCTAGCGTGAAAAGTGAGTCTTTAAAACAGTTGAAAGAGGACATAAATTGTATACTTTAGGCCCGGTTATAGGAAAAAAATTTTCTAATGATCCTTATAAAGTTCTCAACATTTGAGTGCGATCTTCATTCAATTTTGAAAACTTCCCTTAAAGATTTACACGCAAAATAATTTCAAGCAGATCCTTTCAATTACCGTAATTACTTGTTTTTTGTAATCTATTTTAAAAAAAAATCATACACAAAATGCTCAGACAAATGATAATTACGCAATCATAGATGTTTTATAAATATAAATATTGCTTCGTTTTATGTAAGGTTTCATAAGAGTATGAATAATTTTGTGTACCTATTTCTTGTACCTATATATTTTGTTTTTATTTAATTTACATAAGAAAAATATATTTTTTTTCATAAATAACTATTGCATTTTATTTCTGGAATATGAGAGAATATGATTCCGTTAGTAAGTAAAGTAAGTTACAATAGTATTTTTTAAAGTACTTCTGTAAATGGAACGAGGCGAATGGAACGGATTGATATTGACAATTTTTTACTTATTTCGTGCTACTACTATTAATGCCAATTAATATATTACTGGATTTAAAGATAATTTTCATCACCAATACTGTTTGAAAATGCGAACATGTAATTTAAATAAAGTTGGTTTATGTAAGAAATAAAAAATGATTAGATCGTAAAAATAAAAGCAAACAGGAGTAAACAAATGGAAACATCACGTATTTCGCAGTATAATTACATTAGGTTCCACGCTGCGTATTTCTACCTACGCGCAACGAAATTCGTAATGAGAAATTAACTTTTTATGTAATATTTATGGCAGGAGGCGTGAGCCCCTATAAAAAACAGAAATAAAGTTCAGTTAAGTTCCAACAACAAAGTTGGAAACAACTAAGATTCTGATTATCGCGAGAGAACAAAACGCTGCTGGAATTTAAGACAATACAATAATTTTTCTAATCTAGTTATTGCTACACTGAAATAATTTAAAATTTATAATTAAAACATTAGAATATTAGAACCAGTTACACGTTGGAGAGTGTGGAAATAACAGTTTAAGATTTTTTTAATCACTTGATTTTGACGAAGTCCGTGAATTTCAGCCGCACATGTTGGGTAGTTACAGGGCCGTGACAAGGCAGGGGCGAGCGGGGCCCCGGCCCAGGGCGCAAAGTCAAAGGGGCGCAAATCAACGTAAGATGCAGAAAAAAAATTAAATGACAAATTGAAAATGAACTAAATGCATTATTTTTTAAAATCATAGAGAACGCCAAACTGCTGTGTCGTCTGCCTTTGTATATTCTTATATCCTATTACTTATTAACAAAATTTCATAGAATCGACGTATTATAGCAGATGTGATCGTGATAATTATTGTTAAACGGGCGGCCGCTAACAAAGATATTGGTTGGTACTTAGTAATATGAAATAATAAATACATTTCATTTTCCGTGAATCATTATTTCTTCCGTCGGAGAAACCTGCAGAATAATTTTGTGTGTTTGCGCAATTGATATTTACTTTTTTTTTCAATTCTAGCTTTGAATTTGTGTGGTTTATTATTTTTATTGTAATGTTTTTGTTGTCTATTTTGTTATATTTATGTTATTTATATTTCGTGATAATAGATTTCTATGTATCTAAATATTATATCTTCATCTTCAGTATGTTTTATTATATTATTCACTATCCATTTTTAATTAAATTTAAATATATGTATATTACTCGAGACATATTCTTACATTCAAGTAAATAAATAATATACTTGCACGGTCCTGGATTAAAGTAGGTAATGGCTGCAAAGAAACTGTCTGGCTCTGAATTTCTAATCCTAATTTAAAAACAGCAACACCATTAGATATTTTGAATAATATTGCTCTGTATGATTTAAGTTCATCGTACCCATGCAAACATAGAAATAGCATATAAAATAATTTTAAGTATTCCTGTAATAGTAGCTTCTTGTGAACGAGGGTTTATTAAACTAAAATTAATAAAATCGTATTCACGACCTAGTACGAGCCAAGACAGATTATCAGGTTTAGCGATTTTATCAATTGAACATGAAATTGCAAAATCGTTTTTTGATGAAATAATTAATAATTTTTCTTTCTAATTAATTAATAATCTTTCTTTCTTGTAGTTTATTTATATCGATGTTTATGTTTAAGTGGAATATGTAAGCTTTTTTTGATAATTTTGTTTTAAGTACTTATTTATTTTTGTTTTTTATTACATATTTTTTTGTTATTGTTATACATGTATGTATACAAAAAACTAAATATATGTATCTTAGTATATTTTATATTCTCCTTATTGTTATTGAGAAGAAGTTGGGGCGTAAATAACAATATTTGCCCCGGGCGCAAAATTGGCTAGGCACGGCCCTGGGTAGTTATGACGAAGAAAGAAGACAGCAATGATTCAGAAGTTGAACTTAGTTCACAGAGTAGTTATATACAGAAGCGACAGTAAGACAGAGAAACTAAAATTAAAAAGAGATGGGGAATGCCAACAAATTTAAAGGGCTCATAGTTTAAAATCGGAAAGTTTCGTCACATCTTTGTGGCTCAAATTTACCAAACATTAACGCGACTAGAAAAATTTTAATAGGGGGACAACAATAAAAATACAAAAAATCAGAAATTGATTTTATAAATAGTTTTTATAAAAATATTGAAAAATTAATTTGTATTAATTAAAGGTGTGGGATAATGCTTATATCTACGAGTTAGTAAAAAACTGGGTTTTAAAGCGTGAAATTCTTTATTTGGTTTTTAAAGAAATTATATGTAAGGTTCTGAATATTTTGGGTTATGAAATATAGTAATATGAAGTGATAACTATAAATATCGTTAGGTAAATTGAACTCTTGCTCACTTCACATCAGTTATATTCTATTTCCCTCTCACTTTATTCTAGGTGTAGTGATAAATATAAAGTTTAATCTGTTTATCAAGTAATGTCAAGTAGCTTGAAATTGCTTGATATCAAATCAAGTAGCTTAGATTGCAAATCAAGTTAAGTCAAGTAGTGACAAGGTTGGCAAAAATTATGATTTTTTTAATTTTTAAAGATAACTGAGTAGGTACTACTGTATTTACCTTTTTTTAAAGCAATATAAATATAGTATTTCATAAACGAAAAAGAAATTTGTAATAAAACCAAAATGTTTTATCTGAATAAAACTAGGAAGCGTAACAAAGAATTTTTACTTTTAGTTACATATTTAAATTCTTATATTTTCCTTCTGCTATATCAGAATTAAAATGATAAAATACCATTTAATTTTAAGATAATAATATAAACAGATTATATTTTAGTTATTATTAATTGTATTAAATTTTTATTACAATCATTATATTTTTTATCTTTGATAAAAATCAATGATTTTTATTTTAAAAATCTGTTGATTTAAATCGTGGATGTAAATCAAATGATTTAAATCAGACCAACCCTGAGTAGTGAATTTATGAAAAGCTTAATTTTCAAGCAGGGTTGGCCTGATTTAAATCAACTGATTTTTTTAATAAAAATCATTGATTTAAATCAAAGATAAAAAAATCATATTTATAAAAAGTATTTAATTATTTGCTACGAAATAATTAATAATAACTAAAATAGATTCTGTATAACACAATATCTTAAAATTAAAATTCTTTGTTACTCTTCCTAGTTTTATTCAGACGAATCGTTTTGGTATTATTACAGATGTCGTTTTTTTATGAAATAAATTATTTATATTCCTTTTTAAAATAATTAAGAAGTGCAGTAATACTCAAATATCTCTAAAAATTAAAAAAAAATTAAAAATCATGATTTATTTGATTTTTTTTTTAAATCAATGATTTTTGATTTTTTTAAATAAATCATGATTTTTTCCAACCCTGTTTTCAAGTCGTTTCAAGTAACTCCCAAAAACGTCAATTTACTTAACTAGATGAAATCCTACATGCAATTGTAACACGGTCGCTTGGCGGCTGTGTATTTTTGTAAAATTTTGATAGTGCAGTACTCCAAATGTTACGAAATAGACAGATTTATGGTGAAGGACGCACATTTTTTTGCGCCTTCAAACTTGTTTTCAAATACATAACTGTCCGTTTCTGATACGTGATACGTGATGCCCTCGGTGGACATCAATTGTTGGGTTATTTTTAGCATAGTTTATACTTAGGGGATGAGAAAAGCCGAATACACATAGGTTGAGAACTTCTGGATTTTTACCATTAAATGGCCCTCCGAAGTTTGAAATCTCTCTTGTTGTAATCTTCGACTGTTGTGGATGTCTTGACTGAATCGTCAGACATACCTTGGTATTTCTTAGTGAAATAACCAATTAGTTGTTTTACTATGTATGAAGGCTCTCTGAACGTGTTGTAAATTTGTAAGTAGTTTTTATTATGTGCTGTGTGGATTAATATTGATTTGTAGATCGATGTAAAAAATGTTTTCAAAATTGTTTGTAAAGTAGAAAAGTAAGAATTTATAGTTTATATAGAATCAAGTTACGTGTTGTAGTTTATTTGAATTATATAAATGTTTTTTTCGCGGTTGATTATTAAAATTTATATAATTTTGTTATTATTGGAATATCGTGTTTGATTCAGCCCATCCTATTCGAACCCCTGTCTTTGTGACGTGGTAGCACAACGGGTAAGTAAAACTCTATTGTTCTAATATTACTATCCTGCACCAATTTGACCATATAGGAAACCGCGTCTGTTATCATTATTATCATTCCCTTGTCTGCTTCTATCACGGCAGATTTTTAAATAAAGTGATAGTGGTGGCAGCGACTATCGTTACGCTTGTCTAGTGCAAAAGTCGATAATATAATTCGTGTATGACTTTTGAGGCAAGTAAAACTTATACATTAAAACCCTTGTATGTCAGGTACTAGATTTCGTCGTAGGCGGCCGTACTTTATACTCGTACTATGTATATCTTAGACGTACTATAAACTTGTTTATTGCAATGTAATATAGTTAAACATAAATAAATAAATAAATAAATACCTGTTACACAATATTATAAATATTGAATTTGTAGAAAGGAACTATGTAGTTGTGAGCAATGCGTAGTATGAATGAAGCAGCTGGGGCAGGGGAATCAGAGTGATAGTGTCAACGCTTGAGAGTTTTGAGATTTATACGGCGGGGATGACGGCGCTCGGGGACGCCAGACGTCGCCGCTCTGCGAGTCCGACAAGCGACGGCAGCGGTGGCGGCGCGACGCTGGCGATACACAACAAATCGATCCGCACTCCAATATACCTGCGAACGGCTTACCGATGTTTGCTTTCTCGATATCCGCGCCACTTTGTAACAGTCCTTCGATAAATCCTACCTCTGGATTTCCCACTCAATACTTTAATAATGTACAGAATCCTATTTGTTTGCTCTCTTTTTACCTGCCATTCCAATAAATACCCTATTTCAACATTCATACACTGTATTTGTATATCTTCACATACCCGATGTTAAAAAAACGGTAACAAATTTTGATGGTTTATATATTTCGACGTCATGAATCTGCATGAAAAATACTTAAGTAATAAATATTATCAAATTAATGACGAATATATTTAGTTTTTTGCTAAATAAAAAAAAAACTAGCACAGGACTGCCTAAACAAATCAAGAATTGTAAACCCTGCTGGAAAAAGAAATTCAGAAGACCATGAACGAAGTTTAAAAATACAACTTTTAGATTTTTAGTTTAGACAACGGTGTTGATTTCAAATTTACAAATAAAATCTAATTATCGCGCTTCTGTCCTTAGATTTTGATCTCAAAGTTGAAACTCAAATAAAAAGAATGTTTTTTGGTATATCTTAAAAATATAGATATAATCTCTACGGTTATACTATTCGATCCTACGGACAATGTTACATGAAGAAATATTTTCTTCGCATATACGTTCCTTGGAACAATTCAAT
Source organism: Stenolophus ochropezus (assembly GCA_035578165.1). NCBI lineage: Eukaryota > Metazoa > Arthropoda > Insecta > Coleoptera > Carabidae > Stenolophus > Stenolophus ochropezus. Next base: position 6,829,599 of record JAQOWZ010000009.1, read on the forward strand.
AAAAATGAGAAAAAACAGGAATTTTAGTTTTTCGCTTGGAACCTTTTTCTCGAGAGTTTTTCTGGACTTAAATAAATATCGATGCGCTGATTTCAAATTTTCAAACAGATTTCAATTATCTCTTATAGTTCACGTTCAAAGTTAGATCCGAAAAAGGGATTTTGAAAGTATAGTCCTCTAAAAGGAATATACGACTTCGGCGATCTCACCAAATGTTTGATTGATATAAATGTACAAATTTTCAAATTTTTATTCCAAGGGATACAATTTTGGCGATTTTCAATTTTTCTCTCCTAAGTATTATATCTATTGGAACAAAAATTTAAAAATTGGTACACAATTTGCAAATATAATCAATTGGTGATGTCGCCGAGGTCATATCTTAACCTATTGGAGGGCTATGCTTGACAACCTCTTTTTTGGGTCTAACTTTGAACATGAATATATATTAAAATACAGGAAATAAAAAATGTTGGAGAAGAAACCCGAGCAAAAATTTTAAATTCCTGTTTTACCGTTTTTTAGAACATCAATGATAGCAAAGTTATTTTACCAATGCCATATAATTCATTCATGGGTATATTAAATATTAACCTATCAATCACAAGTTGTCAAAGTATCAAAATATGAAAGTGAGGAGCAAGAAAATATGTGGCCGTAGATGAGAGTGTAAGGAAAGTAATTAACGAAACTCATAAAATAATCAAACTGTTTTCATTCGGAGCGTTACTCGATTTAATCAATTCTGGAGAAATTCGTTTCAAGGAATCTGTTCGTCAACTGAGGTTTTTCGTTTTTATTTCACTTCACAGGTGCTTACCGTCGCCCACAAGCAGAGAAAGAAGTTTTCCTCTTACTCCTTACATTGATTTTAATGAAAAACCAAAAAATAAAATTTATATCCTCATTAAATTTATTCATGTCTTTCAACAGGTACTGCATTACGTTACAGATAACGTTTTAAAAATATAAAATAGAATTTATTTTTAGTAACAACAAATCAATAGCAAAAAAACTCATTATCCCGATATAATAGAAATATGTATTTTTGGTACAAATTAGGGATTATAACAAAAAATATAGATACACAAAAACATTTTATCATTTCAATATCGAAACAGAGAGGATAAGAAAAATCATTTTTAGACAATAATTAAACGTTCATTTTATTTGCAAACGTCTTTTGTTATCTTAAATGTGACTTGTTTTGTAAAACCCTATGTAATGAATTTGTTCAGAATCAGGCAATAAAATTTTCTATGAAGTACGAAGATTATTAAAAAAGGGCCGAACGTTTGAGGGTTTGTCGATGTCCTGAAGTTTTTGAAGGAAAGTTTTTTAAGCCGTTGGTTGGATAAGAGATTTTATTATTTAATTTAATATTTAAGATTGTCATTTATAAGTTAGACAATAAATCAAATAAATATTCAATTCCAATAGGGAGTACTAAATGTCAATATATCTACCAAGGTTGGCAAAAATCATGATATATTTTAAAAAATCATTGATTAAAAAAAATCACATAAATAACGATATTTTTGATTTTTTTAATTTTTAAAAATATTTACCTATTAGTGTTTTCTTAACCAAATAAATATTGATTTTTTTTCACGTTTTTATTTTAAACATAGCGTTGCTGCAGTTTTATAATTTTGACGAAAACGAAATTTGTAATAAAACCGAAAAAGTGAGGAAATTGGAGTTTTTATTCAAATATTATAATCAAAACTCAAAACTATTCATCTGAATAAAGCTAAAAAAAAAATAACAAAGCATTTTTATTTTTCATGTCACATTTAAATACTTATTTTTTTATGATAAAATATCATTTAATTTTAAGATATTATTATCTGCAGAACATATTTTGGCTGATATTAATAGTTTTGTAACAAATAAATACATTTTTATTATAATTTGTACATTTTTATGTTTGATATAAATCAGTTAATTTGGCAAACTTTTGTGTAACATCTTGTACATTTACGCTGAAGGAATTTTTCGAAACGTTATCTGTAATTACTGTACTTTTTTTATCCATATACATATATTTATGTAAAAATAAAAATATTCGGAGAGTACATTAATTTTAATACAAAATTATAATAAGTAAAACTGTACAATAATATTCACTTATTGTTTTCTGTATGAAATGAATAGTAATATTAGAATTTAGAATGCATACTCTATGCATTTCATATTATTCCATTGTTTTCCAGAGTGTAAAAATTTGTAAACAAAAAGTTTTCAGCAACAAGCTATTATTTCATTGTTAAAAAAACTACAATTTATGTAGAAGTATCATATAACCTCATAATGAATTTTATTTTTGAAAGTTGAACATAGTGGACAGCAAATAACTGTAACATTGAAGAAAATTTAATCAGATGTAAATAACACAAAGGCCTTTGTGCTATGTCATATATGGGCCCTGGTCGAACTTCAAACGTTTTACTAGAACAAAATGAGCGTCAATGACAAATGCCAGCAGATTGTTTCATTTTTTCCTTTGCCGTTTTTGCTGGAGCCATTCGGAAATACAACGGGCTTTGAATATTTATTGTGAAGAGATTGTGTAGCACGAATCGACGCGGGTAGAGTTGACAGATGTAATTTGCGAGTATGATTAAGGTCGGGCGGCCTTTGACCCGCTGCCCCTCAGACCCTTGTCATCTCCCGGCGTCGGCGTCGGCGTCGGCATCGACGACGTCGGGCGCCACTAGCCTCCGCCCCACATCACGCTAATCGGATTACATTTTTAATTGCGACTCGACGAGAGAAAAACTGAATTACCGTGCGGTCCAGAAATATGGAACTTGATTAAACGCGAATATCAATACTGAAGCAAAATGCACTAAAAAATTTACTTTACGAACAAAAAATAAGTACTCAGTTTTAAATTAAACTAGCTTTGCACAAATTAAATACTTTATTTAATTTTATTATGAAATATTAAATAAATATATTAATAATAATTAAAATATATAGGTAACATTTTACAGTTTCACTATTGATATGTGAATTGACTGCCGAACCGTTTAGGCGAGCCTGTCACCTCCTTAAAACCGTAAAACTGTTACCTTGCGAATATTGTAAAATCATTTGTTAATAAAAATTATAATTAAAACCAAGTCCTTTCAGTTACTAATGTTCAGTCAAAACAATAAGAAAACACAAGTTTCAATAATGTAAATAAATAACATCCGTGGTTTGTTCAATAGTTTATCGGTTTTAATGTGTTCAATAAAGCGAATCAAATTTACTCAATTTCAAATGACTATAATTCGTCATTTTCAAATGGACCATACTATATTTTATAATTCAGCTGGGTGTCTTTTTGCATTATCTTCATATTTTATTAAGGGTATCCTATACCCTGTATAATTACATTTAAAAAAATTATGTGAGAACATAGAGTATAGTTACAGTTGTACAAAAAAAATTCTTTATTTTTACTATTAAAATAACTTCAATACTTCTTTATAAAGCAATGTATGTATTTGATCTTGTTTAGAGAATAAACAGAATAACTTGGTAACACCGCGGAAAACTAAAACGAAATATATATGTCCGTATAGGGGAATAAAAAACAATTAAAAAAATATAAAAATATATAGAGTGTTCCATTTAAAAAGGCAAACAATTGTATACGTGAAAATAATTTTAAGTTATGCTCCTTGAATGGACGAATAAATTCTGTTAATAAATTTATGCTGTATTTTTAACGTTAACGGAGTTCCTGAAGATGGGCATTTCGATGACTCACCCTGTATAATTCCAAAAGCAACAACTTTAATTTGGAATAAAATAATTTCTTCATATTTAGCGGTTTGGAAACTACCAACTTTTAGATTTTTACTGTTTGAAACTCCTTGTTGGCAACCCGTATTGCTTATAAGCAAATAAGGTTACTTACCTAGCATAACATAGAAATAGTGTATTATGGTATTACTATTAAACATTTACTTTTAAATATAAATAACACATTCAATTTTTTATATTCAACCCAAATTAAATATATAGCACGATTTTTTGTCTCGGCCTTTATATATAAACTATAAAATTTCTTACCAAAAAGAACTGTGAATAAGACTTTCCCGAAAAAAGTTTTTTAAAAAACCTTTTCCTAAAAAAAAAACGCATTTCATGAACACTATTAAAATGACAAATTTGTACTAGTAATAATTTGTATTACTAATTTTTAGAACAAAGTTTTTAAGAATTAATACTCATCAAATAAATTCTGTCGTAGTTTATTACATACAATAGAACGTTATATATCTAAAGTAAAATCCATAGATATGTTTGGTAATGCATGAAACAATTCCCATATCGATTTATTTATTTAGGCGATATATAACGCCTCCTCGCACCACAATACAGCGAACCTTTCAGGTTCTTTCCTCGAAGTTAAGATAAGCGAACCTCGCTACATACTTCGCTCAAGAGCTCTTGTGCGTGAAGTAAGCACTCCACGGTTCTGCATACTGCACCCATGAGTGATTATGCATGAGTTCGTCTATAGCCTTGCAAAGTGGTTTCTTACACAGTTGTTGAACAATTTCATCTCATATGATGTTCATGGTCAATTGACCACGACGTTAATGTAAATATTGTAAAGTTTTATTTATTTAGGTGAAGTGTAAACATAAGTGAAATACGAAAATTTAGATAACTATGTTTAATAAAAGAAATATGAATTATAAAAGATAATAAAATAAGTAACACTATGAATAAACAAACAGAAACACTATTTTAAGACTAACAATTATTATTAATAAAGACATAATAATTATTAATAAAGACTTAAGCACTACGAACATTTATTTAAACACTTTAAACTACATAATATTTATTTCCACAATATTTATATCACCAACTATTTATTTATATCACCAACTCATCATCATGATCACTACATGTATCAATATTAGACTGTCGATCTCCTGTTCGGAGTTTTTATATTAAAACAATTAAGTTCTGGAATGTTCGCCAACCATTTCGAAAACAGAACAATGGGAAGCCAGCGGACCTGTCGTGACCTTGGGATCGCTACAATATTATTTCAGATAGTCTTTATCACATTAAAAAATAAAGAAGACCGTAAACTCGTTGTATAAAGGTTAAAAAATTAATAATAATCTCAACACAAAAAGAGTAACAATTTGCAACAATTAATATGCCGATTATTCATTGACAGCAGCTAAACTTTGTTCTTAAATTTAAAATCATGTTTTTCATCCATTGCCTGATATACATTAATAATAAAAATAAGTATTTATTTAAATTTCAAACATATTTTCTTCAATATTTTTATTATGTGAGGATATAAAGCTAATATATAATTAATAAATTATGCAGTTTCCACGACTACATAGAAAACAATTGTCAAATTATCTTTTAAATAGATATTTACCTTCCGCCTATTTATATAGATAAGGGAGGTATTGTATTTGGTCAAATTTCTCGGATGTGAGTTTTCAACATATATGTTCATATCAAATTTGATGTAAGTTTAAAATATAAAATAAGTAAATATAACTAATTTTATTCTAAAATTAAAAAAGTTGGAAGAAATATATAAGGAATATATTTGTATGCGTGAATCAAGGGAAATTCGGTTCCGGTTTTAGTACGCCAAAAATAACTGTATTGTTTTTTTTTCATATAAATTGTATGAAAGAAATTTTAGGTATGAAATGAATTAAAAATATTCTGAACTGCAATAACAAATTAATTCTAAAACTATAAACTGAATGTAATGAAAAACTTATATAGAATATATTACTACAGTGGCGAGAGGTAATGTGTTGGACACATCAGATTTTTTAATTTAAAAAAAGAATTAGCATGTTAAGAACGTAGTATTTGACGATTGTTTTTTATTTATTCAGGGTAAAAGCTATTTTCAAAAAAAAATATACAAAATTCAAACATATAATTTATTTATAACTTTATGTAGATTCCAAATATGCGAAATATTTAGGGTGTTCCATTTAAAATATTTTGGGCGCCATATTTTGGAACCACTGATTTAAAAAAAATGTTTATCTCAGTTTAGTAGTCTTGTAAAATAAAAATTGTTTGCTAATTTAACCGTTTTCCTAGCTCTTATAGCTCTCGAGATAGCAATGGTGGCCCATCTGAATATAAATCTTTTGCAAGCTTCCATTTATATAAAATTTAGAAACTGGTCATCTACCCCATTGAATACCTCCCTTATTTTATGTGGTCGTTAAAAAAAGTACTTATAATACAATGTTGACTTCTTATAATGGAAATCCAGTACCCAATTATATTTGCTTATAAAGGCGCAAAATTTAAAATATTTTTTGCTGCGCCAGTGGAAATGGATAATTCATCCCACAAACGTCTCAATTCAATATTGGGGACTGTCAACATCGCCAAACCAATTTAGAATGTATGCTATCGTTTTAAAAACCGTGAATTCTGTATTCACCCCATGTGACTACGCAGCAATCTCAGGTGCGTTTCACGTATCCGCCGAAATTCCACATACGTCACTGGAGCGCACACACTAACACGTTTACAACCCCACATGCATGAGCTTACGTATGCAGAGCACAAATGAAACGCAAAACGCAGTCGAACCACCGAGCTTGGATTTTGTTGACAAATGTCAACCGGTAGAGCTGAGTAACATAAAAGCGAATTGTTTTAGTAACATTTAAAAATCTGTGACCCTCACAAACAATTGCATCACTAGTGTTTTTTTTAATAATAGTATATTACATGTGAGGTGGGAAATGTTTCATTACAGCTGAGGGCTTATTATATGATCGAGAGGCGAAGCCTCGAGGCTCAGATATAGCGCAAGGCTGTAATGAAACTCCCACCGAACTATGTATACTATTTTATTCACAATTATCCAAATTAACTTCTACTCGTATATCGCCTTTTTCCAATAAACTAAATTAATGTACGGTAGTAGTCTATGAAAACAAATGTTTAAATTTATTTTAATATGTTTGACAGCACTTAACACTTTACTTTTAGAGATTTATGACAGTATTACTAGGCAACCATAGTAAACACTTCCCCCCCCAAGGGATTTTAAAGTATTTCCCACCAGTGAGATTGTCATTGCAGTTAAAAATGACATACGTTTCCAACCTTTGACAGGTTAAGAATTGACATATTACAATAGTGGTTGTGAATAAAGGTTGTTACTTGCATATTTTCTACGACTTATATTTATTATAGGTCAATTGGGTTTTTCCAAGAGATTTAAAATAAATGTTCAATATTTATAAATAATTAAAACTAAAAAAAAAACTGAGCGTGTCTCTGTGATGTCGAATCCACGGCGGTTTTTCATATACGTATATGTTTACAACATAGTTATTTCAGATTTTTTTTTTGCTCTTACTGAGCTGAAAGCATTATCTGAAAATGATTGTAATTTTAAACATGCAGAATCCGGGGCTGAATTAAAGAAAAAATTAAACATCTGATGGGTACTGCTCTTGTATAATTCAGATTAAGGAGATAGTCCACATTCAGTAAAAGTGTCGTACGTACTTTCAATAGTCATTTTGGTACATTTTAGAGAAAAAGGTTTTGCCTACTCCTGTGTAAATATATCCCCCTTAATCCATTTTTTTTTATTAATTATAGTAGCCTTATTTCAGAACAGTGAAATATGACTCATAATTTACTCTTCTCGGCCAATCACAAAACCAGAACTCAATTATTCACGTTTATTTTAAATGTGGATCACCTTTTCTACGGCCGCCTGACAGACAAGAATATTACTTTAAGTCAGGGCAATTTAAACATTATATGACAATCCTTTGACATTCTACGAGACAAATTGTAACTATTGTTATTTTTTAGAAAATAAAAATACTTGTGTAATATTTCTAGATCAAAAAACATGGAAACATACTTCTGTCGCTTAAAATTTGCATCGTCGGTAGATAGAATCTATTTACGATTCCTCCAGTCGAAGTTTAATATTTCCTGTACTTAGATTCAATTTGAAATAAAATTGAATTTTTATAATTTTGTAGAAACATAAATCAATAAAATACTCAAAGTCATTTGAAGTCAAAAATTGACGTTTGTAGCGACGGTGCTAGATCGGGAATGTAATATATTTTTCCATTTGCTTCCTTGGCTGGAGCTGATATGTTTTTGGCTGGAAATTTCGCTGAGCGCTGGCGGGCACCCTTATGTTTGTTAAGGATGGAGAGGACTGCTTTAAATTTAACTTTATTTGATAAGTTAAATCCGCCCCGAAGGCCTCGCGAAATAGAACGGAAACTACGCGACATCTACGGCGCCCTGCACTGCCGTGCCCCAACATACAACATGTTGACGCGTACTTTATCTCCACCCATTCAGGATGTTGTATATTTTGTTTATAATATCATATTTCGGAAAACTTGAACATAAATGCACTAAACTTTTCCGAGCATACAATTACTTTAACGGAAGTGTTTGCTCTTACAGAAAATTAAGCTATCTTCCTAAAATACAACACATAAACGTAACTCTAAGTGTTTTGTGGAAAGGGTAGTTTAAATTTATTCACTTGTTTTCAAACGTAAGAAAATTTATTTCGTGCCACTTAGGTAGACCTTAAAAATGAAAAGAGACTGTCGCTTTCGACTGACTGATATTAACAAAAGCTGATCAACTTGAGCTATTGTTGTCCGATCAAATTCATTAAAAACTATTCGCACAATATCAATTTCTAATGAAAGAATTATTAATTTATTATTAAACTTTTAATCAAGACAATGGATTCATAATATGAATTGACTAGTCCTGATTCGAGATCACCTTGGTTCAATTTTATTTATTTTTAATTAAATTATATTTAAACTATTCTTATTATATTATATCAGCGTATTTTAATAAAATTGCAATACTTGCATTTTTATAGAATTGCAAGAGGCAGAGGCTATAAAATGAAATGAAATTAAAAAGAAATCTAATCGCGGTTGTCTCGAACTAGAACTGTGTAGTCAATTCATATTATGAATCCATTGTCGTAACTACTCGGCTATGGAGCTTTTAGTTTGAAAGTTTCTTATTACAAAAATATGAAGGGTAACTGTCAAAATACAATTTATTTGATCACATATTTCAGTTAAAAAAGACTTTATTACACAACATTTGGTATTATTAGACGTAAAATTAAATAATTTAACTAACGATACAACCTCATTTTATTTAGCAGGGCAAATGGAAATATCAAAAATCTGTAGTCCCTGGTTAATTCTCTGTATCAAGGTTTTCAGTATTCACCCTGTATATACTATATGCGTCTATCCAACGACAAAAACAAAATAGAAACAGTAGTGTAACCAAGGTAACGGATATTTTCAAATATTTAATTTTTTTTTGCATATGTATGTCATTTACTAAGTTTATTTTGGCGTCGACAATTTATTTTTTATTGTGAGTTGATAATTTCGTTAGTTTAGTCTACGACACTTTTTATATATTTCATCCGTTGATATACTTGTTTATATATATATTCCTCTTGGCAATTTGAATCACTTGATTACTTTACGATTGATGACGTAAAAGATCAACACGTGGAAATAGACTGTATTGATTGTTGTTAAAACGTAAAGTAAAGATTTCAATTATTGGCATTGGCCAACATTTATTTTCTGTACAAAATATGTGCAGATTTCATCATTGACTTGAAACATGCCCGGAATAATCGCAACAATATAAAACTTTTTGATGCGAAATGATAGTAATTTACCTTTCTTCTGTGAACATTTTCATACATCGTTCCGTACAATGGTTCAATCTAAGTTATTTCCTACAATACGTCGCGCACTAGTGAATAAACATGTACTATGTTGTGTTTTTCATTGTAGTAAAAAACGAAACGGAGGAAAAAGAAATAGCCGTTCAAAATGTTACAAGAGAGTGAAAATACGTCGGCCGCCTGGAAATGCCTCCCCTGAATAGATTCAGCGTTGTCGCCTGCTCACGCGTTTGACATTTAAATGTTGTTTTATTTTTATTTGATTTCTTTAACGTCTGGGACGTTTCCACAAGCATGAAGGCTTATCTAAATGTTTTATACAAAGGTAGAGAGACCGATTTAGTTTAACAACTTTTTAGTAAATGTCTCTACTTTTACTAAATACTAATCTTAAATAATAAAGAAATGGTTGTAGTTTATTATTAGGAATTAGTTTTGTTGATATTGAAAAAGCTTATTAAATCTTTGTTTACGTAAAGTAATATTAAATTTAAACTTTACTTAAATGATAATGGTTATTCTAAAAAGAAATTCGTAATAACATTGGTAAAACAAGAACACAACATTCCAAACTTTGTACGAATATTTTTGTCAATTATATACGTTACAAGTTACACGATTTGTAAGTTTTCTCGCTGTTGCCGGTTCTCAATTAAATGTTGAAATGAACTGCTCCCATAAAACGGTATACAAGAAATGTGACCAGCAATTCATTTATTGCAGAATTTGTAAAATTGTGGAATGTTACGGGTTTAATATGTTCCTAAATTTGTACCAAAATTATTGTAGTACAATGTTTAGATTGAGTAAACAAACTATCAAAAGATTTGTTCAGTTTCAGAAAGTTGTGGTTCTTACGTAATTTCTAAGTCTGATTCTTCAGATGTTTCAGTATTAGAAACTGAAGATATATGTACATTACATTTCCCTCAAGTCATCAATTTCTGCTGCAAGAATTATTAAACTTTTATCTTGTATCTTTTTCATATACGCATGGCATAGATGAGACTTTTATTTGCTATTTCATTATCGTATGTGTTACAGAGGGGTGTATATGTTATCTGTATCTAACCAACGACAAATATGAAATAGAAAATATCATATATATCATATATTTAAAAAATAAGAATATGTTATTCATGTCAGTTACGTCATTTATGGAGAAGATTTTAGAATTGACAATTTGTGCTTCATTGTATTTTAGTAGTTTCGTTAGTTTAATCTATAACTCGTTTGGTACCTATGTTTCATCCATTATTATATTTGTATATAATACTGTCAGATTTGACATTTATTTACTTCGGAAATCACACGATTTCATCCGACAAGATGATGTCATCAATCTACTGTCCCCTCCAACGATTTGAATCACGTGGTTATATGTGACGACGTGAGAATCAACAGCGAGAAATAGAGTGTATGTAGATGTATGTAAAGATAGCTTTTATAATAACCGAGTCACCACTTTACTATTCTTAAGTGAAGATAATATTTAATGAACGTTTACAATATCGGCCATTACTCCATTATAAAATAAAACCTCTTTAAATTTGTTTGCAAGATATTTTGTCAATCTAGAATAATATAATGCAAATGCGTTTTAAAATTCAATGAAATGTCTAAGAGCAAACCTTAATATTCTCAAGGTTTGTAAACATTTTAGTTGTCTGATACTTACACTTGTATGTAGTTTGAATCTTTGAAGCAAAGAGTAATGCGTTATTAATTTTCATTAAACCGATTTACAAGCTAACAATGTATGCGATGTTAATAGGAGAACAAACTTTTGTGTTCCTCGGGATTCTCAGCGTACGAGCCATGAAAAACTTGGCTCGTAGTTAAGATGTTGTTTTCGTCTTTGTAACACGGTCGCTTGGCGGCTGTGTATTTTTGTAAATTTTTGTTAGTGCAGTACTCCAGATGTTACGAAATGGACAGATTTATGGTTGAGGACGCACTTTTCGCGCCTTGAAGCTTGTTTTCAAAAGACATAACTGTCCGTTTCCGTACGTGATGCCCTCGGTGGACATCAATAGTTGGGTCATTTTTAGCATGGTTTGTACTTAGGGGATGAGAAGAGCCGGATAAACATAGGTTGAGAACTTCTGGGTTTTTACCATTAAATGGTGGTTCACAGTTCGAAATCTCTCTCTCTTGTTGTAACATTCGACTGTTGTAGATGTCTTGACTGAATGTCAGACATACCTTGGTATTTCTTAGTGAAATAACCAATTAGTTGTTTTACTGTGTGTAAAGGCTCTCTCATCGTGGTGTAAATTTGTAAGTAGTTTTTATTATATTCTGTGTGAATTAATATTTATTGTAGATCGATGTAAAAAGGTTTTTCAAAATTGTTTGTAAATAGAAAAGTAAGAATTTAGAGTTTATATAGAATCACGTTACGCGTTGTAGTTTAATTGAATTATATAAATGTTTTTGATCGCGGTTGATTATTAAAATTTATATAATTTTGTTATTGTTGGAATATCGTGTTTGATTAAGCCCATCCTATTCCAACCCTTGTCTTTGTGACGTGGTAGCTCAACGCGTAAGTAAAACTCTATTGTTCTAAAAAATTACAACCCTGCACCAATTTGACCATAATTATAATAAACCGCGTCTGTTATCATTATTATCATTCCTTTGTCTGCTTCTATCACGGCAGACTTTTAAATAAATAAATAAAGTGATAGTGGTGGCAGCGACTATCGTTACCCTTGTTTCGTGTAAAAGTTGTTCATTAATATAATTCGTGGATTACTTTTGATGCAAGTAAAACTCATAAATTAAAACCCTTTTATGTCAGGTACTAGATTTCGTCCTAGGCGACCGTACCTGTTACATATTTTGGTGGCAAAGCGCTGGGATCTAAATATTTTCTAAAACTAAACCCACTCAAACCAGTAAAGTCTTTAATTGTGGTCAAGTTTGAATAACTGTAATAATTTACTTTGTGTTGTTGTTACGAGTGCAGGTAGTTTTTGTATCAGTAAAAGCGGGAAAAGCCTCTAACGGTATTTTTTTTGTATGGTCACCCTCGTAGTGTCGTTAACCCTGAAGCAGGTACTCGAAAAGAAAAGTCGTAAAAAAGAGATAATAAAATAGTTTTTGTAATTATTACGCGTTCATTGAAAGTAAAGTAATTTAAATAGTTAAATATGGCATTAAAATTAGAAACGGTTACTAGTTTAGCTGGAGCGGTAAATAAAATTCCAGAATTTAGCGGCAATTCAGATATTAGCGTAGAAGAATTTATTGATAAAGTCGAGTTATTTTTCAAAATTAGTAAACAACCGGAGAACAGACAAGTAGCAATTGCAAAATTATGTTTGGGTAAAGATGCTTTAGAATTCGTTAGGAATAATAGTATAATTAAAAATACAAATGATTGGTCAGTTTTTAAAAAGGAATTGTTAAATAGATATTTACAGAAACCGCATTTTCTTACAGTAGAGAAAGAATTTGTAAATTGTTGTCAATTAGAAACACAAAGTGTAACTGAATTCGAAGTAACATTAAGATCACTAGCGTATAAATTAGTAAATAATACCGAAGATGAAATAGAACATGAATTTAATTGTAAATATGTAGAGAAACGGTTATATAATCAATTTTTAATAGGTCTGTTACCGCGGTTGCAACGCGATGTTATATTAAAAGATCCGAAAACATTAGTAGAAGCAATAGAAATAGCCAAAAGAGTAGAGACTGTAGAGAAATTAATGGAAAGTAGCTCAAGTTTAGATCGTAAATCAATATGTAATAAAAATTCCGAAAATTCTCCAGAAAAAGGCGACCTGTGTATTTTAAGTAAAAATAATGAATACAGTAGAGTAAATGAATTAATAAATAAAGTTACGGAACTTCTACGTGAAGCCGGGCAAAATAGATCTACCTGTAAATACGCAATTAGTGATAGCGAAGATTCGGGTATAGAAAGTGAAGATGAGACAAAGACAATAGGACATGTAACGTTTAAAAATAGGTATCGTAGTAAATTGTGCTTCCGTTCTCAGAGATTTGGGCATATTTCAAAGTTTTGTAAAAGAAGGAAAAATAAATTAAAGTACAAAATTTGTTATAATTGTCGCGAATATGGGCATATCGCGAGTAGTTGTTCATTTAGTGCGAAAATTAAAATCAGAGAAAACAGTACACACGAGAGAGATGCTAAACAACAGTGCGAGAGAAATATCCCAGAACATACGGTCAGTGATGATAGTATGCGCGGGAAAAATAAGGCGCGAACGACCGTATGGGCGAGAAGGTTTCATCAGGGAGAAGATGTCCGCCAAAAGCTTAGTTCAGGGGCTGAACTGAGCAATGCAGATGCTGGACGAGCCGACACCGCAAAACGTATTCAGAAGAAGGTGCGTTTTGTTGGTGTGGAGGAACCCGAAGACTTGGATGCGATTTCTGTGGTGAAATCAGAGGAAGAAGACCAGCACGCACACGACATCTTTGTGAACCGCGACAAGACGGTAGGTATGTGCACTGGTAATAAATATTACAAGGGTTTTGGTTCTGGGATAGGTAGCAACAGAAGACGCAAGGAATATCGAGAGGAGCGAGCTGAAGAACCTGAAGACGTCAGAAAGGGCAAGCCGACACCATCCAAGAAGGAAGTGGAACAATGGCGGCCGCAATCGCAACCAGCAGGTATCCTAGCGGACTTCAAGAGAGCAGAGCTAGTCGAGTGGACGAGGAAGGTTTAGGCGCGAACTTCGTGCAACGAAAAGCGTCGAGGAATAAAATTCCAGGTACTTAACTCTTTAAATATATAGTTAGTGCGAATGAGTAAAATTAAGAAATTAAATTGAGGTAAAGTAGAGTAATAAAGTTGAGTTCTTTGTGATTCCGAAAATTAATGCAGTTTGTAAGAATGGTTGAAATCGATTACTTAGTGTTTCGATAAATCAAAATTATTATAAATATATTGTGAATTTGGCTGGAATGAAAGTACTGAGTGTACTATTGAGTAGCGTTGCTTGTTGGGACACATATCTGCCGGAGACATTTGTTATAGTTGTTCTTTGTGAACACTCCTATGCTGCTGGATGGCGGATGCGTGGACGCGGGAAGGCTGTCGTCACCTCCAGGTCGAGTCAAGACGGGCTAGGAGTTGAGGTGGAGTTCCAACAAGATCCCCATTGGACATTGGACATTCCAACTCAAAGAAGTGGATTCATCGTCCAGCGCGGAAGTTAATAAATTATATTTCCTTCAGAAATGTAATTTATTTTAAGGGGAAAGGGAAAGTTGTAACACGGTCGCTTGGCGGCTGTGTATTTTTGTAAATTTTTGTTAGTGCAGTACTCCAGATGTTACGAAATGGACAGATTTATGGTTGAGGACGCACTTTTCGCGCCTTGAAGCTTGTTTTCAAAAGACATAACTGTCCGTTTCCGTACGTGATGCCCTCGGTGGACATCAATAGTTGGGTCATTTTTAGCATGGTTTGTACTTAGGGGATGAGAAGAGCCGGATAAACATAGGTTGAGAACTTCTGGGTTTTTACCATTAAATGGTGGTTCACAGTTCGAAATCTCTCTCTCTTGTTGTAACATTCGACTGTTGTAGATGTCTTGACTGAATGTCAGACATACCTTGGTATTTCTTAGTGAAATAACCAATTAGTTGTTTTACTGTGTGTAAAGGCTCTCTCATCGTGGTGTAAATTTGTAAGTAGTTTTTATTATATTCTGTGTGAATTAATATTTATTGTAGATCGATGTAAAAAGGTTTTTCAAAATTGTTTGTAAATAGAAAAGTAAGAATTTAGAGTTTATATAGAATCACGTTACGCGTTGTAGTTTAATTGAATTATATAAATGTTTTTGATCGCGGTTGATTATTAAAATTTATATAATTTTGTTATTGTTGGAATATCGTGTTTGATTAAGCCCATCCTATTCCAACCCTTGTCTTTGTGACGTGGTAGCTCAACGCGTAAGTAAAACTCTATTGTTCTAAAAAATTACAACCCTGCACCAATTTGACCATAATTATAATAAACCGCGTCTGTTATCATTATTATCATTCCTTTGTCTGCTTCTATCACGGCAGACTTTTAAATAAATAAATAAAGTGATAGTGGTGGCAGCGACTATCGTTACCCTTGTTTCGTGTAAAAGTTGTTCATTAATATAATTCGTGGATTACTTTTGATGCAAGTAAAACTCATAAATTAAAACCCTTTTATGTCAGGTACTAGATTTCGTCCTAGGCGACCGTACCTGTTACATCTTCATTAGTTGCGACGCGAGTACGCAACAATCCCTATATATTAGACCCGTTGTTAATTATTCACTACCACATTTTGGTGGTTAAGCTATGAATAAATCAACATGATATTATACCTCTCTTACAAAAACATTAAACAATTTTCAAGGTTTTGTTTTACCTTTAATGTTGTCTTGCCTAGAGGAATAATGAAAATTTTATCTCATTAACAATTTGCTTAAAAATCCATCTTAATTAGATGGGTTTGCAAACAGAAACAAATTAAATTGTCGAACTTAATTTGTAACATCTGAATTAATAATAATTCATAACCTTTTTATAAATCCAACACGTTTACAAATAAATGATGGATTGAACAAGAAATTACTAGTTTGAACTAGCCATAAATTTATTTTTAGCATATTCAATGTAGAAGTTTACATAATGTGGATTATAGTCCTAGTAGATTTATATTAATTTTTTTTTTAATTCAAAAAAGTATTTAATAGGCACTAACAAAATTCTTGTTAACTAACTAAGTTGGTAATAATTTTGACTTATATTTGCTATATTCTTTCGTAAATAACTGTCATTTGACATTAATTTTAAGTGTTATATTAATTTTAATTAAAAAATATCAATAGTTGACAGTTTGGATCGGTGACATTTCAATAGCATAACTGCAAAACTTCTGTAAATAAAATTTTGGTGATTAATTTTAAATATGTTTATTCATAATTTTATATATGTGCTAGTAGAAAACCAAATAATATTTTCTACATTTTGTAATAAACACATTGCTGTATTTTTGCTATATCTAAATCTTTTGAAAAAATCATGGTCATTTCAGAAATTAAAATGATCTGGTTGACATCTAACAACGTAAAGTCTTCTATACACCATATTAATAAAATCTATTAGTTCTTCTTCATCGCCACACTCACAAAATACATTTTACTAATTCTTTATTTTACATTCGGCCATATTCAGACAAACTTCGTAAATTTATCCTACTGGCAAAATTCGAAATTCGTGATTACCAAAAGTATTAGTTTAACAGAGACTTATCAGACATTGAAAACCGGCCTTCAATTAGACAAAAATAAAAATTTAAATGTGCAAAAAGGATAATCGCAGGATATAGGAGAAAATAAAATGAATTTATTTAAACATTATTAATTAGTTAATTGGTTACTAGTAGAAAGGTTCAATGAATCATGAAATGAATCTTAAATCTCAATTCATGAAGTTTCTCTGATTTCTTGGGCAAGAGACGATTTCCCAGAGCAATTTAAAGTAATTGCTCCCAAGTTTTCAATAAACAGAAATAGTTGCACAAATTTCGATGAAATAGGTATCTTCAGGTGATTAAAAATAGTTGACAAATAGAGCGCAATATCGAGTAATTGAGAACACGGGGAGTAGTAATGGAATGAAATAAATTTCGTTCATATTTCCACGTCCCACTTCTAAGATTAAAGCCATCTGATGATTACGACACGGACTTAAAAGTTCTTGAACGAGCAAAGAAAGATGACAGATAGTTTTCTTTGTGAGATAGCTCAAAGATCCAATGGAGCAATAAATTCCGGAATCAAATAATCCCTTTCCTAGGAGAATGAAACAAAAACAGAGAAATCAGCAGTCGCAAGCGAATGGTGTGATATTTTCATTAAGCGACGTTTCGTCGGGTGAAAGGCGTCGGGCCACATACCGTCGTCGCAACGAAGCGGAACTTGTACGATACCCATTGGCAGTGCCGGCTCTTGGGGTGTACACGCGCAAATTTAATTTTGGCACCAACTTAAAGTTCAGTTTAACCCGATATGAGGTCGACAAACCATCAAATAGTTGATAGTTGACAGTAGTCACTGTTCAAATTTTGGAGGTATTTTGAAATCTCTTGCGATGTCGGATATAAAAACAGTAATTGGAAATATCAACAGCAAAAAGGACTGTGTTATAGAAAATAGATCCCAAAAATATTCTCAATGAAAGATATGAAAAGGTAGGACAGTCAGATGAGAGCGAAAAACCATCAAATCATCATTAGTTCGAGTCTAAAATTTTACTTATTAAATGATCGTGTGTGATAGTTGACACTAGTTACTGTTCAAATTTGGAGGTATTTTGAAATATCTTGAGATGTTGGATGTACAAACAGTACTTGGAAATATCAACAGCAAAAAGGACTTTTATAGAAAATAGATCCCAAAAATATTCTCAATGAAAGATATAAAAACAGCATGTAAGACAGTCAGTAATTGACTTGACAAAAATTTATCTACAGTCATGGTAACCAAAGTTGAGCTGAGCGACAAGAGAAAGATTTATCGAATTCGTCATCAAACAAAGACGGCGAATATTTTTTTGTCGAATAAATGGGTAGTACAAAATAATGAATGTAGGATTGGTTTTATCGACTAGATGTTAATAAAAGAAGGTCTTTTTACTGATAGTTATAGCATACAAAATGAAATAAACGACACAAGGTTTGACGTTTATTTTGACATACAAAAAGTATGACATTATTTTAAATTTAACGCTAATTTTTATAACTACTAAAGTAAAATAGAACATTAATTTGGAAGCAAAACGAGTTACTTCTGGATTAGTTCAGGGTAGAACCTAAAGGTACCAAATAAATTCGGCGTACATTGAACCAGGTTAATTTTTTGGTATTTGGCAGAACTTCCAAATTTTCACTGGACAAGAAACTACTATTATCTAAAAGCATCCTTAAACCAGTGCGGACCTATGGAATACAACACTGGGAAACAGCAAGCAACTCCAGTATTCAAATACTTCAACGCTTTCAGTCTAAGTGCTTCCGAACAATTACAAATACTCCTTGGTATGCGCCAAATGTAAATATTCACACAGACCTCAACATGTGTACAGTACGGTCAAACAATTTAGTGCCAAATATCTTAAAAAAGTTCAACCAAACACAGTGCAGTGAGAATATAAGACGATTAAAAAGTTTTAAACCATTATTTAGTTGTAGATTTGACTACTATTATTTAATACTTTGAGTTTTTGTCAGTGGACAATCTTGTCATGTTTTTTGTTTGTTGTTATATTGTTACTTATAATCTTATATTCAGATAGATCGGTCGAAACCGGTTGGAGCAGAAATAAAGCCTTCGACACATAGAAATTCCAAAAATTATTACCATCGATCACTGAAGATAATCTCTGATCATACAAAACAATATCACAACAAAAAAAATATTCAATCCAGTGATTTGAAATTATTGGAACCATTTTTTAATTTACGAATTTTAAGAAAATTATTTTTGATTCGTGAACAGTGTGTCCAATACTATTAGCGGAATACATTTTTTCTACGTCCACTATGGAAAGTGGAACTTTTCTCACATTATATAAAGCTTGAAAGTTTCCTATTTCTCATAATCGTGGGTTAAAGTGCGAGAAATCATTTCTTACAATATTTGTCAACACTGCGCATGCACAGTGTGGAAAATATAATTTCTTACAGTAATGGCCAACACTACGCATGCGTGAAGGTATTCTTTGTGAGATTACCTGTATCATATTGTTTCTTATGTCAAATAGCTTTCGTGCAAGTATTTTTGTTCTGTAACGTTTATAAATGTGGTATAGTGTTCCACTCGTGCAGAATTACCTTTTGTGATTCCATTACTCGACTTCGTCTCGTGCCAAAACCTTCACATCTTCTATTAATCGCTCAAAAACTTTCAACTTTCCCACAGTAATTGCCAACACTACGCATGTGTGAAGGTATTCTTTGTGAGATTACCTACGCCATATTGTTTTTATGTGAAACAGCTTTCGTAAATGTATTTTTCTTCTGTAACGTTTAACAATGTGGTCGTAGAGAAAGTACAATGTTCCACTCATGCAGAATTACTTATTTCCTACTTTGTGTGATTCCACACCTCTTGGGAAATAGACGACTTTCTGCACTTGTTGCACAATACACTATCTTTACACAGGTTCAAATGAAATATTTTAGTACTTGTACTCTCTTTTCACTTCTTTTAGTTTAAAATAATAAACGAAACATCTAAATTTCATATTAATTATAGTATATCCATCAAGGTACGTATTCTCTCTTATTCGTTTTGACATTATTTATAATTTTTCTTTTAAGAAAACTATATTATTTAACGAAGAAAACAATATATTTAATAATCTAAGAAATAACAATAATTGTACTTCCGCAGTCTTGTTGCTATATTATTTTCCAATTCTCAATTTGGGGCCCTTCTCCATTGTCCCCTCTTGTTTCCCGCCTGGAACCAGCCCTGCTTATTGACAAGACAGACGTGTGCCGGTCGCACAGCAATTTTACTCGCCATTTCCCGCTGAAAAGCTGGGATGCCGGCTGCTGGTTCTCGTGTTTGCACTTTCACGCGTCATGCATATCGCGAGGTGCCCAACCCTCACGTCAGCGCCTCCGCCACCGCAGCCGACATGTGAACGAGGCTTTGTCACCCGCACAACCGGCAACCGCTCTTACTATGGAAATGGTTTAATGGAATTCTGGCTTCCCAGCTTTGTCTGTTTTAAGCTTTGTTTGCACTTCTCAATTTTTATGCTTCAACGAACACTCTACGCACTACACAAAGACAAAGTGTATTCGTCATTGCTTTCAGAGGAACTGAGAGACAATTGTTCAAATCTTATCCATTACGACGTAAATGTTATTTTATTTTAAATAATATGCCACATTTTAGGATCAACCCAAAGAAAATTAAAAACTTCATGAATTTTTAAAGATTGACAATTTTTACACGTAACTTGTGACTATGAATTTCAGAATTATTGAATATAGAAAAGGATGATACTGACAATTATAATAAAATTGAATATTATTATATTATATTGCACCAATACTGCTTATAATTAGAGTTATCCTTTTATGGACAATATCATATCGAAATAAAATGTTAAATGAACTATTCTACATTGCTGACAAATTTTCAATTTGCATTTTTTTATTTCTCTTATTTCTCATTTCCCTTAGAGAGAGACTTGTCATAACCCTAAATAATGTTGAAATAGCATTGGTTAAAATCAGGGATGGAAAACGTAACCTAACGTACCCTATAATATTATAAAAAACGTTTCATTTATTATTTTTTTTTGTTAATATTGTAACATATAAAAAAATAACGTTATGTAACCATAAAGTAACAAATAATGATACAGTGTAATGTAATTTGCCGCTGAAAGAATATAAATTCATAATATATCGGTATTTTAATTTTTTTTCGTTACATGATTATGTATACATAAATGTCACTAATAGCGTTTGAAAACTGTTTCAAGTGCACCAATCATAACCTTCTACTATTGCCAATACGACGGTACGTGTGTCATATTATATTATTAAGGTAATTAGAAAAGCTTGTCTTATAGGAGGTAACTATTTTTAATTAGATAATTTTTTGTATGAATTTTTATTACAAATTAGAGGAAAAATAAATTTATGTTGACGTTATAATAACCATATAAAAAAAACGTGATGTTGTTACATAACGTTATATAATGAATTATTTTTTTACAACTTTATGAAATATCGTATTCTTATATGTATCTTATCCCTCGTTGAAATAAATTTGAACAGTTCGTCTTATCAAACAGTTTCTGCCAACCACAAATTAAGTATGTTTTGCATGATTAGGCATTAAAAAAGTTTTATAGACTGTGTTTTCAAGACAGTGTGTTGCTTTTACTTGATCTAGGTCTTATCCATTTAGCCGTCCGCTGAACTGTAAGTAAATTCGTATTTAGTAAGAATGGTTTAGTATATTCACACAACCATAAATGACAAAACTTAAAAAAAAATAGAATGGAGCGAGTAGACGAAAATACTACGGAATTTTATAATATAACATTATAAGATAACTAATCACCAATACTTACTTATAAATAATCTCCAATACTTACTGGCGTTGTTAAGTTAGGTTAAGATAGGTTAGGTTAGATTAAGTTGTCTTAAGTATATTTAATAAATTACTTTTCGAAATCATTGTATGAAAAATATACATTCCTATATACTAATAAAGGCGTCTACAACTTTGTGATATATTGAATGTAAGAAATATATTTAGTAGTCTTGTAATACATATATAACATTACAACAACATTGAAACAATTTCTATTACTCGTATATTTACTTTTGCTCAAGGGCATCAAGTTCAAAGACATAAAAATACACGAGTGAAAAGGTTACTACGTATAGCACCAGAGTTCATTTCAAAGGAAATATTATTTGAAAAAATACACAATCATTACCAATAACATCATTCCATAAAAATCAAATAACATTGTTTCCGTGAAATTAATGCATATAAAATTAAATTGCAAATATTGACAAAACAAAATTATTTTATATACTAGTAAATATAAAATATTAGGTAAACAAATATTATACTACGAAATGTATTTATAATAAGATCAGCATGGGAAAAAGAAAATTCAAGGTTTGTGAGAAACAAAAAAATTGACATACGTGGAAATGTATATTATTAAGTTACCTTCTTGTAAATTTTCATATCTGGTAATTATTGTACAGATTATTTAACACAATATTTCTGTTGAACACTTGAAAATTCCGTGTATAGATTAAGGATAATAAAGAAAAGTTCCCTAAGAAAATAATTAAAATTTTAAAGAATTATTTTCAAACAAATGGAAAGTACTCTTGATTTTTTAGGTGAAGAGGTTCAAGTGGCTGACTACATAAAATAAGAAAAGCTGGGTAATAACTTTTAATATTTTAAAGGCTCTTTACAGGAAACTTGTTATAGAGTCTTAGGTTTAGTGCCGTACGAGGTACGAACGAGCCAACTTTGTTCGACAAGTTTTTGCCTCAATGCTTGAAGTTTCTACTACTTCTTTTTCTTATTTCTCTTGTGCTTGTTTTAATTAAAACGGAAGAGTTAATTAAAATAATGAAATATAACTTATAAAGTATCTTGCATACAGAATATCAAAAGAATAACATTTTGCATTTCATTTATCATTTTGATGATGGATTTTTATAACTATTTTGCAATATATTTTTACAAAAAATAAATTAATAATTAATTTCATATCGTAAATACATTTGAATTTAAATAAAGTATGTATACTTAAAAAATTAAAAATATAAATGCAATAATAACGACGGAGTAGGAGTAAAATTATATGAAGCTGCATCTAAGATTGGAGATTCATTATAACAAATTTGCAATCAATACAAGATAACGCAATCAAATTTCTATTACAGGATAATCCAATTACAAAGCAGTTTTGGCCAGGCAATCATGTGATCAATAAATGGAAAATAACTGTCTTTGAGGGTCTTCCAGTTTAATTTTATCCTTCAATTTGATTGTCAATTCGAAGAAATTTGAAATTAAAAATGCTGATTAATATTTCACAACATTGCAAATATAGGTGTATATATATTTAAAATTATTATTAGAAAAGATTGGAACTCAAGACCATTGATTCGTTTTCTTAATACCATAGCCATGAATTGACATGTCATTTGGCATGTAAAATATTTAAAAATCAGGTGATTTTTTTTTGTAAATGTCATTGAATTACAGTAATAAAATGAAGTTATCAGTATTAAATAACTTGCAGAAATACATGTAGAATTGTCCTGTGCAATATGGTTACTTAATTGTTAGTCAGTTTAACAAAAACTCTTTTCCCATATTAAATGTCTATGATAACACTTTTTTGGAACACACGGTATGCTTCAGGAATTTCAAGAGTATTTAATTAAAATAATTAGGAAAAATAATTAATTAATATAATTGACATATACACATTTTTTTCATATTGGAAATAAATACAATGACATTTATTACTATGCATCCACAAACTATGTAGATAATAATACTTATTTTTACTAATATACGAAGAATGGGACTGAAGAAATAAATAATGAAAACTACACAAAAAGATAGTAAATTGAATTATTATACATAAATACAAAGTAAAACCACACATGTTTTCAATTTTCATTCTAAGGTTAAGTTAGTGTAATTTATTATGCATATTTCAAATTATTATGATAAAAATTGTATTAAATATGATTACTTCATCAAAGAATGCGAACAAGTCTTATCAGAAAGTATGTACATATTTCATATGCTACAACCATCAATTTAAAAAGTAGAACGACGTGTATTATTATTTCTGTACTTCCCAAATATATGTTTTTAAAAATGTCACTAGTTGACTATACAATTTAAGAAGATAAAAATAATTGAAAATAATTTTCTAAATATTATAAACTATTTTTTATTTTTATAATTATTACTAGTATTATTATTATTGTTATTAATATTATTATTATTATTTGATGCTTTTAATTACTGTGGAAAATAAGTTAAACACATATGGAGTACTATATGTATAAAATACGAATTCATGTATGTATGAGGATACTACACTCTATATAAATTGTAGAATACACATAACGAGCTTTGTAGTGGCTAAAGGAAATTTGCATAAAATAGTTAGAGTTTAGTATTTAGTCCAAAACTCTATTTCCTAGTTCTGTAGCAGTTGAAAGCCAGTACTAAATATATTAGATTATTAAGCTACATGGGTGATATTGTGATACCCATTAGCAATATTAGCATTAAAGTTTTCTAGGTCAATCTAGGGCTTTTCTAAGCTCATATGTGTTCCAGGTGACTCTATTTCAAAGTGAAAATTTACCAACGATTCACACAAAATAACAAATATTTATTATCCAAATCCAAATACATATCTATCTTATTAATATGTAGTTTCAGTTATTCTATGGAAGAAGTATTTTGTAAAATTATGGTTTGAAATGATTTGCTTATAAATTAATGTGTAATGATTGCTTAATAATAATAGGAGAAAATTTACCTCAGCAAATATTATGTTTTTAATACAGGTTTATTTTTGCTTCAATTATCACAAATTATTAGTAAAAACAGTAATAATATTTAATTTAAACTATGTACGTGCAAATGCATTATGCAACTTACCAATGTGGAATGTATGGTAGTCTAGTCGGAAATAATGCAATATTACCTGTAAAAAAGAAAACGTATTACTATAAATTTTTCAAATGTAATACTATTAATAAACATGAAATTACTACAAAAATAGAAACTAAAAGTAACTGTTCCACAACAAATATAATGTGCTTCCGTTTATAGCAGTGATACATACAAGTATTTCAAAAGTATTGTAAAAAAAAATAATGGATACCTTTACAATTTGATTTAATGATTGTAGTGCAAAAATATTTTTTTCAAAATTCAATCCGCTGAAAAAATAGAACTAAGTCCTAATGTAATTAGCTCAAAATAACAGTCTGTAAAAAATCTCATTTACTATCACAATTGAGCGAAAAATTGCCCCAATTAAACGTTTAAATTATGTACTAAGGTAGTTTGGTTTCAATTATTTGAGATTAGGTCCAAAAAAGCAACAGCTTCAATTAAATAGATTTTATATATGATTTAATATATGGGATTGTAGGCACCCCTGATCAAAATACAAACACGGGGCCTATACTTGCAATAGGTTTATTTTTTGCGAATTTGTATGAAAATTCTCACAATTGTCACTCATTGTGACAATAAATTAAATTTTTTATTATTTTTCTATGCTGGATTCATAATCCCTATACCATGCTTCATTCTTAATTTAATGTGAACGGAGTATAGTTATGTTGGTTTGTGTAATACATAATCACAATTTATTTTGAATAGTAAGTAAAAACACAAATTAACAGATCCGTACGGTAGAAATGAGGTATTTGAAATTAAATAGACTACTCGGTATTAAATAGATATATTTTTAAAGTTAACAAAAATATAAATAATACAGGTTTTTTCTTGTTTTTTTTTTTAACTAAAGAGCCAATTAAACAAATGAAATATTTAAGAATTGATGGATTGTACAATTTTCTGTAAGAAATTTTTATTAAACTGAGATGTTCCATTTATCTTGACAGTAATGCCAATTCAATAACAAAAGCTGATAAATAATAATAATAAATAACCAGTGGTTTTTTGATGTAGTTTGCAAGTCGTTCGTTTCTCTACAAAAATAAAATTGTGAAATATTGACAACAAATCTCTTCCAAGTTAAACTCAAATTCAACAGCAAAGTCAATTTTACGACAATATGTAAATGAAGAATGAAAAATAATGAAGTTTGTATTAGGGATACAGCATGTCTACTCTTGAGTCTATGCCGTTCTATCAGAAACTGACGCCAACCACTTGTTGCCTTGCTGTGCTTGTGTTTCGCTATGTCAGCCTCTCCTCTTTCTTCCTTGTTCTCCGTTCGTGTTCGCAGTCTTGACCTATTTGCTTACCCACAGATTTTCTACACGACCATTATATTCGCCATTCTTCTGCTTATTATCCTTTTTGTGGAAATGTTTTCTAATGTGTTTATTGTTTGATATTACTTTAGCTTATTTTCAACATCAACGACAGAAATTTATTAGAAATGTTACAATTATTACTACGAGGTATTACAAAAATGAATATTAAAACAATAATGACATTATTAGAACAGTCAAGTCAAGAAAAGGATCGAGAAGTTGATAATACAGTAAAGAAACATGGAAATTTATGTTCCTTTATATAATAGTTATTTGTGTATCAAGAGTGTAAAGTGAATCTTTATTGCTCGTGCTCGTAAATTGAAGCGCGAACGTAGCAAGCGCTACAATCGAGCTAGAGCAATAAAGATACTTTACGCTACAGATGCACACATAATTTTTTCTACGACTTTACTAACAAAATAAAAATTCAATTAAATCTTAACCAATTTCCTGTTTTGTGTTGCTGTAACCATGACGATATGAGTAAATAAATAATCTAAGCGAGCAAATTAAGTGCTTTACCGCTTGTTGCTTATGGAGACGCGCGGTAAAGTATTTATTTGCTCGTTCCTCAGTAATCATTGACATTACGATGACAAAAGAGAGCATAAATATCAACTTTTCATGGTGGTCGTAGAAAAACAAATTTTAACATAGCATTCAGAAGTAATAAGTAGAATTGTAAAAGAGCTTTTAACAAATTAAATAAAACACGTTTACGTCGCGCACACGAAAACTGTGATGATAATAATCTTTTAATGTTTTCATGAATTACTGTACTCGTAATGATACACATCAAAAATATAAATAAAAGCTACGATAATAATATAACAGCTGAAATACATATTGTTCCACCGTAAGTAAAAATTGAAAGTATTTTTACAGACGGCAACTTGCAGCCTTTGGCTTTGCTCGAACAGAAATCTCTAGCCTTTGTAAAGACCTACTTTGAAACCTTAGTATATAACGATTTCCTCCATTTTACAGAAAAACAAAATAAAGAATATATAAATTTAGCTTGATCATTATGCAGACCAAAAACTAACATTCCACGAAATGTGTAACAGAACATTCAATGGAACTAATAATTTTTTTGCACTTCCAGGAGTAAAAGCTTACTCTACTCTTCATTTACGAAGAATGAAGTAGCACTTTTAATTTAATATTAATGTAATCCCTGGGTGATTAATTTTTTTCATTCTGTTTCATTTTGTCGACTCAAAAGCTAGTTCGCCGTGTAGGTGTTTAATCTTTCCGAGAAGAAAAACCTACATCCTGCAACGAGTAGAATTAAATATATCTTTATAAAGAAGAGGATTTATTATTTCAGAAAAATTGTTATCAGTTCCCTGAAATGAGCTGCCATTCTGTTTTACGCATCCTCATTAAATTTTTGAAGCAGCGAATTTAGATATTCTCATATGAGTGTTTATTTATAAAATGGTTGGTTTATCTGTATAGTATTTAGAAGGTAGATTGTCATCCTATAGTCTTTGAAAACATTCATTAGTTACATTAGTAAAATAACAATTTTTTTCATTCTGTTTCATTTTGTAAAATCAAAAACTAGTTCTCCGAGTAAGGGTTTAAACCTTTCCGAGAAGAATAACCTACATCTTGCAAAGAGTAGAATTAAGGTTTTTTTTTATAAAAGAAGAGGATTTATTATTTCAGAAAAAATGTTATTAGTTCCGGGAAATGAACTGCCAATTTTTGTAAGCGTCGTCATTAAATTTTTGGAGCAGCCAATTTAGATATTCTCAGCTGAGGGTTTATTTATGAAGTGGTTGGATTATCTGGATAGTATTTAGAAAGTAGATTGCCATCCTATAGTCTTTGACAACATTCAATACTTACATTAGTAAAATAACAAATGTTCTTCATTTTGTTTTATTTTGTGATTTTAAAAATTAATTTTATGTGTAGGTTTTAAAACCTTTCCGAGAAGAAAATCCTACATCCTGCTAAGAGTAAAATTAAGTATAGCTTTATAAAAGAAGAGGATTTATTATTTCAGAAAAATTATTATCAGTTCCCCGAAATAAACTGTCATTCCTGTCGTAAGCGTCCTCATTAAATTTTTGAAACAGCCAATTTAGATATTTTCATATGAGGATGTATTTATAAAGTGTTGAGTTATTTCGATTGTATTTAGAAGGTAGATTGTCATCCAACAGTCTTTGAAAACATCCAGTAGTTGCATTAGTAAAATAACAATTTTTTTCATTCTGTTTCATTTTGTGGAATCAAAAACTGAATCTCCGTGTAGGTGTTTAAACCTTTCCGAGAAGAAAAACCTACATCCTGCAAAGAGTAGAATTAAGTTTTTTTTATAAAAGAAGAGGATTTATTATTTCAGAAAAATTGTTATTAGTTCCGGGAAATGAACTGCCATTCTTTTGTGCTTGTCATTAAATTTTTGGAGCAGCAAATTTAAATATTCTCACATGAGGGTTTATTTATGAAATGGTTGGATTATCTGGATAGTATTTAGAAGGTAGATTGTCATCCTACAGTCTTTGAAAACATCCAGTAGTTACAGTAGTAAAATAAAAAAATAATAATAATTCTGTTTTATTTTGTGAAATTAAAAACTAGACCTCCGTATGTGTTTAAACCTTTCCAAGAAGAAAGTAAATCTTTATGAAAGACGAGGATTTATTATTTCAGAAAAATTGTTATCAGTTCCCCGAAATGAACTGCCATTCTTCCGTAAGTGCCCTCATTAAATTTTTGAAGCAGCCAATTTAGATATTCTCATATGAGGGTGTATATATAAAGTGGTTGGTTTATCTGGATCGCATTTAGAAGGTATATTTCGGCGTGGACTTTTAGCGAAATGACCGCGCTGACCTGGTCATAACGGAGATGATTATCTAGAAATGACACGAGTGCAGACAGGGCGGCGAGGCGAACATGAAACCATTAGCGCGGCGTTGCTATCTGCTAATGTTTGTTCGCAACGACTTGCCAGCTTCGCGAGACTGTTCATAGAATGTTATTGTTATTTCAGCCGGCGAGCCAACCCGCTTGTTGAGCTAGGACGTTGGCTGTGGATGTCCGTGCCTCAGCCACTGTCCGACGCTAAATTCCCGATGTATGATGTGAAATATAAACTGCGGTTTCCAACTAATACACTCTGGGTGTTTGGGTTCTGATTCCAACAGAAATTACAGATAAGATATAACTCTAACCATTTACGCAAAGTTTATATTTAGTAATTGTGCTAGTGTTCCATTATAACCATATTTCCATTTCAAGTAGGGTTAATTGATCTGCGATATTAGGTTTTCCTAACAAAATATTAATTTGAATAGATAACGGGCAGAAGTGGATCATTTGGTTAACACGCCCGTTGGAGTTCAAATTCTAACATCGTTTGTTCACGAAATAAAAATATAGCTGTGTCCGATTGGATTCTTCCTCACCTTACCTAACTTATACCAATAAAAATCCAAGTACAATACAACTCGTCTTAAAACAAAACCTGATACTCTGTTTTATTTAAGAATGGTATGCCACAGATAATGATGACACACGATGATTAATTCGAATGAATAAGTTTTAAGTATAATAATGCTGCAAGAGCCACTGTATTTTTCCACTACAATTAACATGAACTATAATTTACATGTTATGAAAGCAATTAACAAAACAAATTATCGGTAAAAAAGAATAATTAACTTACATAACAATAATAAATTGACATAGTAAATTTTATAGTAAAATGAAGATTACGTAAGTACTTGTGTTCGTCTTTTCAATTGTACGAGGTCACAATATCATAAAGCTTATAAATATTTATTTAGTGACAAGTTGTACTATTATTATTGTAACGTTTATTTATTTGGGTGAAGCGTAAAAATAATTGAAATACGAATATTTAAGTTTAATAAACGAATAATAAATTATAAGAAACATAATAAAAATAGGTAACACTATGGATAAATAAAATAATCACTAAGATTATTTATTTAAACATTTAACACTACGCACTAATTTTTTACACGATATTAATTTCCACTAATTATTTATGTTCACTACGCCTATTAATATCAGGCTCTCCTTCGGTCTTTTCTGCTCGGGGTTTATATATTAGAGCAATTAAGTTCTAGAATATTCTTGCACCTTCGATGCCTCAGTACAATAAAAGGGTGATTAAAACGCGTCTCGATCTATCTATCTATGTCATTAATGACATACCCTTATAAATGCACGAAAAAATAATACTAATATAATGAAGAAAATCAATTTCCTAACTTTTTAATTAAATTTTTATATTTATACAACTATTTACATATGCATAAGCAATTTTATTGGAAAATATAGTTGAATGGAATATAAGAACAAGAATTAGAATATTGGTTTTAGAAAATTAATACACAATCCAGGAAAAAAGAAAATAACGGAGAAAATTAATGAAAAAACTATTGATATGCAATAATAGCTTGTTATTATCAATTAATAGAAGAATAATAATAAAAATAATTTATATCGTACAATGAATGCATTTTTATAAAAAATATATGGTAAAGAATTTGTCTTGGCGGAATTTGAACTCAGGTTCTTAATCTTATCAGGTCATTCTAGGTTCTGGATTCACGATATACCATTTATTATTTATCAATGCTCGTCAAGAAAATATATTGCAACAAGTACATATTTATTTATTTATTTATGTGTTTAACTATATTACATTGCAATAAACAAGTTTATAGTACGTCTAAGATATACATAGTACGAGTATAAAGTTTCAAATTAATTAAAACTGTTTCATATCCACACGCAAGTACTCTTCAACAGAATAAAAAGCATGTTTTACAAGAAATTGCTTAACTGTAATTTTAAATGATTTTAGACTTAGCGATTTTATATTTTCTGGTAAGATGTTGTAAAAGGTTAAATTTAAAGTATTTTTTTCAGATTTGTATAACCTAAAGGCTGGTTTACGTAAAAAATTGGCAGATCTCGTATTATAAGTGTGGCAATCTCCATTTTTGGTTAAACTGGACTTGCACTTATGTATTTCTACTAGGGACTGAAATATAAAGATAGAAGGTAGAGTCAAGATTTCTAATCTTTGAAAGCTTTCTTTGCAATGAGCATTATAGGTAAGACCTTGTAGAATTCTTATAGCTGTCTTTTGAAGACGAAAGATTTTTATTGCGTTAGGAAAATTTCCCCACAAGATTGTCCCATAAGAAATATGAGAATGAAACAATGAGTAATAACAAATTTTTAGGGTGTCGCTATCCAATGTATACTTTAATCTTCTAAGTAAGAATATTACACCAGATAATTTTTTGCTAAGATATAAAATGTGAGAACAACCATTAAGGGACGAGTCAATATATATACCCAGAATTTTAACAGAATTGTCTTTCTTATGGTATTTTCTGTCATTGGTAACTACTAGTTTTTGTGTTTTACTCTCATTAAGTAATAAGCCATTAGCTGCAAACCACTCTTTAGCTTTTTTTGCATCATTATCACATAACTGTAAAAGATCTTCAAAATTTTTATTGCTGTTTATGAGTGTAGTGTCATCTGCAAATAAAATACTATCACATGGCCGCACAAAATCAGCAAAATCATTTATATAAATGAGGAAAAACAATGGGCCAAGTATTGATCCCTGAGGAACTCCATACTCTATTTTCTTGAATGAAGATATTTCATCCTCAAGAAAAACACATTGTTCTCGATCTTGTAAATAGGAAATAAAAAATTGTAGAGATAAACCTTTTACCCCGTAAAATTTAAGTTTACACAAAAGAAGATCGTGAGAAACACAGTCGAACGCCTTTGAAAGATCGCAAAGAGTTAAAGCCGTGTGGTGACCTTTTTCAAGATTGTCAATTATATTATACATCATATTAAGAACTGCTTGAATTGTAGAACGTCCGCTACGAAAACCATATTGTTGGGTATTTAATAAATTGTTTTTATTAATATGTTCTAGTAGACGATTTTTAACAATAATTTCAAAAATTTTTGAAAAAGTAGGAATTATAGAGATGGGTCTATAATTTTCTGCTACACTAGTATCACCTTTTTTAAAAATCGGAATAACTTTCGATCTTTTAAACGCTTTAGGATACAAGCCCTTAGCAAGACAGTCATTGATTAATTTTGTTAAGGGTTCGACAATAAATTCCTCTATGTTCTTTAATAGAGTATTACTTACATTATACAGGTCTAAACATTTAGAATTTTTTAAAGATTTAATAGCTTGAGAAACTTCAATGACATCAGTGGGATAGAGAACCAGTTCACTTTTTGAAATGTTATTTGTACTCATCAAAATATCCTCCGCTTTAAGATGACCCTCAGAAATATTTTTTATTATGTTAATTGCAACATTACTAAAATATTCACTAAATTCCTCACGTGAAGGATGTGAATGTGTATTTTTACGATTTATATTGTTGCGCTCAAAGTTGATTAAACGCCAACTATCTTTACTTTTGTTATCCGATTGCTGTAAGAACGAGCTATAAGCTAAACATTTAGCCTGTTTAATATTGAGTTTATATGTTTTAAGTTTTGTTTTGTACAATTTAAGAAAATTTTTATTTTTTGTACTTCTAAAACAAGTACTTAATATTTCTAAATCTTTTCTTGAATTTTTAAGATCTAAATTATACCATTTAACAGGTGGATAATTTGTTTTGACCAAACTTTTTTTTATTGGGAAATACACATCAATAAAATTAGTAAACCACGAAATTAAGTAATCAGTATACTCATTCGGAGGTAAAGAGCAATTAAGAAAAATATTATGAAAATCATTAGTATATAAAGCGTGTTTAAAATTTTGAATATTTTTTTGAGTAAAACTTCTAACATTTTTATATTGTTTCTCATTTCTTGAACATCTATTGAATAGAACAAGATATTGACCATCGTGATCGGATAAACAGGGATTCAAAACTCCCACTTTAAAGTTAAATGTGTTAGTATTCATTATAATATTATCTATACAACTACTAGATGATTTACTAATTCTGGTCGGCTCAGTAATAGTAATTTGAAGTCCATAAGAATTTAAAGTTTAAAAATTCAATAGTTTCCTTTTTTCGATTTGTAGTGGAAAAATCTGTATTGAAATCTCCCAAAATCACAATTTTTTTGTTGTAGCGACAAAGTTTATTCAACATGTCTTCCATTTTGGATAAAAATATAGTGAAATTACCTGAACTTGTTCTGTAGACAGTAATAATAATAGTACTACAGCTTAACAGCTCAATGCCACAGAGTTCAACTTGAAATGGTACATTAAAATCCAACAATTCTATTGGTTTGTATGTTATAGTACTACGAAGGAAGATCGCCACACCGCCATGCTTGTTGGTATCTCTACAAGAAAAAGTAGCTAAATTATATGAAACTACGTTAATAGTTTTGATTGACTCAACATCCAGCCAGTGTTCTGAAACGCAAACTACATCAAAAGGAAATTCTTTCAGAAATAAACTAAGTTCATCAATTTTATTACTAAGGGCTTGAGTGTTGATATGAAACATACTCACATCACTATTATTACAAATGACATTGGAAAAAGTATTTTGAAAATCAATTAAACAATTTCCTTTATTTAATGTTAGTTGTTGTCTATGTTCGTCTGTCTTCGTTGAAAAAATGGCCTAATGCAGGTTCCTAAGGGCCAAATTGAAGCGTCCATGACTTTGGATTTGTTATCTTCATGAATCGTTAATTTGAATGAGGAATAAACTTCAGGATATTTGGAGTTTAGTTTTTCAATATTGACTTCAGGACAGTAATTTGCAAGATGTGATTTAATGTCTTTTTCACTAGTCTTTGGTTCAAGTCTGAAAACATGAAGCGCACACGATTTGGGCACCGCTTTTATTATTGAAGTATTGTTTTTACCAAATATGGTATGGTTTATTTTCTTAGGTTTGGTACTATTTTTTTTATTTATATGCGAATTAGTATTCACATCAGTATTAGTAGTAGCACCTGTTTTATTATTTGAAGTTTCACTTGTTTTGTTACGTTCACGTGTTTTACAATGTTTGTTTATTTCGCCATTTTGTTCCGGTTGAGTTTGGTGTTTTTGTTTTTTATTGAGATTTGAACAAGATTGAGTCGGTAATGTGGATATATTTTTAGTTGCCGTTTTGGCATTGTCATTTACGTTTAAACAATTGGTTATAGATGGCTCACCAAGTCCGTTTTTGTTTTTTAGAAGTAATATGTGTTCATTTAACAAATGTATTGTTTCTGATTGTGCTAGAATAATTTTGTCTTTATCTTTTATAGTCTGTTTTAAGTAAAACAATTGACATTTTAACACTGTAATTAGATTAATATTTGAGTCACTGTTAGCACTAGAAAATGAAACATCACAAGGTTCATCTTCTTCCTCACCTTCACAACAATTTATCAAGTTTTCACCAACACTGGGTAGTTTTAATATAGTTGCACAGCTGGTATGTGTCACTGTATTGCATTTAATGCATTTTGGCCCAGTTTGAGCCATTTTGCGACACCTTTTACACACTTTATCTACTTTTTTCTCACTTATAACATCGTGCACGTTTTTCTCTTCCGCCATCTTTTATATTAAATAATAGTAAATTTAAGTTACTGGAGCGGAATAAGCAGCTTTATCAATAGTTAGCTCCAACGCCAAAGTAGAACTCGCCTCGAATTTACAAAGCTCGACCATAGTTTCGAAACTGGAATACTAGAACACATCAACTATCTTCTATCTTGTCGGATGCGGTATCTAAGTTTGGTATCATAAATAACTTATTAACATATCTTACATTTGAAAGTAGATGGTGTTTACTTAAAAGCGATACATGGTTGCATATTTTCTGTACCGAATTCATGCAGCTGAAGTATGTCGTCTACTTTAAATATTGACAGCATCTGGGGAAACAGACGAAGTTATTGCTGCGGTCTCGGAGGTCACAGTCGCAACTTTACAAGTCTTCAAACTTTCTAACACGAGTTACAAGTAATCGCACCCGCAACTACCAGCACCAGGAGAATTTTAACTTTTCTGTTTCGGGCATTTTCGTTTCGTACTCCGACAATCAAATTACTCATTATTTAGTCATAAATGGCGCATATTAACGCGAATATAAAACTTTTGTTTAGAAACTTAACACGTTAACTGCCACCATTAAAAAAAAAAGTTGGGTCCCTGGGGCCATTTTTTCTTTTTTACAGATTTAGGGTGTTTTCATATTAGAAAATACAAGTATGATAACAGAATTCATTTTTTTTAATGTAGCTCTAAAATTTGAAGAATTTTATTGAGGCACAAAATTTGCAGTATTTTATCATTTCAGAGACTAAAAAACAAAAAAATCATGAGCTAAGAATAGGTTTTGGTCTGCCAGGCCATCGAGAATTAAAGTACGTTCACAGATATGCGTTGCGAGGTACAAACGTTAGACGAAGCATAATGTGTATTCAAACACTGAGGCACAAACGATGTATCTCAGAGCATACGAGGATATTTTAGTGAGGCACATAAGATGTACCTCATGGCAGTTAACGTGTTAATACATTTTTAAGTCCTTTGCTAAAAGATTTAGCGTGTTATACAATTCTTAGAGCACAATTGAACTATTTCTTAACAATGCTATCTTTGGAATAACATATCAAATTTATCAAAGATGTAGTGAAATAAACATTCATATTAAATTTTTGTTTTTTTTTTACTGGTTTATCATCATCATCAGCAACACAACATTGCTTCGTGGAACAGGGCATCAATTACCAGAATTCTTTGTTTTGTGACAAGTTTTCCTTGTATTTTAGCAGTAAAGGTTATCAACCTACAGTGCTTGCAAGGTCAGTACATACCAAACCATTGTGGAATAACCCACCCAATTAAACAGGGCGGACTACGTTGATTATTTACAAGATTTCCTCAAGTCGTGGAATAATTTATAATATATTGAAGAACATGGTGTCAGGTGAAATCAAGATGAGAATTCCATTGGTTTCTAGATAATATTACTTTAATTTTAGATGTACAAGTTGTCAGTCTACTGAGTCCGTAATGGACTTGCAATTTATAGAGAGTTCCTAACCATTCGGTCACAGAGTTATCTAGTTTTGTTACAGATTGGTGACTCTGGGATTTGTACGTCAGATCTCGCAATCCGCTAAGTTTGAATCGTATCGTACTAACCAACTGCGCAACCACTGTTCTGTGATTTAGATATTGATATTGAAAAATCACAGGTCATAATTATTACTACCAGTGATTTTATACTTATCTAGATACCAATATGCAATATACGTCCTATATAATGTTGTGTTTCCTACATACGTAACATGTAGTATTTATATTAGTATTTAGTCTCTTTTGCTATCACTATTCAGCTTATTTTAACCAAACCTGGCTATTTTGTTAATGCTTTACAGAGTTTTATAACCTGTTTTGACTCAATTGATGCAATATAATAATTAAAGACAATGGTTAAAAAATGTTTGATATGTCAAATATCACAAATGAAGGATTCAACGTTTTTATTTCATAGGCAAATTATAAAATATATTATAGTACGTGTTTATTTCCAGGGAAGGTTTCTAAAAGTAATTTGCTAAGATATCTGTACGTCAGTAAGTTGCCTGTAAGATAATGGAAATTTTGAGGAAAGAAGTGTAATGTACTATCAAAGAACATATGTCCCACAAGGCTCTATATTAGGTCCAGGCCTATGGAACAAATATTATGATAAAAACGAAGATGGTTACTGGAAATCAGTCACTCTTTATTGTATTCAGCCTCTACAGTTTCGACCCCACATGGGTCTTCTTCAGGAGATGAATTTAAATATTTGTGGTTTTATGTTTGTAATAAATTGATATTTTTCCAACATGAAAATAGTCAAAAATCGTCGCTGTCAACATTAAAATGAAGTTATTATAATGACATAATTTTAAATTTAGCCATTTTTTCGAGATTATGTCAAAATGTGAGACATGTACACCTCAGATATAGAAACTATCTATTTTGGCATACTTTTTCGAGGTTATTTCAAAAAGTGATAGCAAGTGAGATAACATCGTTGGTATTTCTATACATCAGACAAAGACAATGCTTCAGACATGATGACAACATACCTTTTAGTAATGTTGGTATCTGAATATGGTTGTGGTTCGGCGGAAATTCGCAATTGAATTCTATCCTTTATGAATAAAATGTGGACTGTATTGGTTTAATACATTTATTGAAACGGAGCTATGTGTACAGTACAATGTTTACATCTTGACTCTTACTATATACAAAAATATTTCTTACAGCTAGCTATGTTTACAAAAATCTTAAGTTACGGGGGTGATAAGAACAAAACAAGAAATGTGAAGTGGTTTGGGGCACGAAACACTTATCG
This sequence comes from Stenolophus ochropezus, assembly GCA_035578165.1. Classification (NCBI taxonomy): domain Eukaryota; kingdom Metazoa; phylum Arthropoda; class Insecta; order Coleoptera; family Carabidae; genus Stenolophus; species Stenolophus ochropezus. Next base: position 6,867,328 of record JAQOWZ010000009.1, read on the forward strand.
CAGGGATAGTTTGATTTTCTTGGAATTGACACATCTGGAATATAACACACGCGACACTTCCAAGGTAAGTATAAAATCACTCATTGCTACTTATTATTTTACAAATTTGTGATTCGTGATCACAGTCACTATTCACTACTGTACTCGTATATACAATAAACTGTGATCATAATTACAATTTAAAATTACAAATAAGAAAGTAGCTGTTTTGCTCCTCACTAATAAATACCGTGCTTTAATTATCAAATTTGAACTAGTTAAAAAGACAAAGTAAGTGAAAGAAGTTTTTCAGCGTGAAATTTGTGTTTACCCAGAAAATTAATTGTATTTGAGAAGTTCCCTAGGGTCAAGTCTAAGACGAGAGAGGGCAAAATAGCAAGCCGCCCTTTCAGCATGTTCGTAACGACATTTGAGACCGCGGTTTATGATGATAGGTAGACGGGGCCTCAGAGGTTGCTAACTCCTCGTAATGCGCGAGTTACGCAAGCCAGTCTTCACTCACGCCGCAGAGATGACTTATGCGCGCCCAAGTATTCGCACTGTTTATGAGAAGTGTAATTGGTTTAATGTTCTTGTTTGTTCTTGCCAACTATGCTGCGCGTTCCTGGCAAGGTTTAACGGCGACAAACGACTTATTTCATACTAAAATATTTAGAGGAACTGGCAAACCTGCAATTGTTATGAGATATTCCACTCTAGCGGAATTTACGTCCAAAAACATATTTATGCTCAACATTACACGGATAATGCTTTCTTAGTTGAGAATTAGATTCTATAATCGTTTTAGGACAAGTTTATTCACTTCTTCCATAAAAAGATCCAGATATTTCCATCTTATTAATTAAAGTTTTAAAGTAAAATTGAAATTACACGACTGAATACAGTCCAAAATTTTGAGATATTATTATGTTTTGATACATAATTGAATTATCTCTTTTTGATCCCGAGATATTTACCCTCAAAGTTGCATTTCTTTCATCTTTATGAGTACCGGACCGAAGTTTCGGTTTCATTTCGAGTATCGGCCAGTTTCAGCCAGAAATTAGTCGAAACTAGTATTCGTCCCGTGTCTGGTGCTTTCGGGTTTTTTTTTGGAATGGTTTCACTCGGCTATTTTTTTTTTGTTTGTTAATATTAATTTTTTTACGCCACTTCAATTTTCTTCCTTTCGAAGAGTTACATAAAGAAATGTTTTCACTAGATATACCTTTCTTTATAGAGATTCGGAGAAAAATAAAATTAAAGAAAACTTAAATTTCTCTTATTTGCTGACTTTTTTTTTATTTTCTGGTCTTTTGATTGATGATTTTAAATTTTCAACCAGAGTTGTTCAGTGGCGCAATAAATACCAGCCAATCTGATCAGATTTCCATTATCATATTTTTTCCCAGCGTTTAAATACTAGGGTTTAATTAAATTCGAATGCAAATGGTAGGCAGTGGTTTCCGATTCTAATTAGCGTTTGTCGCTTGATAGGACGTGTATTTGTTAAATTGAGTGAATTTGTTTGTAGATGAGTTGTCAATTATATAAATTGCATTCCAGTTAAATCGAATTCCGGTGGGTAAAAATTGCATTAATACAATAACGGACCACACAGCAAATTCCAACTTAATGAATTTTAAAAATAATTGTAAATATTAGTTTAATTCACTAATTGCTAATAAATTTTGTTATAATTTTATTATTTTCCAATAGCAATATTAAATATAGAGGATTATTATTTACATCTGAATAAAATTTGAATTTCAAATAAATGATTTCATATACAGTTGGGAAATAGAAGTTTCGTTTATTACATTAACAGCTGTACCTACTTAAAATACAGAATGCAAGTAGAAAAGTTTACAGCGGACATAAAGACGAATATTTTAAAAATACACTTTTTGAATTAAAAACTTACATTTTATTTGCAACTTCATGAATTTTAACTTCAACTGATTTATTCTAGGAGAATTTCAATATTAAAATTTAAATAATCTTTTCTCAGTTTATTAGAAAGAAACTAACAAACATATTCAGTGAATTAATTCTAAAAAATAAAGCACTATTATTTTATTAACATATTTAGGAATAAAATTCATATTTGTAAACACCTGGCTAGTCGTGATAGTTTTTCTTAGATTTTTTTATTTTATTTCTGCGGATGTTACTCAATATCAATATAAAAGTGGCTGTAGTCGCTTCGAAAAAGTAACGATATTGCGTTAGATTAGGTTAGGTTAGATTAGATTCGGTTAGGTAAGGCTGGGTTAAGTTAGGCTAGGTTGAGTTAAGTTAGTTTAGGCTAGATTAAATACGGTTAGGTTAGGCTGGGTTAGGTTAGGTTAGTTTGGGTTAAGTTAGGTTAGGATGAATTAAAATAGGTTAGGCTGGGTTAAGTTAGATTAGGCAGGGGTTAAGTTAAGTAAGATGAGGTTAGGTTAGGTTAGATTTTGATTTCGACATTTGGCAATATCGGTGCTTAGTCGAGATGGCTATAATAATAATGATGATTTTTTTAAATATATATTTTAGTGTTGATAAATCTCTTTTTTCTTTATCCTGCAGTTGTGAAACACATTGCCTAGTTATGTTTTTAGGTACTGATACAAAACCCAAATTTATGAAAAGTCGTAGAGAAGGAATTAAAAGTTCCATTAAATTGAATGCATCAAAGTTCATTTGTACGAAATGAAACGTCCCAGCTGTGCATGTGAACGAGAAAGCCCTTTAAATCATTAATTGCAACAATGACTGTTATGGCACAACGGTCTCGATAAGCTTGCCTGGCGATTATTCAATTTATCCATTAGCGAGCCATGGAACGACGGGCGAAAAATATCCATTTATACTTATTTCCCGGCAGAATCAATCGACAATAAAATTGTTCTCGGAATAACTTATTACTTCTACGGCTAAGTGGAATGAATGGTCGTTATATTTGAATCAATTGAGTTACAAATAGATCTAACCGGGGTAATTTTTGCTTTCAACAATGTATTTTAAAATACTGGTTAATATACGAGAATTGTAGACGAAATAAAGAATGAGCTGTCGGAAGAATAAAATCACTATTATTATAAAAGTATTACAAATTAACAGGGTTGGCATGATTTAAATCATTTGATTTTTTTTAAATAAAAATCATTTATTTTTTTCAAAGTTAAAAAATATTATAATTATAATAAAAATTTAATTATTCGCTACGAAACAATTAATAATAACTAAAATATATTCTGTATATAATAATATCTTAAAATTAAATGGTATTTTATCATTTTAATTCTTATATATCAGAATGAAAATATAGGAATTTAAATATTAACTAAAAGTAAAAACTCTTTGCTACTCTTCCCAGTTTTAATCAGATGAATCATTTTGGTTTTATTAAATATTTATATTGCTTTTACTCAGATATCTTTAAATATTGAAAAAATCATGACTTACCAACCCTGCGAATCAGTAAAATATAGAGAAATAATGTCTAAGTTTTCAAATACTTCTTATTTAATACTGATTAGTTATTTTCTTTTAAATCACATACCATACATTTTGAATAAATAGAATCATGTACGGATTATTCATGTATATCAAAAAAAAAAAATTGAGAGCCCTTTTTATGAAAATATTTAACTTATAGGAAACAAATCAACGCTTCAAAAATAAATTCGTTTGGTACAAAATATGAAATAAAATAAAATACAGCGGGAAAAGTGCATCAACTGAAAGCATTCATCATTTGAAAGATATAAAATATAGCAGTCTTTCATAGATCGCACCTGCAGACTTCTACATTTCTCGTTGACGGGTTCATAGATTCTATTGACAGCAAAAAAGAATTTCGCACAAATGTATACGCTTTCAACTCAGGTTCAACTTATTTTATTTGTCTTTCAATTTCAAAAGTGATGCAAAGAACCGCGGAAGAAAGCTTACGAAAGCAAACTTCAACTTTTTGACTGTCAGCTACAAAATTACATTTTTGGAAAGTTTATAGCTTACAAGTTTAAAGTTTAAGATATTTGGATTCCTTGACAATACTTTAAACTTCTGCAAAGTATTTTTATTAACATTATGATTGATAACGTTATAAATTTTATAGCGGTGCTAAAATCATAACTTAGTTTTACATTTTTTACCAATTATCATATTCCTAAGTTCAATGATTTCGTTTGAACTAAATTCATTATCATAAAAGGTAGGTAACATCAAATGTTTGTATCTAATTTATAAATGTTATCTATTTTCAGCCAAAACCGAAACCGTAATCAAATATTCAGCTCATCTTCTAATTTCGGCCTTATTTAGCGGAAATCAAAACTTCAAATTCCAGTTTCGTAAATCGTTATCCAAATAAAAATACGTCTATTTCCGACTGATTCGGAATTAGAAGTAAGTTGTAGAGGATATAGGCTGACAACATTCCACTAAAATGCAAGTCAAATACGAAACAAGTACCTGAGGTAAGAGAGGCCCTGTTCCATTTAGGAATATCGGGTCATATGATGATGAACTTTCCTAGTAATGGTGAAGTTGTATTTTTGCCTATATGTATGTAAATGAATGTAAATTCTGCATGAAAATTTGGATTCAGGAAATCGAGAACTTTTTAAATACGTAAAACTCATATGCATCTATAACAATTTTTTTAGTTCGACCGAGTTGTTTTTATATAACCCATATTTTTTAAATGTAAATGTTGCAGATATTTGTTGAATATTTCCATATTTATTTATTTGCTGTTTGAAACTTTAATAATAGCAATTTAACGCGTCGAGCTATATTCATTCCCTGGTGCTATAATGTTGATTATGCCCGTGGTATACCGGGTGTCCCAGCTCGACCGACACATGAGAGTTTTACATGGGAAATCAGTTAATTATGAATAGTATCTCCCCAGTGCAAGATATTCACTTGAAATTTTGTATACTTATCGGAGAATATTAATTCTATGGATCACACTTATTTGAAATATGCAATTTCGTCTGCAGGGCGAGATTTATTAAATTTAAAATCTAATATTTTCGTTCAAAATCAGTCAGCCATGGAAATAAAAGAAAATATCTATGTGATAGTTCTGACAGTTAATGACATACCATTGTAGATATTTATATTTTTGTAATATTGGTATATTATTTAACAAAAATAAACTAAATTCAACTTAAATATTAAAATACAGGGAATAAGAATTAAAATCAGTGATATTTCACTAAACTGTCAGATAAATATTTTCTTTTATTTCCATGGCTGTCTAATTTTGAACGAAAATATTAGATTTTAAATGTAATAAATCTCGCCCTGCAGACGAAATTGCATATTTCAAATAAGTGTGATCCATAGAATTAATATTCTCCGATAAGTATACAAAATTTAAAGTTAATATCTTGCACTGGGGAGATACTATTCATAATTAACTGATTTCCCATGTAAAACTCCCATGTGTCGGTCGAGCTGGGACACCCGGTATATGACAGACCAAGTTGGTTTCTAGAAATTTAAAACATTTATATGAAAAGGAATTTGAAAAGTCTGTGAATGCTAAATATTTACTTAAGATTAAGATTTATTGTATTGTTTGATATTTATTTATTAACCACAATTTTAATTTGTTTGAGAAACTATTGCATAGCAACTTTATATGCCCTCGGGTGATAAAATCCAAGTTACATCCGCATTTGAGGGCGTACACACAAGTTTATGATTCAATAATGAAATAAAGTTATTTTACCAGTTTTTCTTTACATAGACAAAAGTAAGCAGGATAACTAAGTAATTGTATACATGTAATTTTGGTAGTATGGTATTAATTTTACCGTACAGAATTGTCAAAATAACATGGGTCAATTGTCATATCATATCAACTCAAACAGACTTCATAAAGAAACCTCTACTCACAAGATAATTTCATAAAATAATATTTATTAATAACGTGAATCTGGTAACCTATTGAACAAATCACGGATGTTACGTATCATACCAGGCTTTAAATGTGTTAAAATTCTCGCTCTCCGAGCTCGGAATTCAATTAACATCTGCGGTGGTTATGATACGGAAAACTATCCCAGATATGTTAATAACTACTACCAGTTAATAACGTTATCTTTAATTATTGAAGTAAATAAATGTAAAGAGTGTAGATACCTATTACAATATTACAACTTTATTCAAATGCAATTGCTTTAAAATACATATGTACTTGAACAGTTATATATCGCTATCAAAGTCATTTTTTATGTTCATAAACCTTCAACTTACGGAAGAAAATAAGCTAACATTATAGTCCCATTATATGAGAAGAACTAATTTGAATTCGATTTCAGGTTGCTTTGTATAGAAATGGAACTTCTGTAGTAAAAAGGTAAAGTGTAGAAGTTAATCACGAAGCCACAATTGCTCGTTAGAACAAAAGCATGGCGAAAAACCCGAAATGGTTTTGAGGGAAACATCTTGAGCCGTTGTTCACGTCGTTGATGGGCTCGGCGTTCTAGTGGTTAAAAGAGCGGTTTCCCTGCACGTTCGCAGATAATTGTTACGGTTTATTGATAACGACTCACGGGAGAATCAAACTTTCACTGAACTTGAGTTGCCATTATGTTAATGACTCCGGAACGTATTTTAAAATAGCGACGCAACTTTCCGAAAAGTAAATCGACCGAAGTCGCGATTCCACAAGGATTACAAATAAAATATGGGAAAGCTTTTAAATGAGGCTATGGGAAATTCTTTATTTGTAATCAGCATTTTACTATTTGATTAAAATAAAACTTATACAAATCTGCAAAACTGTTGGCCTCAGCAGTTAAATGAAATGTAGGTTCTTTTTAAAAATAAAATATGTATTTATACTTTCAATAATTTAAATATATTTTCTTCATTAATACAAAAACTAAAATTATCAGTTTACACAGATATAATTTACATTGGAACAACTGAACTGTTAAATTAATCATTAATATTAAGTGATCCGATTAATTTTACATAAATATTTTGTTTTATTTCTAAATTTATATAAATATTCTGAAATTGTGTAATAAAGAGTTAATACTGTATGCAAGAATCTATTAATAACAATTTGTCAGTATATGACTTCCTTCCGCTTATCATTTTACTTATGATATTCTTTCTTACTTTACACATATTGTATATTAATTTCCAATAAGTTGTGTGTGTGTGTGTGTGTCTGTGTGTGTGTGTGTGTCTGTGTGTGTGTGTGTGTCTGTGTGTGTGTGTGTGTGTGTGTGTGTCTGTGTGTGTGTGTGTCTGTGTGTGTGTGTGTCTGTGACGATTTTTCGTCCACGATAACTCCAATACGATACGTCTAAAAAATATAATATTTGATATTTAAGAGTTCTATTTTAATATGATGAACTGATTAGATTTTGACTACAATTGGTTAACCGGAAGTAGTACTTTACTTGAAGCTTTAAACTGTTTTTCCTAAAAAAATACCTCTAAATACCATATTTTCGCAAATTTCGTTATTATAAATACAAAGATTTTTTAATTTTCTACCGATCTGCATAATTACGTTTACATATAACTGCGAGCTAGATAGAAAAAAAATATATATAAATTATAATAATTTTACATATCGTTTAGGCTGAGGAATTTCGATAAAACAGATGAGTTATTCATATGTTCACAAAATTTGTTATATGATGTCAAATTTTATGTAAGTAAGTGTAGAAGATAAAATGAGTAAAAATGAAGTAATTTTATTGTAAAAAAAGATGGAAGAAATATATTAGGAATGTATTTGCATGCGTGAATCAAAGTAAGTTTAGTTCCGGTTTTAGTAACGTCAAAAATAGCTGTCATATTGGTCATACAAAATTTACGAAGGAAATTTTAGGTATGAAATGAATTAAAAATATTTTGAACTGCAACAACAAACAATTTTAAAACTACAAATTAAATGTATTGAAAAACTTATATAGAATATTTATTACTACAGTGGCGGGAGGTATTGTGTTGGACACACCAGATTTTTTATAAAGAAACAAAAAATGCAATAATTTAGCTCGTTTTGGTTGAAGTTTCCTCAATTTGTCTACTTCTCTCATTGGGGCTCCAAAAATTAACGCCCCAATACAACGATATAGTGCGCTGAGTACCAAGTTCACTTATTCTTAAGATCGGATCACTTCTATTGTTTTCGTACACTGTACGGCAGACAGTTAATATACGTAATTTATTTAGGTTTAGATGACAAGCAGTACTGTTTTGCCTTGCGGGCGGGTATTATATTAGAAAAATTTGGCAAGAAACAGCGGGCAAAATGTAGATCATGTTAAAAAGTGATAAAAACATTATTTATGAAAACAATATCTTATTCATATCAGTTTTTGAGCGATTAAAATAATTTTGTGTAATGCAATATGGAATAATGATAAATATTTTTAGATTTGCAAAAGATGATCCATTTCTAAGGGAAGATATAAACGAATAGAAGTTAAAGAATGATTAGCCGTAAAATGATCTCACTTTCAAGTGAATTAAGTTCAAAAATTTTAAAAGTGCTACAAAAATGTGTCTAATTATCCATCAGATATTTTAATTTAAAAATTCTTTCATTCTTGTATTTGTAATATTATTTTTAGGAATATGCTGCAATTTAATATTCTTCATATCTGAAAAAAAACATTTGCCTTGTAAGAGGGTATTATATTAAAAAAAATATATATTTCAATAAAAAAAAAGAAGAAGACTGTTCGCATAAAAATTAAAAAACTAATCATAAAAATAAAAACTAAAAAAATATAAGATTGTTTATGCATATCTATGTGTCAGATTAAAAAACTGTTTTTCTATTAATGAAGTCCAATCTCCATGTTACCCCACGAGTCGCCTCTGTTAAAAATGTACATTGTTATAATCTAATATTCACCAGCTTGTACACTGTTAGTAAAGCAACCATTATACCAAATATCTCCTCCATATGACTTCATTGTACGCCTATTAAATTATACACATTTTTTTGCTGCACTTCATTTAAAATTATTTCATATGAATGTGAGATACTATCCTTCAATCAGTCCCTCATACAAAATTTCAACAATATACTGCTGATTGTGTTTGATTTATCTGAAAAAATCAAGAAACAGTTAGAGTAAACTGCTCTTTTGATACTACCGATTGCAATAAAAAAGGTGCACTGGTCCCATATACAATCCTTCATACAAGGAAGCAAAAAATATTTCAAAGAAATACACACACAATAAGATACTTCATCTTATATGTTGTTATAAGATCCATTGACAAAAAAGGTATTTCGATGAACGTCAATAAATGCAGCAAAACAAAACAACCACAAATCATCCGCTTGCTGTTGAGAGGAGATTTTTATTTTAAAAGAAACATGGCTTCTTGATCCAGGACAATAAAAAACGTCCCAGGACGAGTCACACGGTCAAACTGTCATATCGGTGAAACAGGATCTGTTGGGGAAATTGGACACTCAAACTTGGTATTATATGTGACAACTTTATGTTATTGAAGGATTTACTGATTTGTTTCAAAATTTTTCACAACATTGGACACTAGGGAATTTTCTAATACGAGTATATAAGTTGATATTGATATAATAAATACAGGCCGTAATAATATCTTATAAAGCAACAAACATAATTTTAAGAACGACGATTTTAAATACTTTTCGCGACACCGATCACATAAATATAACTTACACCCTTAGTAACATAAGTGGTAATATTCTGATTTGGTTACCATTGTCAACGGAATGTGTCCTACTAGCAGGGTACTTATAAAATATCGTACAATTTTTTTATATATTTGGTTATTTAGCAAAAGGCAAAATTAACAATAAAATGCCGCTAGTGGCGCAAAAAATATTATAAGCAACTTGGAATGGAAATACCTAATAAAACTATTCTCAAATGTTAAAATGTATTTTCATTCCTTGCTGCTTGAATAATAGTTATTTTTTATACAAGACGATAAAATAATATTTTATCGACAAGCGGAAAATGTTAATTCACGAGCGATACAATCGCGAGTGAATTATTTTTCGCGAGTCGATAATTTAATTTTATCGTCGTGTATAAAATTCTATTTTTTTCTATAGCAGGTTTTGAAGAGAAAAGAATTAGAAACAATAAATTATTATTTAAGAATAATTTTAAAATGTCAGTAGTGTGCGTTTTTATGGAAATGTACTTCTAATAAACCTTTGCTGTTAAAGTGTTACTTTATCTACCCTTGCGGTTAAAGTGTTACTTTATCCACTATTTTGAGTTGATAAAATTGCACTTTAACATCTGCTATAGAAAAAATATATTAAACTAATAATAATAAAATCAAAAAATCAAATACGAAGTAAAATCGCTTCTAATACTGATATCACAATAATAAAAATTTGAAAATTGTAGTAATTAATACAAATATTGCAACTTATAATAAAACAATCGTAAAGCTAAAATCCGAATTTGTTAAAGATTTATTCTATCTTTTGTAGTATGTAGAAAAAATATATATCGTACAAAATAAAATGACATTTTAAATACTTATATTTTAATACCTTTTCCTTTATTATCATTGTCAAATTAGTAAATATGCATTTTGTTTTATAATATACTTATTTTACGAGTATATTGTAAAACCATTATTATTTACAATGTGGTAAAAATGTGATTATATTTTATTATACACATATTAATATATATTTTTACAAACACTTTTACAATAAACTTTGAAGGTACATCTATTTTGAGATCCTGAATTAGCTTGAATTGAGCTAAAAATACATCAGGTCTACCCACCCTAAATAGATAAAACAAATGATTAATTGTTTTAAGTAAACACATGATAAAAAAATTCTGAAATAAAGACATAAATTCTACGCCAACTTGAAATGAATTACAGATATACATAAAATGTTATAATTAATTAATTTTGTTAATATCTATGTTAACTTGTAATAAATTGATATTAGCAACTTTCAGAATTTATTTCGTGAGATAAATGTACGAAATAAATAAAAACAATATTTATTTCTTTGCAAGTTTTTAAGAAATTAAAATAATTTTGTGTAATGCATAAAGAATAGTGATAAACATTTTCATAAAAAAAAAAGTCTAATCCATTTCGAAAGGAAGTTCGAAGTTATGAAACGAATGGAAGCTGAAGAATGATAAGCCGTAGAATGATCTCACTTTCAAATGAATATGTTTAAGAGTTTTAAAAGTGTTACAAAAATTGTTTATAATTATCCACATCAGATATTTTAATTTAAAAATTCTTTCATTATCGTATTTGTAATATTATGTTCAGGAATACGATGCATTAATTTAATTTTCTTCATATCTGAAAAAAAATCGATAAATAAATAATTAGAAAAACCATTACAAATTTTCTATCCTAATTTAACATGAACTCTAATAACACAAATGGTAGTTAGGAAAACTTTGTATTACTGAAAGCAGTGCGTGATTTGGGAAAAGGGGGCAAATTATTTTATAAGATGATTCAGTTTTAATCATTTTAGTCACTCTCTTTGCTTGTGAGCTATTTTTTTTTGTTTATGAATTGTATCTGTATAATTCATTTAACCATTATACAATAAAAAAATCCAAGATATTTATGAAATCCAGTCTGTGACTAATAGATAATGAAAAGGTCAAAAAATATCTTAGTAAACTTAAAAATATTTATTTACTTAACGTATGTACAAAACTACATAGCTTCCTCAGTATTAGTGGAAGTAGTTTAAAATCACAATTAATAGGTATTCTTATCAGAGCTAAGTTTAACAAAGTTTCGCGAAGTGGATTTGTTTCACTTCCCAAGTGTTACGCTTTCAATGATTAATCTCACCAAGGACTGGTGCTGTTTCTAGTCGAGTTCAATTCATTACGACACTGCACTACAAACTGCAGGAAGAAAGTGAGTGTCAATGCAAGTCTGACTAGTCGGGACACGACCAACAACTTATTTACAAATCGTTACCTGCATAAGTTGCAATTAACGGTTACTTGGATTTCTTCATAACCTTTTTATATACATTTTTCAACATTGTAATTACTTTTTTTTAATCTTAATAAATATTATTATTACATGCTTTCAATGTCGACGCAAATAATAATATTTATTATAAAATTGTTAAAAGTAACATTCTATTTTGCGAAGAGTATATCACGCACAGAAAATAAATTTAGACCGAAAGTAATTCAATTTCTGAATTGCATGTTCTAGGAACACATCCATGACAATTTCTATGATATTTTCTCGATAACACTCTCATGTAATACTTATAAGTGGTATATAATACACCTAATAATACAGCAACACTTACAATAATACAAAAAGACTTTATCTGTTGCACTTCACTATATAAACTTGACATTAAAGAATTGTTCTGACTAAACATAGCTGACATAATAGGTTCTTTCTTAATAGGAAAGTCATCTGTAGTGCAGGTTATACCATGTACATTTTCTTTAAACATATGGTAGGTGTCGTTAGATTGAAATACATTAACATTGTACTCCTCGAAGAACTGCAGCATTGTCGTCAGACGATGACAATTCCAAAGGTTTTCGTTGATGTCCAAGAATTTCAAATTCCGGAGCCGAGATAACAAAACAGCGTAATCAATGCTAGTTAGATTGTTGTTGTTTAAGTGCAGGAGTTTTAAGCTTCGCAGTGGATGTAACGCAGGAATTTCCAAGTTTAAAAGTTTGTTGTTCGATAAATCGAGAACGTTTAAGTTCGTTAAGCCAGAAAATATTCCGATGGATAGCTCTGACAGCTTATTCCCGCTAAGTTCCAATTCTTGCAGATTCGAAAGCGGCCGAAACGATCCGAGAGGCAATTCGTCTATTTCATTGAACGAAAGCGCAAGTTTTTCAAGAGTGTTTAAATAATTGAAAGACTCGAATGAAATAATTTTAATTTTGTTCCACGATAAATCTAAAATTTTCAGATTATTTAATCCGTAAAATAAATCAGGATCCAAAGCGGAAACGGAATTGTGGCTTAGATTTAATGCGTTTAATTCTTCCAATCCATTAAAACAGTGCGGTTTTAAATGGACTATTTTCAGGCTTGACAAATCTAACTTATTCACTCGTGTCAGACCGACAAATGTTCCATTCTCCAAAGCGTCTATAGTGCTCATTTTTAGTTCTAAGCTGGTCAGATATGTTAAACCTCTGAATGTGAAGGGCTGTATCATTCTAATGGGGTTTTGGGTTAGGTTCAGTGTGAGCAATTTCTCTAAATGTCCGAATGTGTCGAAACTTAAATTTCCCAACTTGTTATGTTGGAGGTCCAAACGTTTCAGACTTGACCCTCCCACACTATTTGGTTCGATATTTGTTATATCGTTGTGTGCCAAATTTATTTCTTCCAATAATTTATTGGATGAAAAAGTTCCATTCATTATATTCTTTATTAAATTGTGATCTAATTCAATTTTTTGTAATGCTTCATTGTCAGAAAATAACTTGGAGTCTAATCGTTCAATGAAATTATTGGACAAGTCAATAAATAATAAATTATGTGCACCAGAGAAAGAATTTTCTGATATACTTTTAATGTGATTGTTATCTATTGACAAATGTGTTAATTTACTATTATCAGAAAATGAAAATGGCTCTATAGCCGTAATTTCACCATTTGATAAATAAAGTTTCTTCAAATTTTTAGTTCCTTTAAAAATGTTAGATTTGATTTTTGTTAACATGTTATCTTCGAGATATATTGTAGTTAAATTAAAATGTTTTTCAAAAACATTTGATTCTATTTCTTTTATATTATTATGTGATAGATCCAAGTATTCTAATTTCTCTGTACCTTTTAAACTATGCGACGACAACTTTTCTATTCTATTATGTTCCAATTTCAATGTTTTTAGTTTTGACGAATTATTAAAAACATAAGGCAATATGACTTGAATATTATTTACAGTTAAACTTAAAGTTGTTAAACTAGGGTTATTTGCAAATAATCCAGATGGTAATTTATCTATTTGATTGTTGTCTAAGAAAATAGAGTCAAGTGATTCAAGACTATTAAAATTATTTTCATGTAAGGATGATAATCGATTATTAGAGAAATCTATTGTAGATAACTTGGTACATTTCTCAAATAGAGTTTTTGGAATTAATTTTAATTTATTATTTGATATGTGAAATGATAATAAATTTGGAAGAGATCCTAAGGAATCATCATCCATAAATTCTATTTGACATGACGATAAACTCAATTTTTTTAGTGATTTTAATTCATTGAATGTACCACTAACAACAGATGATATATTATTAAAGTCTAGATAAAGTTCTTCTAAGTATATTAAATTCTTAAAAATGTTTACTTGTAATTCTTTAATGGTATTATAAGAAAAGTGCAACGATTTTAAATTTTGGATATTAGAAAATATTGAAAGAGGCAAAGATGTTATTCTATTATGTTCTAAATTTAGTGTTTCTAGACTAGTTAAACTAGAAAACGCATTAGAACTCAAAAACTGAATATTACAAGAAGATAAATCCAACGTTATTAAATTTTTTAAATATTTAAAGAATTCATCCGAAATTTTTGATAATTTATTATTTTTTAGATTTAAAACTTTGAGACTTGGAATATTCAAGGATTCAATTTCAATTTCACTGATGGAATTACTCTCCAAATACAGATTAAACAGTTTTTGCAACTTAAAAACTCCACGCTGTAGCACTGTTAAATTATTGAAACTCAAGTCTAAACGCGTTAGGTTTACAAATCCTTCAAACGCTCCATTTTCTAAAACACTCACTTCACTATTTCGTATCACAAGAAACAACAAGTTAGTTTTATCGTTGGTCCTTACGAAGCTGAATGTGTCACTGTTCAGTTCCGCAATATTTGAATCCGTAATCTGGAATTTTTTGGACTGACCGAACTGATTGAACACATAGTTTCTGGAGTGGTCGTCCAAAGCATTCTGCGTGATGTTGGAACAGGCGATGACATCGTATTCTGATAGTCCCAGTTGAATGTCTTCTGCAGTGAGTTTATAATAATGTCCTGCATAGTCGTGCAAGTAGCAGCCGAATTGAGATATGTATGTCGCCCAGCTCCAAGCAAGTTGATGCAGGAGAAAGATGAATGTCGTTTGTAAGACGTACATTATTACCTACAACATTGCAACACATCAAATTTAAAGAATAATCATCGATTTTGACGCTTTAATATTGCTAACGTATCCTCGAATTAAGGTATTTACCAGGATGGGATAATGACCATAAGTATTTTTTAAGGTCAAACATGTGGATTTATCATATCCATGGTTACGACTTGATATTTGATTAACAGCAATATATATTTGCTTGCTTCATTTAAAATGAAACATAGGGTACGAATTTCACATTTGCTTTTTGGGATAGGAAATATTTTGACAGACCTACACCAAGTACAATAACAATTTTAAGAATCCAACTTCGCTGTCGTGATCTAAATGTCAACATATTTATATATTTTATCTGTTACTATGCAACAACTAATCGTAAATTTTTCTAATAAATTCTTAGCTCATTTTAAATTACTTATGAGAATATTTCAAAATATTCAATTTATTCTTTTATTTAAATAAAATGATTAAATTATCGTTTTCCTATACTATAAAAATGTGTCTAATTTCTGATTTTAATGGAGTATACGAGTTATTGTTCTTGTTGAAGATATTCGATTCGATTTCTTACAAATTATTAGTTAAAAATCTCATTGCATTGATGAAGCATGAATATAATATGATACGTATGCATTGAAGCCATAGAATTATTTTATATCTATCTTCCGAATACTCACATTCGAAATATAATTTTTTATTTTGTTTATCAAATATAAAAATAACTTACCGAAGAGTACGATAATCCATATTATAGTTGGAATTTTCCTTATATTTTTTATTTATTCTTAATTTAGGTAAGGTTTTAATTCAATTAATTTTAAACAAACAATAAGCAGTATTGTGAACTCTTTAATTCAATTGTAAATTCAAATGTATTCATAATAAATAATATCATTCATTTATTACCATAATATTTTCCCATATCTAATTCTGGGAAAATTAGAAATTATCAAATAAATTAAAAATTTTAATAGTAAAATCCATAACAATGTAATATAAATTTAAAACTAATTATGATTATAAAATTTAATGTGCCATTATAGAAATATCAAATATTTAAACGATGCAGTTAAATATGTAAACTAAACTAAAATTCAATTTCAATATTTAATTAAATGCAAAGTACAAACAAGAAACTTAGAATTGTAAAAGTTATACTCATATAATTTATCTTTATGCATTTAATTTTAACATGAATCTCTTGTTTAATTTTTGTAAGAACTGATATCAAATTCGCATATTTTAACTTAATTTTGTTACAAAGGAAACTGCAAGCTGTCAAATTTTATTTATATAATTCTATAGGACGATTAATATCAAATTAATTCATACATACCGTTTTATTTTATAAAAAATATGTAACATTAATCAGCAATCGAGAAAGAAGCAGGAATGAATAAATTAAAGTAGGCATTTTATAGAAAACAAACAAATTTTAATCAAATGCGTTGATTCGCACTATCACCTCTTTCACTTCATAAAGCTAATTAACACAATTTTAAAATGCACTTATTTAGTCAGCTATGACATGACAAAATAAGAAAAATAATGAAATATTTGTTATTTTTTTAAAAAATCTCTATATAAGTATTTAGTATTTAATAAACATAAATTTTAACACTTCGAGATTTTAACGAATATTCACCTTTTAAAATCAAACAATGAGTATTTTTGGCGAATTCAACAGAAAAAAATTTAATCAATCTTCACATTTAAGATGACATCAATGGCAACTTTTGTTATAAATTTTGCGATTATTTTGTAATATTTAAAAACTTTTGAGAAAGCAACGATAATAAGTGCAAGTCACAAACATTATTTAAAAAACACTGTGTGCAACATGCTATACAGATAGAAAACTATTATCAGAACAGTATTTTGATAAGTTAAAATTATTAGTTTATGTCACGTATACTTTATGTTTGTGTATGTAATAAAATATTAATAAACCAATTTAAAAAATATATAGGTATGATAAATTTTGATATTTCCTTGATTTATTGAATATTACTCAGACCGAAGTTTCGGTTTCATTTCCGGTGTCGACGAAAAATGTTGGTTTCGGTAAAAAAATTGGTCGAAACCAGTATTCGTGTTGTGTGTGGCGCTTTCGGATTTTTCTGGAACGGTTTACTCGCCTAATTTTTTGTTTATTTGTTAGTTAAGAATTTTGTATTTTACGTTAATTCATTTTTCTACCTTTCGTTATTCTGAGGCTGTTAAAAAAATGCAAGATGAGACAAAATCTTATTAATTTAAGTTTTAGAATTAAGACAAATACTTATTGTAGAATTAAAAAAATGTAACGTTATTGTAAAAGAACCTGTTAGTAACAAATACTAGTTGAAAAAACTACTTTTTTAATTGTGATTATTTGTGATATTTATGAGTTAGTAATGGATAACAAATGTCTTTACTTCTTTAGTAAAGATAGTATTACTACAAAAATAAATTAATTTTCTAATAAATTGAAGTCTTTTATTTAATTTAATAATCGAATAATAACTTAAAAGGTAAGAAAAACACTAGATTTTCGTGTTTAATAAAAGTTTAACTAAATTTCAACCTAACTAAATAAGTATCGGTTTAGATTTTGGATTACGGTTTCGGTTTAAAATCGTGTTCGGTCGGACACTATTGAATATGAATTTTGAAAGTTAGAAACTGAATGCTAAAACAATTGTATGCGAACAATTTAGAAAGACGACCTGTTAAAAACAATTATTTCACTATTACATAATTTTTTATACTTTTTGTTAACTCATTTTAACGGAGAAAGTGATATGTAAAGCGTACCCTTTTTATTAATAAATACTTACTTAACTAATGTGCTTGCAGGTATCATATGTTTCCGACTCGAGGTCCAATCATTTCCAAGCTCATTTTGTTAAATTGTCTCACAAGGAGTGCCGTAAAAATCTCTTCGTTAAGTTTCACTGCACTTACGCAACTGGAACTCACAAAAACCAAACTCTACATAAACAGGAAGAGATATCCTTCTTATTATATTAATAATTTCTTATTCACAGCCTATTTGCATAATAAAATGGAATATTCTAATTATCTATTTATATTACTCACTGCCATCCCTGTAAATAAATGCCCTATCAACTATATAAATTTCAAGGAAAGTATTTTAATAATATATCATTTTTTTTATCTTTTTATCAAAATTTATAAATTTTTAATATATTTTAATAACAATCAAATAAATTTAAAGTACTGGAAACCTTCACAAGATTCTGGGTATTTAAAGTTGAGGTAGAACAAGTCAGACAACATTTTTATTTTCTTTCTGTCGCGGAACTAAGTTCAAGATCATACGTAAAATGAAACAATAATGTCAATGACTTTTACTACATAAAACAAAATAAAACTGGACTAGACAGGTACACAGTTATTTTGTCTAATAACCGAGGTTAAGGTCAATGATATTTAATTAGATATTAAAATTAAATACAGTTTCTCTTTCATTTTTACTTAGTTCTACTAATTTGAAACTCGTGTTAATGATAATGATTTGTAAATTTTAAGAAAAATAAACATAATACTGAAAAAGTACCTTTGCACAATTTAGCACTAAACATAAAACAAAAAAGACTATTAGAATAACTGGTATAACATTTAAATTACAATTATAATACAAAAAGTGAAATTATTAGATTTTTTTAATATTATATCTCTGTATTGTTGTCTGAATATTTTACAAGTAAAATTATTTTATTGGATACAGAAAATATTTCCGAAATATTGTTGTGAAATATGGAAGACAGTAACACGTACATAATATTGCATTTTTATTTAAATAGTAAAATTCATTTTAATAATTTAAGTTTATTATTATTTGTTTCTAGTGAGAAATTTGTGTCATAAAAATATCAAAATATGTTGTTAGTTGTGAAATAACGATAACAGTGAGTAATATATAATATTTTAGGGGTTAAATTTGTTTGATTTAAATATAATTTGTATTTTTGTGTATTGACAAAATGTGTGTAAGAAAATTTGTAACCTACCTGCATCAGTGAAAATAGTAGGAGGCACTTTCATTTTCACAATCCACAATCAAACTGCATGACCACTAAAAATCACGATAAATATATACGTAAAACACGAAGATAAGTTAATCGCACATACCAATAACTGGAGCGGTTCGATTCAAAATGCGCGCCTGCGTACGATGCCAATCCAGTGACAAAAGAGAACGTAAACAAATAGCAAAAATAAAGAGCTGCTAGTTTTTGCCCCATTCGCTTTACTTCGGCACACGATTCTGCCAGTGCCGTAGATCTCAATCATTTCCAGGGGGCACATTGCAATTAGTAAATCGTGCTTACAATGTGGCATTTGCAACAAACCAAATGGAACCAATTACGAATGGGTATATCCGTCAATGGATGACCGGGAGCGATATATCATCGCATCTCATAATAATTAACAAGAGTAATTATTAATTGCGTTCTAACTTAGTAGAAGTTCATGGTGAACTTGTTAAAAAATAAACAGCTCTATTACAAACATTGCCGATGTTTTGTTTTCGATATCTATAATAATGTCATGTATTTTTTAAATAACAAACTGCAAGGAATTTTTTTATAGTTCTGTTTGTTTGTTGTTATACATTTTATAGGTAATTATAAATAACATACTGTTCATTATGTGTTATTAATCTATATTTTATTATATACATAACATATGAAACATCATGCAATATACATAATGTCTAAAATATTTGCAATGGAAACAATAAATATTTTACATTTTATTCTAATCACCAGGCAATTTAAAGTTTATAAATAAAACTTTTGTATATGTTAATTTTGATACTGTCATGTACTTTGACCAAATAATTAATATTTTGGTGACATATGAATGTACGTATTAATTAAGAAACTGATTTTATATTTCCAAAAATAAATTTACGAGGTTAAAAAAAAACTTAATATAAATAGTTCTCATGTTAATAATGATTTTAAAAAACTATATTAACATTAATTTCAAATATTATTCTTAACTTTTAAGGAACCGCTTACTATATAAATATATAAATATATACACTTAAAAGAAATAGTCTTCGTATACACATCTTTACACTTTGTTTTTGAAATATATAAACCATCCTGAAACCTTCTGAAACTCAGTAATTGTTTCAAATGAACCAAAATAAACCTTTTTGGATCAGATGGACAAATTATTGTTTGGAAAAGAAACAATGAACAAATGAAAACAAAAAAATTATGCCCAAAGTGGGTTATTTGAATATTTTAAGAGAGAATTTAGAAAAATGTTTAAGACCTTCTTATAACTTTCAACAACATAATGACCCCAAACGTATTACACGTAAACTGCTAGAATAGTTATTAAAAACGCCTCCACAGTCTCCAAATATGAAACCCATTAAACATCTCTGTGATTTATTAAAAAAAATGTGTAAAATAAGACGCCTAAAGAATATAAAAGAACTACTACATTTATGATAGAAGAATGGGGTAAAATCGTAAAATTGACTCCCAAACTCCAAGAAAATTAGTGGAAAGTATGACAAACCGTTTTGAGGGAAGAAATTCTAATTAATGGCGGTTTAAAAGATCATAGATTCTATATAATTTACGGGTGCACGGAGACTAAATTGGCGTACTTAGTTGTTATAATAAATATAATATATTTTTCTCGATTTCATTACGAAAAACTTAAGAAGTCAATATATCATTTTATTTATAAAATAATAGTAAGTATAATATAAAATTTATTTCTTATATATAAAATATAATATGATGAAATTTAATTTAAAACCATGAAATTGTTTCTAAAAATTTAAGTGTGCAAATTATAGTACCAACCACCTTCGGCAATCTATTTCCAAATTATAATAAGTCTCTAATAACTAGTATTTGAAAATAATCAAAGAAATATGATTTTTGGAAAAGAATTTTTAACGTTTCTCGAAATGATACCACTATTAGTCAGCATTTAAAGGGATAATTAATAATACTTTTAAAAATAGATAATCACAAGTAGGTACAATTTTGACACAATTAATTGCAAAAAAGGCAATAATTATTTCACTGTCACTATTATCAGTTCATATTTTAACTAATAAAGCATTTATTTTTTATTTCATAATTGTTCGTTTCCTTTTTAGAAAAAAATTAAATTTATGACTATTTTAGATTAGCTACATAGTTCATATTTTGTAATACAAAAGACACATAATAGTTTCAAAAACGAAATAATAAATCTTTATAACAAATTCCGTTACAATAATGAAATATGAAGCTAAAAATTGCATCAATAATTTATGCACTATCACCTAATAATTATTGCAAATTTATTGATTATTAATGAGTATACTTTTATGCTGATAACGCCCTGATTATATGTAATTATAAAAAAGAAAGATAAAAATGTAAATATTTTAAATATGAAGTATGACACGTACAGTCCACGTAAAAATTATAATTGTTAGTAACTAAACTACAGTGTCCATTATCCCAGTAATTATTTTCATTAAATTTCCATCAACATTAAAAAAATATATACCATTTCCAGGAAACGTTACTCGAAAACAAGTATTTAATTAGTTCAGATAAATTTATCTCATTCTATTGCA
Source organism: Stenolophus ochropezus (assembly GCA_035578165.1). Lineage (NCBI taxonomy): Eukaryota > Metazoa > Arthropoda > Insecta > Coleoptera > Carabidae > Stenolophus > Stenolophus ochropezus. The sequence goes on from JAQOWZ010000009.1 coordinate 6,889,047, forward strand.
TGCAAGGTGAGCCAGATTTACATTAAATAAAGAAAATTCGCAATTGTCTATAAAAATTATCCTGACCCTGGATTTCACGTATGAACGTGCATTTAGATTATTATCCATTAACTTTTTTCTATAAAAAGAAAACCATAAACAATCAAAACAATAATAAAAGTACTATTTACTCACATATGGCAGTAATAAAAAAATTATAGCAATTTTTAAACATGACATTTAAAAATGAAAACAAACATTAGCAGACTCTTATTTGCTTTATTAATTACAGTTTACTTTTTATTTCCAAATGTGATCCAATTTTATAAATTCCCAATAATTTATTCATTGCTTGATCCAATACTTTTGTCTCTATTTATTTGCACTACATGAGCTGCAATTATTCAAGGAATTGCTCAAATAGGGTCCCGAAACATTTTCTATTTATTTATTTTTCTGGAAGAACAGAACAGAGAATTTTAACCTTTGACGTCATAAATTTTAAGTATACTTTTTAAATTACTGTATTCTCGAATAAGCGTTTTGTTTAAAGTTCAAAGTGACGTCTGGTGTCATAACATTATAATGTAAAATTACGCTTCCTGAAGGTGCTTTTATTATAAAAGTGCGTTTCTAATATGGGCATACGCGTTTGAATGATCAGTAAAGATATTTCAAAATTTTTTAGACTATTAAAATTTTGATTCCCGACCAATTGTAGACTTTATTTGTCTCGTTCTAACTTCAAAATTTGGGATAATTTTCTAACCAGAGTTTTTGCATCTGAATACAGTTTTCATTATATTTTCTACAAAACTGTTCATATTTTCCAATGAAAAAAATTAAATTATCCATGATAATTTATTTAACTTGTGACAATTTATTGCTTTTGACAAAAATATAACACTTTTAACAGAAAACACATACTCGTCCTCCTATAAAATTCCCACGTGTTATACATTTGATGTAAAATTACAAGATTTCATTTCTGAATGGTGCAAATATAAGTATACGTATTTGCTAAGGCGCAAGAGTATTCAAGAACACAAATTTAATGTGCAAAATTTAAGTATTGTTATTTATTAATCGCTTGTGCTAACAAAATACATAGGTACACAAAATGAAATTCAAATTAATATATAATAAAATGGTGCATACATAAATATTCACAATACTACATTTTTTAATTTGGTTTTAAATTCTCATAGAGTTTTAGAGTTTTTAATATCAAGAAGTAAGTTATTGTAAGTATATGTAAATTTACGAACGATTTAGGACCCTATTTGATAGGGTTAAGTATATTTCGTTTACAACTATACGAGTACGAATATCAATATCAAGCAAATGCAGTACACATAGCCTCGAGCGTCGCAAATTTTTTCGAGCAGAGCAATGAATTAACGTCCAAAATTTAAGTACACTTATTTAAAATGTTTTTAACGTAAGTATAGGTAAATTTACGAACTATTGAGGATCGTATTTGATAGGGTTAAGTATATTTCGTTTACAACTACACGAATATCAATATCAAGCAAGTGCAGTAGACATAACCTCAAGTGTCGCAAATTTTATTGAGCTGAGCAATGAATTAACGTCCAAAATTTAAGTACACTTATTTAAAAAGTTTTTAACGTAAGTATAGGTAAATTTACGAACGATTCAGGATTGTATTTGATAAATTAAGTGTATTTCGTTTACAACTATACGAATATCAATATCAAGCAAGTGCAGTAGACATAGCCTCGAGCGTCGCAAATTTTATCGAGCTGAGCAATGAATTCACTTTCCGTTTCTACGGAGCGGGGAGATCGCGTGACGTGCAAGCGTACCCACTTAAGATATTTCCGCAGGAAACTGCTATAATATTCCTTCCAACAAATGCCCTAATCATTTATACCTTTACAATTGTTATGCAACACAGTTATTAATAATAATTTCTCTAAAATATCCTTTGATACATTTAATTACTGTTTTTGTTCAATGTACTTTCTACGCACTTCAAAAAAAATGTATGTGAAATGGAGCACAAAACTTTGTAATTTGCATATTTCTGGTTTCAATTTTTGTGATTAATAAGTGTTTCTTGTCCTCTTGGTATTTTATTATTAAACCTGTAATTCAATTTGTGTAAGTAAAAGGTAAATAATATAATTCATACTCAAGGTATGTACATAGCTTCGTGCGTTGAATAAAGTAAAAAATATGGAAACAAAACAATTACTTACGAAAGTAATTACAGAATTATTTATAAACCTTAACGTTTCACATGAATGTGTAGAAAATGTGAATTATTTCACAATCGAGTTTATGAAAACAAACCTATGTATGATTAGATCATATTTTAACAGTTTCTAATATTTAAAAGTACAGCAGGAATAGCGGTAGGGCATTTGACGACCTTCTACAACCCCGTTTTAGAAATTTTGTTTCATATTTGGAAATATGTTATTAGAAGAAGAAAATTAAATATTAAACAATTATTTAACTAGATTGTAAAGACATTTAAAATTAGTTGTCAGTAATGTTGCTATCATATAACAATTATTAATTTTATAAACCAACTTTTAACAAAAATAAAATATATATTTTGTAAAGAAATGTTTTCTCCGAATAATACTTTCTTTGGAACTATTAGGTGAAAAATTAGAAAAAACTAAATTTCAAAATTTCTACGAGAATTTTTTTCTCAAATCTTTTCATTTTCTACACTTAAGTAAATATCGATGCTTAGATTTCAACACCTGTAGTCCTATTAGGACCTTTCAATTTTATTCTGTCGCTTTATTAACTAACTTTTATTTATTTTCAAAACCTATAACCAAACAAAAGTATTAAACTAAACATTGTGTTGACAAACGCGAAATATCTCAAAAATACTCATTTTTTGGCCAATATTTTGATTTTGGGAAATAGTGTACATTGATAAATCTCGACGCGCTGATTTAAAATTTTCAAACGGAATTTAGTTATCACCTTTCATTCCTGAGATATTTGCTGTCAAAATTGCACCTCAAAAAAGTGAGTTTTTTGGCTATATCTCTAAAATGGGTAGAAATATGATCTCAACGTTTATATCAGTCGATTCTACGGAAAATGTTACATAAAGAAATGTTTTCTCTGCATAAACGTTCTCTGGAACAATTAGGTGGAAAATGAGAAAATCGAGAAAACAAATTTCAAAATTTCTCCGAGGAACTTTTTGTCTTCAAAACTTTTCATTTTCTGGAGTTAAGTAGATATAGATGTGCAGATTTCAAAATTTCAAACCGAATTGAATTATCTGTAACCGTTTTCGAGATATTCTTGTTCAAAGTTGACTTTTGGCAATACCTAAAAAAACAAGTTTTTTAGGTATACCGCTTTAAAGGTTAGGTTTACGACTTCGGCAACCTCACCAATCAATTCTACGTGCAAAATTGCATAAGTATACCTATTTTCAGATTATTATTCCAAAGGATACAATTTTTAAAGCTAAAAAACAAAAATCGGCGAAGTCGAAAAAATTGCCTGATGAACCCCTTACGATTTTTTTCGCTTTTTGGCTATTTTCAGTTTTTTCCTTCTAGAAATTCTACCTGTCTGGATAAAAATCTGAAAATTGGTATACTTATGTAATTTTGTCCGTAGAATCGAACGGTGTTGTCGCCGAAACCAAAAACCTAACCATTTAAGGGGTATACCTAAAATACCTAATTTTTTAGGTATAACTTTGAACTCAAATATTTTGAGAACGGGAAGAAATAATTGAATTCTGTTTGGAATTTGGAATCAGCGCATCGATATTTAGCAAATCCAAAAAATTAAATTAAAAATTTTGAAGATAAAAAGTTTTGAGGCGAAAAACTGAAATTTAGGTTTTTTCATTTTTCTTATATTTCACCTAATGGTTCCAAAGAACGTATATGTGGGCAAAACATTTCTATATATAACTTTTCCCGTAGAATCGAATAGTAATATAGTTGAGATTGTAGCTCTACTCGTTTTTGAAATACTCGTACACCTAAAAAACACACTTTTTTGAGGCACCACTTTGAGAGCAAATATCTCCGATACGAAAAGGGATAATTAAATTCTGTATGTAAATTTAGTGTCAGCATATTTAATTCTTCAAAATATATTACAAACAATATTTTGTAAAATTTGAAAATTTTCGTGCTAAAAATTTGATATTTTCAAATATTTTCAAGTTTACGCAAAAATACAGCATCAGCGACTTTGGAAATTACTTCCCCTATCATTATTACATACATAAACTAATATATTATCAATTATTAATTTTATAAACTCATTTTTAATAAGAAGTAAATATATATTTAATTTATTTTTGGTAAAAAAATTGAATAAATTTGACTAACATATAAAACTATTAAAATATTCTCAAAATGTTTTTGTTTTTCTAGAATAAATTTACCTTATAAATTCCATTTGTAAAATAATAATTTGCTATTATAATAATATCGATAATAATATAAACAATTCTGTTGAAAAAATAATAAAAATATTTTATCATGATAATATTTTTCGTTATTAAATAGTATCAGAATTATTCATTGTGTACAATTTCGATAATTATAGATAATATTTTTGTTCGTTTTATTTTATGAATTAATATTTTGTAATAAAATTTAAAATAATTTGCATCCCTAAAGAGTATAGCAACAAGACAAGTTGTAATATTGTAATTTGTATTTGATTACTTCTTTAGAATTAATTGATCGATAAGAAAAACAACTTCCCATTAAAAATTCAATTCACTATTTAAAAATGTATTCGCGAAGTGTGAAATGAATGTTGCGTAAAACTGATTGTATACAAAATTATTCACAGTAAACGAATTAAACATTTTTAAGTTTCCGGAAAAACCTAAATTCGAGAAATTTGAAGAAGATTTTTATTAATTAACTTTCAGTGCTGCATTACAATTGTGATGTAAATTCCCAATTGGTGTACTTTTCTTTTTATACGTGGGTGTCCTTGAGAGGTCGCTTGCCACTTAGTAACCTTTTAAAGGTTGAAATAAATAATCCATCAGGAATATTAAAAAAACTGCTTGAAAACATAAAAAATGAATGATTCATATATTTTATCTTCATTAAATTATGAAAAAGTGACATCTTCAGTTTTTTTTTCAAAACCGCTGGGATTTTCAAGACTAGTTTATTACTTTTACAGGGCCTCATGCAGAGAATTTATCATATTAGTTTGGCACAAGCTTTATCATGTTTCATATGGTTGATTAAAAATTACAAGCGAAATTTGGATAAAAGCAAAATAAATTATATTTTTTTATTATTTTCATGATTATGTCCTTTTGTATACTCTTGTGTATGTAATGGAAGCAAGATAAGTCTAGAGATTAAGAAGTATGAAATTAAGACAAGATTATATGCCCATGTAATTTTTTTATTATAAAAAGAGCAAGAATATATTTTCTCTGTTTCGGAATTAGAATATCATATTCCAGCACGCTTATTGATGTTGGAAGAAGCTTCATTCTTAAACGATTTTTGGTTATATTTTGTTATTTGAGATTGGCATGACTGCATTAAATACACAAAATATCTAGGCAACTGACCTAGCACCTAGGCAACAGACGAAACGAAACAGTGATTTGGTGACAGTGATTTCTGTCACCAACCTAACTATTCTATTAAAAAAATCCCTTAATGGAAATTGTCAAATATTATTATAAAAAATAATGTAAATAAAAGCCGAAACAGAGAAAATAGTATAAAACATTCGTTATAGAAGGCAATTCAAGCACTCGTTCGTTCGGGCACTCGCTGCTTCGCGCTCATTCCCGAATTTCAAACTCGTGCTTGAAAAGGTTGCCTTCTACAACTTGTGTTTTAATATACTATTAACTTTGTTACCATTTTTTGTTTTAATTGCTATGTAGATTTGTTCTTATGAAATTTGTTGTGATCCAAATGAATGATTTTGAAAAGCAAATGATTTCTATATGCTAAAATAGATTTTAATTATTATTCATTAATAGGAATTATAACAGTACTGATAATTTCAATAAAAATGAGTTCAAGGCTCAGTACAATAATTAATAATTATAAATTATAATAATATTATAAATTTTAATGCATCTACTAGTTAATTAAATAAAATTCCTATAATGACTAATGATTTTAGAAAAAAAAATATTATTTTAAACTCTATCAAAATCATTTTCTTTACAGATTTAATATTTTAATATCTTCGTATGTACTGTGTAACCTACAAATGTCTGGTTTTACAGAGATTGGTTTGAAACTAAATACAATGGGGCACGAATTAGAGTACTTTATAATATAACAAACACCCTTATTTCAGGTAGTAAACATTATTGAGTTTGTTTTTACAGAGGGTGATTTTGAACTAATTATATTAGGGCAAGTGTAAGATTACTTTATAATAATAGTAAACACCTCTATGTTGGATAGTAAAAATTATTGGGATTAGTTTTTACAGAGGAATATTTTGACCTAATTACATTAGAACAAAAAATAATTAGTTTACAGTGATTGGGCACCCTCTCATAGGTAGTAAACATTACGGTGATTGGTTTTTACGGAGAATGATTTTCAACTAATTACATTAGGGCAAGAATTAGAGTACTTAACAATGAGTGAGCACCCCTTCCCAGATATTAAACATTACGGTGACTGGTTTTTACGGAGGATGATTTTGAACTAATTATGTCAGGGCAAGAATTAGAGTACCGTATAATAATAGTAAACATAATTGGGTTCTTACAGAGAGTGATTTTGAACTAATTATATGTCGGACAAGAAAGTACTTTACAGTGATTAAGCATGCTCTCTCATGTAGTAAACATTAAAATGACTGGTTGTTACGGTGCATGATGTTGAACTACTTACATTAGGGCAAAAATTAGAGTACTTTATAATGATAGTAAATACCCCTATCTCAGATAGTAAACATACCGGGATTTGGGTTGACGGAGGGGGATTTAGAACTAATTATGACAAAAATTAGAGTACGTTACAGTGATTGAACACCCTTCCTCAAGTTTTTCGGAGGATGATTCTGAACTTATTATATATGATCAAAGTTTGGAGTAGTTCGCACTGAATGAGCACTCATCAATTAGTATACATTACAGAAACTGATATTAACGGGGTATGATTTTATTGTAGTTATATTACAGCAAGAATTACACTTCTTCAGTTTTATTTTCGAATTTATTAATAGTTCGATTAAATGGGACAATCACTTAAATGGATTAGACAGTATTTATTAAGTTGAGTGAAAAATTGTGGTGTATTTGATAGAAAATAATCCATTAGGATATTAGGAAGAGTCATATAACAGGAAGTACTTTTCCACACATTGAATTTTGAGGTATATCGGAACTACTTTCCTGCGCGATAATCTATCTCCGCGGCCGTCAGCCTAATGGTCCGCAACAGCAGTGGCAGTCGCGGACCTCGGGTAAACGCGCGATGAAAAATTCACACTGCTCTGTTGTGTTTCTCCACCGCTTCCAAATGGAATATGAGCCGAGGTTTTAATACGCTTTCAAACCGTCGCTGCATCGCACGACCGTATTCAATACGCTTAGAACGGATTGCGATGTACTTTTCAACGAGGATATTGCTTCTGCCGGTATAATGCAACTTACTTTAAGTGTTCTTTCAACCAAAGCTTTGATGTCATTTTAAACGAACAAAGTAAATAAAGAAAATAATACTAAAGAAGCAGAAATGAATACGGTCATATTTTTTGGTTTCGTAAAGTAAATAAAAAATTTAAAGTCATTAGAATTAGCATATGGAATCCGATTTGCAGCCTATAACAAGTTCCCAACAGAAACTAGTAGCTCCAACAATTATATGTATATGACCGGCTACAAATTATTATATATAGCTGCTTATATGATTAATGTCATCTTTACTCTCAATAGTTGTCCTATTTACCTAAAGATAAGTTTATCATGAAGCTATTTTAAAGGAAAAATAAATATTTACTGACTTTAACTTAAGAACTAATTTCTAACAAAAACCGTATGTACATACCTGGCATAACTCAAAAATGATAAGCCGTAGAATGGTGAAATTTTGTATATGGAATTGCTATATCCATGTAAGTAAATAAATTACTTTCGTATCACCATTTAAATTAATATGAAAATTAAATGAATTTTATTTATTACTATTTATTTATTTAAAATTCTAAAAAACATACCGTTCAGTATTAGTATCGGCGTATCTGCATAAATTATCCTTACCTGTAAAAAAAATAGAAATTAGTACAAATAAACATAAACATATCACAATAATCACATTGATAAGCTCACAATGACGATTAAAACATAATTTCATTATTTTTGTCCATTCTATCGATAGCAAATTTTAATTTTAACAACGAGTTACACTTATTGAATAAGTAAATTAAACTTTTTCATAATGTATTTTGAAACAAAATGTAACCGACCTACGACCTACTTTATAATATTTATGTGGTCCTTGGTATATAGAGAGACCAGGGTTCTAGTACCAATCAGGGTATATGAGTATATGATTGTGGCGGTTTTCCAACTTATATTGGCATATTGGCAAAACAGTAACAACTGCACTGCTAAACGTCAAAGTTTACATAACCTAATTTTCTAGCTTATTATGTTGTTGCGCTTTTTCGTCCGAGTAAATCGATTTTTGAAATAGGTTGTAAAAAAATGTTGTGACTATTATTATGTCGAAAACAGTTTATTAATATAAAATACTGGATATTAAATTTCATAATTCATAAAGCATAGATCTATAAATATTTTCATAACATTTTAAATGCTTATTGACAGATAAATGTGCCCAAGTTCATTCAACAGAGTAACCATATTTCACCTTTATACATATATCCGTAGATTACAATTCGTTATTTTTTTAATTGAAAATTTTAAGATATTTATTAAATAAGTGAAGTAAAGTATAAGAAATAGGATATTATACTCGTTTTATGCGACGTATTGTTCCATTCCATTCATGGAACTATATACCATGTTATAAAACTTGTATAGTAATATACTATTGAAATATAGTATAACAATTTTAATTGAAAATACGTTTTGTCCCAGAGTTATTAATTTGAAAACCATTTCTGCCTAAATACCTGCCTGCAGGTATATCTTCTAGAATCAATTAACTTCGTGTATATAGGCAATTTGGAAAATACTCCGCTTTAAATGTAATGAATTTAATTTCTACGCGGCTTATCGTTAACGCGAATCCAGAATAATTACAAACATTTTAATTGTTTCTGTAATTATTTTGTATGTTTCATTAGTCGTCTCTGCTTTAATGAGATGTTTTATTCATTAGACTTTTGAAATTATATCTAATTAACTTGTCTGTGATTGGAAATTCATTCTACCCCAATTGCTATTGTATTCCCAATCACTGTTAGAATAATAATTTTTGAGTGGCAGTCAAATCAGCCGCACTTTATTGAAATAACAATGCTGTACATGAATGTAATAATTATTTGAATCAAATGTGGAATTATTACGTCCTATTAATATTAATATTTATCGCTTGTCAGTTTACAGTAATGATTGACTAGTTTATTTTAACAATTTCCTTCTGAATAAACCTATTGCATTTGATTTATCTCTATGTTTTATGGAATTAATGAAATGATATTCAGATAGCAACGAAATTGTTATACAGCTAAATAATCATTTATAATTGGCAATAATTACACATTTGCATTAAAGTTGTATAAATGTATTTCCAATTTTAAATAATTAAAAATAAATGCACAATAAAAGAAAATGTGAGCGATATATTTTAATAACAATGTTAATTATTTTTCATTGGAAAAATGAATGCATAAAAAGACCGTTTTTTAAAAAAGGTAACAAATAAAAATTATTAACACTTGGATTCCTTAGTAATCCATGTTTCTTCCTCAAAGCATAAAATTAATTTATTTTTCAAGTTACTAACCTGTAAAATTTTTACAAGCTAGCTGTCAGTTTTTTAAGATAATAGTTGAATTGCAAATTAGTATTTTCTTAAATAACAATTGAACTATTGTACAATATGCGTAACGTAACAGTTTTACTTCAGTAAAAAATGTTTTATTTTGCTTTTAATTAAAATTATTACTACATCTATATTTTTCTAAAAATTATTTACAACTTTGTTAATTTAATGATTTTCAAGCTGTTTCATTGTTTTCGATGCGCAAGATATTATAATCATAATGGAAAAAAAAATTTATATATTACAAATTTAAAGTTGAATATAATCATAAATATGACGACTGTTTATGTCACTATACGCTTCAAGCTTTATTCTTTACGCTCGTGTAGCAATGTAGAATTTTGCACCCTTGGTACACACTATGTAGTACATTGTGTATCGAGTGCAGTAGTGGTTACCATAGCAATAACAAAGAGAATGTTAGGAACATCGGCTCATGGCTTGTTGATTGGCTTTAAACAGAATGGAATTAATTTTGTTTAAAAATGATTGATTTGGTCAAGTCGGAAATATTTATTTCCATTGCCTAATTATAAGTCGTGGGCAACAGTAACAGTTTCCTTTGACAAGTGGTGAATTAAATAAAAATGAATAATTTTCTGTAGTGGTCGCCTAAAAATAGCTATTAATGCTAAGAACTATAATATCTAGTGTTTCAAATTTTATCAATCTTGTGTAATACATTCAATTTTCATTTGTTTATGTTTTTCTTTTTAAAACTACGTTTGTAGCAATTTTAAAATGTACTTTATCGCTAATATGCAAAGTTTCCGGTTTGAAACAAAACACTTTCGACTTTCCATAATTCGTAGATTGCGTGTCTCGCGACAAAATTATACTTATATGAAATGTAAGGATATCCAATAGGCAAGTCATTATTAATTCAGACTTATAGCTCACTAGTTTCCTAGATCATTTCGTCCTGATAAATATTTATCGCCTGATAATTAATATATTGCATGTTCTCTATATGAAAATAACTTACTATATATTCTCACATTTAAGAATTTCAGACACCTGAACTAGGTTTATAATCGATATTAGTATAAATTGATTTATTTTAAATGCAGCATAATTAGATTTTTTTTAAAATAATGGCTGAATAATTAATAATTAATAATAATAATTAACTATTATATATTTTTCAAAGTAACTTGTTGGCGTCTCCACTGAAATTATCGAGTTTAGCTACATACTAGATTAAATTTTTCAGAATATATAATCCTAATTAGAAAGAATTATTGTCCCCATATTAAATCCGGTATATAAGGATGCTTGGTGAAATAGAGTCAAATTTCAGTGAGGCTGAGCTTCTGGATATCTTAAAGTACTTAATACGTAATCCAGATCTCTGTTCTGTGATCCTAATCGAATCAATCGTCTTCTCAGGAATGTGCTTTGGTTTCAGTGTGCTAAGGAATTATAGTATTCTAAAGTGTTTACTCCAATTCCTGGTCTACTGAAATTGGACCGTATTTTGAAGTATACAAGATTGTTCCGAATTTGGTCCGATTTTAGTAGACAATGAATAAAAGTATTAAAATAATGGAGTATGTGACCATAATCGAATTTCAGTATATAAGTCATAAAATATAAAAACTAACCATTATAGATTCTCTTTACGATAATAAAAACTAAACATTTGGTAGCAATAAATAAATAGCAATTTAATGTTCCGGCGAAGGGATGTCTACAACGATGACCGTTAAAGTATCCCTTCCCCAAATCTTTAATAATTATTTTCTTGTAAACTATGAATAATGAATCGATTTAAAAAAAATACGGGTATTTAATTTTTTTGTCTAGTATCATATTGGTAAAAATCAAAATTTGGTCACTTACACCGTTGTCCTACTTTAAACTTAGATCTACTGAGTCAGAAGCAGTTTTCAGGATTATGTTAAAGTGTAGTTTTTCAGAGGATTATGAATTAGAGCATTTTTTAATAGTTGCTTCAATTTTTAATGTATGATATGAAAGAACATTCCGGTGTAAATTAGGTTTTTTCAATTTGCACTCAAAATTTTAAGTGTAATTCGAATGTGGTTGGTTCAATTTATTAAAAATACTTTAATTTAATTGAATCACAGAATATGAGTGGAATTGTCAAATTATCTCTTTGGTGGAAATCAAGTTATTGTAAAATCGGATTCTCGATTTTTTAAAACGTCTCAATCCATATTTAACACGAATTATAGATTTCCAATAAAAATATAAGTTATTTTCCTTTTGTGGTGAAAGTATAGATTTGATCTTGTTGTACGATGTTGTTAAAATAAAAAATATGGCACACAGGTAAAGTAAAGACTATGATATACGGCTTTTCAATCAACAAGTTCTATAAAAGATAGATTTGAGCCACTCGAGGTCCGAGTGTAAGTTGTATTGATTTCAATTGCCTTTTTGATTTTAGTGTAAAAGTCATTCAATTTCTCAGCAAATCGTTTCTGGGAAAGTATTTTTGTGTGCACTCACAGTTAGACCATAAATCATTTTCGGCGATATGTCATTATCCATTGTTTCAAGTTAGGTGGAAATCGGGAAAGAACAAGAAAAACTTTTTGGGAATGCGCGGCCGAAGTGCTAGGGTAATGCGATCGCCATTCGCGGGCTATAACTTTTGCACTTAGGCCGCTTGTAACCTTGTTACGGCCTGATCGGAATACAACGCACCACTTCGCCCTCACCGCCCATTCTTCCCTTGTCAATGATTTTATTGGTTTATTTCGCTTTGCACGGCGCTCTATTGTGTTTGAGAATTACGTTTTATTGTGATTTTATTTTAGTAAATTCGTCATGACCGAAGACTAGCTGTATAGATTTTCTACGTTTTTGTTAGCAGCTTTTTCTATGTTGGTTTTCTTCTATTTTGGTTTGAATATTGTATGCGGTTTTTATCTCGATGGGAAGATAAATGACTTCCCAAGCGAAACAAAATATTGTTGTCGTTTATTTTATTTTCAGGCAAGTATTTATAAAACTTTTTCTCTGACGACCATGTGTGTAAATTAATTCTTATGAAACATTTTTTCCTCTACAGCATAAGTCAAATACAAGTGAAATTGTAATTACAAACAAATAAGACAAGGCATTTCAGATTTTTGTAATTGAATCTCAAATTTCATCTCCCATTCAGTTTTAGGTTGAATTACGTCTTAATTATGTTTTGAAAACAAATTTTGTTCTGGGGTTCAAATTCCAGTTTCGCTAATCTTTGCCCTAATTAAAATAACGCTGTGTTCGACTGGTTCGGAACCTACTACAAGGTACAAGATGTGGCTACCTTGCAAAGGTTGTAGACTAGCAACCAACATTCTATTTCCCGCAGTTGATCCCTACGTCATCAATTTGTAACCATGTGATTCAAAATGTATACGAATATAATATTAGATGAAACGTAAGGAAAGAGTTGTGTAGTAATATACCTATAAATATTTATAGGTATATTTGTGTAGTAAACTAACGAAACTACCAATACACAATGAACTATAAATTGTCGACGCTAATATCACCTTAATAAATGACAGGAATGACATTTAATGAGTTTTTGTAACATTTGAAAATATCAGTTACTGCGATTATACTACTATTTCTACTTAATTTTTATCGTTGGTTAGACGCAGATAGTTTATATATACTCCTCTGTAATACATACAATAATGCAAAGATGCAGAATAAAAATTTAATAATTTTTGCTGATAACATGAAGATCAACTGCGGAAAATATATATTTACCTTAAAAGACCTTAAATATCCCTTGACTCCAATCGTACCTATGACTCATTCCGTCTCATCACTATCCCAAATTGCAAACTTTCCATTCCAAAGACCATTAAGCCAAAAAAATCTATCACTCTCCATCTCGCATTCTCATTTTCTCATCGCTGTCAGTGTTTCTAGGTAGGTATTATTATTCTCTCCACCAAAACTTTTACTCTCACTCTGACATCGTATTTCCCAATCCAACCTTCTCTACTTAATAAATAAGATCAAAATAATTCCAATCTTTATTTTTTATAAACCCTTCCAAATTCCTATAAATTGTGAAACAGTGCTAAGCAACAAAGATGTCCAAGAGAAGAACTCAATGAAAGAAAACACAACATCAATACGAGAAAAGCACAAGGAAATTTGTAAAGATTGGAAATATACGAGTACATTAGAAGAGTTTGACAAAGTCCATTTCCTGCATGAGGAGAATGATCCGCAGACAGGGGCGCCGGCGTCTGCGACGTCGACCGGAGATCAGAACATCCCGCGACGGATTCGGCGACGTAGAACACAGTGAAATCGTTCCGGCAATTGACTGAACGTAATTCCCGAACATGTTCCGACAGAGCGTTTTTCTCCAGACTCCAGCTTCTCATTGGAGACTCGCCGGCTCGGCTGTTTTAAAGCAATTTACACATTCAAACGAACGTAGGCTGAGTTTATGGAACCCATTGTGGAAATGCTCGAATATTTACACTTTGTAAAGTAAATACAACACGTATTTTTAGATGTTTACATTGCATTTGCGCTTCGATGCTTGTTTCTTTCGGTGTTTTTCTGAGCGTGAATATCGGATTTTTAATAAAGGAAAACAAAACGAGAATTTTGTACGCCGGTGGAAAGCGAAATGTAAATTTTATGGACAAAATAAAAAATATAAGCAAAATTTTAGGATTACATAATTTAATATACATTTAATTAAAATGCTGGCTGAACCGGATTAGCTTTTAACTTATCACAAAAATAAATAATTAATAATCAATAACAAAATTAAAACCCATTGCACATTTTATTATAAAAAAATTAATTTCGCAAAAAAAATACGTAATACAGAAAACTTTACACCCTATTACAATTAAGAAAAATATTTAAATTATGTACAATAATCGTTCCAATTATGTACTCGTCGATTAGTTGTGTATTCAATGTAGTATACCGAACATAGTTTAATACAAGGATCAATTTAATGTAAGATTCAGTGCAATAAATCAAATACTACACTATATGATATATCTTATGATCATCATCAGGTGACTGAAGTTAATGAGTTATGGAGTGACTTATATGTTGATGATGATGATCGCAAGATCGAAATGTGTAGTGACCACATAGGTCAAGTCTTGTGTATCATGTAACGTCGAATTTGTACATTAAATTGATCTTTATATTCAACCATATACTATATACTATGTATATTGAATACATTAGTCATTGACGAATTCATAACTGGAACGATTATTGAATCTAATTTAATTGTGGCGATGAACTTCGAAAATTCAGATATTTTAAATTTGAAGCAAAAATATGTTAATTAAAAATAAAAAATTAAAAAAAACGCATGTCGTAGGAAAAAAAATCGAATAAGATTAGTAAATAAGATACGTAAAATTATAGATAATTTAGGAATAAGTATATTTTATTAAACAGATGTATTGTTAAAAGAGATCGATATTCGGACAGGGTAATAAGACTATTATCATTATTATTATATAAAACCAAAAGTTAATCAACTCGACCCATTGTTTTCAAAACCTTAAATATGAAATTTCATTTAATTCAGTTCAACCGACATTGGTCTATGTAAATATGTACATGTCCAAAAGTATCGAACTGTGAAAATCAGTATGATTTCATTTGGTAAAAAAACATTTTAAAATATTATGTGAAATTAAATCGTAACATGATACCCATAATCATCAAAAATTAATCGATTACAAGATTGCTATAAACAAAGAAGTTTTTACACTTTGAAGAACTTAATGTTAATTTCGTATTACGTAGTTTCCCGGTTACTTCCTTTCGAAGTGATATTTCCAAGAATGTATGCAAATGCAATAAAGCTGAATAAAACTTGTACAAATCAAGCTCAATTATATTTACATGCTTGAAGTTTATTATTCATTTGGTAGAAATTCCATTCGTTCTGCGTCTGTCTCATCAACAACAACTTGAAAATTATACGTAGAACAGTAACAAAGAACGTAATCAAATCTATTTTCTACTCGTTTGAAAGTTTGTGAGAGCTGCGGAACACGTCTACAACAATTACAACATCGAGAAGGCGGAACGGCGTCGGAATTAGGTTCTCGCGAGGCGGGAACTTCTCGACGAGACGAGACGAGAGTGCGTTCAAAGGAACATGCACCTAACTAAATCTTACGCTGAGTGCTGCGAATGCTCTTGGCTTCGGATCGCTCCCAGCCGCACTGGAAACTTTCAGTGCAAATGTCTCTAATGTTACCGCATCAGCCTTTCACACTATTTCCCTCTGATCACTAATGCTGGAATTTCCTTTTTCTTCCTAGAAAGGATTTCCAACTTACCTTCTAACAATAATCTTTCACATTATCCATAAATCCATACACACATCTTTGCGCTTTGTTTTTGAAATACATAATCCACCCTGAAACCTTCTGGAACTCAGTAATTGTGTCAGATGAATCAATTATTGTTAATGAAAAGAAAAAATGTATGCCCAACAGTGTAATATGGAACAGGTTCTATGTTTGCATGGGGCTGTATGATTGCAGAAGGGATGGGAAACAAATTTTTATGCGAATGCTTTTGGCTTTGGATCACTCCAAGCCGCACTGGAAACTTTCAGTGCAAATGTCTCTAATGTTACCGCATCAGCCTTTCACACTATTTCCCTCTGATCACTAATGCTGGAATTTCCTTTTTGTTTCAAGCCAGAAAGGATTTCCAACTTACCTTCTAACAATAATCTTTCTCATTATGCATAAATCCATACACACATCTTTGCGCTTTGTTTTTGAAATACATAAACCACCCTGAAACCTTCTGGAACTCAGTAATTGTTTCAGATGAACCAAAATAAAACTTTTTGAATCAGATGTACGAACTATTGTTAATGAAAACAAAAATTGTATGTCTAACAGCGAAATATGGAAAAGGTTCTATGCTTGTATGGGGCTGTATGAGTGCAGAAGGGTTGGGAAACCAATTTTTATTGATGGGAAAGTGGGTTATTTACGTATACAGGGCCGAAAGAGAAGGTATAGGCCTGCGGTTGAAACTCGAAGCCCGGGGCGTAGCAGAGAATTTTTATTTGTCTATACGCGTAAATCTCTTTCAGTCCAAAGTACGTACAACGTTTTACGCACTACTACTATCAATTATAAGAAGATATGCTAAAAAAATTAAGGAAATGCGTTGTAGGTGTTTTTGTGTAAATAACGTAAACAAGTTGCAAATAAATAAAAATGTCAAATGTCAAGCAAAGAGCTTCAGTAATAAAATTCTTTACTAAATTTTGCCAGAAGCTAATAAAACTTTAGAAGATTAATGTCTTGGTAAATCGAAGGATAAGTAAAAAGACGAACATAAGGTATTACAAATTTGGATGTTTTTGATATTTTCTTTACCTGCGAGCGTTGATAAACTATTTCGATACAGTTGTGCGTAAAATGATTTTAGTCCTTGATGGAACAAGTCATCAATACCGGAGGGACTTGTTTTGTTACAAGTTTGACTTGCATTTTAGTGGTATAGATAGCCAGCATATAGCTTTTGCAAAAGATATACAGCTTATTGTTAGTTATAGGTTACGAACAACTAGTATCAGAGGTATGTTTATTTGGATAAAGATCGACAAAGCTAAGTTTTGTTATCCTGATCTCACACTCCGGTTAATACCAGTCGGAACGCGTTATCCTAATGAGCCACTGTTGCCGATAATAATTTAAATTGTAACATGATAGTCTTATTTCTACAGTGTTTTACTTATGTACGCATTACACATTAATTAAACTAAATTACTACTCTGAAAAGTATTATAAATCTTATAGAATATTTAACTTTCAATTCCATAGATTTTTACTAAAAGTTGATCATAGCGCGCCACTAATTTGAGAACATTAAATATTAAATTTTGATTATAATCCATAGAGAAAAATTTGCTTCACAAATACCCAGATACATCACGAATGAACAGACTGACAGACACTATTTAGAAATATAAATTTGTTACATCCATTAAATTCACAAAATGTTAAAATCGGTAGGTATATATATTACAATATGGTTTGCTTTCATCAAATAAATTTTCCGAATACATTAGCTTCAAAGAATAAATGATTTCTAGTTTAAAGTGTCCATTATGTACAAAAATTAATCCTCAATGATTTTAAAACGCATTTTAAACTTGATATATAGTATAATAAAAAAAAAGTTATAAAATTTATAAAATAATCAGAACAAAATACATTATTTTCGGAAGACGATAATCATGAACATGAAGCAATTTTTCAAGGAATTTCATTTCATTAAGTTGATATTTACATTGAAATTGCTAGTATACATAATTAAAAGTCAAGTCGTTCTCATTGAGTGAAGTATCATCTGCCAACAATCTTGCATTACAATTTAATAAATATCCAGAAGAGTCTTTGTACACAAACCTGACTTGTCTGCCTTCTAAGCATTGCTTGTTGCTTTTGTGAATCTGCGGTGGAATAGCAACACAGCTCCTGCTCCCACTTGCAAGCGAATGCTCGTTTGACAAGCCACGCTTAAAATGGAAACCCGCGATGTGAGCTAAGCTAAGGATATTTGTGACATCCGATACAACAGTCGTATCTTTGTAGCTCTTCTCTTTACATCCAACGTTGTGTACTATCCCAGGATTCTTTGAATACTTGATCATTTGTTTTGTTAACTATTGCAGGGAAGCTCACCCTTAGCATCCAGGGTTTTTAAGTTGCAGAAATCGGCAATCAGAAGATTCATGTAAAGAAATATTTAAAAGGGAGAAAATGTTAAATCTTCCCTGTATTTATATCTACAGTCTTTTAATATACATTAAAACAAACGAAAGTAAATTTCTATTACAAAGCGATACTCATAATCATGATACTCGTACAAAATTGAATTTTAATTTACCATGTTTACGACTTAATAAAAGCAAAAATAATCCACATTACATGGGTTTAAAATTTTATAATAAATTACCTAGTCATATTAGAACTATTGATTCTATTACTACATTTAAAGCTAAATTAAAAATATATCTTTTACAGAAAAATTATTATCACCATAACGATTTCCTTAGTGATAAGTCCTAAATTATATCACTTTTCATTTTAATTTTATTATCTATTGATTGTTTTATAATTTTATAGTGTACCTATGTTTGACGCATCTTATTTCAATGTATTTGATCAAGAATTATTATTATTATTTCAGTTTCGTTCCGACCTGATTTCTCAGGGGTAATTTTCTGGAATATTTCGCACAAAAGATCGAATAATAAATATGAGAAATCCAATTAAAATGGGACTCATTTGTATAACTCTGATTTACCGAGAGCAGACCGCGTTAAAATACACTGTTGCATGCTAGGATTACGCTTGAATAAGGTTGTTCGGTTTGAATCTAGTTAAAATGCTAATAATAGTGAGTCCCTCTAACATTTCCACTTACTTTGGTAACAATAGTAATGGAACCTGATTTGCTTCTATTAGAATCCACAAGCCACACTATAGAATAGGATTGCGCCACGAATTGAACAACTTTGTATATAATTAGTTTACCTACAATCGATGGTTACAATAAATATGTTTGTATCACTTGTTTACATTTTCAATTAACTGTTTTATTGCACGAATTTTAATTTTTAGTTGAAATTATTTAAAAAATCTGACTTCTTTGTACGCAAAATTGTACTTATTTTTTGCTGCACTTGATTTAAACTTATTTTACTTGAAAGTGAGATCATTCTACGTCTAATCATTTTTCTGCTTTCATTCGTTTCTTATCTTCGAACTTCCCTTCGAAATAGATCATCAATTAAAATGTTAATCACTATACATATATCCGTAGCAATAACAAACACACAACAAGCAAAAATTTAATGGTCGCAGAAAAATAAAAAAACACGGGCAAAGTGCCCTTTTCGCACTGCCTAATACAATGAATAAGGAAGACGTACAACTTGATGTTACATCAGTACCATACATAAAGTTTCAAAACTTTACGGGTAATCGTTTTTTAGTTATGCGAGATACGTACGTCACGCCGAAACTAGTCAAAATGTATTCAGAGATAATTAAAATAGATACTTTCGTTGAAACCTGGAAACCGAAATTTTTCGCGATTACAATACTTCATTTACTTTGTATAAGAAAATAGAAAATAAAATGGGAACGTGCACACTATGCGTAAAGAATTAAGATGGTTTTGGCTTCACCTTTGGTTGCTACAAAAAGAAAATTTCGGTAATAGATTTCGTTTCTTAAGTGCACAAAAGTTCATGATCTGTCAGTTACGAGTATAATAAATCTACTCAACACTACTTTACCTTATTGTACTAATCCAAGAATAAACTAATTATATAATAATTAACCGAATGCACAATTCACAATGGAAAGCTTCAATTCCAAACTTTATAAACACAACAGGTAAACAAAACACGGTAGAAACTAACAAAATAAAACAATCGACGAATGAGCTAAAGTGATCCAGTTAGAAGGAATTTACACGATAATAGCAATAAATGCCGAAACAAAATAAACTTCCAGCCAGGATAATAGGGAAACATAGCTTTTCATCTCAAGGGATCCATCTTTAACACTTACTATACGGAAGTTTGTAAACTATCATGAAACTAACTTCACAAATGTTTTTTGTTTGTATTGCGGAACGCGCAAACATTGAAATATGCATTAGAAAATATACTGCAGCAGAATGTTGCAGAAATAAATAAAACGGAAGAAATTCAATAAAATAAATGTGCCTGCATTTTCAGAATATTATTCATTTTTACATAAAGAATGTTTGCAATATTTTACATATTGCAACACATGTGACAAATGCAGCTATTTCCGAAAGAAATTTGTTTCTGATACAAATGGAAATTACTCTTTGTAAATTAATAGGTTCCTTTTTTCTAAAACAAAATTATCAATGGTAATATCACAAGTGGTGAATTTATTGTCGATAATATTTTGAAAATGTTAATCCCAACGACGAAAATTACATTTTCCAAACATTGGAATTAACATGAGTAACATTTTTTAAATATTATCGATTATTAAGCGAATCACGAGTTATATTTAGTATTTATTGCTTTGATAATAAGTTCTGAGCAATTTCCCCAGCGTTTAGAAGACACTTTTCTCTACTCGGTGACCGTTTTTTAACTACAAAATAATTTATGTCATATTTACATTATTGCTATTGGAAATAACAAATTATTATAGTGACAATAAATTATTTCCACTTATTTGTACACCATTTTCAAGCGTTTTGATTGGCTCATTTTCATAAGAATTGTATTCTCAAAGAAAGTAAACGATCGTTATTGTATTTTAATATTTTAATTTTTTTTTTTTTTTTGGTGTTGCAAATATAATTTTATTTTCTACAACAAATTCATTTTTTTAATTATCCAGTTTAGTTGTCACCTATTTGTCAATACAATTTGATAAGCTTGAAGAGGAGTATAAACTTTTGTATCTGATTCCAGAATTAAAATCACTGAATTGCAAAAAAGAATAAAATTTAATCTTAACTTCAAACGTAGCATTCAATTTGAAGAAAAAGTTTCAAACAACATCTGTCTGTTGAAAAAGATTTCTCACCATTCCAACGTGTAATGGAAAAATAAAGTTTAAAAACTGCACTAATTTGATTACCAGATTCGCTTTGCAGATACTTACATTCCAGTCACAAACGCTGGTTTTCATTTAAATTTTAAAATTGGGATGAGAACGGTGAAATTACTTGTTTGCTAAGTTTCGAGTGTCATGTCGGCGGGCGCTCACCTGAGCCTGCGAGGATCTCGTTAACTTTCATAAGTTTTCGGTAACCGATTCATTTCATTGTTACAATGAAAATTCCATGTGCTATTTTCTTCCGTAAAATTTTATCCTACTATCACAGGACTAATAACTTCAACGAAAGAGAAATAATAAATTACAAATCACGTTTATTTTACTTTTTCAATTATCTTTTTGCTGATAACCATCAAGGTTTGGATTTTCTTGTGTATTTTGACTTGTATTTTATTAAATTTTGTACCAGATAAGTAGGTAGTTAAAATCTTAAGACCTTCATTACAAAATCTTAGGTTACAATAATAGTAAATTGTGTTACTAGTATTAACAGTTCTAATTTAACGAACAATTGTATTGTATTTGCGAACTGACCAACACTGACTTCCATCAGTCACTCTCTGCATACTCTGACCTATACTGATTTCCTCGACCCGCCAGCCCTGACTGTTTTATACCTGCGGGTAGCTAATTTCGAATATTCCAGAGCCTTTCTGACTCTATAAAATTCCCGAACAATAGCGGCGATACTCCTATCCCACGTGATCTTTAGTGAGATATCCACACCAGACAGGTCAGCTGTGATGTCTCATCTGCAGTGAGTCACGTTCGTTACAATATCTATACAAGCCTTTTTAATCTAGACTTAGACTTAGTCAAATCTTGTCTTGAAATTTTTGCAAAGTCTTACTTTGTCTTGTCTAGACTGTAACACTACACATATTGTTGTTTCGTAAAATAAAATATTTCATATCTGTTGCTGTCTTACAAATAATGTCTGAATTTAAAGAAAGAAATGTTGTAGAAACTGACGGAGAAATTGTATTCAATCAGTAAATTTTTTTAATAGTACTAATAACTTCAACGAAAGAGAAATAATAAATTACGAATGACGTTTATTTTACTTTTTCAGTTATCGCTTTAATGACAACCTTCAAGGTTTGGATTTTCTTGTGTATTTTGACTTGTATTTTATTAAATTTTATACCTGAAGCAGGTAGTTAAAGACTTTAAAATCTTAGACAAAAATAATATTAAATTGTGATACTAGTATTAAAAGTTGAAATGTAATAAACAATCATATTGTATTTGCGAACTGACCGATATTGACTTCCTCGAGACTCCAGTGACCTTTTTATACCTGCGGGGAGCTAATCTGGAACATTCCAGAGCCCTCCGGATCTATAAAATTCCCGAACAATAACCTTTAGAGAGACTACCTGGGGTAAGTCACTTTTATTTAATGATTAAATGTTGTTGAAACTGACGAAGAAATCAGTTACATTTTTATACAAGTAACAAAATCTTTAAAAAATATATTATTAACAGTAATGCCTTTTAAGAACGTTGAAAAAAATTGGGTTTTAAAAAAATTGTAATTCGACAACTGTACCATGAGAAGCATAAATAAAATGTCATATATGTATTCATTTGTGTTATTAAATTGGGAGGGAATTTTAATACGCTCGGCAGGTACTAAACAGAGAATCGCGCAATTATTTATGCAAACCAATAGAGAAACAGTATTTAGCACCTGTTTACATCCCCTACACAGTACAATGTGTGTTGGCCTAATATATAAATGCTCTCACGCGCTATGGCAAAATCCGTGAAACCTGCCACAGCGCAACCCCACGTGTAGTAAATTTGATATTCCACTCCACCTTCGGCTGCATGTTCGTATTATAAATTTAATTTGAGCACATCTTACATGATACAGCACTAGCATATAAACAGCAGAGACACGCGCACGCAATGGAAATGTTGTGTTCCCGCTTCGACAATCAGCGCGGTATTGAAACGCTAGGCCCAGCAGCCGTTGCATCGCTGTTCGGCCTGTTCGAACGTGATTGTCGTGAGGATTAACACGTTGTCTCGCGAGGGCGGCGGGGGCGGACTAATTAACGCACCCTCCACAGCTCCCACTTCATGTCGAGATACGCTATCGGGACATACCAGATGACGTATGCTCCAGGCCAATCATTATGCCAAGCCAACGGATTGCAAGTTAATTAAAACAAACAACAATATTCACCAAATTGGATCTTCTCGAAAACCAATCCTCATTTCGTTTAGTAGATCAACATTAGAATTCTAATTGCATACGTAGATGGCACTGATTTCTCTATCTCTCCCACTTCATGTCGAGATACGCTATCGGCACAGAATAGGTTTATACAGAAGCGACAGTAAGACAGAGAAACGAAAATTAGAGAGAGATGGGGAAAGGCAACAAATTTAAAGGGCTCATTGATTAAAATCGGAAAGTTTCCTCACTTCTTAGTGAGAGATAGGGGAAGGGAACAAATTTAAAGGTCTACACAATGCTTCAAAGTCATAGATCTGAATAGGGGAACATGAAAGGTACCGACACGGAGTGTCTCTTCTGTATGTAACTATGCTGTGCAAATGACGTATGCTTCAGGCCAATCATTATGACAACCCAACGGATTGCAAGTTAATTAAAACAAACAGCAATATTCACCAAATTGGATCTTCTCGAAAACCAATCCTCATTTCGTTTAGTAGATCAACATTACTATTCTAATTGCATACTGATTTCTCTAGCTCTCTCACTTCATGTCGAGAGACGCTATCGGGATATACCAGATTAGAGATGGGTAGTACTCGTATGATTCGTATAAACTGAACGAATCTTTTAAGATTTAAGGCTTACAGCAATGCAATTCATGTACGGTGCCTGAGTCACGGTGGTGGACTGGTACATGCTTGACCTGTGGTACATGTACTGACTCAAAAAGTAAAGCATTAATTATTAAAGACAGATGTCTTACCGGGGTACAAGTACAAGAGATTAAAATATAAAGAAAGCAAGATGCAAGACCGAACAAGGGAAGGGAAGTCTGAAGCAAAACATAGTCGTATATACTACGCACACCCCACCTAATGTGTAGGGTACGAAATGTACGAATCTTCTGATAAGAAACTTTTTGGTACGGAGTCGAATAAATACGAATCATCAAAAATATTCGAATATCCCATCTCTATACCAGATGACGTATGCTTCAGACCAATCATTATGCCAAGCCAACGGATTGCAAGTTAATTAAAACAAACAACAATATTCACCAAATTGGATCTTCTCGAAAAGCAATTCTCATTTCGTGTAGTAGATCAACATTACTATTCTAATTGCATACGTAGATGGCAGTGATTTCTCTAGCTCTTCCACTTTATGTCGAGATACGCTATCGGCACAGAATAGGTTTATACAGTAGCGACAGTAAGACAGAGAAACGAAAATTAGAGAGAGATGGGGAAAGGCAACAAATTTAAAGGGCTCATTGTTTCAAATCGGTAAGTTTCCTCTCATATTAGTAAGAGATAGGGGAAGGGAACAAATTTAAAGGTCTACACAATGCTTCAAGGTCATAGAACTGAATAGGGGAATATGAAAGGTACCGACACGGAGTGTCGCTTCTGTATGTAACTATTCTGTGCTATCGGGACATACCAAATGAAATATGCTTTAGGCCAATCATTATGCCAAGCCAATGGATTGCAAGTTAATTAAAAAGATTGTTGTTATGTAGTAATTGGAATTTTAATAGTAAAAGAAAAAACATTTAGCAAAAATAATTACATTTACAAACTGTCTGTCCAAATTAAGAGTTAATAAAGCTACAAAAAGTAATGCCAAAATGACTCTTTGAATATCAGTTTAAAACGTATTCCGCATGACATGTCAAAGGTAACTTGGTTAACTGAATTGGCTGCTGCTCAATGGTTCAAATCCATTTTGTCTGCTTTGGCTCTGTTCTTATTACATGAAAACTGTTTCAACATATTAATTACATAAAGCATTTGGAACAGAGGCACATGAACAAAAATTATATTGCATTTATAAAGTTGTTATTTTCATTTTATACAACTTATTTAAATCTATAGTCATACATTATAAACAAATAATACAACAACAAAATACTTTAGTAGTTATTAAATAAAATGAAATTTGTAAAATATATTGAAGAAATATGAAAAGAAAACAAAATAAATTACTTTTATTAAATGCATTCAAATTATCAAACGATAAAGACATAAAATTTAAAAAGACCTCTTGATAGCTTTATTTAAAATGTTATTTACAAATAAACACGTATCGAAGTACTAGTTCACTGTCGTCATTATTAAATTTCTTCGAAATATGTAACTACCAAAAAAATTAGATAAAAATGAGAAGGAAGTAATAATATCTTTCCCGTGTACTGTGTCGCAATTCCATTTTTTATAATTTCAGATTTATTATTCCTTACGGTTCTCTCTTATATAAGTTTCATAAATTTTTATTTACACGTTCTCAAAAATTTTAAAATATATGTACATCCTTATATTTTGTAGTACTAAATTAACTTCTTTAAATCTGATCTAATTTTATAATAATTCTATTGAAACTTTGTGATTAACATTCTTAAATTTTGCAATGACAACTACGATTTTTATATAATAATACGTTTTATGTCATTCGTCCGTTAATTATTTTCACGGTACTCATTTCGAAATTCCCGAATCGGCTTCTTCGTTGCCTCGCCCCATAACACCTTATTCATACCGTAAAATCTCATTTACTGGACTTACTATTATTGTATTCTTATTTCGAAATAATGGTAGCCACAGCTAATTTTCTATCTAAAGCTCCATGTACGAAAAACATTCACATTCAGAAGATTTCGTAAAAATAGCAGAAATGTATAAAGAAGACACTTATCAAAAACTGAACTTTGTCCAAGTCATCCATTCTCAGTCTGGTGGTAAAAGCATGAAAAAGTATTTTTTGAGAATATAGCTTATATCGCATGTTGGTAAGACAAACATTGTTAATGAGACTACTACAGATCGAATGTAGGTAATCCAGCGTCGCATTCAGAACATGTGTTTCCTATATAATCGTCTTGGGCATAATACCCGCATTAGAAGCAAACTAATTCAAAACGTGATTATCCCGTAACGAATCTGGTTGAGCCTGTGAAGTGTGGGGCGAGGATTGCTGGTCTATAGCGTCAATTAGTTAGCAAACCGGCACTCGCTACTCGCTACATCGTCCTGCAGCGGAGTTCGCTTCGCAATCAGCCCGCACAATAAATCGCTAATGAACGCAAACACGCATTGGGATGGCCGAGCAACCGCATCCAGAGCTTGACAGCTTGAGTGTGCTGCACTGCCTCATTGTTTTATTTACATCACCCAATGAGCCGCTGACCCTTCGTGGGTTCCCTCATCCGATACCAAATTACTTTACCTTCTAATCTATACATTAGCTCTCTTAACTTTCAGTGTTCATTCATTGTTTCAATTCTTCACATAATCTTTAACACGTTAACTGCCACCATTAAAAAAAAAGTTGGGTCCCTGGGGCCATTTTTTCTTTTTTTACAGATTTAGGGTGTTTTCTAATATGAAAATACAAGTATGATAACAGAATTCATTTTTTTTAATGTTGCTCTAAAATTTGAAAATTTTTATTGAGGCACAAAATTTGCAGTATTTTATCATTTCAGAGACTAAAAAACAAAAAAATCATGCGCTAAGAATAGGTTTTGGTCTGCCAGGCCATCGAGAATTAAACTACGTTCACAGATATGGATTGCGAGGTACAAACGTTAGACCACGGAGCATAATGTGTATTCAAACACTGAGGCACAAACGATGTATCTCAGAGCATACGAGGATATTTTAGTGAGACACATAAGATGTACCTCATGGCAGTTAACGTGTTAACTGGAACACCTGGCACCTTGGAAATTGGAAATTTGTCTGATATCAGATTTTTCCACCAAACTCGAAAAAATTAATGTTTCTAGATGAAAACAGTATTTTTTGGAAGGTTATTACTTTACGCTACCAACAAAGAATTAAAATGTAACCTCATTTACAAAATATCCTGTAAAAATTGCAACAAATCTTACACAGGTCAGACCAAACGATACTTTTAGCGAGTTCGATCTAATATCATTATTAATTTTCGTCCACAAAACCACTTGGCAATTTATTATAACACGAGCGGTGATGGCTCACTTGGTTAGAACGTTTCGACTCGCTGAACGGAGTGTGAGATCTGGTTTTCAAATCTAGTTGACTACAAATCTATAACCAAAAATAAAATTCCGTTGTGTCCAAATGGTTCTGAACCCACTATAAGCTGTAGATACCCTGTACCCTATTAGTAGACTTTGGTCTGTTGAACAGTGTAAATTAAATAATTAAATTTATGACAATAACAAATAATCTTTATTTTTTAAAGTTAGATTTAATTAGCTGTAAATATTTATACTAAATTAACTGCTGTAAAAATGATGAATATCAAAGTGAGAGAATCACTGAATCAGCAGATACTATATTTATGGAATCGTTTTATTTCATGTCTACTGCAAATTGCGAATTAAGTATTTATTTTTAAATCTGTGAAACTGTCGACAGAAATATTAAATATGCATCTTGAGAAATAGGCATTTTTGTATTAAGTCCGTAAGTAATATTTGTAGTGCGTGACATGTTACCTTTTTGAAGAGGTTTACCAAATCAAAAAATTCAAACGAACACACTGAAAATATTTCGCCCACAAAATAAAAACAATATTTTTTCTACAACTAACTTGCATTATTAATTAAAATATTTTTATTTGTCTATATAAATTAAAGGAAGAAAAGTTTTTTATCAACGTGAAAAAATGTTTTCCCAAAAGAGTGAAAAAACGTTTTCTTACGTTCTTCGCGCACTGTCTCAAGGCAAAATAACAACTGGGAAAAAATTGCCTATTTTGTGTATTGTTAGAATAAAAATGTTAACATTTTTTGAAAGTTGTAGAAGAAAGTGATTTTATTTATTTGCCTCGAGTAACAGACAGGTTCATTTAAATCTTAAAAAATTCTTTGACAATTTAAATTAGTAAAAGTATTAGGGAAAGAAATTTCTTATTTTTAATATTAAAACTATCTATAACTAGTACAATTATGGAGATTTAAAATTATAAACAAAACACGTTTTCGGTATTTCACTTTCAAAAAATTTCGTACATCTAAATATAATTTATATATGTAAATGGACTGAACATAAAAATACTTATTTTTGATTACAAGTTGACTAAAAAAATAATATTCGTAATATTTGTTTTTGTACTTTTACGTAAAATTAGAACTTGTCGTTGTCATTATTTTGAGCTGATGAAATATTAATTGCACGAGAAATAATGCAGTAGTCATGTACACGTTCGTAGTATGCAGGGATGATAAACGATACGACTGATAAAACACGTAACATTTAAATATCCCGCGAACAGGCAAGCAGCGGCAGCTAAACTTTTCATTTCGCGTGGATTTCACCGATTGGAAACGTCACCGCAATGAATCGTGATCCCGACGTCGACATTTCGCACGCAACCGACTGACGGCCCTATAAACTGCTCTTGACAGTTCGTTCAGAATATCGATCCTGCAAAACTATTCCAATTTGCCTGTGGATTCAACTGTAAAAACAAAGCTTTGCGGATTTTGCCGAACTTGTGATTTATGTACGAGATACTTCGATGGACAGACTGCTGGATATATCCACTGTGATATTTCCTCTGTTTGTAAACTTTTCAGCACATAATTCATACTTATTTCTGCGCAAACAAGATATATAAAACATCTTACATAAAGTTCAACCATATCAGTGAAATCTATAACTTGTTAGTAAGAGATACCAAATTTATTATGTAGGTTTGTTCCAACTTGATATTCCCGACAATTTGTGATTAGTTCATGTATTAGTTCAAGGACCGAACCATCAAGGTTCCGGACCATGTTTTTTTGGAACGAATTGAGAACTGATTCTGCACTGTCAATGTCATTACTATTAATTGTGTTTGATTTTACTTTTCTCTGAAAATAAATCTAAAAATACGGAAGATAAAAAAACTCACTGACTCCTGTACAAGCACCTAATTCTTAAACTTAAAAACAATTTTGAGGTTAGTCAAATTAAATCAGAAATTCTTACATTATATGCTCCGATCCTCTGACTATTTTGACTGTTAGAGAACTTGTTCGGGATCGGTCAGTTTAAGTTAGTTGGAACCCTTTTTTCAAACTACGCATGCGTCATACAGTTCCAAATTGGTTTGGAGGTTAGTTGGAACAAACCTTACGTATTCGAAAATTCAACTAAAACTATGAAAATTTTACCTTATAAAAATTCATTACCTACTTTTAGTAAAATTATTCGTTCGTTGTTAAACTATTAGTATTAAATATGTTCATGTTGAAGTTATTGTCACAGACGTAAATGACAATGCCCCTGTTTTAAAAGACTTTCAGGTAAGAATTTGAATCCGTGTGGCAGTCGTAAAATAAAAAAATGTTCCTGGCTATTTTTATTTACTTTTTATATATTTATATCACTTTTTGAATATCTATAATAGATCTGAATCCTTGTGGCGGTCAAAACATTTTTTGGAAATGAGTTTTGTCTTTACAGGCTTGTCACTCGTAAATTAGTTGAGATACAATACACCAGTCGATTCCTTGGGATTTTTTCTATAAGATACACATTTTTTATATTTTTTTCTTGCATTTTTATGCCATAGCCGATGAAATATATAAAAAATTGTACAATTTGGCACTTACAATTTTCAAATTTATGTTTATGCCGCGTATCTCAAAAACAAGTTAAAGTATAACAAAAATTCTTGCACCAATCGATTCCTTGGAGATTTCTCTATAATATTCATGTTACTTTATATTTTTTCTTGCATTTTTATGGCTCAGCTAACGCAATATATAAAGAATGGTATAAAGTGACACATAAAAATCTAATTCATTTGGAATAGGGGACGACATAAGAGCTTTACTGTCGATATTAAGGAATGTTCTGTCATAATATTCATTTTCTTGACATAAAGCAGTCAACAAATATTCTTTAGAGATAAAATCACCTTCTAAATTTTGTTTCTGAAATATTTTAACACTTAAAATATTTTTTTTGTAAATTGTCAACTATTTGAGTCGGTCTGTAAGTCTGTGATTAAAAGATTTAAATCTGATAAGATAATTTTTCAATTAGTTTGACAAATTATGAATTATAAACCTACTAAAAAAATACAGAAGATCTAGTACACTGTTAAATTACCTCAATTTGAGTCAAAAATTTTGATTTTTTAAAAGTCTATATTGATATTCCACAATGTTAAACCCAATGAAACTTATTTAATTTATTCCAAAACAATTTGGGACAATGTGAAACCTTACACAACTGTCTGATATTTATCCCAATTGACTTAGAACAGTGTTGACCCTTATATAATGATGTTAAACCCTAAATAATTATATTAACTTTGTCCCAAACAGTTTGAAACAATGTTAAACCTTCCATAACATTCTGAAATTAATCCCAAACAATGTGGAACAGTGTTAAACCTTATAGAACTATGTAGAACATTGTTAAATTAGTATAACTTTCTTAACTTAATCCCAATTAACTTGGAACAGTGTTGAACTTTATATAACAATGTTAAACCCTAAATAATTATATTAACTTTGTCCCAAACAATTTGGAATTCTGAAATTAATCTCAAACAAATTGGAACAGTGTTGACCCTTATATAACAATGTTAAACCGTAAACAATTGTCGTAACTTTGTCCCAAACAATTTGGAACAATGTTAAACCTTCCAAAACTGCCTGAAATTAATCTCATACAATTTGGGATAATGTGTAACCTTGTAGAACTACCTAGAACATTGTTAAACCCTGTACAACTGTCTCATCTGAATCCCAATTATCTTGGAACAGTGTTGAACCTGATACATCTATGTTACACCCTAAACAAGTTTCTAACTTTGTCCCAAACAATTTGGAACAGAGTGAAACATAGTGCAACTGTTTCTACTTACTCTAGAACACTTGGAACATCTTTCTGCCTTCTACAACTGTCTTTTTAAGTCTTCCTAGTAATTTGCAATAATAGATATACATTAAAACTTACAATTTATAGTTTTTCACTCTAAAATTTTTCATATACAGCCAAAAAAATCCAAAAAGACCCATTTTTAGGTCCAAAATTTTTATTTTTGAAATAATTCCAAATTGATAGTCGCCGATGCGATTTCAAATTTTCAAACCGAATTCAATTATCTCTTTCCGTTCCTGAGATATTTGACCTCAAAGTTGCACCTCAAAAAAGTGGGTTTTTTTGATATAACTCTAAAACGGGTAGGGACACAATCTCAACGACTATACCAGTGGATTCTACAGGCAAAGTTACATAAAGAAATGTTTTCTCCGCATATATGTTCTTTGGAACGATTTTGTGAAAAATGAGAAAAACGAAAAAAACCGGAATTTCAGTTTTTCGCTTGGGAACTTTTTGTCACCAAATCTTTTCATTTTTTAGACTTAAGTAAATACAGATGCGCTGATTCCAAATTTTTAAACCGATTTCAATTATCTCTTACCGTTCTGGAGATATTTGCGTTCAAAGTCAGACCTGAAAAAAATTGTTTTTCAGGAATAGTCCTGAAATGGGTCAAGATACGACCTCGGCGACCTCACCAATCGATTCTGCGGGCAAAATTACATAAGTATACCAATTTTCAGATATTTATTCAGGCGGATACAATTTTTAGAGCGAAAAAACGAAAATCGCTAAAATTGAAAAATCGCCTGATGAACCCCTTACGATTTTTTCCGATTTTTGGCCATTTTCGTTTTTTTGCTGTAAAAATTGTATCCATTAGAATATAAATCTGAAAATTGGTACAAAAATGTAATTTTGTCCGTAGAATCGATTGGTGAGGTCGCCGAGGTCGTATCTCAACCCATTTCAGGACTATTTCTGAAAAACTGAATTTTTCAGGTCCAACTTTGAACTCAAATATCTCGAGAACGGTAGGAGATAATTGAAATCGGTTTGAAAATTTTGAATCAGCACATTCTTCTTTACTTAAGTCCAGAATATAAAAAAATTTGGAGACAAAAAGTTTCCGAGCGAAAAACTGAAATTCCGGTTTTTTCGTTTTTCTCATTTTTCACCAAATCGTTCCAAAGAACGTATATGAGGAGAAAACATTTCTTTATGTAACTTTCCGCGTAGAATCGACTGGTATAATCGTTGAGAATGTATCTCTACCCATTTTAGAGATATGGTGAAAAAACACCCTTTTTTGAGGTGCAACTTTGAGAGCAAATATCTCAGGAATGGAAAGAGATAATTGAATTCGGTTTTAAAATTTGAAATCAGCGCATCGACGACTATCAAGTTAGACTAATTCCAAAAATCAAAATTTTGGACCCAAAATGGACATTTTTAAATTTTTTTGGCTGTATATGAAAAATTTTAGAGTGAAAAACAATAAATTGTAACTTTTCATGTATATCTATTATTGGAAATTACTAGGAAGACTTAAAAAGAAAGTTTTAGAAGGCAGAAAGATGTTCCAAGTGTTCTGAAATAAGTAGAGAGACTTGCACTATGTTTCACTTTGTTCCAAATTGTTTGGGACAAAGTTAAGGCACTTGTTTAGGGTGTAACATAAATGTACTAGGTTCAACACTGTTCCAAGATAATTGGGAGTAAGATGAGACAGTTCTACAAGGTTTAACAATGTTCTAGATAGTTCAACAAGGTTTAACTTGTTTTCGGAAAGAAGGTGGTTATTCCTGTGTTTGTACTGCTGGTTTTACCGGTTCAAATTGTGACATAACTTTAACTAAAGACGCATGTAAAAGAGATATTTGTAAGAGTGGTTCAACTTGCACTCCCCTTAAAAAAGGAGGGTTTATTTGTGAAGACTGTTATCCCAATAATGGGTATGAACATTATACAGAATTATGTGAGCTTAAAAGTAGAAGCTTTGGAAAAAGCTCGTTTCTTACTTTTCCAAGTTTGAAACAGAGACATCGTCTACAAAAGTCCCAAACATATACGGCCTTTGTCAACACAGGCAAGTTTAAAATTGAAAAATGACCTGCGTTTTTCTGAAGATATTACGGGAATTTTTGTGAATATTCATTAATTAATTAGCTTTTTTTTAATTGTTATATTTTTCTCAGATGGTATTTTTTTTATTATTTTTTTAAATTAATTATTCTGTAATTTTTTTTAATCAAATTTTTATAATTAATTTCTTTTAATTAATTTAATTATTTTTTTAACCGATATATTAACCGGTTTAAACCGGTTTCTAAGTTTCAAAAACCGGTTTTCGAACTAAAACCGTTATTATTATAACGTTCTCTATAACGGTTAACCGTTAACCAGTATTTTTTTCGGTTACATGCCCTGTTTATAGCACACCATTCTTTAATGGAATAGGGCCTCAAATACCTAATGTTATTGTTTCCGGTCAAATTTTACTTTCATTTTAGTGCTGCACAATCTACAGTCTCTACAAGGAACGTATAGCTTACAGTGCATTTCAAATCATTCGGATTTGAATAAATATTTACTATCCAACACCATTTTCAGTATTTCGTCTAATAACACTGGTCGACAAAATAAAACATTTTTCTATCATTAAAAACGCAGTTTTCTAGGTCAACATTTTTTTGCTGATTCCAAATATTTATTCAGTTTTGTTGCATCACACCTGGTTTTTGAAATAGGCCGTACATTACGTTTCATAGATTTGACATACATTTCAGAGGTGAGCAGACTAAATCATTTCAACGTTATTTATTTTATTGTTACAACTTATTTCATCAATTTAATAAACTTACATGTAAAATATACAAAACACCATAGAATAAAATACAACTAGCATGCTATGGACTATTATAATAATGCCAGAAGAAAAATAAGCAAAACAAGTATGGAAGACAAGAACAACAAAAAAGAGAGGAAGACCAATGAAAACGTGGGAGAACAACATAGCAGAAATATGAATTAAAAATAGCATTGGCTGCCTCGAAGCAAGAAGAATAGCGAAGAACAAAAAATAATGGAAATAACTGATAAAAAATTTTTAAAAATGTATCATACCACATTTTCAAATTAATTAATTATTGTGAATATAATTATCCATCTCATCACAAAAATTAGATGTGTTACGAAAAAATTAAAAACAGATTTGAAATCGTATTCAAAAATCTATCTAGTGCACCTAGTTTGTAGATCAATGTAATTATTTTTAATTCATTTTAAAAAATCCAGAAACGAGAAAAGGTATATTTTCTAAGTGGGTCGATTGGTTTGTTGAAATGGATTTTGAAAAAGATATAATTTAAAATCGTTTTATAAACAACATACATTTTCTTAAAATTAAATCAATACCTAATACCGATAGAGACTTGGAATTATATAATGATAATTTTCATAACTGAAATATAAAGCTTCAACCTAGATTTAATTTTCATTTGTGCATGTTCCTTTAAGCAACTGAACTGAACTCTGGAAACTTCACTTGCGATTTGACAGCTTGCGTACTCAAACGAATGTGTGATATTGACAGATGGAGTGAAAAGCAAATGAATTGTTATGATCGAATACTTAGAAGAAACGAGTAAGATTGAAACTGACATATGAAAGTAAATGAAGCGAAAGAGATACGTCGCAAGCAGCGAGCTTGTCAAACGGAGATCGACTTGGATTGCATTACGCTGAACATGTTGAGATTTCCACTACACACAGCATCAAAGGGAAAATTAGCATTGATTTTATTTTAAAATATTGCCGAACATCAAGGACATATTTTAGTTTATCATGTGGTAATAAGTATTTGATGGCACAAAGCCAAAAAAACTTCATTTAGATAAAACTACGTACGATAGCTTGCAAATTTAAGAGACATTCGGCAAACTGAAAATAAAATTCATCAATAAATATAATACTATCTAAAATGGTTACATCCATTAGTAATAAGTCTATAATCAAAACGTTTTTTTATGGAAAATATAAAATATTTCAGATGAAATTTTAATGAATTAGTTTTGTAAAGTACATTCTATAGAATTAAGTAATCAATTTGAAATATCACATTAAAATGTTCTCCGTTGCTTGTTAAAAATTTAATATTTCGTTTATTATTCTTTTTTCATTAAATTCCACTTCTTTCCGTTATGAACACTATTCTACTAACAAATTCTATTAATATTTAA
The DNA here is from genome assembly GCA_035578165.1 of Stenolophus ochropezus. Lineage (NCBI taxonomy): Eukaryota > Metazoa > Arthropoda > Insecta > Coleoptera > Carabidae > Stenolophus > Stenolophus ochropezus. The sequence continues at coordinate 6,924,891 of JAQOWZ010000009.1, forward strand.
TCAGTAGTTTTAATAAAATTACATACTTTAACAACGAGAATTCATTAAAAGTCGTCAATGTTAAAAGAGTAAGTATTCCAGTTTTACTGGCATTTAAATCCTGTATTCGATAATTATCAATATTCTCTCTGTCAATCCTGTCAATTATAAAAATTGTCAATGTCAAATAAAAACAATTACTTCCATAGGTTATTAGATTAACGACAGTTGTAACAAATTTACCGAATCATTAATTACTTGTAATAGTTAAATGGGACGAATTCGAACTATATAATTTTAGCTAATGACAATATTAAATTATAATTTACAAAAATTCTCATATATTCATAATTAATTAAGATATTTCAGAAAAAATACTTGAGATCTTTATGAAAACACAACTTCTGGTTGCACAATTAACACCAAAAACTAATCGGATCTAATCTACGGTGTCTGAATGTTACATCCAAAAAAAAAATATTCACTATTATTTGAGTAATCTTTACGACAACATCCTTCTATTCACAAACACGGACAGACTCCATCATAGAAATATTAAAATCGTATTCTATGGACTTCAAAACGTGCTTATCCATTGAAAACTCACTCACGATTTTTAGCATGATTCCAAGACCTCCCTTATATTGAGTAGCGCGAGGTGAAACAATAGGTACGTATTGTTTCGGATTTTTTTTCGATTAAATGACAAAATTGTTGTCAAATAAATCTAGTAAAGGTTTTTAATTTTTTTTTAATTAATCAGGAATTTTTTATTCACCAAAAAGCATGTGATGACACTTATTATTATTAAGTTTCAGGGAATGTTCCACTTACATCTTATAAATTTCAACTTTTTTACTCACTAGTATTTGAGTAATCTTTACGACTCCATCTATCCATCTATACACACAGGAACTTCAAAACGTGCTTATCCATTGAAAACTTACTATTCGATTTTTAGTACGATTCCAATACCTCTCTTATTAAGTGGCGACAGGTAAAAATAGTAAAAATAAATAAACAAGCGAATAATAGACAACCCGGAACATCGCGAAAAAATTGTGTTTAAGTAGTGATAAAACGATAACGATTAAGATTAATTGTAATCGCAGATTATTGTGATTTTCTAATCAATCGTAATCGTCAATTATCTTATACGATTAATACGATTATAACGCCATCGATAATTTGAACGCAAGCGTTTCAATATATCCGCATTTCGTCGTGCAATTATTTCGTAAGTTATATTAGAATTATAAATTTATTTCATAAATCGTTGAGTATTTAGTTTTTAATGTCTGTAAAGTGAAAAGATATAAATAATATTTGCAAACACTAGACGAAGAAGACAAGTGAATGTAACATTTATTCTAACCTTGTGACATGTAAGTATTGTGGAATCGATATTTCTAGAGGCGGCCAGTACCTTAAAATTTAATGCACATTTACCTTATTAGAAACTGTGCACATTTACCAACAAATTTCATTGCATAATAACGTACTATTATTTTAATACCTACATTTTAAGACTAATTTGAATTTGTGATACTTTTCTTTATTTTTGCTCTTATATAATAAAATACTCTACTTTATTATGTTCTACTTATTTATAAAAATTAATCGTAATCGTAACTGTACTATTATAGTTTCATGTACCGCAATCGTAATCGTAATCGCAAAAGTGCTAATCGTTTCATTACTTGTAGAAAGTTAGAAGTAATCAACAGAAGAAGAATAAAAATTTATATTATTTAAAAATTTATCATCGCTGCTGTTTAAACCGTTATTATATTGAGAATGAAATGATCTGTAATATCTAGGGTGTCAGAATATTATATCCAAAAAAAATTATTTACTAGTAATTGAGTAATCGTTACAACATCCTTCTATCCACAAACAAGGACAGACTTCATCATAAAAATATTAAAATCGAGTTCTCTTCAAAACGTGCTTATCCATTGAAAACACACTTACGATTTTTAGCATGATTTCATTACATCTCTTACTGAGTTGTGAGAATTAAAAAACAATAGGTACGTACTGTGCTTATCTATTGAATACTTAGTATGCGATTTTTAGTATGAACTGGCGAGAGGTAAAAACAGTAAAAAAAAAATAAATCAGCGAATAAGAGACAACCCGAAACACCCCAAAAAAGATGAGCAGAAGGTTAGAAGTAATCATCAGGAGAAAACTAAGACGAAGAAGAATAAGAAGAATTCGTATTATTTAAAAATTTATCATCGCTGCTGTTTAAACCGTTATTATTTTATTGAGAATGAAATGATCTGTAATATTCCAATTCGGTAATGAAGTAGCAATTGAATTCCGAATTCCGTGCCCAAACAGTTCCTTCATTCGTCATGATTGCGGCGTTTGCTGGAAACAATTGATTGTAATTACACAAACGCATGTCCATCGACCGTTTACGTTAGCGGGGCGTGTAGTGCTGATTGCATTCATGACCTACACCTCTCAGCCTAACACGTCGGCGTCGGTACTGGCGTCGACGTCGGTACTGGCGTGCTTGTTTCCGTTTCAATCACCACCTGGCATGCTGCTTGTGCACAGAGATTGGGATGTACTCGATGTGTTTGCAACGAAAGGTTGTTGTTTCCAGTGATTCATGGTGATTGGAGTGGAACACAATGTAAATTTCTAAACAACAGTCTATACATGATTAAAAATAGACAATCGAACAGTAAATTCTAGCTACATGTTGGTTCTTTCCGAATGTAAGCTGTTTACTTTAAAGAACCAATGCGATTTTCTCATTAATTGATTATTTTATAGAAATATATATTCATTTTTTATTCAATGGCAAACTTATCATAATTTATATAAATTGCTTAATAACATTAATTAAAAATATATACCACTAAGGGTTTATTTTTTTTATACTTTGCGTTAATAACTGCCCTTTTATTATATCGAAAACAGTTTAATAATAGAAAATATTGTTGTTGGTATTTTTGTTGTTATTTCTGAGCAGGAAAACCGAATAAACAAAACTAACTTAAAGGATATTAAAACTTCATAACTCATAATGTATAGATTTATAAATATTTTCATAATATTTAAATGCATATTGACAGATAATTGTGTCCAACTTCATTTAACAGAGTTACCACTTTTCACATTTATATTATCCATAGGTTACAATTTGTTATTGTGTTAATTAAAAATTTGAATATTTAATAAAGTGAAGCAAAGTATAAAAAATAGTATATAATACTCGTTTTATATGACGCATTGTTCCAATACCGTCTTACAAAACTTGTATAATAATATACTATTATTTCTCTAGTGGTTTAAAAATGTCAAATATATGTAATCAAAATAAATCAAAAATTTATTTAATAACTTTACAACTATTACAATTATTGAAAAATTCATTGTATTTTCAACTTTATTTTTATCTGTACTGAACTTTAAAATATGTATAAGGGTTGATATAGTATATTACTAACCGAAGTGAAAGGTGTTTCATTACTGTTAAGGGCGAAGATAGCTATAGACGTAATGAAACTTTGTTTACTATAACCTCTTGCAAAATGAGGTTAGTAACATTTTAAATCATTATATTACTAAACGATTGTGAATAAAACATTTTTTGGAACACATTGCTTTTATTTATGAATTAGGAAGATTAAATTTGATGTTATTGATTTAAATTCATTCCATACAACAATTTTTATTCAAATCATTTGATTATAATGGTTCATTTCGTTGTTCATAAAAACTAATCATATTCCAGTAAAGTTTTTAAAACATTTCTCTAGCAATTTGAAATTCTAGGAATAAAGTTCTGGTTTACAATAAAAATTAAATTTTAGTACACTTCTGGGACTGAAACTAATACAGTACAATAAAATTTTATTAATACGAAATGTGAAACTGTTTTTCTGTAACTAAAAAATATTGATCTTATCATTAAATTTGAAAATCTTTTATTAAAGTAGTTTCATTATTTCTCTGGTAAAATAAAAATTTAATATTAAATGTACATTATTAATTACTTGCAAATCTAAATATATTTTGAAAGAAACATATGTATTTTATGTCCTACTTAACGGTTGTCTATAAATAAATAAAGATATCCTGATATAATGTTAATAGAAACTTTTTTCCTTTAACATTTTTTTCCCTAATGGATATCTTTATGTAGGCGGAAGCAAACAAATTACAAAATATATTAGTCGTATGTAATGTAATGTCTAGAAACATTATTTAGGTGTCATTACACATTTAATGGTCCTTCCAAAAAATATACATATTTGGAGAGTAAAAGTGGAAGCATTATATGACAATCATTATTTTTCTAATGTTATAATTATACATTATTCACAATTTTTTATATTTGATAATCTTTTTTCTGTTTAATAAGTAACAGCTTAATTTAAGGCCGTTTTAGACTAGCCTATATATGGGACAATATATAGTACAAGAAATGGTACAATATATTGTACCAAAAATTGTTAGATTTTGACGAAGTTTGTCACATTGACATATTTAAGAAAAGTGCGCAGAATCAGAGCCAATGTATTGTACAAGAAATTGTCTTAGTATCATATAAAACTTCGTCAAAATCTAACAATTATTGGTACAAGATATTGTACCATTTCTTGTACTATTTATTGTTCCATATATAGGCCAATCTAAAAGGGGCTTAAGATACATTAAATACTTCATACAAAAATAAATATATTTTGTTTGGTTAAATAAAATCCTGATTTTTTTTTACTTGTTTTTATAGTTTTGATGAGAAGCAAGTAAATCAGTAATTTAAACAGAAATATTTATAAATTAATTAAGTAAAGAAAAAAATCAACATCAACAGTACGGTTGTGTGATCGTAGCATGTCTCATATCATGTCGATAATCAGTACCAAACTATTTGACAAAAATGTCGTGAAAGCAGATATATCTGGCATGAAAATAACAGCAACATCTGTATAATAAACATGTAAAAATGTAACGAATTAATAGGGCCACACCGCTGTAAAACAGAAGCAGTGGAAACATTCCCTCCATTATGGTCGCTTGGTAATGGCGCTTACGTTGATTGATATTTACAGATTTGAATGTTTATCTGCGTGAATAGCTCGAGCAATTGCAGACGGGGGACAATGCCGAGCGTAGAACGCGGCGAATATTCCAGCCATTGTCCCTACAGTTGATTTTGTTATTTGTTTGAAATGAAAGCGTTGTGTAGCACGATTGGGATTGGATTGTTTGGAAGCAAATGTTTGCATACATAAAATAGAATACCTATGTGCTTTGTATTCGTTCTCATAATTTCATAGGAACAAAACGAGCAAAATACGATTTTCAACAATTATAGGAATTAAATACATAAAACAATTATAACAAACAATGAAATACGTTGCACTAAGTTCGTGGAATACATGTTCTAGATGCATTCATTGTATTCGAAAAGAAAGGGAATTTCAAATATAACGTGTAAATTTTCGAACAAAATAATCGAATGTTTATACAATTTTATCTATTTTGCTCCTTTTATATACTTTTCAAATAAAATCGCTTTTTAAATATTTGATGAATTGAAGTTAATGGTACTATTTTGTCGTTTGGAAATTTATTGTCGATTAACATAAAACTCTTAGAGAAGGCTCCATTTTTTTTCTAATTTTCCGACAACCTTTTTCCTACTATTCTATTAATACTCTCAAAGGTATTTGGAATAGGTACAGATGGGACACAATAACCTCCCTACTTTCAATAGATAATTGTGAAGGGATGGTATGTCGTAGAACGGTGAGGACAGGCGCAAAAGGAGCAGATAGTCGGAAAGTTATGTTTATAATTCTACTTAATCGTAAATATATCCTAATATCCTAATAAAAAAAGCAGCGCACTTTTGCCTTCGAAACTTATTTTTCGAAAAACTACTGAACCGCAGCAGTGCAGCGTGCATTTTGTATTCTCTATAGTTTTATATCGAAAATCTGTTGGGGGTTGACAACTTCAAAGAAACAGAGAGTATGTTTATGAAAGAAATGGGCGTCAACGGACCTCTCGAAAGCTGAAGAATTGGTCCTTACTTTTTTACGAAAAAATCGCGAGTTACTGTGAATTCTGTCATTATGATTTAATAGTTTTTGCGCCAACTCTTGACGAATTGAATGCAGGAAATGTCTGGTTCCAACAGGATTGAACCACAACCCACACAGCTCGATATTTTATGACTACTATGACTACTACATTTTGTGGCCCTGCACTTGCCGGATTTAAGGTCTTGTGACTATTTGTTGTGGGGGTATCTAAAGACTGAAGTATCCAGAACCCTACAAATCCTGGAGGATGCAATCCGCTTGAAAATAGTCCTCATATGAAATGATATGCAAAATCCTAGAATTCGTCTACATAAGTATATTGACAACAACTACCACCACTTGCAAGAAATTATTTTTAAAACTAGATGATTAAAAAATTCCAGTGCTGTAGTTTTTATATGTCTTCTAGTTATCTTTTTTTAATTTATCTTCAAAACTAGGGAGATTTCTTTGCCCCACCCTGTATTATTGAATATTCTTGGAATTACCTAATTTAAGTTTTTTCTTTTATTTTTACGGTACATGTTGTAAGTCTACAGGCTTTACATAGTAAGAATATAACCGACTATTGTAAGATAATAGATCCAATGGAGGGCATTATTGCTTACCAATGCAGAAATAGGTGATTCACAGAACAATACCGATTAATTTTAACAGAAATTAATTAGGACATTGTTTATGTATTAAAATCTGTTGTGCAGAGGTATGTGAGGTTACAATAATCCCATTTGAATGATGTTCCAAAGCTCGAGAGTTAAATTAGTTGAATGTAGAAGTATGGTTATTAATTATGAATAAATTTAGCAAGAGCAAGAGTGATCTAAAGTGTTATGTGCTGCAAACTCATCACCCAGGGGAAGTAATTAAACAAGCCGCCTGTTTGGCAAGCTCATACGTATTGTATCACATATGCACGCATAATCATCACTTTGCTGTAAGCGCGAAACTCCCATCAAAACGGGCACGCAGTAATTGAAAATCAAATATTACCCCGGCAAACAAGCGCGAAGTGATAATCAACGATATTCCAGGTCGATATTTGCATTGCTGTGTCAAACGACATGGCTTCATAAATAAATTACTCTAACAACTGTTGACGGCCCACTATAGTTACCTCCATGCGAGTATAGTAAATATAAATCATACTACGGATTTGCATGTAAATTATATGATATTGACTGGAAATGGACGAATTATACAAAAGAATTCTACCCATAATGTTTGCATAGTCATTTGAATTTTCACTTTGTTTACATATTCAATATGAAATTAATGAAATGTGTAGTCCGGATTACAAACACTTTTTCCGGATTATAACTATGTGAATATTCTTTTCACGCATGAATATCCATAAACTTTTTGATGAATAAATTTTATAGCCAATATAATATTTACAAACACAAATATCAATACGCGTGAAAAATGTAAAATGAATATTGCAGTTCATGTTATATTTATAAATTTATGCTGTATCCAGACCGCAGTTTGAGGAAATGAATTATTATTGTATTCCAATATCGGAAGCTGGAAATGTACTTTAATAAACAAATAACGAAAAAAACAAAAATGACCTTATACAAAACAATATACCGACAAACATTAATACACGGAAGTGAAACATTGATAATAAGCCAGAAAATTCAAAGTATATTCAAACATCTGAAATTGAATTTCTAAGAAAAGCAAGAGTTGCAAATAAGAACTAATTCACGAACAGAAATAAAACACTATAGAGGAAAAACAATTAGCCTGATAAGAACATTTTACAAGAATGCCTGAAGAGAGAGAAAAATAAATGGTATGGAATGCAAGAATAACAAAAAAGTAAGATCGGCGAAGACATGGAAAGACAATAGAAATGTAATTGGTACGGTCGCCTACGACGAAATTTAATACCTGAGATAAGAGATTTATTTTATGATTTTTACGTGCTTCGAAAGTAATCCACTATTTATACTAATGAGCAACTTGTATACTGCAGAAGTATAACAATAATTGTTGTCACCACTATCACTTTATATAAAAGAAAATGTTAATAATGATAACAGACGCTACTTTATGGTCAAATTGGTGCAGAGTAATTATAATGACAATTCAAATTTTTGTTACTAGTACAGAATAGATCAGTGATATTTACAAAGTAATAAATACAATTTTATTTCATAAATCACAATGTATCATAAACCTAAGAAATACCAAGGTATGTCTAATGTTTCGTCAACACATCCACAACGTCGACGATTGCACCAAGAAATCTCTACAAAAGAGCGATTTTAAAGACATATTTAATGGTAAAAATCTAAGTTCTCATTCTGTATTTACCCAGCTCTTCTCATCCTCTAAGTGTGAATTATGCTCAAAATAACCTAACTATTAATGACCACCGAGGGTACCAACAGGACAGTCATTTCATCGAAAACAAGCTTGAAGAAACAAAAATGTGTATTTAGTAATATATGGAATGTTCCAATACAAAAAAAAAAAAATGCACAACCGTCAAATGACCGTGTTGTAGAAGAAATACTCAATAGAAGCAACTCTAGCTGTCAAGAAGACAGCAGAAAAACGAAGAACACAAAGGAATGGAATGATCTATCTAATAAATAATATAAACTAAGGAACTAATAATTATAATACAGCCGAAATGGTATAATGAGATTTAAAATTTTATAATAATAACAAATTTATAATAATGAACAACGAATGCTGTGAAACATAAAACTTTGTCGCATTTTATGCAACCGTACATTGGTGTGGTAGCATAATCCGCTGTGGAAAAATATATTAACAAGCTACGTAGCAATAAAACGTTGGGATCATAATTCTCCATTTGCAGATCATTAAATTTTTGTTGAAAAACGTTGGTAGCCGCGGCAGTAAACACGGAAAAGTACTCCGACACCATTTTTTTGTGCCAGAGTAATTAGACAAGGGCATCTAAGTGTAACACAGCAATATTTATGTTTGGAACATCTTACACTGTTTAATCTACGTTATTAAATCCGCTGCAATAGCTCGTTGCGACATTAATCCTGGCCGGAAAAAAGAGCTCTACACCAGTGAGAGGCCCATAAAACGTGAGGGAACTAAAATTGGGTTAAGAGACTATTAAAAAAGGTTCCCAGCGGGTTACACTCCAGTACATTGTCAGCACCGCGACTGACAGATCTCTTTGTGACATGCTGCTTTACTCTGGAATAACTTCGCTTTCTCTCAGGCTAACTTACATCAACTTTCATGTATTTTGTATTTAGTCGATATGAAATTAAAGACAAACAACTTGTCGATTTAAAAATATAACACCCGTTTCCATAATCATAAGTTTCCTTTAAACTGAAAAGTAGCGTTTTTGTGCTAAAACCTGTTCCATATTCGTTTTTTAAAGAGCACTTTATAAAAAGTCTCCTTTATTGTAATGTCCCAAATTTTGCCCTTTATGAGTGTGAAAGTCGGCTGTTTTGAAACGTAACCTAAAATTTCGTTGACTTATTTGAACCGAAAGTGAAATATAGTAAGTGACAATTTCAAGCTCTGCACAGAAGATAAAATATATATGACCAAAAATATATATGTAGAAACAGGGAAGACTTTATTATAACTTATAACTAATATAATGATTAAGAATATTTTTTGTGATGTAACAATGGGGTATATGACCATAATCGAGTTTCAGTAGATAAGTCATAACATATAAAACTAACCACTATAGCTTCTCATTATAATAATAAAAACTAAAGATTAGATTGCATGTTGATGTTTAATAATTTTTCTTTAACAGCAGCCCACTGTAATTATTTATTTATATATATATATATATATATATATATATATATATATATAACTTAATTAAATATTACATAGTGCGCGAAGAAAATAAATATATGAATTCTGTAATGAATAATATTTTCGACAAATAAAAAAAAACATAATGAAAGAGCGTTGTCAAATTCAAATTATGTCACTTTGAATTTTGACATAAATGTCGCTGTTTCAGTTTTGCCAACCAACAAAAAACTGATCAAAGGACACTTTTTCTAGCAGACTCTTTATAAACTATTACAAAACTTTACAGTGACTTATTTTTATGAAGTTGCCTTTGATTTAATTATTTTGAGATCAGAATTAGAGTTCTTCGCAATTTTAATTTAAAATTTATTATTAAAATTTACTATTAATTAGTACAAATTGTGTATTATTTAAGGTTAGCTCAGATGTATGACGCTAATATTTTTCATGCGATCCTATTTTATTAACATAAAACGACCACTTTTGTCCAACACATTTTTATTAGCAAAATATGATGGCACACATTGTTACGGTTATGGATGTTTACGTGTTATAGGTCGTCAACAAGACTAAGATAAATTTATGCTTCGAGATTAATACCTACTGAAAATATTTATTGCTTTGCATTTTATAGTACGAAAACAGTGTTGTAAATTACAAAACTAATAACCATAACGCAGACATTTTTCCATCATATTTAGAACTATAAATTTTCTTGATATATCACAGTAGATAAAATGTCATTATTTTACAGATTAATCACAAATTCTTACTCGTAAAATATTACAGTATTTTTTCTTTTAATTTAAACTAATTCTTTTAAATATGAAACACAATTAAAGAGTCAATAAATGGCGAAGATAAAAATGAACAGAATCTATCCTTAAAATAAGGAATGAAATAACTGGATTCAGGTATGGATTTCACCTGGGCAAGTCGTGGAACAAAATCCGGGATATGTCAGGATTGCCAAACCAACCATGCATGTAATAAGGAACAAAACAAGACTTCAAGGAACCCAGAAATAACGAGAATTGTGAAACAAACTTTGTGAATTAAGTCATATCTAAAATAAACTTTCTACATACAGGTTGCTACTCGCATGAATTTCTCATCTGGGGCAGAATAACAGTACCTCAAATATAATATGAAGTAGAAACAAAAACTATTTAAAAGTACACCTTTTGTGTACCTTTTTTTAAAATTAAAAAGAAAATTTATTAAAATTTGTTAAATTATTTGTAAATATTTCTACAAAGTCCTCTTCCAAACTCAAGTATTTTGTATTTCTAGCAGGTTTGGTAATCAAGTCATTGACGTTCATTTTTAAGTTTTTTTTACTTTTTTGAAGCATTTTTAAATTTATGTGAATTACTTTTAAAATTATATTGCATCAAGTACAGGTTAGCGTCCGACCGAAACACGATTTTTATGCGAAACCGAAACATAACCGACTATTCAGCTCCTCTTCTAGTTTCGGCCGAAAATATAAGCGAATTCGAAACTAATGTAGTTAAGGTAAAATTTAGTTATATTTTTATTAAACACGGAAATCTTTTGTTTTACTTACTATTATTATTATTATTATTTATATTAGTACACTAGTTTCGGCCAAATTTTGACCGAAACCAAAACTGCAGCCGAAACCAGCATTTCTTGCCAAAATTGGCCGAAAGCGAAACTTCGGTCAGATACTATAATTTATAAATTTATATATTTATAAAATGTGGTAAAAATTATCATATACCAATTATATGGTGAATTTTTTGTTGCAATTTCGATGCAAAATATATTGTTTAATAAAAAGGATAAGTACATAATTCAGTTTTATAAAACTACATTTGTCAATCTATTTTTATTTTATTATAATACATATACCTGTCATTTTCATTTATTAAAGCATTTGTATGAGTAAATAACACAAAATCATTCGCTTATTTAAATAACCTATTATAATGTTGTTATCATAGGGACAGACAAGAGTTTTTGTTTTTGTCAGAGCAAAAACAATTATTTTTTCATAACAATATCAACTGATAACAATTGACAATTGAATGTCGATTGTGGCTTTAAATGCAATTCTTATCAAAATTGCCAATCGAAGTTGTTGTAGATTTTACAGTATTGTTTTTGTTGATAAGAAATCCCGCTAATAAATACAACTAATTGAACCGACACATCCCCATGAAACCACACAGGGTCAGCTAAAATTAGGTTATTTACAAATGTCAGCAATTATTCGTGAAATGAGCGTGGAAGCATGAAGCGGGGTTCCGTGCGGAATCAGATACATTGATCATCCCTCGTAAATATTTCGTTGCGCGTCGAATGTGCTTGTTAACGCTGGTCAGCGCCTCCCCTGTGTGTGGGAGATTAATAAATTATTTATTCCGTTTATCACGTCAGAGGTGGCGTGGTGAGCCTCCTATCCGCTAGGCGAACTCTGCTCTAATTTATATGGTTGTTTTAAATTCTTTCCCTATGTGGTCTTTCCTGCGGTTACCCTCTGAAGAGATGACGCATTTTTTCTTCCCACGTTATTTTCTTTTAAAAAGAGTTTTCAGGTTAAAAATTCGATATTTGCAAAATATTTTTGATTTTAATACCTAATTCATTCCGATTTAATTGAATTTCATATTTTAATAGCAGTATTCCAATTATAACATAATTTTATATTTTAATACAAATATCACCTTACCACGTTGTGATATAAAAAAAATCTCTTTTGGTGCATTTTAAAATAGAAAAGTAGGTTTGGACATTTGCATTTCGAAGTGACAAAACATAAAATAAATCTATTCAGTTTCATTGGTAAATTTAATTTATTTTTGGTAAAGCCTTTATATTCGGGGGCACCGAATTTATATATACAGGTACCTATAACACGTTTAACTCTTGAAAATGTTTTATAAATAATCCACCCTTCATGAGGATTTCAAACAAATGCCCTACGTTAAATAAATAAATCAATAAATACAGCAGAAAATATAAAATTTAAAATTTTTAAATTTTACAAATAACTTTCCAGTATCTTCTTTTTCGATATTTTTTAGCTATTTATTTTGGAGGCACGGCTTTACTTAGATTTTGGCGACCTTGTGCCACGCTTACCTTGCTTATCATATAGCGCCGGCCCTGTTATTAGAAACAAGATTAGTTGCGAAAAAAAAATCTACTGGTTACTTCGGTCTCGTCGTAGTGAATTTGATATAATATGGAAGAATATACTCAAGATCAAGATCCATGCTGTTGTAACAATATGGAATGTTTTCCATATGTTATTGAAAACCTGAGCGTAAGGAAATTTGATCTCTTGCATTCGGAATCGACATGTGTTAGTTTTGGTAATAAAGTTCAAAATTTATCGTTTCACTGTCATTCTGACTGCGTGAGAACTGTATTTTTAAAGATTAGTTTTTACAAGATCTGGTAATGAGGGCAGAGGGATGATTTCTTCTCAGCCCTCGACAACTTAACAGATTTTGTAGAAGACTCGCGTATGCACGTCTCATGAAGACGCACGTTCATCGGAGCACTTCGCTCTGATCGCGGTATGGAGTATGGACAATCAGACGGATTGTCCATACAATGTTTTGTCTTGGTAATAATTTTAGCATAATTTAGATTAATTGTGAATATGTAAATAAAATATTATCCTAAACAAAATAGTGTGTCGTCCCATCGAGTTCTGAGTGTTGTGTTGTGATCATCGTCATTCGGATAATTCATCAGGTAATCCTAATCAGTTACTTCATCGCTTCTATTCACCCCCCCCTGTTACACTATAATATGTGTCATGTTTTACAATTAAAAAATTAAAAATTAAAAATGGGAATGTACCAAATATGGCACAATATGCGGTAAAGGGTTAAGTTTCCTTTGTGACTGTGGATGCTTTGTATGTAATGGAGTGAAGAAATAAGCAGGATTGCAGTCAACTGATGAATTTTATTAGTCTAAGGCCAACGTTTCGCTACCAATTGTAGCATCATCAGGGCAAAAGACTATTTTAAAATATTGTGATCATATACAGAAAATCAATCAAGTAGATATCGTCATACATTAAAAAATAAATAAATAAATAATTAAAACACGTCATGTAATACAAAATAATTTGTTGTAAAATGGCGATTGTTAACAATGACGTTGGCCTTAGACTAATAAAATTCATCAGTTGACTGCAATCCTGCTTATTTCTTCACTCCATCATCCCTCCAGTCGCTTAACACCAATTCTACATCCTTTGTATGTAATATTTGAAATGTAATTTCCTTAATTGTATAGTGACCAAAAACGGTGGTAGTAATGGTCATTAGGGAATGAAAGCAAGTTAGAAAGCGGGGAGCTTTGCGGCTTTTATCAATTATTTGTTCAGTAACCAAAATAATCAAATCAAGAGGGCAAGTTAAGTTTGTAATTGACATTGGTCACTTGTAGAGGCCAGAATTGACCACGGAGAAATAAATTTCATTAGTGAATTTGGACTGTAAGTTCCGGACGGAAGTTGTAACTCGGTCGGGCACACGTCGCTTCGATCCAGGAAGCCGCATACCTTCCCCGCGATTGTCTAAACTAAAGGGTTCTCACACAAACTCAAACTTTGCCTTCCAATTTATTACGTTATTTGCCAACTACCAACCTAACTTTCTATTATGCATTGCATCTTTATATTTTGCTAGTATACTCATCAGCACAATTTCATTTCTCATTTTATTTTACTTATTTTATATTACTTTATGAATAACACATCTGTTGTAAACCTTAGATGAGGTATAACAAAGAGATATGGTACAGTCCTATAGCTACGTACTACTGAGCAAGTTAAAGATGTATGGTCGAGACTCGAGGAATCGCCTAACAGTTAGCTGTGTGAGAACAATCCGCCCACTTACAGTTAGACGAACGAAATATTGGTCATAGTGTTAGTCACCTATCCTCATTATTTATTTGGTTGAGTTTTCCATATAACTACTCCACTGGTTCACTCAAACAGGGGGCTGCAAGCGACTTTAAACCTTAGATCTTTCGACAATATATTTGGGCAATGCCATATCTCTATGTTATACCTCATCTAAGGTTGTAAACATTCCTAAGTGGAATAGGGCCTTAAGTACCTTAAGTACATGTTTAGTAATAGTTTTACTTGCATTTTAGTTATTATCAGGGCATGTAACCGGTTAAAAAAACCGGTTAATAAAAACCGGTAACCGATATTTTTAATGAAAATTGCGAACTTTAACCGTAATTTTAACCGATATTTTTCAGGCCGAAAATACCGGTAACCGTTAACCAAAAAAAAATAAACCGGTTTTAGCGAACATTAACCTTTATTTTAATATCATTTAGCGAGAAAAAAATTTAATATTTTTTTTATATCTGTGTTTTCTATTTGTATTTGAACATGAGTCATGACAGTTTTTACAATTAACATTTTATTGGAGAGTCATAAATGTAGGTCTCTTTGGCCGTTAAGGTTACTTAAAAGTCCAATAAATAAATAAATAACGCAAAGTGACCTGCGTTTTTCTGAATAAATTACGGGAATTTTTGTGAATATTTATTAATTAAATTGTTTTTTTTAATTGTTATATTTTCTCAGGTGGTAATTTTTTATTATTTTTTTAAATTATTTATTCTATAATTTTTTTAATCAAATAATTATAATTACTTTTTTTTAATTAATGTTAATAATTTTTTAAATTGATATATTAACCGGTTTAAACCGGTTTCCAATTTTTAAAAACCGGTTTTCGAACTAAAACCTTTATTATTATAACGTTCTCTATAAGGGTTAACCGTTAACCAGTATTTATTTCGATTACATTCCCTGTTTGTAACTAACTTTTAGTAATTTCTAATTACAGTTGAATATAAAAAGTTACAATTTTTAGGTTTTACTATAAAATTTTTCATAAACAGCTGAAATATTCCAAAAATACCCATGTATGAGTCCAAAATTTTGGTTTTTGATTGTTGACACCCTTTAAACCTAATTTTAGGTCAGGTTTGGGTTCCTTTTTACCCATTTTAAAGTGTGACAAATTTCCAAATGTACTATACAATATGTTTAGACACTTTTCAACTCATTTTTGGGTATAAAATGCAACACATAATCGTGTTAAACTTATTTTTTTAATTATGAACACCTAAATCTTTGTTAAGCACTTTAAACCAATTCCAGGGTGTGAAATAACCCAAATAAACACATTTTAGGTAAAATTTATTGATTTTTTTGAAAAAACCAAATTGATAGTCGCCGATGCGCTGATTTCAAATTTTCAAACCGAATTTAATTATCTCTTCCCATTCCTGAGATATTTGGCCTCAAAGTTGCACTTCAAAAAAGTGTGTTTTTTGAACATATCTCTAAAATGGGTAGAGATACAGTATCAACGATTACACCAGTCGATTCTACGCGCAAAGTTACATAAAGAAATGTTTTCTCCGCATATACGATCTTTGGAACGATTTGGTAAAAAATGAGAAAAACGAAAAAAACCTGAATTTCAATTTTTCGCTTGGAAACTTTTTGTCACCAAATTTTTTATATTCTGGACTTAAGTAAATACAGATGCGCTGATTCCAAATTTTCAAACCGATTTCAATTATCTTTTACGGTTCTCGAGATATTTGTGTTCAAAGTTAGACCTGAAAAAATCAGTTTTTCAGGAATAATTCTGAAATGGGTTCAGATACGACTTTGGCGACCTCACCAATCGATTCTACGGGCAAAATTACATTTTCGTACCAATTTTCAGATTTTTATTCCAATGGATACAAATTTTATAGAGGAAAAACGAAAATCGTCAAAAATCGGAAAAAATCGTAAGGGGTTCATCAGGCGATTTTTCGATTTTCGCGATTTTCGTTTTTTCGCTCTAAAAATTGTATCCATTGGAATATTAATCTGAAAATTGGTATACTTATGTAATTTTGCCCGTAGAATCGATTGGTGAAGTCGTCGAGATCGTATCTTGACCCATTTCAGGGATATTCCTGAAAAACGATTTTTTTCAGTCCCAACTTTGAACCCAAATATCACGAGAACGGTAAGAGATAATTGAAATCGGTTTGAAAATTTGAAAGCAGCGCATCTGTATTTACTTAAGTCTGAAAAATGAAAAGATTTGGAGCCAAAAAGTTCTCCAGCGAAAAACTGAAATTCCGGTTTTTTTCTTTTTTCTCATTTTACACCAAATCGTTCCAAAGAACATATATGCGACGAAAACATTTCTTTATGTAACTTTGTGCGTAGAATCGACTGGTATAATCGTTGAGACTGTATCTCTACCCATTTTAGAGATATAGTCAAAAAACACACTTTTTTGAGGTACAACTTTGAAGCCTAATATCTCAGGAATGGGAAGAGATAATTAAATTCGGTTTGAAAATTTAGAATCAGTTCATCGGCGACTATCATTAGTATTTTTGACCGAAAAATGGGTCATTTTGGATTTTTTCGGCTGTAAAATCAAAATTTTAAGGTGCAAATCTAAATATTGTTAGTTTTCATGATTAACTATGATTGTAAGTTACTTGGAGATGAGAAAAGATATTAATTTTTATTTGGGTATGGTTTGGAATATATTTGCGAATATAGATAACAATTATCAAAACAAAATTTCCAAATATAAGTACTTCCGGTCATCATTTCCGTTGTAGGCCAAGGTTCGTGGTCCAATTAACAACTATCAATTGTTTTACAGACATCCTTTTGTTTAGATAAAGTTCATTTGTCCTAATTATTTGTTTATTAACTGTTTCTTATATTATTATTTCCTCCTTCTATATACAGGGTGGCTCAATGAAAATTATCAGCGCAATTTTTGGCCACTTAACATCAATTTTGCAAAAAACGCTCGAACACGTCATTTTTAGTATAAAGGGGAAACACCTGAATGGATTAGTTCCAATGGCATAACTTCAACCCTAAAATGGGGGTGGACTGCACCTCAAAAATTTTAAATGGTAAAGAGTGTCAAACATGACACAGTTCGAAAGGACTTTCAATTCTCTTCTCAACAGTTTTTTTATTTTTCAAATCCGATAATTAGTTCCAGAGAAATATCGTTTAAAACAAATTCTATCAGGTGTTTAAAATTGCAATCAAGTAGGCTTAAACAAATGACAAAATCGAATATCAGTATTTTTCCCGTAACGTAGAGGGCCGAAATAATAGGATAATATACTTTTATAATCTCGTAAATAATACAGTCACAGATGTAAAAGGAATAATAAAAGTTAATATATAAGACACAAACTAATAGCACTTTAAAAGTACACAACTTAAGTGTACTATTACTCAAGATCACGCCCGTTTTGTTCTTCAAATGTTATTTTATTGGAGAGTCATAAATGTTTAATAAATAAGGCATAAGGTGTAAAATGTTTACCATATAACATCATATACAACCATTTCTAGCTTAGATTATGACTTAATACTTAGTACTAAGAAACAATTCTTTAGAACAAGTGTTTACAAATTTAGTACCTTCTTGACATTTTTCAATCTGCCCAGATAGATCTTCATAATTATTATATGCGTGAAATTATAAAACAAAGAAGAAATTTGGTTGCACTGGTAGCAGGAATGTTCGTCTAGCTAACGTTTCCAATAATTACGTTAATTTGACACGTCTATAAATACCAAAGCAAAGTAAATGGAAATGGTGTATCGGGTGTATCTTGTAGAAATAATCGTAGCGTACTATGCCATGCGCAGTAAACAATATGTATTAAGCATTAATTAATTAATAATTAATAATGTCTTAAAATCCTAGCTCAAATTCAATTAACATCTGCAACGTTATAATAATCATAACGATGTTAGCAACTACTTGGTATTTTCCTTAAAAATTTTCTACTTCACTTGATTTTAAGTGTGAATTACTAACTTGTAGTTGATAATATTATTAACCTAGAGATGGTGATCTAATTTCCCAATAATTATCTTTAAACCAATGTCGAAATATTACCATTTTGCAGAAGAATATGAAAATATACAAGAATTACTGAGTATTAGCGTTGATTGAAAAGTATATATACGTTTTCACTAATATTCTATTTCATACTGTTCTTTCAGAAAAAAAATATTACATACAGTGCTGCAAGCTACATAAAAAAAACTATTAAAAAATAAACATGCTTAACTAAAAAGCACTAGCAATCTACCTGCATAAAAATTTAACTAGACGGGATCAAAGTCGTAAATGTTTAGTTTCGATGTAAGTTATTCCCGGACAAATAAGATTAAATATTAAATGAATGGAGTAAAAAATATACCTGCACATGTGCAATACAGTCAAAATAAACTTTAAAAGTTAACGCTATTTATTTTTCCTGTACATACAGGAAAACAAGAAACTAAGGTAAATAAAAATAGTCCGAAATTCAGTTATAAAGAAATATAAATCTTGTGTTCCCGAAAATCTAAAATAAGATTTGATTTTATTGATCAAACTACTGCACGCAAAATATATGAGAAACAAATAATTCATCATGTTTACGACTCATAATAAATTAGACAAAAGCAGGCAAATTATTTCATATTCACAAAGCTAATGAGTATAATGCGAACAATAGTTCTAGAAGCCATTAAATAGACAAATCCTTTTCAATTTTTCTCGCATAAAAATTCCATTATCCAAGCGAACCACTATCCATTTTGGGAAAATAATTATCTTCCCACATATTGAATTAATAACATCTAATCTGCGTTGGCGTGGACAAAACTTGTAAAATATGAATTTCCCAGGCAGATGCTCCCGCTAAACCGAATTTATGGCCAGTGTCCGAGCGACCCCAGAGATCCTCAAACTGTACGGGAGAGGAACTTGCCAGATCGATGATCCAGCAGGACCGGTACAAGCGATATTCAGATTGTTCACCGCAAAAAGGATCTAACAGTATGGGGCATCAATTAAACTACTTATAGTAATACCAAAACCAACACGGTTGGAACACGAATAAAACTACAAATTTTTTCTTATGTGTTTATCCCCAAAAAATAAAAAGCAAATATGTTAATTGATATTCGCCTAGGTTTGATAGCTCCACTTTTTTCATTAAAAAAACTCTGACAATTAGATCCCAACTTATCAATGACGTTACTAAAAAAAACTATCTTTTTGCTAAGCGTTAGTGGTTTTACGCACAAATTACAAATTGGTTACCATGGTGGAAACTTTTACTTTACGCCCTTGGGTGGTAAAGTAGAGATAAACGCCCGACAGATGGTAAAGAAAATGACAAAAACATTTGTTCAAATTTATAATACCTTGTATTCGTTTTCATACCTATCCTTCTATTTACCAGGATATTAATCTACTAAAGATTTAATAAAGAATTTTATGACTTAAGCTTTACATTTGACTTTTTTATTTATTTTGTTTTCACAAAATTACCAGGTCACCTATGCAACGCATATCCTTAATGTTTTTGGCATATCATCTTGTAATTAAAAATTATATTCCATTTGATAGCATTAATACGTAAAATGCTGTACATACTTTGGGTCGAAACAGATTTATGCCTACGAACTAATAAAAGTTTCAAATTTTGTCTGCAGAAGTAAACCTTCTCTTTCGGCCCTCTGTATGTAAATTACTATTAACACATTCATACATATTACTATTACTTAAGTAAATATATAGAATAATAATTATTTATGGGTCGTGGCATTTTCCTAA
Source organism: Stenolophus ochropezus (assembly GCA_035578165.1). NCBI lineage: Eukaryota > Metazoa > Arthropoda > Insecta > Coleoptera > Carabidae > Stenolophus > Stenolophus ochropezus. The sequence goes on from JAQOWZ010000009.1 coordinate 6,945,421, forward strand.
CTGAAACAGTAGGCGATTTTTCGCCACACAAACTACAATTAATTACGTTAACCAAAGTTTATAGTTATGACGTCAGATGTATAACTGCTAGTTCTCACGGAAAAATACATTGTTTGGTCTAATTATGTTAGCATGCGTAGCCTGAAAATTGAATTAACAAAGAAACAATAGTTATTTATGTATTAAGGGAATAAACTAAGGTTTTATCTACGAGAGTTTAATTAATTTTCAATTGAAGGATTAACGAAGTTAAGCCTACAAAAACTTTTCTGTCGACCAATAAATATAATTTAATTTATTTCTGCTTAATTCTTAATTGACATGCGTTCAAAGAATCAAGTTTATAATGTTTTTTTTTATGAAACTCGGTAATCAGCGAGATTTATTGTTTACTTTCATTTTATTCCTACTATAGGCCAGTTTATGAGAACTGACAAAAGAGATATAATAAACCACTTGTTTGTGGGATTTGTAAATACTTTCTTACTACAGCTAACCATGTTAGGCAAACAGCTCATCAATTTATTTGCGAAAATATCAAATCATAGTTAATCACATATAAGTATAGGAAGCTATTTCTCTTAATCACCTTAAAATATTGTGTGTATGTACTTCTTTCATCCATCGCATCATTAATTAAAAATAGTTATTTATGCGAAGCGAAGCGAAACTCCCCCAAAATCACTTAAGTTGTACAAAATTTCATTTTCTAACGTGTTTTATTTAAGTTTTTTTGTAATTAATTAATAATAATTAGGCGTTTCACACCACAGTCAGTTTTGAAAAGTGACACTTTAGATGTGTAAATTAGAAAAAGGCTAGTTTTTGTTTTCACTTGGTTCTATAATCTCAAAGTTTAATCCATAAGTATAGAAACATCGTGTATAGTACAGTATACTATTCCGAATCTAATGTTTCAGTTTAGATCTTATGAAGTCCTGAAAACAGTTGCCACAGCCACAAAAACACCTTAGCTTTTAGATCCGGTCCTGGGAATAGGCGCAGTGATTCGGAGCAGTTATTTGCTTGTTACGTAGGAATGTTCTGATAGTGTTTGTATTTCGAATCGATTTAGCGGTAATGGGAATGCAAAGGCTGGGGTTAAAGAGTAATGATACTCTATGATTACACTGCAATGTTATTACCCAACTAAAATTAGAACTAGTCTATTTCACGTGCTTTATTAGATGCTCCATCTGTGTAATGAACATATTGCTTTGTAATTCAACTACTATTGTACTTTATGATGCTTTTCATTATAAACATCTGCAACGGAATCGCTAAACAATCATTATTTTATTTGATGCTTATATTGTACCGTGACAAAAACGAACATTTTAATCATAGATATCAATATCAGACCTATTTCAATTAGTCGTTCACAATTCAAAATTTACTGCTAAATGCGAGCAATATTTGATTTTCTTTGAAATGGAATTTAAATTTTTTAAATTAGTTAAAAATATGTCACGGCAATTGACATTTTAAAAAATATTCATCGCATATTTTCCGTTTTTAATCAATTCAAATAATTTTAATATAAAAATACAGGCAGAGTAACATATAATTTTAAATATTTAACAATTTAATCGAAACCAAAATAAAAAGAAATGAGAACATTCATATAATAATATAAATAATTTAAAATTTCTCTTTTATTGTAAATTTAAATTCCAATGACTAAATATTACAGTTTTGAAATGGCTGTTTGAAAAATTTTATCTTCCGTTTTTTCCTATATTACTTTTTTTCTTAATAGATATCCCTTTTCAAATTGGTATTAAATTTCTAATATTGTACGTTTCATTATAATCAAACATATCATCAAATTCTAAGTCCTGCGTGATATAATAAACTTTCTAACAATACATGTACTGCAAACAATAACATTTTATCCTCATGAAAGTTTTAATTATTCAAGATTTTTTTCCAATACAAACCCGGAATTAAACGTGAAATACGATACAGAATCCATTAAAATCCATCGCTCATATATTTATAAATTATTTTCTATATTCAATTTATGAATTTATCTATGTCCTACACAAAAATTTATAAACATTAATTTTTATTCGAGGTAAGGTATATTGAACGAAAAGCAAATCATGTATTTAACCAATTTAAGTGAAGTTACTGTGAGTTATGTTACGCACGTTTAATAAGCCTGCGGAACCTTCGTCGAAATTTATTTAATGTCTTTTCTGACACAAACGGTTTATCTGAGATTCAAAACACAGACATTTATGTCGGCAGAAAATATTACCCTGGGTATGGAAGTCAACCTTTAATGAAATTTCAGGGTGAATTCTACCTGAAGGTATAAGAATTTAATATAACGAGACATACTAAATTTGTACTTTGATGTTTGATTAACTTATCTAAGTAATTAAAAGAAAAATAGAGCCTTAGTAACTGGCCTTAAATAAAACTATTATAGCAAATATTGTCATTTTAGCCAAAACCTGTATAGATCAAGATTTAAAATACCTGACTTATTTGTTTTCTAACAAGTTTTACTGGCATATTATATTTCTTCTCAAATAGAAATGGACATGTCAATCATTTTTACGCATCTAATGCAACAAACAAGTTGAAGGAGATAAGAATATATTTATCGTTATCACATAGTATTACTATAACCTACTAGTTCCTCTGTACAGTACATGGTTATAGCAGCTAGAAATACCCACTACAACAAATATTGAAAACTACACTGATCCAGTAAATAAGTGTGGCAATCACTAATGAAAAAGCATTCAATCAATGGAGTGACATTAATTCATAACAAAGAGGATTTTTGTAAATAATATTGATACACGATTAATCGCTTCATCTTCTGTCTACTTTTAATATTTAAAACCATAGTTGTGAATAAAAATACATAAATTAATAAAACAAAAACTTTGGCTCATATTACAAACGCACTTTTATATTAAAATCGCTTTTAGGAAGCCTGATTTTACATATAATCTTAGAAGACGAAACATATCACTTTTAACATGAAAGTGAGCTCATAATAAGGGATTTTATTTTTATTGTCACGATCATTTGATCCACTGGGATGTTGTTTGACTATAAAATTATTATATTAACTGTTTATTATTTACTATTGCTTAATTTACTATTTATTAACAAGCTATAGATAGTTGAGGTTCTTAATATTATCGTACAGATACAGTTACGACTTACTTTATCTTTTATTTCATGCAAATTAAGTTAATAATTCCTGTCTCTTAAGAACAGTTTACATTTTCTATTTTTAAATATATAGATGTTTCAAGTTGGTTGCAAGGTTATAAACCTAAAATTAAATATAGAGTAATTAAATCCTGAAAGCGGAAATGACGCACGGTTTGAGAACCGCAGCGGCGTCGCGACGCTCCTGAGCGGTGCTAGAGGCGGCGGACGTAAGCGAGAAGTTCGTCGTAGCACGGGATTTATAAGGGGATCCGTTCAAATTTATTCACAAATGTTTGTTATAATTTTGGGCTTCCTTTGTCTTTATTCGTGTTTTACACAGCCGTTTATCTACGCCGAATTATTACTAAGCAGATGTAGGGATTTTCACTCAAGACTTTATATGCAAAGCTTTATCAAATTCTACAAAAATAAACGGGTTAAACTTAAACATAGGCGGGAGAAATATTTACTACAGGTCTTTCTGAAAATGTAAATCACTTCATAAAAGTACATTAAAAATATTATAACCGTAACCTAAAAAAAATATGTAGGTGTAAAATAGCAATTATATAATTTTATAATTATACAATAAAAACATTTATTTACTAAGACAATAAAATTTTCCAAGAAAACAAATTAAAAAAAAATTTACATCGAAATAGTTATTTACGTATAGTATATAAATTTGGTATGAATTTTAAGTAACCAAAGTTACTAGGAAGTTAAGTTTTAGTTTCTTTAATCCAAGTACCTGTCAAATGTAAAACAATACATATCCCAATATTTAACGACGACTTATTTAGGGCCGGTTTTTCCACCTCTGATTAAAATGCCGGTTACCTTAACGATTGATTAATAGAAAAATATCGCATCAAAAATGAAAAAAAATTATATTTTTTTTTACCGATAGTTAAAGTAACCAGCACTTTAACCAGAGGTGGAAAAACCGGCCCGTAATGAAATATCTTATATAGTCGATAGTGACGTGATATAATAAAATGAAAGACATTAATCCATGCTTCTGCAAAATTGGAACAAATAACACTTAGGTTATAGAGCCTATGAATTAATCACTAACCTCAGCAATAAGAAAAAGGTAATGACATCATTTAGGTATGTGTACTTGAATAATAATAATAAATGCTATTTTAAGAATATATAACCAATAATAAAAAGGCTACCCGGAAATATATTTCGTGAAACATAAAACGTATCAGCGGCGTTGTATACGTGGATATAACATTAAATTTTAATAATGCCACTAGGACGTAACAGAAAGCCAGGTATATCAGATTACAGAAGATATACATTTATCGCTTTATTTTCAGCTAGAGAGTACATTACCACCAATTTGATACTTTTCCAGAAACACTATCGCTGGCAACAAAATATAGTTATTAAAGATATGTGACAAAAACGAGTCTGTTTCTCACGCAAGTCTGCCACGCAAGGGGCAAATGAAATTCATTTATTCACACGAAAAGTCCAACGCACCAGTCAGACCGCGCAACTAATTTGTATAAATTAATCTCAACCTTTGTGGCGTTCGAAAAACTCAAAGCAAATGGAATTGACTAAACACGCTCTTTGAAAAATGTAAGGCAATGCAAACTGCAAAAGAACGGAGGAAATTTAAATAGAAAAGCGCATTGTGAGAGTGTTTGCTTTCAGAAGCGCTACGCGTAAATACTTCTAGTCGTAAATACCTATACCACTCTATTTTTAAAGTGTCAACGAAATGTCGAACTCAGAAAGATCTTACTTCTAAACACAACAGTAAAATTTTTATGTTGTTAAAATAATGTCAATATTTCGGAATTACAGAACTTAAAAGACTTATATTAAATTTATATAGGTATGTCATAAAATATAGGCAGCAAATCATTTTTCTTCATATAGAAGCATAGAAAAAATTAATAAATGTTTGACATAAGAGTAAACATACATGAGTTACATTTTGTTTCTTCTTCACCTGCCATAAAACAAGTGCAATAATGCACCGCATCTAATAATCTGCCCGTTACGTTTGACATTTTGTATAATGCGATAAATTAATAACACAATATGCCAGTTTTTAATTTTCATAAACAAAGTGATAAAATAATAAAAACTTATTTGGACAATATAATTCAGTTCTAATTCGTAAAAACAGTAAAGCGCACAAGTAAAATATTGGTCTTACGGTCAAATTAATCATTCTTTAATCAAAGCTTGATTCATTGATCAACTTTTGCCGTTTTGACATATGTATTTATGTACACAAAATTTTGGCTGTTACGATTAATCTAAAATATTTTAGTTTTCACAAATCTATATGAATCGCTGTAATTTCTTCCTTTTTCCTTCCTCTTTGCCATTTTTATTTTTCCACAGATATGAAAAATTTATTTTATAAAATAATATTTATTAATAATGTGAAAATGGTAAAATATAGAACAAGCCACGGATGTTATGAATCATAGCAGGCGTTATACGTCTCTCTGCGGGGGTTATGATACGCATAACTATCCAAGATATGTTTATAGCTGCATACGTCCTATGTCGACAAAAATTGACAGAAAGTTTAATACACACTCGTAAAATTATATGAACTCTCAAAAACGTACACAAAACTGTGAATTAAATTGGTAAATTAGAACAAATGTTGATCTACGGATCAGCTTGATTTTTGAATCAATTGATCATTAATCAATGAACTAATGGTGAATTCAGTTGTTAGTTTAACAAAATTGTCAAGCGCTTTATAATTATAGTGACAAAATCAACTAGCTTTCAGTAGCTCTTCTTTTGTTGCCAGAACTATATAACGAAGAAAGAACATGAGTTTTCTACTTAATTAAAAGTAAACATTTCATTAAATTTTTTTGTTATTGATTTTTTACCTTTAAGTAAATATTTACCGAAAATGTTTGTTAATTTGGATGGAATACTGGCTACCCAGTCCCTAACGTAAATGATTAATTAATGAACATTAATTTTTTATTGTTTTGCGAACTGGTAGTCGAATTTCGGCAATTAAAGCTTGGATTTATTGCAACATAATGACTGCATTGTATTAGGCAAAAATGTGCCATTAGTCAGAAATAATGATCGCCATTTGGGCTATTTTAATTGCGACATCGCAGTAATCCTGTTTTGCGAATTTGCTGATGAATTGTCCTGGGAGCGGGCATTTTTTGTCACGTGGCCACCACGGCCGCGACCACGCTACTAACGAGGCAAACAGACGTTAAATTAAATTTCCATTTTCAAGCTTGCGGATTCCCGAACGGAGAACGACGAACGGCGCACGAAGCATATGATATGAATGTAATTAGTCCAAGTTCAGCTCACAACATCTGCCGGCGTTATCGATGGCTTATGCTGCCGGAAGATTCGGCAGTCACGTCACTGGCAGATATGACACGCTATTCAGCGCAGGATTTGCTAGGTGTTCCAGTCATTATATCGGGTAATATGTGATTAACTAGAGCACGCTACTGTCGGATATACCCAGCTGGATTATTACAAATATGAATATTGGTTTTATCCCCTTAACTACAAATTACAGTTACCAGGTAATCACCTATTTAATTAGCGATACGTCAGTTTAACAATACCATAATTAAACAACGACAAATAAAAAGCTATTTCCAATATTTTACCAAACATATAGTGGCAGGATTTCAGCAATTTTATTAGAAATCTTATCTTCATATCAACTTTAAAATACATATTTTTTTATTGTAATAAACACTTAATTGAGCTGTGCAGATACCATAAATAAACAAAATAATGACATTAAGCCCACAGACAAAAAGAATGACTAAAAGAGTAAATTACCCCCAATAATGGTCTCCTAACTGACCAATCTTTGGTGGGATAACTACCATCCTTAACTTAAAATAAAACTTAAACTTAAAATTAAAACAGTAGCTAATAAGAAGCCTTTAAGGTTTTTATATATTAAAATATAGTCCTCAAAACCGAAAGTATACTTAAAGTGCAATTTAATTGTGCATGTTGTTAGCCTGCCCTTCTACAAAGGTTAATAGTTTGCGAAGTTGGAAATCGAACCTCAGATCTCATACTCAACTCAATTTAATTTTTGATTTTGACCAGGACACTAGTCAAAACTAGTGTTAATCATCCAAAATTTAAGAAAATTCATTAATTTCAATGAAATGCAAAAATTTAACAATACATATTTTTTTATTTATTTATGGATTCATACATAATGCAGTTTATTTATTTTGTGCAATCAATATTATTTCATTGTTATCCAATTAATTTATTTAGTTTTTACCGTTTGATGTGAATGAATAGCAGAATTATTTTGGTTAATTTTTCCTTTAATACAAATAATATATAATTTTAAAATTAATTTTGATCAGAACGGTTAAACACGGTTAAAACCATATTGTACAAAATCGTACTACACTGATTTTATGCCCCAAATTCATATTTTAACTATTCTTTACACAAAAAAAATGAGATTGATCTCTCTGAAAAAAGTTAAAACAGATTTATTTTTAAATTCATTTCGAAAAGATTATTTGCGAAAATGAAGTTTCAAAAGTTTTATTCAATCAAAGAAATACATAAATTTTAGTGACAAAAATTAAAACTGAATTCTAATGAATACACGAGTTTAATGTTACTTTTATCAGAGACCTATTTTTTGTAATAGTATCTTGAGATGTTGGTGACGTTGATTTATAATTAACAGAAAGAAATAATTGAATCTGTCATGGCATACGTGCAAACGTATTACAGCAATTATTTCGGCCAAATATCAGCTGTCTTTTTCACTCACAGAGAGACTGAAAATGTTTATCGACTTTCTTCTGCGTTATTATATTTAATAGCTTCAAACACCACATTGATTGTTCATAAAAGGTAGTACCAATTAATTATACTACTAAGGGCTGGTTTTTCAATGTCCTGATAAGTGTCTGATAAGCCTCTGTTAATAATTAATACACATGGTAAACAAGAATTTCTGTTTTTCAATATCTTGTGAGCGTTACCATAAGAATAAATCTTAGATGACACGGGAATAAACTGACAGCTAGTTTATGCTGCCAATAAATTTTTACCAGTACCAAGTACGATAAAAAAAAAATTCTGTAGCATTTGACAGTTTTTGATAATATTGTGAAAATTTGGTATTTATTCAATGTATTTTGTAAGAATAACAACAAAGAAGAATTCATAGATTTTGATATACCATGGTTTTTTCAAATGATTTAGATTTAGTAAAATACAGGAATGTATTTGTTACAAAATGTAGAAAATATTAATCGGTTTTCTATTAGCAGGTAAATAAATGTATGAGTAGCATATAATATTTTATAAATATATTTAAAATTAAATACCAAAATTTTATTTACAGAAGTTATGCAATTATTCCGTTGAAACGTCACCGATCCAAAAAGAATGTAGTAAATATACGTAAAAATTATTATGAACTTAAGAGTTGACAATTGAATCTGGCTGTTACTTAGCCAGATAAATTCATATTGAAAAACGCGTTTTCATTACAAGAACTTTGACAAACGATTGAAAAACCGGCCTTAAGAATCCTTCTTATAGTTTTCTGATACGTTTACCAACTCATGGAAAAGTATAAATAACTATAGACGAGTCGATAAGTGTTCAATATTTTGACATAACTCTAACAAGACGCTCTTGGCGTAAGTGAAGGACCATCGAAGATCCTAGGTTATGTGCAAGTTTACCGCGGCAGAGCGTGCATATGCAAATAACTACCGTCTCGCGAGCCAATCGATATTGCAAGTCAGGCGAAGGGTTAGGGAACTTGACATTACACGGAGAAAAACCTGACCTGCACTGATTAACCGTTTATGAAACGGAATAGATTGGGATATTGGTATACAATTGTTATTAGTCTAGAAAGTTTCAAAAGCATGAAAGTCCTGACTTGCACTACCGAGGGAAATGACCTAGACTCAAAACACCTTCGGCGTAGAATTTTCTTGCAAGACCTTGAAACAAAGTAAAGAAAGCACAGATTGCAACTGCGGATCGATAGCAATGGAAAACTTTCAACGGAAAATTCACAATTTAACAAAGAGACACTGATTTGCAAGACTAACTAATAGACTTGCATTTAGAAATTCTATTATCTAATTCAGCTATATACAACCATAAATCGAAGGGTTAAAAAAGGGGAATATATGTACGTATATATTTTACTATAGTTAAAAGGTATTATTCAAGTTATTTCATGATGTTAGGATTTGAACTTCAGATCTCATATTTCATTTAGTTTAGACGTAACAACCGAACCATTGGATGCTGTCCACGTTTATAATGTAGTTTAAAATTGTGAGAATTTATGTCATTTCAGATTAAGTTACATTAGATTAAAATATAACTTCTCATGAAGAAAACTGAATACATGTAGAAAATAAAAGAGTTGAATTTTGAGATTCTTAAGCCAAATTTGCAATTGAACAGGAAATAAATCCTTTTTAAACGTTTATTTATTAAAACGAGACGACTTTTCAACTCGTGGTTGGAATCATCTGCAGGTCTAATTAACAAAGATGGAGTTACAATATTTGCTATAAATTTTATATAATAGTCTTAACATTTGACTTATAACTATTATATAAAATTTGTAACAAATAATATTGTAACTCCATCCTTGTTAATTATACCTGAAAATGACTCCAACCACGAGTCAAAACGTCGTCTCGTTGGAATAAATAAATGATAATAAAGCCATTATCTCCAAGATTCATTTCATGTAAATAAAAGAGGTTAATAAATATCCAATACATGGACGAATATGTATTGCATTACTTGTTAGATTGTTCATTTACATTGAGAATACTGGTTCAGTAAACGTGCTGTTTGTTATAATTATGGATCGTAATAATCATAAATATAAATTTCATATGGTAATATGCTAAAACGCAATAAGGGTAAATGTATGATCGAGGGAGCTCTCCTTATGACCTATAAATTTATGCATTTCTACATGGAATGTAATTAAAATTTATATACTAAGTATTTAATGTATAATTTGTTACGTCGTATTACATAAATTCATTATATATTCGTTTACAAAAACTTATAACAAATATATATAAAGATAAAACTATTAAAAGAAATAGAAAACCTAATAATTTATTCGCATAAACAAATAAGTTTTATTCAAATATGAATTTTATTATTTTATCTTGTTGACATTAAATGTTGCGTGCATGTGACTACAAAAACATTTGAGCAACACTGGTTGCCTAGATGATATGGACTACTGTATTTCATTTTATAATGTAAATAGCAAAGGTCTATTAAACTTATTTAAATATTAGTTTTTTACAGTATATCTACCGTAAAAAGGAAAACTAAATGCAATACTCAATGCTCAAACGGAAATCTAGAGTTCTATTGAAAAGTTACCAATTTTATATCAATAAATTCAAGTAAAATTATAAACAAGAAAGTACTTGCTTTACTACAGAAATACACTAAGTCAATAAATATCACAGAGTGTGTTACTTTGTTTTCGTTTATTACATTCCACCAAGTATCAATCACTAATTCTATGAATTAGTATTTGTTTAAATTGAAAAATAATAAAGAATATGATATAAAACTGAAAAAAATTATAATGCTAATTGCCAAAAGTGTATATCAAAATTTTGATGTGCCAGCAAATAACCTCTCGCCTGACCTCTTTACATTTTTTATTGATATTTATACTAAATATACGGTAAAATGAATTATTAAAATAATTAGTAGGTACTTACAGTGTTAGTACGATTCCTTTTAGAATATTCGATAAATATTTTATAATACTTTTAATGTCAGTTATAATAATTATGACTGTTAAATAAAAAAGGTTTATTTCTTTAGGTAAACAGATTAAAACTAATGTAACAAATATAACGAAACATTAATTACTTGTAATAGTTAAATGAATAAATGAAAAATTTGAATAAAGCTTGAGCTAATGACGTAATATTAAATTATTATTTACAATAATTCTTATATATTAATAAGTAATTAACACACAAAAACATCTTCATGAAATCATGACTTTAATCAGATCTAATCTAAGGTGTCGCACAACATACATCCGTCTATCCATCCAGCCACACACTCGTACAGACATCGTAAAAATATTAAAATCGTATTCTAAGGACTTCAAAACGTGCTTATACATTGAAAACTCACTATTCGATTTTTAGCATGATTCCAATAGCTCTCTTACTAAGTGGCGAGAGGTAAAAAAAATCACAGTGACATTTTTTGTTTTGTATTTCTCATTATATTTATATCAGCGTAATAAACGTGACCATACTGTAATACCAACCCAAACGACATTATAATCAAATTACGATTTGATTACAATTCCTATTGTTACACAAATAATTACGTGTCCTTAAAATTCAGTTAGGGTAATGCACGCTTAAAGCCCGATTCGCGGGAATTACTCTACAAACCACGGACCTTTTTCTCCCTCCCGCGGTCGGACCACAGGAGGGAGAGCTTCTATTTGTACTCGCAAATTAAATTTAGTGCGGCCAGACCAGAAATATGAGTTACGGAATCCACATACACTCCGTTCAGCTCGCTACATATTGCTATGTGCAGTTTTGTCCGCGAATAAAAAATATTACTTCGTTCTATTCAACAAAGTATAAATATAGAAAACTATTTTCACAGCACTTTTTAACATGCCATATTTCTATTTTACCTTGCTATTCATTTTTATAATAAAGGAATTTAATACTCAATAATATGTTTACATTTCATCCGCATTAAATGAATTTATATACTTGTATGAATTTTATGAAACACTTTATTTAAGAGGAATAATAATACCATACAATCCACTTATTTTATTTACTTTTTGTTTAGATTAATAATACTAATAATATTATGAAGATTATTAAAATTAAAAGCTACTCACTGTTTGGTTGATTGTAAATCCCAAGTAGATACTTCGACAAATACTGCGTTACTTTTTTATAGTCTTTTAGCTGTTTTTATGATGAGAATGCACATTACAACAGTTTCAAATATATCACACACCCGCACAGAACATATTTCAATTCAGTCACAAGAATACAACACGACACTTCGGCATCACAATCATTACTAACCAACCTGTACAAGTCTTCGTCCGTTCAACGACGGGTTAGATACAAAATACATAATTAAATTTACAGATTAATCCATCTAGCGGATTTAGTGTAAAGGTAAATGTTAAAAGAATTTTGAATCTGGAGAAAATAAAGAGTGAATTTTAAAATTTAGTTGTAATTCTAATATAAACCTAATTATTTTTATTATGGATACGTTGTAAAATTACATTTATTTTTCTTATAATTATATTTCTAAATTAAATTTTGTATTATTATTAGTGGAATAAGAGAAAATGGTATGAGTGCGAATGCAATTTTAGTTACAAAATATTTTGGCCTAAATATTTATTACCTGATATGCAAATCAATAAAAAAATTATCATTGTAGAACTTTATTGTATACAATAACTAATACTTGGCAGATGAAGGAACATATTACGTAACTCGTAACAACTATAAGTTAAGTATCAATAAGAAATCAAATTGTATCTTTGTATCAGAACTTCATTTGCACTGACGGAAATATCAGACTGATTATAAGTTAGGCATTTGTCTGTCCACAACAATATTTCGGCATATAGTTTTTGTTCTTCACAATTCTGCTCCAAATCAAACAATTCTTTATAATGTCTGTGTATATAAGACGCTTTTGATTTATTTATTATAACTCCCCTCCCCCTAAAATCCGCTACTGAAATCATTATGGTAATCAGGATCGCATCATACAAAACCTTCCTCCCTGTTACATGGTGTAGCTAGCAATATACCATGGGCAATACTGCCAATGGGCAATATTGCCACATTGGGAATATTCTAAACTCAAAAATGCGAATATTCCTGGCAAAAATACCAGCAACATTGTGAAATACTTACTTTTCTAGTGCATTATCATTAACTGTATAAAAACTTTTCATCATCTTTAAGCCCAAGAATTAACTAGAAAGTAGGAAATTAATATTTTATATTTAATAAGCATAAGTTATATTTCTATTTTTGGGCAAGATTGCCAACAGTGTTGCCGGCAATGTTGCTTTGATTTTAAATTGCCGGCATCTTAAATAATGTTTGAATTTAAATGAATAAATAAATTCATGGGATTTTAGCAAAATGAAAATATAAAATATAAGGCTACAGCAAACACCTTGGGAGGAAACCTGGGGGTTGAATTGCATGGTGTGGCAGTGGGTCAGAAGCGATGCGGCTAATGTAATTGAAAACCGACCGCGTGCGTGTTTCGGGCGAAGATCCACGAGCTTCCTCCGGTGAGAGAAACAACTCCGCTCCTTTTAGTTTTATTTTGTTAGACGCAACACGCTGACCCATTCGTAATAAGGACGGTTTATAGTGCTCCTATAAGAGTACATCGGCGTCAATAAACTTTATATGTTTGGACGGGACCACACTTCAGGGGAAATAAAACAGTTTATTAAATTTTTACCGAATAAAAATGATAAATTTAATATTGACGCCTATGAGTTATTTATGCCAAGAGCATCAGGTGACGGGTACAGACACATAAAAATGACTCACATTAGTAAATTACATTTTTATGACACTTGAATCTTATTTATGTAGTAGATACTGTATAAATTACCAGTTACATTTGATTGCATTTTATTGGTGCAGAATAATGTTCATTGGCCAACAACCCTACAAAAGTCTTTTCATATGTTCTACGACAATTTTAACTTTTTAGTGGATTAGGTTATCATCTTAAAGCCTCTGCAAAGGGATCTACTGAGTAAATCTTATAGTGTGTTCCGATGTTCTCAATCACTCAAAGACAGTGGTACACAAACTGTGATTTAGGTATCTACTGGTTTTGAAGAATCAGAGGCCGTGATTTCTACTCAAGATTTTATAAATCTGTGATTCTTGATCACCGGATCACCGTCAAATTTCGTTCTTCTGGAGACTAAACCGTACAATAACTGTGATCACAATAACGTTTTTAAATAAGATATATAAAATAATATAACAAATCACACTCTGATCACATCTTCGCTCCTTAGTAAAACAATTCCCATTAATAACAAAAATTTCTGATTTTAAGCATATAATACAACTATAATCACAATAACGCATTACAATCACAAATACAGGAAAGTAGCAATCACAAATAACACTGCTACTATATTTATTCCGGTAGTTTAAAGCCAGTTGAAATTCGGCCCGATGGAATTTCAAGTATAATCCTCTTACTTTTATCTCTCTTTTTTTTATTCTAGCGGGTTGAACTGACTCTATTTGGACCAGATCGAAAGCATCAGCGAAACAACTTCATATGTATTTATTAAATGTCAATTTCGTTGGTTATATTTACCTAACATATTAAAAATATGTATTAACAATAAAAGTAATTAGAATGACAAACTCCATGAGTTAAATCAACTAAACAATCTTTTACAGTAACCAACCAAACACAAATAAAATTAACATAAAATCTTCGAGCAAGTTGAGCGCTTATCCCATATCCGATCGAAAAAGCTCAACCCATTTATATATTTTTAGGGTTGAGTTCAACATTTCAATCCAGTTGAAAATGCGGTTATTCCGATTATTTCATACAACAACTTCAATCGGGTAAGATCAACACATTTTCAAGCGGGAATAAACGAGTGTTGTTACTAATTATATTCTTTATAGTGAGGTAAAGCTTTGTGAACTAGCGTTCAAAGTAATAGTACACAGCTTCATTGGGAATCACCCTGAGGCAGCATTTGCTTGTCGGAACCACTACCTTCCTCCTCATATGCTGCAGGCAACAGCACATCTCCCGTTTTGCTAACCACGATCTGAAAACCCTGGTATGGCCACCCACAAGGTTTCATTCATAAGCCCAATAGTTAATAGTATGTGGAAATCAAACATCTAACACACCAGTTAGTTCTAGTTGAAATACCTTAACGAACGAGTTACTATTCTCTTTTCTCTTTAAAGTTACCAATAAACCGTGAAACAAGTCTAATAAACTACAAAAAACCCTGAAGTTTTACCTGATATTAACATATAGAGAACTATTTTTTACTTATTGACTACTTCTTTACCGGTGTCAATGTCTAATTGGTTGAATAATGAAATATATACCACGAAAACCAAAAAGCTTCAAAATACGAAATGTATTTTCTATTGTTTATTAACAACTATAGTCTATTTTTTATAAGGACGATATGTTGAGAAGATAGGAGCAGTTTGATCTTGTTTTCTAATTGGATGATACCCCAACATTATCCCAACAAAAACAATATAAAATTGCATCTTTCATCCCAGCCTATCGTTTTTATAAAAAATAGACTATACTTACATTTATTTTACATGTTTTGCTTTCGCTCCATAAATAAATTTAGTCATTGTAACAGTTATTTATGTTGTGTAGCAGAAGTCTTTTATTCGTCCATACGCGTAAATCTCTTTCGGCCCGAGGTATGTACTCATAGAACGTTTTACGCACTATTGCTAACAAAAGGAATAAAATTTTTAAATTACAATCTACAGGCCAAAGACATTAAGGAGATGCGTTGCATTGGTAACCTAGTGTTTTTCTGTAAACAACATAAACAAACCGCAAATAAATAGTATCATTCAGAAAATTATTTACTAAATTTTGGTAGAAGGTAATATAACTTTAGTAGATTAATATCCTAGTAAATCGAAGGATAAATATGGAAACCAATATACAAGTCTGAATAAATATTTTTGATATGTCTACGTTACCGCCCAAAGGTGTATAGCAAAAGGTTCCGTTATAGTAACCAAATTGTAAATAAACAATTACGACAAAGTGTGCGTAAGATAGCAAACATGATCTGGCCTATGGCGATATTTGAACCCAATACGGATGAACGAAACATCACAGTCATCCAGGTTTAAGCGAAACTAACTGGTAATTGTTACATAAATGGTAACGATCTGTTTAGTAATTCCTCAAACAAACCTAATGTTTCAACGTTGAGTACATGCACTATTCACAACTACATGGACATTGCTATCTTGGTTTATCTAGTAACCTAAGTTGCTGTCGACATTATAGTCGAATTCACGTATAAATGGCATTCCAATGTGATGACGTCACTCACTACGATTATATGAGATAGTAGTAAAAATTGAAATTTTTAACATCTGTTGAGTTCGCATACTGAACAGTTCAAAACGTCAAAATTAAATAAATGTAATAAATTTAGTTTTACTAATCACATCATAAATAGTTCAATGAATTGCAGATTGAGTAAATTCATCAATTCCTGTAACTTGCTTTTTACGATTTTTTTTGGCGATGATAAGGTTCCACATTTCATTTTATTCTGTATGTTTAATATTGTGGAATGTGACACACCCAAAACAGCACAAACTCTCTAAGACAATAATAATAATGAAAAAAGTATAAATATAAATAACATTTACTGTGATTAAACATATAACCTCAAAATATAATACTTACATCTTCTGACGAAGAAAATGGAATTAGCGGACCAACTAAACGTTTTTCTTCATGAAAGAATGCAGAAGCATTCAAAATAATTAGTTTGCAACGTCTAGATAATTTTTTACCACTCATGTTCAAATACAAAACGACGAAGTGCGAATATAAACATAGAAAATATTTATGCAGTTCAAGTTCAGACGTACGTCAACACACGCTTTATGATATTAGCAACACTCTAAACAATCGCGTAACTAATAATGCATTTGCGTCATTTAATAAATACACTCTAGTGACGTCATCACATTGGAATTTCAAAAATGCCATTTATACGTGAATTTAACTATAATATATTAAATAATTCTAGTACACCGCACTCTTATTAATAGAGAAGTGATTCATAAACACATGCAATATGCAATGTTAACGTTTAAACATGCATTTATTTAACTTAATGATACTAAAAAGCAAACTTAATCATATGCAATTAGCAAACAAGTTTAATGAGTTAATATCAATATTTGTCATACTAAATGTGCCTGGGGGAGTTTCATTTGCACTAGTCACATATAAATTGGAAAATTAGATTTCACGGACCTAATAATACGTGCTTAATGTAGCTGCAGGTGGCAGAACGTAAAATGCAGATAGTAATAAGATGCAAGTATGTAATAGAGAATAAATAACGAGCACAGGGAAGTGCACGTCTTATACATGCAGCGCTATTGATAAGTATAATAAAGTCATAAATCAGAAAACTTTCCGAGAAAATCAATTTCCAAACTTTTTATCACATATCTCAATTACATATTTTATAAAGTTTTGAATGGCGCCTCGATCTGTAAGTGGCACGTGACTCCCGTAGGACGATGATTTGCCGACGCCGTTTCTACAATTTATTTCAATCAAATTTCTCCCAACGCGCCTAAGTGGCTTTTCTACTTTTAACGAATATTCAGTCTTATAATGGACGTCATTATTTGGATTCCTTCTTTCGTTCGGTGTCGCTATTCATATTTGTAAGACGCTTTTAAACAGCACGCTTCTCGAGAAATCAATACAACATTCGTTAACTTGTTTGCGAACACACTGAATGTCTAGATTTACTAATTAGTTTCCAAGTCATTGGGCCTACAGCATGGCACGTAATTAATTAAATTATACTTGCCTTATATACACCTATATGCGACCACTTTCATTACTTTGTTGTGAACTTACCACAGAAACTGTTAAATTGTCAGTAGTACTAAAATCGATACTTGATAACTAATAATTGACCATGATGGGATTTGAACCCAAATCTCACATTCCATTCAATTCAAATCAAACCGAGCTTTCAATTAAGCTACTAGTTTCCTATTCTTAATAATAATAACAATATGCAAGTTTACTTTACTTGTATTTACTTTCTTAATGCTAAATCTCAAATTATTTTAATTCGTATGTAAAAACCCTAACCATCATTGTTGACCGTGAGTAAATGTAATAACAAAAATTATACATTACAAGAAAAATCGAACGTTTTTGGAATTTGTAGTACATGTAAATTGAATATATTCTACTATACTAAATTATCTAATTTACTAACTTCTCATTACTGATGCAAAAATCAATATAGTACAAAAACTGAAATAAAACAACTCGTTTATCAATAATCAATTTATTGTCATACCAAGTTTATTCCTAAAAACATTGAGAATTTATTTATTTCCGAAGTTTTAATTTTTTATGTGGCAATGACATGTTTTGATTTGAAATATAAACAAATATACGAAATTATATGAAATTAAGGAATTTAATAATCGATATGCTATGCTGATGATATAACTTTAATACTAAAGGTCGAAATTACCTTGAATAAAATTCTGAAAATATAAAAAGAACTAGAAAAAATAAATAAGAAGATTAACAAGGAAAAGACTAAAACAATGGTAATAAGTCAACAAGAAATACAGCATGATATAACTAGGGACAGAAAAATTAAAATATTTGGCACAAGAGGAAAATTGAAGACGAAATAAAACAACGAATAGTTGCAGGAGGAAGATAGTTCAAGAAAATAACGCCAAATATATAAATACGCATAAATTTTTCTTAAATTATCTATTATCTAAATGCAAACAATTCTTAAAATAGTCGCCTACGTCAAGTTTCCTGAAAACCGTAAAGTATACTTTATTTGCCAGGTGCTTTGAAAGTTATAATATGTACTTATATTATCTTTTGTTTACATGATTTTCACATTTCATAATAATCACAGCAGATAAGGAACGCGTATAACAACATAGAGCTACTGTTGGAAGAATTTAATAACCACGTGGCTTATACGCAACATAAACAGTAAGTTTCTCGCGGAAAGTTTAATATCTTGAGGAAAACATTAAAATTTGGAAAACATTAAGCCATAAAGTATAACTCCCGAATATCCCGAGTTCTCAAACTTCTCAAATTTCTAAAGACAAGTGGAATTCAAGTCGGACACTTTTCTGTCAGCGCCTAACTAACAAACAACAAAACTTTAGGGAGAAACAGAACTACTCGAATAAAAAGCGAGTGGAAAACAATCCCTAAATATTTTATCTTCCAGTAATCCCATTCTGGAAGGGTTTCTCAGTGACGCGCCGGGAAAACAGATTAAAAAGAAAAACGAAAATAAAGATAAATAAATCTTAGACACGTGTTGAATAAAATAATAAAAATAACATCCTCACAGAGTTGTGAGGTAGGTATTTTTATATTTAAGAATACTACTTTGCTAACAGAAAAATATTATAACGTAGGTGGAATACATCGGCCACATTTTTATTATATTTACCGGTTTGAGGATATTAAACTTTTGTTTACGTAGACAAAAATTAGCAGGGTAACTAAGTCATAATTGTATCTCACGTAATTTTGACAAGTCAGTATGGTAAAAATATTACCGTACATATTCGTCAAAATAACGTACGACAATTGGATAATGTAGCTGTCATATCAACCCATATAGACTTCATCACAAAAACGATACTCACATAAAAATTTTATAAAATAATATTTATTAGTAACGAGAAACCGGTAAACTATTGAACAAACCAAGGATGTTATGAATCATGCCAGGCCATAGATATCTTAAAATCTTCGCTCTCCGAGCTCGGAATTCATTTGACATACGGCGGTTTATGATATTCATAATTATCTTAGCTATGTTAATAGCTAAAGCTATTTCAAATTATATGGTAAAAAAGAAAAATATTGGAAGAAAATAGAACTTTTATAGTATAATTTTTTTACAATTAACAGTTAAATAAGTAATATATTTATATACATAATAGTTCTAACAAGTGAAGGTCACAATGCTGCCTCCCAGAGATTCTAAAGCAACATTTTTTTGCGATTTGTAAATGAACCAAACGGATTCTTAAATTTATAGCTGCTATTTTAAGAGATATCATGATATAGAACATATAATCCGCACCATTAAAATGCAAGAAAAACTTGTTATGAACCAAGTACCTTAGGGAATTTGAAGTCCTGTACCATCTAGAAATGGTGTGCCAGAGATTATAAAGCCTTAGGGAACTTAAGACCCCATTCTATCTAGGAATGTAGTGCCATTGATGATGAGCTATATAAGCTAGATTGCTAAACAGTAGAACTTTGATATTAGAAATATATTCAACGAATTTTTTAAGCGATAATTGCTTCTTATTAGCAAAAAACTAGTAAAAGTAAAACATTTCTCGAACTAAATACCTTAGGAAACTTGGGACCCTGTTCTATGCAGGAATGCTGTACCACGGATGATGAGCTTCATAAACTAGATTGCTAAACAGTAGAACTTTGGGATTATAATTGCAAACAGCAATTTTTTTAGTAGCGGTAATTGCATTTACTAATTAAAAATTAGTAAAAGTAAAACTTGTTTCGAACTAAATACCTTAGAAAACTTGAGACCCTATTCTATCTAGGTATGTAGTGCCACTGATGATGAGCTTTATAAGCTAGATTGCTAAGCAGTAGAACTTTGGGATTATAAATATATTCAACAAATTTTTCAATAGCGGTAATTGTTTCTTATTTGCAAAAATCTAGTAAAAGTAAAACT
The DNA here is from genome assembly GCA_035578165.1 of Stenolophus ochropezus. Classification (NCBI taxonomy): domain Eukaryota; kingdom Metazoa; phylum Arthropoda; class Insecta; order Coleoptera; family Carabidae; genus Stenolophus; species Stenolophus ochropezus. The sequence goes on from JAQOWZ010000009.1 coordinate 6,966,212, forward strand.
TGTCTCAAACTAAATACCTTAGGAAACTTGGGACCCTATTCTATCTAGGAATGTAGTGCCACTGATGATGAGCTTTATAAGCTAGATTGCTAAGCAGTAGAACTTTGGGATTATAAATATGTTCAACGAATTTTTCAATATTTCTTCTTATTAGCAATAAACTAGTAAAAGTAAAACTTGTCTGGAACTAAATAACTTAGAAAACTTGGGATCCTGTTCCATCTAGAAATGTTGTGCCACATATGATGAGCTTTATAAGCTAAATTGCTAAACACTAGAACTTTATATACACATGCATGTAACAAATTTTCAGTGCGGTAATTGCTTCATATTAGAAAGAATCTAGTTAACTTCGTAGTTGCGGAGTCCAGCACTGAAGCGAGGACTGGCAGGAATCGGTCAGCATCTCGTGCATGATTCACGAGGCTCGCGCGCTCGGATGCGGCGGTCGCTCAATTATTCGCGAGGAGGCTGTGGTATGCTGCCCACCCCGACCGGAGGCGTTGTTCCCAGGCCTACTTGATTACAAAGTGATTTGTTTGCTTCCAACAGCGCACGCCGATTAATCCCTTAATCATGCAATACGGAACAAATATTTTTCAGATTGAGAATTTTAAGCGCAAATAAGGGTTTGTTTATGAAGTGTTCTCAGAATTAATCTATAACAATTGTTCCCAGCTCTCGCTTAAATCCATTAAATGAGTTTATATGATTACTTAAATAAGTAAGAAAGAAATAGAACTAACATTGAAATTGTTAAAAGAATAAGTCAACCCAATTAAAACCGAGAGCTACTATCTTTTTTTATATTAATTTTTGATTATTAAGAACATAAATTAAACAATGTAATTGTTCTTTTAAAGAACTCGTCAGTGAGAATTGTTCCCGAAGCAGTATATAATATAAAGTTTTTGCTCTAAACTTGATCTGATGATGATCGAAAGATCGAAACGCGTCGTTACTCAACATTTACCGAATTCTGTATTCCGTATAGTATCATATTTAGTTTATTGCATTAAATCTTTTAATTTAATTGTGACAGTGAACTTCGGATATTCAGATATTTTCAAGAACATAAATCTATGTTTTACTGTTTTCTACAGCTCTAACTAGTTTCGGCCTCTCCTAGACCTTCTTCAGTGTGCCCTGATACTCTTCTTCTCTTTCATCACCATTCTAGTAAAGAAACTGGTACTTTCAAGATTAAGATTGTCAAAATTAGTTCAAGTTGAACGAATTAATAGAACAACCGATGCTTCATTATAATCAGGATAACTTCTTTGTTTCTTTTTATATATCTTATTTGCTATATTTTTTGCTTCGCAGATTTTCTCTTGGTTCTCATTTTTGCAATATCTGTAAATTGTAATATATGAGTATCCGTGCATTGACTGCTGACACGGACAATTATAAAAATCAGACAGACATCATCGTAAAAATATTAAAATCATGTTCTAAGGTCTTCAAAACATACTTATCCATTGAAAACTCACTTTTCGATTTTTAGCATGATTCCAATAACTCTCTACTGAGTGGCAAAAGGTAAGAATGCATAAACCTAACCATCGTTTGCAAGGAGTAAAAATGTCATAGAACAAATAAAGTTCACTTCTTCAACGTCACCTGCTGTCAAAAATTCTCACATGGTTTTAATTCCCCTAGATTATTATTAATCAGTATTTGTAATGTTCTTTAATTTGTTGATATTTATGTTAATTTTTAATTATTATTGTTCTCAAAAATTCTAAACAAAGAATTAAGGGTAATAATTTCCAGTAAAGAATATAGCAAAATAAAACAAAAATATTTTCCCTTATGCTTCGTTTATTATATACAAGTAAACAAGATAATAATGTACCATTTCTGGAATGTAAATAAATACAGGAAAATAAATAAAACATTACATAAATTTATAACTACATTATTTATAAGCCCTACTAACCTAATTACGTTTTGTTTCGATTTATATTTCAAAAAAGAATAAAACATAACTTTTATCTTTACGCACATTTGTTTACTTAAAATAATGGAATGTAAATGTAAATATTAATATCAGAACGTGAACAATAACATTTTCCAACTTTATATATGGTGGTAGGTAGAATATTTTTCAGATAAAATTATGTACGTTTTGCTGAAAAACATTTTCACAGATTTATTGTGAAACTCGCAACAATTAATTTAGGAAATTCATGTAGTTTCACAGAGTTATCCAGCAGAGTTAAAATGACAGTTACACATTTAAATTGCTTGTCAAATGCACGAATTACTTTTCAAGAAAAACTTGCGCAATAAGAAAAGGAAAACAATGTCAAAATACCGCAAACAGCATTTAGAGTCGGAGTTGTCAAGCTCAGACGTAATCTGGATAGGAAAAACAAAACCGATTCGGTAGTAAGACATTCCATGTGCTTGACAGACGACGAAGCCGGGATGTCGACAGCAGAAATGCTGGGTAGCTGGCGAATTGTATTGCGAAAACTACTCGAAGACTTATTGCATTTCTTCACTTTAAATCCAATTCACATATGCACACGATTTTATAGGTTAGCGAACGACGGAACAGAAACGCTGACACTATTCAACATTTTAATTAAACTATCTGCTTAGCAATCTCATAGAAAATACAAACATAATTTTGTTTATTTCATAGGATTAAAAATTTGATTTCTACAAGACATTATCTCTTACTATTAAAGTAATTTTTTGTTGCACTTTTAAAAATTTCGTGGGAGGCAAAAACCAAAATGAAAATATGAAATACACCATTAATGCATTACATTCACAAAAATCTGATATCACAAATTTTGTCTTGGTTCTCATTTTTGCAATATCTAAAAACTTTAATATATGGATATCCGTGCTATACTGCTGACACGGTAAAAATTACTTTCAGTATTAGTACAATTCCTTTTAGAGTATTCGATAATTATTTTTATAACAATTTTACTGTGAATTGTATAATCGTCACTGTCAAATATATAACATTTATTTCCATAAGTAAACATATTAACCGCAATTGTAATAAATTTATCGAATTATTAATTACTTGTAATAGTAAACTGGGACTTCAAAACGTACTTATCCACTGAAAACTAACTATCCGACTTTTAACATGATTCCAACACCTCTCTTACTAAGTGGCAAGAGGTAAAAAAATACTAGAAAGGGACTAAAAACCTCATTTTCATTGAAAAATATTGAAAATTTTTGTTATTTTCTTATTTTTCTTAATGCATCATCTATTCATGTCGCACTATTTTACATTAATTGTACCATAAGTTAGAGTTTATTAAGGTCCTAACTCACGTCACATAGCTCAGTAAATAAAGGAAGCTCATCTTTAAAATAATAACAATTGTGGGCTTTATTACTTATTTAATAAAATGTTGCACTAAAGTAAAAGTCTTCTTGCATTGTCCTAAGGAAAATTTTTCTTGAGGGCATGTGCCCTGGTGCCTCATCGTTTTTTCATTTTTTTAACAATTTAAAAGACAATTTTTATACATGTAATTTCAGTGTACTACTAACACAAATATGCAAAAAAATATAAATAAAGCAGTAAAGTTATTGGCTCGTATAATAAAATCGCGATTTTAACGCCCACTTTTACATCATAATCTTATGTAAAATTTAAAGTTAAAATCACGATATTATTATAAAAGTGAGCTAGTTCGCTTTTATAATAAAATCGCGATTTTAATGTTCGTTTTTACAAAAGATTTTGATGTAAAAGTGCGCGTTAAAATCGCGATTTTATTATAAAAGTGAGCTCGTAATACGGGCCATTATTTCTCATTCAACAAGATATTCTTAATAGTCAATAAATAGAAATAAGCAGAGTTGGACTGTTCACATTATTTACATCCAATTGTTAAGAGAATTTTGAGCTGGGGTGATATTTCATATTTCTGGGACGTCATATTTAGCTTCGTCTATGTCTATATTTTACTTAACATATTGCTCCATATCGTATAATGCTTTTTTATACTTGGATACCCTTGTTACTATTATGTAAATGTATCAAAAAGGAAAAAGTGATGACTGACCTTAGTGAAGTCGATAAGCTGCGTGACCAAAGTTCCGTCTGATCGTTGGAACTCCAACATGACGGTATCTTCCGTCACATTAGCCACAATTGTCTCTTGCACCACATCACCTCCCTGAAACAAACATAAACGATCACATAAATATTTCTATTAAAACTAAAATTCAGAAAAAAGAATAAAATTATTATCGTTTTGTTATTAACTAGAACAATGGATTTAACTAATATATATGTATAAATAATCACGAAACATTATTTCCCAAAATTTTTCAAGTACATGATAATCTATCAACATGCAAAATGTTTTTTTTTTATTTGTTTACAAATTGTAAAAGACTTCTACAGTCTGCATTTTTTTAGGCGAAATAAAGCATCACATTTTAATCAAATCTGTAAGGCTATCACACTCTGTTCGGCACCGACCGGCAGCGACCAGATCGGCAGAAATATGTTTGTGTGAAACGACCGGATCTACAATCTATTTTTATTGTATTGAGCTCTACATACGTTATATTTTTAAACCATGACTACCGAAGAAGAAAAACTGATTGATTAAATTTTATTTATTCAAATCACAAAGTGAAAGAAAAAGGTTTCATTTTCTCCATTTTTTTCTCTTCTCTTTTCACTTTCTTTTATTTCAGCTTCTTTGCAAGCTATTCATAATTACTGTTTCTTGATCAGAAAATATTTTTAGATATATTTTTGTATTTTTTTCCCTATTTATCAAACGTCTGCCATACTTTGAACACAGACGTATTTAAATATTTCACTCGAAAATTTATGTAATTTAAAACTTTTGTTTAGTTTCTACCGAAAACTAGTTGTCAACTACTAGTTAGAGAATATCTGAATTGATAAACCTCAAAATTTTGCATTCTCGGATGCTATTTTCTTTGCAAGCTGTGCGCGAACGCAAATGTAATATTTTGCAATATAAAGAATAAAAAAATACTAGTTAGTTAAATGTTAATTTAGTAAATCTAAATGACATAATAGTTATAAGTAAGCTTATGAGTCAAAGCTAATGAAGTTTTTTTTGTACATATCTGCTTTAATATGAATAAAATTTAAGATTGTTTAAAATATTAAAAATAATTATAAATTATATGGCCAACACAATCTAAATCTATAAAATGTAAATTATATGAATTTTGACCGCAAAATATGACAGGTAGTACTGATTGTGCATTTACATTAATAAATGCACTAGACAGATACATAACTATTTATTATAATCACCAACGAGTGGTGAATACAACTCATTTAATTGCATGCTAAATTTTGCACAACAACGAATGGATACAAACAAACTAAATTTCATACGCTTCACACAAATAACGGAAATCATTGCTAAATCGGCCGTGAATAATAAAACATGTATTATAACATAAATTCTAAACTGGGAATAGAAAATTTTCATTTGGCAAATACAAGTTTAATTATAGCTTGAATCAATAAAGCAATTAACAAGGGAATAATCAAATAATTTAAATATATATTTCGTATTTAATAAAAATTAATTTCTTATTCAAATGCTGATCAATTGATTACTTATCAGTGAATAAATATAATATCGATTTTAGAAATAGTAATTTGTCTAACTAGAAAGGAAAGCGTATCTTTTTACCACTCGAGCTCGATCTTGAAGATATGCAATGTATAATAAAATTTGCAGAAAGGTTAATCAAAAAAATAGTTTGACGTTGTTACCACGGCCACGTATTAAAAATACATTGCTGTCAAAAAATTAATGCATTGCAATTAATGATTGATGCAGCTTTGTGAAGCCGAGCTAAGTATTTTAATGTATTTTGCCAAGTAGAAAAATTCGATGTTCAGTAGAAGTATTAGTGTGTAGTAATAAATTTTTTCATAGTATTTTAATAATTTTGCTCTATACAATTAATGGACGCTGGAAGACTATTATATATACATACTATTCGCATGATAAAAGTGGCTATAGCTAATTTTAAATGTAAAGCTTGATTTAAGAACCTGACAAAACCTAAACTAACCATACCAAACCTGTCTAAATCTAATCTAACTAAACCAAACCCAACATAACCTAACTTAAACTAAGCAATATTAAAAAAAATAAAAAGAAACAAAAGCATTTATTTCATCAAATTAACAAACTTCGCAATATAAATTCCTATTATTTATGGAAAACATCATAAATATAGCTAAACATTTTCTACTTAGCAATTATTTATTCAACTGTGCATCTATTATTATAAACCCAACATCTATTATTTTACTGTGCATCTATTATATAAACTTGGCTTCTGTTATTTTACTGAGCATTCTAAATATAAACGCATTGGCTATTATTTCTACTGAACATTTTTAAATTTTTTACTAAAGTAACATGCAAAAGAAAATTAATTACTATGACAAATATTTATATACATAGTTATAGAATATTTACCAAGATTCATTTCTTTTTACTTAGCATATCAAATTTTACATAGCAATATTTTTTATAATTAGCAATGTAACTTTGCAAAAAATTATAATACTGTGCGAATAAATTGTCGCGAAATATAATTATTTATTAGAAGTACACCTGCATAATGGAATCTTTAGATAAATAAAGTAAAAGATCAATTCCCTTTGTTGCGCGAAAAAGCTATAATTCGTACGACATTATACATTTTATTTATGAGAAGTTCTCGCTCATAAAATGCCAGATAAAGGGCATAATACAAGTAGTAACTTATGTTATTTATTTGATTATACCTCTTTACGATATATGACTATATGCTGGTTGTAACATAATAGAATAATGAGACAATGGCATAATAAATACAATTCGACAGAAGAACAAACAATAGCAGTAAAAAGAATGAATCATTTTGTCTGAGTTCAGATTGGTAATCAAAATCCGAACGACTTTATAGCGGACAGGATCTATTTGTAAGTTTCATTGAAGCGAAACCGCGGAAGTACTAAAACATGGAGGCATAAACGACCTAAATTGAAAGTGCCAAATATAATGGCGAACACTTCCGGTTACGAACTATAAAAGCACGGCAAAATTCAATTAATTCAAGCATCAGATGAACAAGCACAAACTTCCAAATATCGGTTTCATAGCCCTCTTGATGGAAGAGTTTAAATTCACAGCTCTGCGATGCTGAGTCCTGTATTGATATTTATCTGTAAACAAAAACGACACAAGGGAATAATTGTATCGTTCGATGTATTTATGTAGAATACTTTAAACAAAGTTATTAAACAATAAAAAAGTGAATGATAAAATTTAATAACTTTTTTTTCTTTGATCAAAATCCACATTTGTTTACCAAAACGTTGAGAGCTTAAAAATGGTAAAAATTTGTAATGAAGGCGGATTCTAAATAGGGAAAAATATAATAGGCAACTAGATTGTCTAAGGATTTATGAACTTTAAGTAATAAATTATCAAACAATATTCCGTGACACTCTTTCAGTAATTTTCCATATAACTTTTTTCATGCATATATCAATAATATGTTCGTTTCCAAGTTGAAAGTAATATATCATACATTGACAGTTTACTATTTTGTTTTACTTTGTTACATAAAACATCTTGTTCTATATTAAAAACAAGTAAAAAGCATTTAAAACAACAATTTTGTAAATTTACAAATTTTCTGCTACTTTGGCTAACTTCGCGGAGTGATATCGTGTACCTACTTTAGTATCGTTTTCGAAAAAAAAATAATTTTATAACTTTTTAGGACGTAAATTTGAAAAAGGAAAATTCATATGGGTGAGATTCTGACATTTAATACATAAACTAGAAATAAGTATTTTGTGAAATTTGAATTGAATTTGAATAAGGTTGCCATTATTATATTGAAACAAAATCATGTAAACAAAGAATTAATAAGACAATAAATTCGTAGTTACAATATAACTGAAATACGCTTTGGGTTCCTCAAATTCACTGAAATCTTTATTCAAACATCAAACTGAAAGTATATTTAACATTTTGAAACCTGAATACAAAAATAGTAGATGTTTTGTTAACAATTCTTCCTACCCTAGTCTCAGAAGTCAATACATTTAATACAGTTCAATAAACACTCCTCTTCGATCAGTCGCTCTCTCGTTTATTTATAAATTAAAGAATAATATGAGTGCAATCAGGTAAAGAAAACAGAAGCAAACATAAAGGCTGTCACTGATTGTAATCTATCAATATTTGAATTTCAGTCTTACCCAGTCAAGTATATTAATTCGGGTAAACATTCCAACATCGAAATGTCAACATGCCATGTCTGACCCAAATGCATAACTAACCATGTTTTGCCGAAACAAATTCCTTGATCAAATAATAAACTTACTGTTGACAAATTTACAATTGTAGGATAAACTAATAAATCAAATATTTACTTTATTTTGTTATTAACACTACAGTTGAACGTTAATTTTTAGTCTTTCTAAAGCAATAATTCACAAAGTGCATCACCTTGAGGTGCCTTTCAGTACTTTTACGGGTGACGCCAGATTAGTGTGAAATTTAGCATCGTAGGTATTTTAACAATTCTTGGATCTAAGCATTTGAACCTTCTTCTTCACACTAAGGTCAAATGGTTGTCTAAAGAATGAGTATTGATTCGTGTTTACCACTTTTTTTGAACAAAAAAACAAATTTGAATTTTGTGATTTGTTTAAAAATGTATTTGAAGAACTGCATACAAAAAATAAGAGATGAAAATTTATTAAAAAAATCCAATATAATTAAAACTTTTAAAGACAAAATGGAATTTTGGAAATTGAGGCAAGTTGGAAATGTTACAAGAACACCTAAAACACTTGTTCACACTAAGGGCCGGTTTTTCCATATCTGGTTAAAGTATCGGTTACCTTAACCGTCGGTTGATAGAAAAATATCGCATCGAAATAGTAAATAACGTACATTTTTGACAACTTACATTAGTTTTTCGATACGATGTTTTTCTTTTAACCGCTGATTAAGGTAACCGACACTTAACAGAGGTGGAAAAACCGGTCCTAAGAATACAGGAGTGGGATTCCATAACTCATAACAACTACAAATAACAATTGTACTTGTTGTGCTTGTTATTATATCAATTACAAACGTCAAACGCCACTTTAGCGGAAAGTCAAATTTGCAATGAATTTAAGACATTCCATTATTAGTGTAGACTTGTATAGTGTTGTATGTATGAATATAAATAAGTACGTAACAACCATAAATAACCATTACTGTTATTGAATAGCAAGTATACTTTGTAGTTGATATTTGCAACTGATATCATAACAAGTCCAAATAATAGCAACCGAAGTTGTAGAAGAATCCCATCTCATATTTGCTAGATGTATCTATTGATAGTTCTGACTGGATACGTTGCGAATGAAATATTCTGAATTTTCATTAGAATCCTTTTGGATATTTCTTCAGAATAAATATCGCAATATAGGAGCCAGAATACTTCGAGTTTTATGTTAATTTTTTAAAAATTGTGTAAACGTAACCTAAGATTTCTACGTCTGTTAACATCAAAACTAAAAAATGAGAACAATTGAAGTCGATAGAACATGAAATATAGGTATGTTTGTATAAAATACACCCAAATATAAAGGAATTATGTAAATTACATCTAGATCATGTATTACATGTTTGTCCAAGATTAATAAAATGTCTTTAAAATTTTATGGACATAATGTTGGAGGAGCCAGAAAATTTTATATTATTGATTTGGGATTGCCTTCATATCAAAAAGTTTGAGAATCACTGTTCTTATCCGAAGATATCAAATATTAACTTTGTTGATTCGAACATTTCTATATTTGTTTGAATTGTATGTACATATTTAGTTTTTGTAAATGAAAAACTGTTAATCTCATTTTTTCTTTTGTTATATATATTTTCTTCAAAGAAATTTAATTCAATTGTTAATTATTAACGTTTTTCTTTTCTTAAAAGAATTTATTTTCATGTGGTATATGTTATTGTCAAAAAAGGACTGAGATTTAATATTTAATGTGTTCCCTCCTTGACTACCAATGAATCTTTTAACATCACTCGAGAATTTCTACATTCAATCTTTCCCGACAACGGAAAACAACACAGAAAATCCTTAAAAGATAGAAAGTACACTCCAGAAGCAGAATAGCTTACCTACGGATTGATTCTGTACGTTAAAAATGCACCGATCGAAGAAAGGATTTAGATTACATGGATATCGGAAAATAGCTATAAATAACTACACGACAGAATGATTTCATGTTTACTCCGTTTAGAAAACCATTTTTCTTCCTGGTTTGACATTTAAAATTGGCGACATATTAAAATGCAAGTGACACTAAAATTGTATGGTTGAAATATATTATCTTGTAATATCAATACTTATGATGTTTTATGGGTCTAACTTTGTATTTTCTATAACTCATAAATCATTATTTATATTACAAATTCAATGCTTTCGTGAATCCAGAGACAGAATATTGTGAACTGTAATGACAAGCGTGCTTTATATTTGCTTACATATTTCTGTTTACAACGAAACATTGTTATTTAGCAATTTGATAAAAAAAAAATTATTACAATCAACCTTAGTTGAAATGATATTATTTACAAACTGATATCACGTCATACTGATGTCAGATAACAAGGTTCATTTATGAAGCAAAGTTATCTAAAGACAATAATAAGTTTTGTTCATTTTTTTTTGGTGAAAAAATTTGTTGCATATAGTCATTTTTTTAAGAAGTGAAGAGACGTCATCAATATTTATAACTAGACTATGACGTCACGAAGTACAACGTTTATATGTGCATTATACCAAATATGCTGCTCTCTACATATGCATAATTGATATACCTCTCGAATAGGTTTTAACACGAAAACAAACAATACCAACAACAACAACAACAAAGATAATATATAGGTAATTTGACAATTCAACCGATCGGCGTGACATACAAATCACTTATGTAAACATATTCAAGTCGAGTCGTTAAATAGTATATTGTACAACAAGTATGGAATGGTACTCATTTCATACAAGTATGAAATAGCCATTCCAAGCGAGTTGTACACTGTACTTTTTCTACGACCACGATATTATTTCCTAATTCATTTATATTTAAATAATAAAGATATCTTCATTTCACTACTTTCTAACAACTAAGCAACTAGCTACAAAACAAAAATTAAACAATACGATTTTTGACAGAACTGTGATTTTTTTTATAATTATACCTTAACGTTGTCTATGGTTAACGTGGGAAATGAAAATGTGTTTACAATATACTAAATACCCGTAGTAAATATATTTTTTCTACGACCACTATGGAACATTCTAACACTATATTGTAACGTTTATTTATTTAGGTGAAGTGTAAAAAATGTAAGAATAATAATTATTAATAAAACATAAACACTTAAGAACATATATTTATACACTTAATACTACGCAGTATTTATGAATATGATATTTATATCAGCAGTTTTATATTCACATCATCAATTTATTTCTACTTTGACTCTCTGCACTCTGATTGATGGTAACTTTCATGAGCCGGCCGATGTGATCCTTTTATACCTGCTTCCAAGAATTCTCTAGAACATTCCAGAGCTTTTGGGATTTTACAACAATAGCGGCATGGGTCCTTTCCCACTTGACCTTTACCGCGATTGCCTGCCTAGACAGATCAGCCGTGATGACTCATCTGCGGTGAGTCTCGCTCGTTACAATATAAAGCTTCATATTTGCGTATTTCCCAGAATCGTGGGTTAACGTGTGAGAAATGATTTCTCACGGTATTTACCAACAAAGCGCATGCGCAGTGTGGAAAATGTCATTTCTCATAGTAACTGCCAACACTGCGCATTCATGAAGGTGCTTTTTGTGAAGTTGCATGCGTCATATTGTTCTTTTTGTCAAATAGCTTTCGTGCATGTATTTTTGTTCTGTACGTTTAGCAGTGTGGTCGCAGAAAAAGTATAGTGTGCCACTCGTGCAGAATAACCTATTTCCCACCTTGTGAGATTCCAGCATTTAGCTTCTCGTGCCGAAACTTTCACATCTCGTGGGAAATAGGCGACCTTCTGCACTTGTTGCACAATATACTAATGTTTGATTTTAAAATAATTGGGAATTTTCTCTTCTAGCTTTTCTAAATATTAACATCACTCGGTTATTTCTACAAGTTTTATTTCATTTTGTAATGTTTTTTTCATGTCTTTGATGTCTCTTCACTCCTTTATATTTTTTACTATACTTGGTTTGAAATCCTTTCTGGCATAATGTTGTAATCGGATTGCAAGAATCTGAAAACAATGTTGTTCAAATTCAGATTCCAATTATTTAATATGATGCCTGTAAATTATTAAAATGTGTACAAAGGAGTGAAAATAATGAAAATCTGTTTCTACAAGACGATAACAATCTGTTTACTGAGAATAAAATAATTTCGCGACAAGAAACCTACAGTTCGTAATTAAAACAAGATAATAATATGCACAATGCATCAGCCGTTATTTCCAAACGTGGTACTGAAAAACGAACAATAGCCGAGTATACAATTTATTCCATCACGATAATGAAATTTCGAGAAGACATTATTGCGAAATGAAACAGCGGCGCAAGTTTCCGTTTTAATTACAGTTTTATTGTGCAATTGAATAACACGACTTCAGCAACTCGCATACTTCGAAGATTTACTTTCAGATTTATAAATAGTTTACATTGTTTGCCGCTAACCGAATCGTCTTAGGGCGTACATTGTTCCGGCGATATTGAGGATTTCTAGCCAAGAATAAATTATTAAGATAACGATCCTTCTTGCCAAAGATTAACTTCTTAATGAAGTAATCAAAGAATCAAGTAATTTCAACTTGTTCGAAACTTCTTCACATTATCATTATCACTACTCCAGACAGCGGTGAAAAGTCTCGAACTAATAATGAAATTGTTTCGCTGCTAATCTTAGAAGCCACTGGATTAAAAAACACTATGTTACATTGTTCTTCCAATGTAATGCCTTACTTTCTTTACATGCTTTATTGTCGGTTGCACCATTGGTGTTCCGCGGAACATGGGTCCGGTAACTCAAGGGAACACATGTCGAGAAATTACTTTAATATAAATCCAGCCACATGTTTCAAAATATTTAATTTTTTCACACAGTATGGTGTTGAATCTTGACAATAAATTTTTTCTGTGACGACTATGGAAAGGGTGACTTTATTCACACTTTATAAAGCTTGAAAGTTACGTATTTCCCACAATCGTGGGTTAAAATGTCAGAAATCATTTCTAACGATATTTGCCAGCACTGCGCAAGTGGGACAATATTAATTTAAAGTTTGATTATTTTTATTTTAACATAAAATCAAAATAACACTCACAAACTGTCAATTGCAATTTGATACTAACTTAACCTTAAAACGTCAGTTCAATACTTTCCTATGATTGCCTAGATTTTGAATTTAGAATATAAAAATTTGGTATATTCTAAATTTTTGATTTATATGAAATTTTTGATGTATATGAAAATCACTCATAAAACCACCACATTTATTTAAGTGTGTTTATATTTTAAAATCTATATCATAAATTGAAAATTTGTAAACTAAATACATCAAAAACCAGCTTTTACTTGTTTATATTTCATAAATTATCTTCGATTCTATAATATTTGTGCTATAAAATATTGCCAAAAAAACAAAAAATTACAAGAATAAATTGTCTCCTCTTGTTGATCAATTTTTACCAAAAGTTGATAAAGTTTTATTAAAATCAGTTAAGAAGTAACTACAGTAAACAGTAAGTGGCAACCTGTAAAAATATTTGATATATTACAGAGTAGTTTTAATTATAGTAGTTACGGCACTCACTGGCTAGTAGTATTAATGCTTTACTAACTATATACTAGCTGATGAATATCAGATAATTATATTGATATAACTGATGTAATCAAGTACTACCAGTCACTGTGTTTAGTCTACTGTTATACTAAAAAAATATAGTACTGGTTATCTCCTTAGTTATCTTGATTTACTATACCTATTTAATAGACAAATTACTTCTTGTTGAAGAAAACAGATTACAAGTGTAATATTTAATAAATAAAAAAAATTCTACAGAAAAAAATAAGTCAAAATTTTTTCAAGGTTCTGCAAATGACCCGCGAACAAGATACCACATTTTTTATTTTCAATACAATACATGACGCTCAAATTAATTTCACAATAATTACTCAACAAAACAATCGCATTTAATGTGTTATTTAAAATTTTAAAGAAGTTTGTTGTTTGACGATTTTGCAATGCAACATAAACTCTTTGTTCTTTATCATAATAATACTGTCTGCAAAAATCATAGCGGTCATTACCAGTTTGGTAATAAACAGATTATATTTTAATTACTACTGTTAAAAAATAAAAACTAGTTTTCAAATATACTTATGTTTACTCTTATTAAAAAATATATAATTTTCACTAATTTATTACTGAAAAACATTGATTTGTCCAACACATAACCTCCCGCCATTGTAGTAAAAGTCGTATATTTTACAAATATGTTTTTTTTTTCGTTATAAAATTTTCTTGCATTAAATATACCTTGAACTGCGCTTGCAAAATTCTATTCCTTGTATATTTCTTTAACCTCTCTGTATTTTACAATATAACTGTTTTATATTTACTTAATTTTATCTATTAATATTACTAATGTTGACAACAACAAATTTTGTCAAATGTCTAAATTTGTAAACATATGAATAACTTATGTGTTTTACAGAAATTTGTCAGCTTTAACGATGTGTAAATAGTTATTTGTGATACAAGTGTGTTACAATACAAATAAATCACGTGAGAAATGATTAGCTCACGAGGCCGTTAGGCTAACAGGGGTATTTTTCTCTAGTGATTTAGGTAATTAACATTCATGTGCCATTCAACATTTTATCTAACACCTTTAATCATTGATGTAAAACATATAAAAAAATGACTGGTGATATTTGAAATTGACATTTAATGAAAAAAATAGTGTAGAGTTTTTATAATGTAGTTACTATGATAGGAACCAAAAAACACTAAGTTATCATTTCTAACCTACTAGTCACTTATGACCTACTTTATTTATCTAAAAATGCCATAGTTTTAGCATTATAATTACACGGTGTTGGATAAATAAGATTTCTTTTTCTGTTTAGTCAAAAGTTATATATAAAACAGACAGGTACATAATACAAAAATCTTTACGTTTATAATAAAGTAAAAATAGTATTTAGAGATACCTTTTACAAAAAAAGTTTTAAACCTTCAAAGTAGGACTTTCAGTTAACCAACTGTAGTCAAACTCTAATCAGTTCCTCATGTTTAATATAACTATTATATACCATATATCATATTTTTATATGTATTGTATTGGGAGATATGGTACATACAGACATCACTGTAAAAATAGTAAAATCGTACTCCAGGAACCCTAATTCGTGCTAAAAAACAATACCTCCCTTATAGGGAATTAATCAAGACTTTTTGATTCATATTTTGATGTTCTGTAAGCCGTAATTTTTATAACATTGTAACATTTCTATATTTTAAATGAAGAATATTTATATACATATTTCTATTTTTAACATTATCATTGCTTCCAGTAGTTTTCATTGTACTTAGTTTTACCGCCGCTTTATTAAAAGATTATATTATTATTTTATACAATTACTTTTAATTAAAAAAAGTAAATATTTTTCTTGTATAAAAATACGACGAATGAAGTACTAAGAATAATAATGACATATTTATATAATTGAATAATGTTAATTAATCTCCGAATTAGTACTGAAATTCGCATAAACAAAATTTATAATAATTATTATCATTTTTGCCTGTTTGAACGGAATTTTATTTACAAAATACAAATATATATCGTACCAATTAAGAAAAATCCAACAACAATGTCGCAAACCATTGCGAATGATAAGATATTTTGTTGAAACTAGTTTTTAACTTGCATAATTCCCATAACATACTCACGAACTTAGCAACATCGTGTCCTCGTTTAATTATTTCAAGATATCTTATGAATCATAACTGCCTCAAGTGAAATATATCCAAATATTATGATGTGATAGCTTATCAATACCCCCCAAATGGAAAATTACTGATGTAATATATATGAATTTTAAGTAGATTTTGGCAAAAAAATATTTTTTCATTTCTTCTGAAATTGACATTTTTATGTTAATATAATGTAAGCGAAATAAGTACACCGACATATACTAGAAATTTATAATTGTATTTTATAACACTGATGCCCGTATTCATAAAACGCATTATAACGATTCGTTACAGAACGAATTGTTAACGTTAAATATTTAACCATATTTACAAACAATAAATGTCAAATATAACGATTTGTTTAAATATAATTATTATTAAAATATCTAGTAACTTTTTGCGTTGAAAGCTAATTTCATGTTACAAATTTAACGTCAAAAAGAAATATATCAAAATGTCAATTATTAAGAAAAGGGTAAAAGTTAAAAAAATTACCGAAAATGGTATACAACTCTTCTTAAATATATTGGAAAACAAAAATTATTTAAAAGTAATAGAAAATACGAAGAACAATGTTAAAGAAAAAAATCTACATCACAATTAAAGACTTTTTATGACAATTTAAAAAGAAAAGATAATGCTGATGACATGGTAATAACCAAGATTAGAAAATCTGTATCTCTGCTTGAATTCTAAATTATCGAATATTTCTATTGGATTATTCCGATTTCTAAATAATCGTGGTCTGGGCATTGCCAACAATATGTTTTCTATAAGATTTTCGTCAGAATTTGACGAAAATGATGATGAAGAAGATATTGACGTTTCAGAAGACGAAGACATTGCTAAAATTATATATTATGTTGATTACACCTACGTATTAATTACATTCGTATAATATCAGAAAAAAAAATTATTTACTATTTAAAACTTATGTGACTTGACAGATGACAACTATATAACGGTTTGTTATATTTTTAATGAAAGAAAATGCAGTCATTAAATATAACGAACAATTTAACGAATGTCATTGTCATTTATGAATATGAATATTCAATTTAATGATTCGTATAAAGGATAACGAAGCGTTATAAATATAACGAACGTTAATGAATATGGGCATGAGGGACTTATTTGCATGATACTGCAAAGACTGAAGGTTATTTCACCTGCCGTAAAAAAGGAAATAATCACACTTTTTAAAATAATAATTATTTCGTTATCTTTATATACTTTGAAAACAAAACATCATTATGCACATTTTTCTGGTAAGCTATGCTAAATTACATACACATACCTATTTGTTTCTGTGGTAACAAAATGCTTGTTTATTAATTTACTCACCTAGAAAATTCATATTGTATCCCTCAGGGATAAAAATTACTGCGTCAGTCTTCAAAAATTAGGATTAAAAGTACGTTTTTACTCCCAGAATTAACGTTATGCCGTTGAAATTGAAATTCTAAAGAAGCATGAACATAATGAATGAACACATTTATGTTAAACGAAAAATTATAATAACAATATTATGTGCATTTGGAATATATTATCTGTATTTTGTTATTTTTCCTTTACTTAAGGATTAGCTTTATTTTTCTACAAACAATAAACCCAACTGTATACATTAAATTTATGATGTATACAATATTTGTCTTATAATTATAAAAAAAATAAATGTCAAGTATTTATACAACAAAAAATACAGTAGTAATTTAAATACATATTTAAACAAAAAATTAGTTGTATAAGATCTAATATAAATCAAAATTCTTATAACGAAAAATAAAAAAATATACTTCAACATTAAGTAATTTTTAAAACTGAAATATGAATGTATAAATGATTAAGAACAATGAGGGAAAGTAGTATATTTTATATATGGGATTATGATAGTCATTATTCACGAGAATGAAATCATCCGACTAAAAAAAGCATAAATAAACAACAAAATAACAATACACAATGACAAATAAATACATAATTAACTGTCAGATGGTCATAGAAATAAACGGGAAAAATAAAAAATTATGAGTTCATAATTCACTGACGTGAAATGTGGCTACAATAATAAACGAAAAAATATAAATAATGGGATATTTATACAGGAGTAGAAAAACTATTTTAAAAAAGGTTACCAGACTAAAAAGTATATATTCTTTTAAATGTAATAAATTTAATAATAACAAGTATAATATATTTGTTGAGTAATTTTGATACTATATGTTTTGTCAATATTTCGTTATGGTCTGTGTCTGAAAAGTTACTGCGCATACTAATTTCGTTTTTTTTTCTATCTAACTGTCTTTAAGTCTGCTGGCATACAGATAAAAATCAGAACAATTCGCATGCTTGCCCAAATAGTACAATTTGCAAACTCATTCTTTCAACATCACATTTATAAAAAGCTACAAACAGCGGTAACCCACAAGGTCAAAAAAAACTCTTTATCACATTACAGAACAAATATGTGGTCTAGTTAGAACTTGTGCATCATTAGGTTTGAACAAGAATATTAAGTGATAATAAATTTTGGTGGTAAAAATGAAAAACCCAACAAAAAATATTCAAATCAGGACAGGTAAATCTCCGTGTTACAAGTGACAAATTGAGTTAAGTAAGAAGTTCATTTTTAACCCACAGATGATCCGGTGGATTTTGAGGATGCCATTTCTGCAACAGGTATGTTACTTTAATATATTAATGTCACTTCTCACAAAAACCCATACAACCAGGACAATATTTTATGGAGTACTATATTTCAAATTCAATTTTCGAAACTTTTCTAAGAAAATTATATTTGTTACTCCCTTGTATGTAATACAGGAAAAATTGAAATCGCGAAAAAATTCGGTTTTCAGATTTCAACAGAAATATGCATTTACGGTCCATCATATACATTATATCTACGGATCGAATTGCAATGATGGAAAACATTTTTATTTTTTATTTTACGAGAAAAATGTATTCATGATTAAAGTTTTTTACTTATTCCAAAACAGCTAATTCAGTTTTGACCTTTTCAAATTTTCTTTTAGCTTCTGAGAAAAATTGAAAGTAATTCGATTCTTAATTGAATCTTCAAGTTCGCGATGTTATAGAAACTGGCATTATTTATTTAGTTTTACTGACTGTCAATTAGGAAAATCTGTTGAAATCGTAGAGAATTTAAAGAAGAGGATTAAAGACGTTGTGACGTCTTTAACTCTAGAAGAAATTCGAAGAAGTTATAAAGAATTGCGTCGAAGTTTACAATTATGCGCTTTAAAGGCGATGAATGGATTGAGTAGAATAGTTATTGTTATATTATTTTTGTTGTTAAATTTATGAAATTAATATTAAATAAAAGTCATGTTAACAATTATTACTATGACAATGCGAACTTGTTTTTTGGGTCTTAGAAAAATGAAAATTGAACTAAGTCGACCTATTTTCGATTTTTCTCAAGAACTAAAAGAAAATTTGAAAAGGTTAAAACTGAATTGGCTGTTTTGGAACATGCTTAAACTTTTATCAAGAATTCATTTTTCTAGTAAATTAAAAAATAAAAATGTTTTTCTTCTTTGCAACTCGATCCGTGGACATTACTGTATTTTGAATAGTGTCTTCGTACGAACACACTGAATTATATTTTTATTTATTCATGAATTATTTCAAAACTTCAATGTAATTTTTTTAGTTAAAAAAAACTATTATTTTTGTAGCCTAGCAACTACACTAAAATACCGGAATAATGCATTTTCCAGTTCGAAAACACACCGGAAAGGTGTCAGTTTTCATTTGATATAGAAAATTCATGATTATCAAAATCTCTTACAATGTAATTCTAATATTTTTATTGTTTCATATGCATATAAAAAAAATATAATTAAAGTGATGCTGATAGTTGCTAGAGAAACTGCAACAATTATGTATTAAAAGATAAAAAATCACAAAGCCAGTGCCGATAAATTCAAATAATAAGTAACTGCATTTTTTTCAAAAGATGCATTGAAACTTTACGCTGATAACATTAAGTCATGAACTTGGCCCCTACAGATAATATTTCGTAATATAGTACGGAACTCATTAAATACTTACTTTATTATCTAAAACTAGTTGTTCATTATATTGATGACACCAAAACAATTGCCGACAGGGTTTTATTTAAATAATTTTACAATAACAGAGAGTTTCCAAATTTTCATAAATTTATTATTCAACTCATCATCCTATCCTGACTGCTTATATGATTATACAGTAAAGAATACAATGGGGTATTTCAAGCCTACGGCTTTTAAAGAAATTCTTATTGGATATCATTGTTTACCATATATAAGTAATATTAAAGTGAATATAATCATTATTTTTCTGATTTTTAATACCGTAATATCAAAATGAAATTGTAATGCATTTGAATCGAGTACGTAAAATTCAGTATCAGCCTTGTTGTGATGAAGAAGGCACTCGCGTCAGCCTATTGGCTCTTATTCGAACGCGCCACGCCTCTGACTCAGACCTACGAATGATGTTCTCAGCTGATTCTCAGTGCCGGTGACGTCACACGCACGGCCGATTTTCTAGAGTGTAATTTATTGAAACTTTAAAAATTTATTTCTGGCGTGTTTGAAACCTTTCGGCGAAAAGAAAAAATACGGGTCTAATATTTTTATGCATAGAATAACATATTAAAAAATGAAAAAAACTTGGAATACCCCATTGTTAAAAAATGCATCTAACATGAGGAATAGATCTCGAAATGGACTATATTCATCAAAATATAGAAATATCAAAATTGGTATCAAATCGATGTACAATAACATGCATTTTTCTGAAAAATAAAAAACAGGTATGCAAATATGATATCCCTGAATTGAAAATAAAATTCTGTATCAAAAAACCAAATAAAAAGTATATGTTTCAATTAAAATAATAAAGTTCATTACCATAGTTCTCGTTGAACCACTTTTGTAAAATACAAATTATTTGCTAATTTAATTGACTTAGTAGCTCTTATAGTTCTCGAGATAACAATAGTGTTCCACTTAAAATGAACACCATATACTCGTATGGTGGTATTATTACAAATGCTTTTGATGTAGTTATTTTACTACAGCTTCTTTCTATTTGCTGACTTGTTATTTAAAAAGGGATCTAAATACGAGTAGTCGTCTTAAGCAAGTAGTACTAGACTCATTACATCTCTAGAAAAAATTCCAAATGGAATATGTTATAACTAAAAGTTTTCTTATTCATTGAAGGTTTCGGATGGTATAACATAAATCTACTAGTGGTATGTGGCATCAGTCTCATGTCAGTCATCATGGAAACCATGAGTATGAGTTACATCGTTCCTGCAGCCAAATGTGACCTGGGGCTCACTCTCGATGACAAAGGCATGTTGTCTTCTGTAGGATTCCTAGGTAAGATCATTATGGATATAAAACCTAACCAATAAGTTGCAACTCATTATAATAAATAAATAATGTTGCTGACTCGTATGATACAAGGAGTACTAAACAACAAATCATAACAAATGAAAAACAAATATGTTTACTTGATATTTGTTTACATATTTCATATTTTCAACGGATTTATTTTGTACTTTGACTAATAAGCGGAGATATTATAAAGAGTGGAAACTATTTTTTACGCATTCAATGCAAAAATATCAAGGACGTAATTAACACCTTAATTTTTTGAGTGTTAAATGTTCTTTAAGAATACGAGTTGTGTAAATTAAGTAATGACTGATTTAAAAAAAATGATTAGAAAGAATTACAACTCAATATTGTCTCCCTCAAAATAACTTCCTTGGGAAGCCACACAGTGCTGGAGACGGTTCTTCCTATCCTCATGGCAGTGTTGCAACTCGGATGCTGGAATCACCTTCAGCTGGTCGGTTACATCCATTTATAATGAAATAAGAAGGCTGAGGAGCCACGTGGGATGTTTTTATTGGCCAAAATCTCTCTTTTTGAATCATTTTTGCGCATATTCTTCTCATCCCTAATGAATTAGTCAAAATCTGATGAACAGTGGTGGGAAACAAATTTAACTTATCCCCAATTATTTAGCACTGACAACCGATGATTTGAATGCCCAAGAACCCAGATTCTGTAAACCTTTTCAACAGTTCTTGAAGATGAAGGGCTTCTGCTACGTGTCTCATTTTCAATCGAATCTTTTCCTTCTGAAAATATTTAAAACCACGGAATAAACCTAACCCCTTGAAGTAACACTGTCTCCGTAGGTCTGCTAAGTTTTTCAAATGTCTCAATTACCCTGTGCGTAAGTCTGAAGCAAAACCTGATAGCACACCGATGTTTAAAATTGACGTTACTAATTTTTAGAACGAGCAAGAAAAAACTGTTTTACGAAAAAAATCGCTACGGACAACCAAATGACTTAATTTACAGATCTCGTATTTTTTTATATTTGTACATGTACGTATTTATAATACTTTAATTACATTCATTTATATATATTTTAATGTTTTAAACAAATAAATTGCAGCTCTGTAAAGTATATATTTATAAAGAATTAACTTCAGACAATGATCAAATTTTTAAGAACATTAAATAAGACTTTATGCATCTGATAAAAACACATGATCGTTTCCTTAGCAACTCAGTAACAAAGTAAAAACAAATATCATTTAAATATTCAAATAATAATATTTAAAAAAAATTATCTCCAAATTATACTTTTTTTTCTTCAGATGAACTTGTTACCTTAACCTTGTTATCTAAAAGCAATTTTAATCAAAAAATTGTTTGTAAATAAAATGACCACCCGCAGTGTCGCAATTTTTAAAACGTTTTTTTATATCAAATTACTAAGTGACAAGATTTCGTTACAAATAAGGAATTTATCTACCATTTCCTCAGTTATTAATGATTCTTAATATGTTGTTGCACTTGGTGTAGACCTGTCAAAAATTTTATAACCCAAAAAGAAAATGTCAAATTCTTTCCCTGTTTAATTTAAATGAGACGAGCAAATGTAGGTACATTGCAGTCAATCAAAGATCAAGTCGTAACCATGGGTATAATAAATCCCATGTTTCACGTTAAAAAATACTTACGGTTTGCTAACTGCGGCCAATTGACGACAAAAATGAAATAGAGACAATAGGGTAACTGCGGTTACGATTATTTTAAAATATTTAAAAAAAACTTGAATATTGAATATTCCTGTCATTTATTAAGATGGTTTTGGCGTTGAAAATTTGTGCTTCTTTGTTTGTTGGTAGTTTCGTTAGTTTAGTTTTATTCTACAACTCTTTTTGTATGTTTCTTTTATTATTATATTCGTATATAATACTGTCAGTTTTGTTTTTATCTACTTCGGAAATCGTAAGATTTTACCCGACAGAATGATGTCATTAGTCTTTCGTTCCCCTCAACAATTTTAGTCATTTGGTTACAATTGATGGCGTGAGGATCAACAAAAATCTATTATTGTTTTAAAAAAAAAATAATATTTGATTATTATTAAATTATTATGTATACTCTATTTCTCGCAGTTGATCCTCACGTAAACAATTGTAGCCATGTGATACAAATCGATGGCGAAATCGTATGATTTCCGAAGTAAATAAATGTCAAAACTAACAGTATTGTATAAAAATATAATAATGGATAAAATATACGAAAAGAGTTGACAAATTAACGAAACTACAACCACAGAATGAATCAGGAAGGATATGAATGACATATTCAAGTATTTTTAAATATTCAAAAATATCCATTACCATTATTGTACTCCTGTTTCTTTTTCATTTTTGTCTTTAGATAAACGCAGAAAGCATAAATACCGTACGATAATGAGATAGCGAATAAAAGTTCCATCTATGCCATACGTAAAATACGACAAAGATGCAAGATAAAAGTTTAATAATTCTTACAGTAGAAATTGATGACATGAGGATCAAATACGAAAAATATAGTGTAGTTAATTTATTCTGGTACATGTAATTAAAGAGGCGCTATGATGTCACACAGGGCGCCAAAATTGGTTGCTACGGCACTATTGAAAACTATTATAACTTTAATGCAATGTAAAATGAACCGCACTGATTTTAATCAAAGAATAATTCCAGAACGTGTTTATCCTTTGAATAATCTGCAAACAGTCTGTCTGATAACGTTGCAGGTGTAGTGCTGAGCTCCCTACGCCATGCGTATACGAGAAAGATACAAGATAAAAGTTTAATAATTCTTACAGTAGAAATTGATGACATCAGAATCAATTGCAAGAAATACCGGGTGTCCCAGCTCGACCGACACATGGGAGTTTTACATGGGAAATCAGTTAATTATGAATAGTATCTCCCCAGTGCAACATATTCACTTGAAATTTTGTATGCTTATTGGGGAATATTAATTCTATGGATCACACTTATTTGAAATATGCAATTTCGTCTGCAGGACGAGATTTATTAAATTTAAAATCTAATATTTTCGTAATGGAAATAAAAAAAAATATTTATCTGACAGTTTAGTGAAATATCACTGATTTTAATTCTTATTCCCTGTATTTTAATATTATTTAAGTTGAATTTAGTTTCTTTTTGTTAAATAATATACCAATATTACAAAAATATAAATATCTACAATGGCATGTCATTAACTGTCAGAACTGCCACATAGATATTTACTTTTATTTCCATAGCTGTCTGATTTTGAACGAAAATATGAGATTTTAAATTTAATAAATCTCGCCCTGCAGACGAAATTGCATATTTCAAATAAGTGTGATCCACAGAATTAATATTCTCCTCTAAGTATACAAAATTTGAAGTTAATATCTTGCACTAGGGAGATACTATTCATAATTAACTGTTTTCCCATGTAAAACTCCGATGTGTCGGTCGAGCTGGGACACCCGGTATAGTGTAGTTAATGTATTATTGTATAACTATTAAAGGGCGCCAAAATTGCTTGCTACGGCACTATTCAAAACTTATAACTTTGGTGCAATGTAAAATGAACCCCACTGATTTTAATCAAAGAATAATTCCAGAACGTGTTTATCCTTTGAATAATCTGCCAACAGTGTCTGGTACGTTGCAGGTGTAGTGCTGAGCTCTCTACTGTGGGGCTTCATTGGCGATACGACGGGCCGCAGGAACGTGGTCTTGATTACGAGCTACATTAGCTTCCTCGCCGGGATTGCCTCCAGCGTCGCCCCCTACGTCCCGCTGCTCATCGCGCTTAGGTTCCTCAACTGCTTTTTGTACGTATTCACTTGCTGCACTTAATGCATTTCTTGTTTACTCCGCTTCTATATCCTTCAAACAATGCTTCGGACTTTTATACTTCTAATGAGAAAAATTCCTTATCATCCACTCCATGAACATTTTTTGATAAAGAAAACAATCTTCGTTTTGAAAACAATTTTGATGTGAGCTTTTGTTTCAAAATTTAATTTCTTTTTCACAGATGCAGTATTTTTAAAACAATTATGTCCATTTGCACAACTTTTAGTTAAATACCTAACTACAGGTTAACTAAAAAGTGCATGGCGCTCAGATTAATCAAATGTACGTATTCACTTGCTGCACTTAATGCATTTATGTTTACTCATCGTTTGTTCTCTGCTTCTATATTCTTCAAACAATGCTTCGGACTTTTATATTTCTAATGAGAAATATCCCTTATCATCCACTCCATGAACATTTTTTGATAAAGTAAACAATCTTCGTTTTGAAAAAAAATTTTGATGTGAGTTTTTGTTTCAAAATAGCTATTTATGTAATAAGTACATAATGTAGGTCTTTATTGGCGAGTCCTACAGTTTATGGCAGAGTGAGCGAAGCGAACAAGGTAAATAAATAGGACGAGTCAATAAAGCCTAATTATGTACGAATTGCATACAAAACTTTATGTACAACTACGAAAATCGATTTCTCTTAGAAAATAAAAGTAAAATGTTTGTAAAAAATTTGTTTGGTCCGGTGTCAATGTCATAATTTTGTTTGAAGCAAGATGCAAGCGTGTCGGTCTCAGAATTCTCATAATGAAAAAATAATAAATATTCACTATTTCCTCAAGCAATCATACATACGAAGAGACATAAAATGCGAATCGGAAATGGTGTTCCAGTAAGAATGTTGGAAGAACTTCTGAAAATTACTTTATTTTACTAGTACTATAAAGATGTACTTTATGGCCGCAAAACTATCATATAAATCAAACTTTAATGTGCAGTCGTACATAATTACAGTTATTTCTCACAGATGCAGTATTTATTGAATGCGTATGAAACAATTATATCCATTTGCACAGCTTTTAATTAAATACATAATAACAGGTTAACTAAAAAGTGCATATCGAAATTTTGACAGTACTATGTAATAACCTATTTGACATTTAATCAATAGTTAAGAATAAATATAACCTGTGCAATTGGACATTAATTAGGGTATATTTTATAAAATGTAAAATGCACAAAATTTCCTAGATATTTTATTAAGCTTGTGTCAAATTTTGATATGACCATTAAATCTAATGTGAATCTAGTGTTCAATAATTCGTTCAATTAAATTTTTATTTTAAACATACATTATCAAAATCAATGATATGCTATTTTCAATTAGGATTTATCAGTTAATTTAATTAAATTGAAATATGAGATATCTCACGGAAATTTCTACCATTTACATATCACAACGAACAGAAATGAGTTACTCCGATTAAAACTGAATATAATTCAGATTTGGAGATTTAGTCCCAAAATGTTTAATATTATTAAATAAAATCAAATAAAATACAAAAATGCAAGTCTTTCAGTACTCAAGCATCCAGGTCTTATATTGACTACTTACTTAAATATTTCTTTGATCTTCCAATGTTATTAATTATCAGCTGGAATATACATTTCGCGACTTTATCAGACGATGGGACGCGACTCTAAACAAAATATGATAAGTTTTCGAGGGTTGATCAAATATACCTTTTTCCCTCCTTACCAAATTTGTAAAAATGTGTTTATAAATTTTAATCTTTATTACTAAAAATTCGATTCTGGATGCAAGATCAAGTGTTCAAACACTCAAATCTACGGGGACATATGAAAAACATATTATTAGACATGTATATTCAATTTCCCTTCTTCCATTTTCCAATCTTCAAATCCCAGTTGACAAAAGCAACTGTTATTTGTTTTTTTATTGAATATAAAATTATATTTTAGCATTGGAGGTCCTTCCGCCATCATCATAGCCTACTTAGGAGAGTTCCATGGCTTGCGTGATCGAGCAAGAGCAATCTCCCTTTCAGCTACATTCGTGGCAGTGGCAAGCATAATCATGCCAGGAATGGCTTGGGGAGTTCTATCTCACAATTGGTCTATACCAATGCCATGGTTTGGTATTTCTTACTCTCCGTGGAGATTGCTTATAGTGCTCTATGGCTTACCAACTTTTATTGCCGCAAACTGGTTGCTATTTTTGCCAGAAAGTCCCAAATACTTATGGGCTACTGAAAGAAACGACGAAGCTCTTGCTGTGTTGAGAAGGATATATGAAATTAATACAGGAAATGATGGAATGGAGTTTCCGGTAAGATTTGAAATAAATAAAATATTAACAGACAATAAAGTTAAATCTATTCTATATATAGTAGGCGACAAAAAATTTAATCTTATGACAATAAAATAATTGATGTTCTGTACTAACTAGTGTTACCGTCCCGATCTAGACTTTCTAGACTCTTGTCTTGTCTTATCTAGATTATCAAAACAAAACTGGCGAAAGTCTTATCTTGAAATTTCAAGACAAGACAAGTCTTTCTTATTCTGTAGCAAGTGAGAAAATTCTAGACAAGATTCTAGATTAATTAAAAAAAAATAATTTTCGAAATATAAATATATCATGCGAAGCTTCTTCCATCCGAGCTGAAACAGTGAGTATAAAGTAGAAAAAGAACGCTGTCGAAAAATTATCGGTCCTTGTCTAAAACATATGCACAGTTTAATATAGAATCTTGAAACAATCTAGAGTCTTGATATCTACACTAGACTTAGACTTAGTCAAGTCTTGTATTGAAATTTCTAGACAAAACAAGATTTTGTCTTGTGTAAACGGAAACATTAGTATTAACACATTGAGTACCACGGACAAAAGTAGAAAACTCACAAAAATCTTTTTTTATTTATGAATTTCTCAATAGTATCTGTAATAATATGAATACAATTATGATCAAAATTGACCTATCGCCCTTAATTGTTTAGTTATGATGTTTTGTTTAATTTGAACTATAATATTCTGACTAGTACAAATATAAAAAATTTCACAAAATTTATACAAAAATCAAAAATTCCCTATATATCTATGTGTAACAAAGACTAACAGACATTTTCATATAGTGTTGACACGACTTTTGCAGACACAAAGAGCACAGCCGAACAAAGTTCTTAAAAATATATAAACGTGTAAAGCATAAAACAAGAATATTGGAAATTGATTTTAAAAACTGAATAATATAAATTATATAAATATATTATATAACAAAACAGAACAATTTGAATGTTCTATTTATTTTTGCAAACCGCGAGCGTAAAAACAAACTCCAATAAATTATATTTTACATTATCTAACAAAGGAAATATGCAACATATTTAAATAAAAACATTTATTTTACAAATGCATTGCAAAACACAGAATCTAAAAAGCACAACTCATAATTATTTTCCAACAAAAATGTAAAAATGAAATTACAATTGATATTTTTTTCAATTTACTAAAGTTGAATTAAAAACACTCAAAGCACTTTGACAGTCACAATATTATTTTTGAGTTTTATGTACAACATTTTTCAATTTTGTCCTTTGTGTTTATGAAAATTTGCATTAATTCAAAACTGATAAAATTCGCAGCACGATGTATAGAAAGCAAAAACACAATTTTCCTCATATACAAAATTCAGTGATTTGTATTTTCACTTTTGCAGGTTACAAAGCTGGTAACATCAAACGAAAACACAAAAAATGAAAAAAAGGATGATGCTCATTTAAAAAATAGTAACATCATTGCGGACTTTTTAAAACTCATGAAGGTTCAGATTCTGCCCATATTTTATCCACCACTGCTCGTAAGAACGGTGTTGACTTCGTTTTTACAGTTCGGAGTTTTTGCGGGGTAAACATTATAAAAATTCTAAGGGACTATAAATTCTCATGTTTTTGTTTAGTTCTAGTGGAACTCTCATGTGGTTGCCAGAAATTTTAAACCAAGTGTCTCTGTATTCACAAAAATTTAACTCTTCTGCAACAATATGTGAAGCTATGGAATACAAGAAATCACTTATGAATTCGACACATGTAAGTACATTCATAAAAAAAATTATACATGAATTCAATTTTTTAATTTTACAGATTGAAGTCAGTGGAGAATGTAATGCAGTAATAAATACTGAAGTTTTCCAAATATCCATGGTGGTAGGCACAGCATTTTGTTGTACATATTTGTTTATCGGTACATTTATATACTACACAGGCAAGAAAGGATTACTAGGTATGTAAACATGAAAAAGGTTTTATTTGTTCGTTAAAAATACCTTTGCATCAAAATTAAATACCTTTATTGTGAAAAATATTCCACTTCGTTTCACATGAAGTAATGATTTTTTGATGGCGTGAAATTCTGATATTTATTTAATGGGTGAATGAATTTGAAATTGGATGAAATTTATACGATATAAAAATTACATTTATTGAAGTTTATTTGCAAGATATTCGACTTCAGTTTTCAATTAATATATAATCAATATTATTTTTCCTATCTTTAAACATGAGATATTAGTAGATCTTAATAATAGTAATAATACTGTTTATTGCATCAGTATTGTTTTTAGATCAAATATATCAAAATCAAGTTATTAATATTTTAAAAAATTTCAACTAAATTGTAAATAATGTTTGCATTCTTTTCAATATCACGCGTTTCATTAGTAAAATTCTCGCAGGAAAATCATTCATAATTCTACAGCCGGACAAATTTACAAAAGGAACTATTAACATTTTTGTAATTTCTAATTGTAATTCGTAAAAGTATAGTATAATTTGGCAGTGAACGAAATAATTAGATAATAATTATGTTGAAATAGATCATACCTTAAAACGCTTGTTTATTACATAACAAAAGCGGAATGATCTGATTCCACTAACCATTTTTTTTACGACCACTATGAAAAGTGGCACTTTTTTCACAGTATATAAAGCTTCAATGTTGGGTATTTCCTACAATCGTGGGATAAAATGTGAGAAATCATTTCTCACAGTATTTGCCAAAACTGCGCATGTTCAGTGTGAGAAATATAAAGAAGATTACATGCGCCATATTTTTCTTTATGTCAAACAGCTTTCGTACATGTATTTCTGTTCTGTAACGTTTAACAGTGTAGTTAAAACGTATAGTGCGCCACTTGTGTAGAATCACTTATTTCCCACCTTGTATGATCCATCACTCTACCTCGTCTCGTGTCGAAGCTTTCACACCTCATGGGAAGTAGGCGAATATCTGCACTTGTTGCACAATATACTATTTTTATACTATAACAAAATATGTATAAACATAAAGTATGATATATGTGGTCTATAAAATAATTTCTTTTAAACAATTCTTATAAAATAATTTGCATTACACAGAAGTAAAAACTTTTTGATAATGAATGATTCCGCTTGATATATAAAGTCGTTTCTTACTATTTCTCTTTACATTACCTAAAATCACAAATACATTTTTTAACTCCCTGCATATAGTATATTAGAATTTTGATATAACTTCCTTCGGATATAACGTCAAAATGTTTGATCAAATGTGAAAAACAAAACAAAAAAATAAGTGCTACCAACTTTGTAATTTATCCCAGAAAACCTATTTTTATATAACGGATTTTCGTATTTAACGAACACCTCCTTAGCCCGTTTAGCCCTTTGTATCAAAGTTATTCTGTAGAATTATACAAAAATAAATGCACGCTAATAAACCTATTTCTCCTTAGCTGGCCTGATGTGCTTCAGCGGGTTAGCCGGCCTCATCACCAACTTCATGGACACGTACCTCCTGGTGTCCGTGATGAGCGGACTGTTTGTCATCGCCGGTGCAGGAGTCACAATCCTCAACACCGCTGTGGTGGACCTGTTCCCCACGCAATTCCGATCTATTGCCATGGCGGTTTCGCTTATGGCTGGACGAACCGGAGCTATGCTGGCCTCCCATGTCATAGGGTACTTGTTGGAGTATTGCTGTAAAGCTACTTTCTTCGTGTTTGGGGGAGAGTTTCTACGTGAGTATTCATAAAAATTTCTTTCAATAAGAATTCAAATGCTAAATAATATGTTATTGTGAAAATTTACATGAGTTTAATGAGTGGCCAGATGTACTTTCAACAATCCAAATTTGAATTTGACGACGGTCAGATATTTACAAATTGTCATACTAAAATAGGTCTTGTAATCTATATTATAATTTGAGTGACAAGTTTGATATCACTAATTCAGGAAGAGATAGATTTTTACTACTACGAGCACCGATGGCTCACTTAATGTAGTGCCAAACATTATCCAACATAAAAATACTGTTCTGTTCGTATGGTACGAAACCTACCTTTAAAATGCTAGTAAAATTTGTCATGAAACAAGTTCCTTAGGTCTTCGAGGCCCTGTTCCATTTAAAAATGTTGTGTCACAGATAAAGTCTACAAAACTCGATAAGTTTGAACTATTTCATGTACAATTTGTGATACATTCTATTAGTTTAGATGTATAGAACCTGCCGAATTCTCTAGTATTTTCTTGCTTAATTATGAACGATTCTAGAAATCGGATCGCAGATCTCACATTCAAGTGTGATCCATTCGAAACATTATAAAGTTCTCCAATGCCTACATCTATACATTATTATTGGGTTTGGTAGAAAAGTATTATTTTTAAGTTTAAATTAGTCGACGTTACGGTTGTGTGGTCGTGGCGTGTCTTGTCTGATCGTGTAGATAAGCAACATAGCCCGCCCTGTCCAATTGGATGGGTTGCCGCACAACGGCTCGGTGTGTGCTGGCCTTGCAGAGACTGTAGGCTGACAACCTACATCACTAAAATGCAAGTAAAACATGTCACGAAACAAGTACTTCAGGTACTTGAGGCCTTGTTCCACATAGGAATGTTGTGCCATAGATGATGATAGTCGACGTTGGATGAGAAGATGACACTCAAGCATCATAATTCAGGAATCGCGTAAGATAGAAGAACAATTTATATTATCCCCATATAAAGGATGGTGACTCGAACACCCGAACATAAGTATTTAAGAAGTAAAATCATATTTTTGTAGTTTTTTGCTTTCCTAATTACTCTAAGTAAAAAAGTTTCAAGCAACTGTTTTAGAGAAGAAAATTTTATATCCGAATCAATAAGCAAAGTTAATTTTAGATGTCTTGTAACCTCAAAAAATAGGAATAAAAATTATGTATATCACCCAAAAAATTGCGGTATCCCTGGAACTAAAACAAAACTTAACAAGTGTTCTTGTTTATCTGTTAAGTTACAATGAAAATTTTATGCTCTACAACTATTATTTAAAGCTTTTCTTACCTAACATAATTAGGG
This sequence comes from Stenolophus ochropezus, assembly GCA_035578165.1. Lineage (NCBI taxonomy): Eukaryota > Metazoa > Arthropoda > Insecta > Coleoptera > Carabidae > Stenolophus > Stenolophus ochropezus. The sequence goes on from JAQOWZ010000009.1 coordinate 6,998,875, forward strand.
AAGCAGGAAATTGCAAAACTATCTCAGTATATCACCGCTTATATACTGAATAATGTAATAATAAACACAAAAATACGAATAGTTAACTGTAGAAACACTGAAACTAATGTTGAGATTTAATCTAAATAAATATTCAAGGATTCAGATTACAAACTCGGAGGAATGACTTGTTATTAGTTTCTAAGAAATAGGATGTAATATAATAGTCAAAAGTAATTAAACTATGTTTCTTCAAAACCAAAAAGAGAAATGTTTCGCTATATGTTTTCAAGCAAAGTTTTAACTCAAGAGTATAAGCAAAAGTAATGTTAATATTTACAAACCTGCTCTTGAAGTACGGATAGTTTCGTTTGAGAATTATTAATGAATTCAAAACATAATCTTTATTTCTTTTGGACAGCCATGTTTTATATTTATGAGACTTACAATAACAACAAAATAAGCTTTCATAACAAACTAGATTGCATGACAGTAGGCCATCTGTCTATTCTTTAATCTTTTCGTCACACGTCAACCGAACATGCACAAAAAAATGTGCCAAAGTCACACGAAGTTTAGCTACATCAACCATAAAAAAATATAATAACAAGATTCTTTGCGTTTTCACAGAGAACTGGGAAGTTAAGCGCCTGATTCAAAGTTTTATTTGCGCCTTTACATTACAAGAAAATCAACTTCTGATAAATAAATATTTTTTTTATTCTGAATACACAATATTCCAAAAAATTAACACGCATTAAAATATAAAAATCTCTATTACCTTCATCTATATTTCAGGTAGTTACTTTTCTGATTGCACTTAATGTAAGCAATTTTACTCACGACTTGAATTGACAGAAGTACTTATAATATTATGCACAGTCTGAAATAATAACTTAACTGAAATATTTTTTTTTATATATTTTCTATACTGTCCTATGAAAACGTTATTATGTAAACTTTTTAAATATAATTTTCGCGCCAATATTGACGATACTTACTTCCATAAGTCGCAAATTTCAGATAAGCAACATTTATTATTTGGTTAGCATTGTCAAAGGAGTGTTCCATGTAATAAGAGACTATTTATTTCACTAATTTTAGTTCATTCTTTCACGGGAAATTAAATTGGAAATTAGGCATATATAGAAATATTAACAACTACAAAAATAGAATATTTGGTTCTTATTATCTTTCCAAATATTAATTTAGAATTCAAAAAACTTAAATGAAAACTTTATTCTTTATCGGTTATCTGTTTATAATTATAAAGTTGTTATAGTAACTTAGGTAACACAAAATTAAGTAGTCCTTAGTATTGTATTTTTTGTTTATTTTGCAAATGTCATCAAAATGTCAAAAAGTAGAAAAAATATGGTTTCAAACATTTAAGGAAACTTTTTAACTATTTAACTTCTGTTCTTACAAAACGAGACGAAGGCGTTAAATAACCACTTTTGTTTCCTTACTTATTACATAAATACCTATTAACAGTCAAGTGACCTACATTTTACAAATAGTATAATAGTATATTGTGTAGGTATCTAGTAGGAAAACAACCAGGAATCTGGGAAATCAATTTTCCTACGTGGTACACATACTATTTTTTTTTTCGATCGGTTTATATTCAATAATAATGAAATAAATATAACAGTTTATTTATTTACGGAATTCAATGGACCTTTGACATTTGGAATTTTAAATCAGGAAAACTGTGTGGGTTAACAATTTATTAATATATAAAGGAGAATTTAATTATTCACAATTAATTGAATATAATACCCATATATGTATGCCAAATATGTAATTACGACTTTTCGGCTCACAAACAAGTATTTTAATTAAAGAGCTATTGACTATAACAATAATTTATTAATTACACTATTGTCCACGAATATTAAATTATAGTGCATGGTATATTTAATTGAGTAAATTTCACAACAATTAATTATTTGTGTATTTATCTGACCGCAAAATGTAATTTAATTTTTGTAATTTAACATTAACTGACATTTTTTTTCAGTTCTCGCTGCTGTCGCACTGTTACTACCAACGAGTTAAAACGTGAAGAAAATCAAGAAAGTGTAAATACGAAGAAACAAAAACTACAAAGAAATAATTGAATTTAGGTTCTATGCATTAGTGCCATAGGAACTATTTTATTCGAAAAGCTGTTTTTAAATTCGTTAAAACGCCGATTTCATTTGTCAAATTGAAACAAACAATTTATAGTTTTTTTAATACGTAGTTTAAGCTCAAAGAAAATAATACGTGTATAAAAACATGCGTTTTGACAAATTTCAAAACAAATAACAAATATTTTTAAGCCAATCATTATTGTAGACAAGTTTTATCCATCCATTCATCTGTGTACATATTCGTAAATCATAAAAATTAATCAATCATACTCCATTGAAATAAGTATTGTAGAAGTAATATTGGAATTTCCACTTTTCTAATATTTGCACCGTATGAATTGAGATTCAGAAGTGCAAAACATTTCACTCGTGCAGTATTCATAAAACGAAATCTCACTGAATTTATTCAATATATTCGAAGGAAATGTGAATAGAATTTCATGTTTTATTGTCGAGAAAACTAGCAAATACCTTCTTACCTGTTATCAGCTCAGTGGATTCCTTCAATTCTTTGTATTTTATCTACTGTGAATGCGAACACAAAAAAGCTTCGCACGGAACAATAATTTTCATTAAAATATAAATGAAACATCATCTAAATAAATTAATGTATATTTACACAATATTTTCATTAAAAATAACGATATCAGCTCGAAACAATAAACAGGACAAAAAAGTCAATATTTAGCAGCATGTTGAAAATACAGCATCAAAAATGTATTGTTTATAAAAGGAGTTTCTACCCTAAACCCCCATGGACTGATATCAGCAATGCAGGAAATGCTAAAATCCTGCTAAGACTACGCATTTTAATGTGTAATCTTCAAGCAAGATATTCTGTAGAAAGAGATGATTTCAGGTACTTTTAAATATATATGAATAGCTTATAAGAAAAATACAAAGTAGGCGATAAACAAAATATTGTAATTTATTTTATAAATAAATCGTTTAATATAATTCTTTATCCTATTTTTAATTTTAATACCCATTTCAGACTGCGTATACAGGTTGTTCCACAACTTTGGGAAAAAAATTAAAGGATATATATACATAGTGTACGACGTTCTGATGATGAAACAAAAATAAGTTTTTAAAAATTCGCAAAAAAAGGATCGTGTTTCAAGCAAACTTTTTTTGCCACTGGTCGATAGTTATGTTTAATATTTTATTTTTCAAATCTTCTACAATGGCAGTAATTGTTTTCGTAATATCTAATACTAATAAATGTCTAATATTGTGCAATTAATAGCTACTGAATAGTAGTAATAAACTACCCTATTTATAAAATGCTATAATAATATGAAATATTATTGCACAATTTACATATTTCTGTTGAGCAATTTTTTTAACTCTCATTTCTATAATGACAAGGTCCTTGTAAACGTATAGAAATTTCTTTATACCTACAAAGTTAATATGAAATTTCTATGCAACCATAATTTGAAAATATAAAATAAACTTGCGTGTAGTTAATCTGGGTATTAAATTGTTACTTGCAGTGACAGATAAATTTATATTTCATGAAAATGTCACATAAATCAATATTGCATGTAAATGAATTTAATGTACGAGCTATTTAATTTCATTTTGATACAGCAGAAAACAAACAGCATTACAACAGGGAGTAAATAAAATAATAAAGTACGTACTAATTGCAAACATAATTTGTATAGTTGTAAGTTGTTGAGAACGAAGTAATTTTATCGGGTCCGGAACTTTAATAATCCTCGAAATGAGAGTCCGGAGTTGGCGTTGAGTCGAGCTGGAGCTGCGTGTCTGCTGTCGACTTGCGCGCTCTTTCAATAAGCCGACAGCAATTAAGAAAATAAAAACGTGTTTTCCAACAGCTTGCTGCAGCTTTACTGAGTGGCTACTAACAAGTTTTAACAGAGACAGAATTTTCTGTTTGGAGATGTAGTAATTATGCGGCTACGGCTACTATTCACAAACAAAATTTCAACAAAATACAAGTAGTACATTCCTGGACTATACGAGTGCTTAGCTCTCATCAATTTGCAGTCGTTTAAATATACAAGTCCTTTAATAAAAGTAGGAGTAGTAAAAGATATAAAAGAGTATTTCCTTTATAATTTAATAACCAATAACACATCAAGATAGAATTTGAATCAATCAGAACATACCGCCAGCGAAAATTACGTAGTGGGTGAAAATTTTCAGAAACGTACAGCGACAATTGCACTGGTTTGACATTGACATTTAAAATCCCCAATGGCAGCCAAAATTGTAAATTTTGTTAACTCAACTTTTCATTTTTTAGTAATTATAAAAAGTGCCGAGAAGTGAAAAAGTCTGAGTTACTTCCTTTTCTAAAAATTATAAATTTTGGTATAAAAATGAAATATGATAAAAAGAAGTTTATACTAAATTTTTATTAAAATTAGAATTATTTTATGTCAAAAGTTTATAATGTACATAAACAGATGTGAAACAAACTTATAAATAAAGTTGGTTTGACATATTGTTCTGGAAATAAAAAAATAAACCATGTTGCCAGCAAAAAAACTACGTTCGTTTATTTTGATAGTAATTCGACTATGTCTCGAGCACTTTTTTGTCAATTCCTATCAAAACAAACTCATCCATTTTCTAAACAACACATATTTTCATGCAGAATTTTCGATCATTTTTAGTGCACTTAATATATTACTACAGAAATTTTATTAATAGTTCAAATTAAAAATATATTTACATTTAATAAAAACTTTGCAGTACAAAAAAATCAAATACAGATCAGACCACAGAAATTCCCTTCTACGGGAATACTCCCACCAGTTATTTTTTTGTAGAAGACTTTGATGTCCTGAAAAAGTTTCAAACTAATAACAAATTCATTAAGTGTTGACACACGTCGAAATTCGGATGTTATATTCGCCATCTACACATTCTGATTAAAAATTAGAATTATTTAAAATAAATATTGAAGCGTCATTTAATAAAATAATTGTAAATCTTAAAAAAAACACCTCAGGTGATTTTCTAATATAAAATGCATGTAAGAACTGATTAAAATCTTTCAAAAGGAAGTGGCCTGTTTTGCAGACATAACTAACAAAAATTTAAAAAATGCATTAAATGATTTACAATTACTTTATTTTATTAAAAGCACTGAATATGCGGAAGCGTTCTAAAGAATTATAATTTTCTCCGTCCACGCTATGTCAAATAACTCATTCTTAGCAAGTTAATGTTAATAAATAATCCAAGAAAAGCCAGGGAGTTTTTGATTTATTTCTTTCGTTTCTTTGTTCTTGAGTTTTAATTCAGTCGATTTTGCAATAGCAGGCGTCGGCACAGTAGAAAGTGAGAATGGAAGAAGGATTTGTTTTTATCACAGAACAATCGTTATTTAATTATCAGCTTGCGTCAGCACGATAATGAAAGAGAAATCTAATCCAGTTTCAGTTTCTGGATGTCCTATTAGCTTCATTTGTCCAATTTTTTCCTTTTAAAAACATTGGATAGCAAAGGCATAAAATCCATGAATATGAAAGAAACTAAATAATTTTAGTATTATTTATTCTAAAATACAACTTTGTTATGCGATATAGGGCTTCGAAAATTATGGTCACTAATGTAGATTGTTAAATTGTAGAGATCACCGAAATAAATGAAAATAATATATTGTAGGGATCATATTAGGGAATTTCAAAATCTCATATAAAATAAAAATGTCTATATAATTATAAGAAATTACAATTAAATTATTAAACGCTAAAGATTTGTACCGACAATTTAAAACCAAAATTACCTCGAATTATAAAATCATTTCAGAAATGTACTACGAAAAATATTTTCAATAAAAATAGAGAAAACATATATCTCTATTATCATTTATCTGACGAGTATATATTTCAATAGATTTTAATACAACGCATAATAGGGTATTCAATTTTTATTTTTGAAATACCCTATTGCAATTTTGATTAACTTGGTAAATTGTTTTTGCTTTATATAAACTTATAAATATTGTCGCATTAAATTCAAATATAATAATTAATAACCTATTTCACATTATAAGGATCTAGAAAATGTATTTACCACCACTTAAATATGGTATAACTTAAAATAAACGTCCTTAAAAGTAGAACAACTTACAATTCATAGAAGAAAAAGGAAATAAAGTTATGTTCAAGAGTAAATATTTGTCAAAATGCACAACTGATGTGTGTGCTGGGTACGTTCTTGCACTCTACTATTATTTACTCACTTTTTTAAACTCTTATGCAAATAGAAATAGCAGGTCGCAGTTCGGGCAATTCTGCATCTACTATTGTTAAGAAAATGCAACAAAACATTTCAACATAAAAGCTCTGTAAGCAGTTTAACGAGAATTAAACTACCCTAACAAAAGAGCTAATTATTACTTATACTACGTTTTTCTTTTGTGATGCACACAAGTTTCAAAACAACTAATTGTATACTTCAGGTGCATTTCTCTTTTTCTAAAAATAAATATAAATTACGAATTCAGAGAATATTCCATTAGAATATTTTTCATCGGATATTTATAACAATTTATTTTAGTTCTTAGTTGAAGAAAAAGTCTGTGATATAATTAGGCTTTCCATTGCATCTGGCATCAATTTTAAAAGAGTCGGCGGAACAAGGGAACGTGCGAGTGAACGACATTAGCGCCTCTTGTGGCTCGACACGTAACAAAGGCACACGCGTGCTTTCCACGCATGCGTGCTCGAGTCACGTGGACTAAAAGGAGTAAACTAGACCCACTGGGATTTAGATTAGGGTATTTGATTGTCAGTGGCGTACGAAAGGATCTTGTTAGAAATAGTATAAAATCTTTATTCTCTCAGGAAGCTACCAACCAACTTTAATTAATGGAATTCGCTTAGAACGCGTATTATTTTAAACATATATTAACATTGATAGATCAAAGATCTTAATTTCATAAAATCTGGGATGAAATTAATTAATCTATTTTTGATATTTGTTCTAAGAAGGAATAAATATAAATAAGAATATAATGAAAAATAAATATTAAATTAAAAATATGGGAAGGAGTATTTTAACGTCTGTATGATGGAATCATAAAAGAAGATATATGAAATGCTAACCTCACATATACCTTCTCCAAGACATTTAATTGCTAACTGTAATATTTCACAGTAATGTTTTGTTTTTATTATTATAATGAGAAGCTATGTATTTTACGACTTAAGGTGAATTTATGCAGCCTACTTTTTATTTTACTTTTTCTTTTTCTTTTACTTTATAAAAGTTAAATGCGCTTTAATATATGTACTGCTTTATGTGTACACTTTTAATTTTTCTTTAAGATCTTAAGTTGCCCAGTTTTCAACTTATGACCATTAAAATAAAAGAATTTTACAACACCGCATGAGAACCATAAACGTCAGCGAGTTGTGTATTTGGTTTTGTGTGTAAATTTTAGGATATGAACATTCTAAAAAAAAAAATTAAAAGAAAATTTCATCACCATGAGACCTGACATGGAGAAGTAGAATTCAATGGGCCTTAGTCCTACGATTCAATTTTAGTTATTATTTCGTAATAAAGAACTATTGTTTAATAAAAATATTTCATCAGTATAAATTAAACTAAGCAAGTGGAGTCCTCTGAAAATAAATTAAAATAGTCTCTCAATATAGAAATTGATTACTAATTTAACTAACTCTGTAATCTTTTATAGCTCTCAAAATAACAATAGTGTTCCACGTAAAATGGACACTCTGTATTTGAAAACCCCCTCCGAAAATAATTTCTGGGTGCGTCTCTGGTTATACGTATACATATTAGTTGAAAACAGCGCAGAAAGTGCATTAAGTAGCAAAATTAAAGTAAAGGAAAAGTTAAAAAAAAATATATAAAATAAAAAGTCGACTGCATAAATCCATCTTTATATACGGAATTTGATTATGGTCACATACCTGATGGTAAAAATTTCTTGAAATAATATATTAACATAATGACATGTTACTTCAACAAAAATAATTTTATTCTTTTATATGAAGACAAAGCATTTGTTATTCTTATGTACAATTCCATGACATTTCAAAATTTTTGCTGTATTTTAACAAAACATTTTATGAGTATATAATATAAATCCATCTTATTTGTTACATTTTCGTTATTCGGTTATTCAGCTATATTCAGTCTCGGAGCAGCGGTTATAAAAAGAGGAAAAGACGTAAGAATGTATTTACATGTTTATTTTACTTTATAAATATAAAATATTGAAATGTATATCCATGTTTATTAAATCATCATCATTAGATTGTTAAAGGAATAGTGGTTGGTTTATTGAAACATGTTAAGAGAGATCCAACAATGTAAATAAGAGGAATTTTGGTATTAGAGTTGAAGAACGTTTATTAGGTATAAAGTAGACGGTAGACGGTCCATGCTATAAGATTTCTTTCAGCGTCCGATTTCACAGGTTGAAAGAGGAGCATTTTATCTTCGCTACACGTCACTGGATCCGCAGAGATCAGAAAGCAAGACGCAGTGTAGTGAGCGACTTGGAAAACCCATTAATAGAACCCTCACACACTGTTTGCTTAAGTAACACTCCTTATCTCTTTTATCGCCTTTCGTGCCTTGCCACTTCTTATATTCAATTTATTTACGACCAAATACTAGATTTATCGATTCTCACCCTGTAATTTCATTAGACTTAAGTAAATTGATGAAATTTACTTGTCAGGTGCAAGAGAGATTGAAGTTTTTATAAAAAAAAATTAATTAATAGAAGATATTTCCAGGATTATTTTTCTTGAAATATATGTGTAATTTATCATTATAATATTGCAAAAGTAATTTATATTATGAATCTTTAAGTGGTACAAATGTAATGATAAAATAATAATATTTATTTTATTTCATACTTGTTTGATATTCATATCTGTAAGTAATACCATGTCAAGTGCGAAAATATAAACAAAATAAATTTTAGATTTGTACATACATATCGTAAATTTTGTTGTAACCATGGATGAAAAACGTAATGTAACGATACCCGATAATGTTATAACAATGTGTCATGTCCTATTTTTTAGTTAATCACGTAGCAAATTCAAAATAACCTTATGTAACCGTAACGTAACAAATATCGATACACTAAAGTTATATGCCGTTCAGAGAATATAAATTTCTAATAAACCTATATTTTAATATAATAATATATTTCATTTTTCATTATATATATATATATATATATATATATATATATATATATATATATATTATATACATAGATGTCACTAGTAGCGTTTGAAGATTGTTTGAAAGTCACCAATCACTAACCATCTAATACCCTACTCCTATTTTTGGTTTTTAAAATAGTCGATACTGATAAAATTCGATGCGCTGATATTAAATTTACATACAGAATTCAATTCGACTCTACATGAACCATTTACAAAAACAAAATGTAGTACCAAAAAATAGGTATTTTTGGATTATTCCGAGTTATAAACACAGTTATATTAGATGTGTTTAAGTATAAACTAAACTGTTAGCACAAAAATAAAAAATCAAGCGATCCTATATCACGATAGGAGAACTCAATGTTTTATTACTTAACAAGGAGATAAAGTGTTCAAGTGTATAACAAGACTGTTATTTATCTTTAAGTACGTAATTGCTCTCTTTAGCAATAATTATATCAGTTACATTCCGTATTTCAAGCGTTAACCACACAAAATGAAGTTCTTTAAAATATATTTTACATTAATTTTAAGTGTTTGTGTTACTTGTGCAACATCACTCAATATATTAGCATTATTTACGTATCCAGCAAAAAGTCATTTCAATGCAATCGAACCATTATTAGTAACTCTAGCAGAAAAAGGACACGAATTAACTGTCATCAGTCCATTCCCACAGAAGAAACCAATTGCTAGATACAGAGACATAAGTATAGCAGATGATATAGAGATTGCGTTCAATAAATTTAATATTACTATGTACGAAACTATCAATGCTCCATTTTTATGGGCTCCTTTTAAATTAGCAGAATTAGCAAATCAAATGTGTTTAGTATTACGAACAAAACAAATACAAAACTTTTTAAAGGAGGACAATAAATTTGATTTAATAATCATTGAAATATTCAACAGTGATTGTTACTTAGGATTTGTTCATAAATTCAAAGTGCCATTTATTGGTGTATGTCCAAATATTATAATGCCTTGGTCCAATACCATGTTTGGGAATCCAGTAAATCCATCCTATATTCCTACCACATTTCAACCAGTTACTGATCGAATGACATTTGGTGAACGACTGTTAAATAGTTTTACGTATGTGTTCAGTGAAGTTGTTTTCAAACTATATGCCACTAACCCAGCGTATGAAGAAGCCAAACTTCATTTTGGGAAAGATTTACCACCATTGGAAGAAATAGCAAAGAATTGTAGTTTAATGTTAGTGAATGCGCATTATAGTTTTAATTTTCCTAGACCACTAGTGCCTAATGTTATTGAGGTGGGAGGGATGTTTGTTAGTAAACCAAAGAAATTGCCAGAGGTAAGTAAATTTTCTTATTAAGTAAAATCTGTAACACACGAAATAAATCAAGAAGCACTTCAAGATTTTCTTAAGTAATTTTAATCCGTGTATATTACGATCCTAGACAAAAAAATCTGATGTGGGCAACACATGACTTCCTTGTACACTTCAAAGTGAGATCATTCTACAACTAATCATTCTTTAACTTTAGTTCGTTTCATACGTAAAATTTCCCTTAGAAATTTTATTAAAATCAAAAACTTGCAAAGACAGATATATCGTTTTCTTTCATATTTCTCACGAATTATATTCTGATAGTTGTCAATATCAATTTATTATCAAATGTTTCTTACAAGAAATAAAAGCCAACTAAATTACTATTGTTATCAAGTTTTTGCCAAAAGTAAAGTGCCCTTTTAAAGAATCCAATTGGAACAAAAAAAATGGAGCTGTATAACTAGATGTTACAGCAATTCTATAAACAAAATTTCAACATTCTGCAGCTAATCGTTTTTGAGTTATGAGAAAAATTCAAAAAAACAATACGAGCAAGTGTCCTACGTACTACGTACATATGTACAGAAGTCACACATAAACTAGTGAAAATGGATTCAGGGATAGTCAAAACGAATAATTCCGTTGAAATCTGAAAAGCGAAGTTTTTCGCGATTACAATACTTTCTTTAATTTGTACAAGGAAATAAAAAAATCAATAACGTATTGCATTGAGAAGGGGCTTTATTAATTCGTGAAAAACTTTTTCTCATCAACAAAAAAGAAATTGTACCAAACCCTCTTGCGCATTGTAACATTACATGTCGGAATTTTCACATACATTATCATAAGTAGTTAATTTTTGCTGGAATTTTTTTTATACATTATACCGAGAGCTGGTTGCCTAGCAACTTATCCTGGGCATTGATAAAAAAATCATAAACTGTCAAGCGAGTGATATCTAATCAATGTCATGACATAAATTAACAACAGGCTCGAGTAAAGCAATCGGAAAATTTGTCAGAATAAAATTTAACCATGAATGGTCTTCGGATGACTATTTCCAAAATAAAAATAAGTGAATAAAAACCAACTTTGACGGATATATAAAAAATATATTTGTATGCACTTTTAAATATCAAAAAATTTTCGCTTAACAAAACTCACTTGCTTTTAGAATTAAAATAAATCTTGCTAACTAGATAGAATCCTGAATTTGGTTGTTTTATAAATTTATGAGTGAAGTAGTCAAAACAATAATATTAGGAAAGCAATTTATTATGTTTAAAATTTATTTAATTATTTATGTGGTACATTCTCAGTTTAAATTAAATTTGTGAGATAACACCAAATTCCTGAGAAACATTGCTTTATTTCGTAGTATTTATTTTTCTTTTAGTTATGTTAAATTAAAATATTAAACTAATGTTAGTACAGGTAAACAAATATAATTTTTTTATCTTTTTTCTAAACTTGAAAAGTCTGTGTCGAGCATGATTGTTTATTTATTTTGTTCATATCTAATCTAATATTTAATTATATAATTTGTTTGTTTTAGAAAATAGAAAAATACATATCAGAGTCCAAACATGGAGTTATTTATATGAGTATGGGATCAATGTTAAAAGGAAATTCATTATCGCAAGAAAAAAGAGAAATGTTTGTAAGAGTTTTCTCTAAGTTAAAACAAAGAATCATCTGGAAATGGGAATCTGATTTTCCGGATAAACCACCTAATGTTATGGTAGATAAATGGTTACCACAAAGCGATGTGCTATGTAAGTAAAAAAAATGTATAATATTTCATAAATGATGTATTATTTTCATACGCTTAGACAAAGTTACGGGGTTTCAACAATATGTAAAATATAATTTATTCCGTAACTATTTTTTTAAATCTATAATGTAAAATTCCAGATTCGTTTTTACATTTTTCAAAAATGCAGTCAGTCGATAAAAAAATAAAAACTACCAATAAAAGCTACTTCGCTACAAATTCCTGCAAATATATTTTTGAAATGTATTTATATTACGAAATATTCGCAAAAAAAGAGAATTTAATAGAACGAAATAAAACGGATTCCATTGTTCCGGAAGCTTAAATATGAAGTTTCATTAAATTCCGTTTAGTTGGATTTGCTCTACTACAATTAATATATGTATGTACTCGTATGTCTACAAAGACAAACAAGCTAACAAAATTTTAAACTGAAATCAAAAAGTTATAAACAGATCTGATATCCACCATAATCACAAAATATTAAAAACGGAACTGTTATTATAATTTCTTCCTTACTCTCATGACATGACAATCAATAATAAAAGAATTAACATAAAAATAAATACAGTTATAAATAAATTCAATAAACATGGTTTTAAATTCAAAATTTCAATTTAAAAATCATCACAATACAAATATCATGTTTTTAATTTTAAGATTCACTATCAAATAGTATATTACGTACCATCAACTGTAACTGACAGATTTTACGTCGAGTGTAGGGTCGAGATTTCTTAAATATTCGCGACATAAAAATTCACTAATAGTTCGACTTTACTAAGCTATTTTTTCAAATATAAGAAACTAATAGGTATCTAAATTAATAGCTGTCAGATTATTTTTAAACTAAACAAAGGAAAGAATCGTGTAAATAAACAATTCTTGAAAAATTGACGTTTCAGGGCTATAATATTTACTTAACATTCACCGTGCACGGTAAGTAAATATTATAGCATTGATGTATTAATGAAAACCAATTATGCAATAAAAGGTTCCACTTACAGCTACTTTTTTTCACCTTTTCCACCTCTCCGTAAAATGCCCGTTACCTTAACTATCGGTTAATATAAAAATTACATAATAACGTACATATTTAAAAACACACCTCAGTTTTTGATGCGATATTTTTCTATTAATCGATGGTTAATTAATATCTAAAATTATGATCCTACCAGAATCTAAATTTTAATGTAATTTTTAGGTCATCCCAACGTAGTAGCATTTATTTCTCATGGTGGTCTCCTAAGTTCAACAGAAACAGTTCATTGTGGAAAACCAGCAGTATTACTTCCACAATATGGCGATCAATTTACAAATTCTAAAGCTCTGGAAGTTAACAATGTAGGTGTTGTTTTACAACTGGCAAAACTTACTGAAGAAGAACTAACACAAGCTATAAACAAAGTTCTGGAACCTAGGTGAGATGCAAAATAATATTTCATATACCTAAATGTATGCCTTCTAAGATATTTCCACTTATTTATAATTACAGGTTTAAAAACCTTATTTATTCGATTTTCTTGTCTACTTTTTCTTTAATTGCAAAAATGAAAATATCCGATAGTAGAAAATATGTAATAAATAATTATGGACTTTTTTGTAGTTTCAGGGAAAGAGCTCAAAAACTTTCTGAAATCTTCAGAGACCGTCCGCTATCTGCTATGGACACTGCAATCTACTGGGTAGAATATGTAGGAAGACATGGACATTCTCATCATATGAGAAGTGCGGCTGTTGATTTACCATTATATCAGTATCTTTTACTCGATGTTGCTCTCTTTATTATAGTTTGTTTGTTAACAATATTTTTTGTTATTTATTACACTTTAAAATTAATTGTAAGAATGTTATTCAGAAAAAAATGTGCAGACAAAGCTAAAACGAAAAAAGTTAAAGAGAATTAAACTTTTCATATAATTAAAATAATTGCTTTATTACAATTTTCTTTTATATTTTTCACTCAATGTACACTAAAACGTGTATAATTGACAATTGCTTTAATAATAAAATTTTATTCTAAATTTCACAAAAATTAAAAGAACAAATTTTATTTTTTCACTTCGAAAATATTAATATATTGTAACATTTATTTATTTAAGTGAAGTGTAAAACTAATTGAATATTTATATAAATAATTTTAATAAACGAGTAACAAATTATAAAAAGAGATACTAAAAGTAGGCAACACTTTAAATAAACAAATATAAACACTAATTTAGGAGTGATTATTATTAATAAAAACTTGCACTAAGAACATTTAATAAAACACTTAAAACTTCGCAATATTTATTTACAAATCGCAGACATGCACTGACCGACACTGACTAACTTCAGTGACTGCACACTCTGTTTGATACTGATTTTTCTGAGCCTTCCGTTCGACCCTTATATACCTGCCACCAATTAATCTCTCGAAAAATCCCGAGCCTTCTTTAAAATTCTCGAACAATAGCAACGTCGCTCCTGTCCCACTTGAACTTTAATGCGACTAACCCAGACAGGTCAGCCGTGTTGACTCATCTGCGGTGAGTCAGGACGATGCTACGATTGAACGCGATTTTAACAAAATATGATAAATTTTCTAGGGCTGAGAGAAAATCATCCACTGTCCTCCATTTATTTTATAAAATCTGTTCTTTAACATTTTCTCACAAATCCAGAACGTTAGACGATAAAATTTCATCTTTATTACCAAAAACGTTCAGGTTATATTGTTATCTAAATTTGAAAATAAAAACTATTTTGTAAAGCTATTGTTACAGAAATTAGAGGTGCTAGTTTGACATTCAACCATAGGTGTTAAAATTACCTAATTATCGTACAAATAAAAAAAAATCGCTTCATGTTGTCGCTTATTACTGTTGATTATACACGGAAGCAATTATATACATTGACGGCGAGAATAATGATTGATAGATAAAATTAATTCCGCTTGTACTAGATGGTAATTACTGTACCGCCTCAGTGCAATATTTATAAACAGTTAATTTTGAACGATAATTAAAATTCCAGGATTAGGGTTGGATTTCATAAACTGAATACAAGATTTTAAAATGAATATCGTGTATACAGGCTTATGAAAATCATATTTGACGCAAGCCATTGTTATAAATAATTGATATAAGCTTATCGACTGAGAAATTTGTAGGATAATAAAAAACTATACAGAGATGCAGTCATATTTAAAATTTAATCCATCTCGATCCATTTGACTTGGGTCATCTGCAGGAAGTGACTTGTCTTAAATGAAATAATAGTTAATTAAGCTAAAAGGAATGTAAGTATATTATACCCTTCCAGAAGGTATAAACTGAGGTGGAGCTTGCGGAGACAAAGCACATATTATTGTATGAAAATAGTTGTATTAGGAACTTTCATTTCGAGTCGCATATTTTATTTTTCGCGCCACCAATTGTAAAATTTGGGCCACTTGTCAGTTAAGATTTATTTATTTGATACTTCTTTTAATTTCATTTAATAAACGTTATCAGAAACGTACGACATATGTTGCTATGGAAATAATTAATACTTACGTAAACAAAGATGCGAAAAATATAAAAAAGGGCATTATAAAAAAAATGTGTAACACCTTAAATAATAAAAAAAAATATAAATAATCCCGAGCAGATTTTAACTGTTGTTACTAATTTAAATAAGGTATTATGTGGGCGAGCATATTTCTCTTTCATTTTTCATTTACTTAGAAATAATTTCAAAATGACGTAGAATATTTTTGTAAAAAGGCAGACTTTTAAATCCGAAATAAATGAGCCTTTTAGCAAGAAGGATTTTCTCTTGAATTTTAAAAATTACTGCGCATAATAAGGGTTTGTATGAGCGAGAACAAAGATTCATAAATATACATAACATATGAATATTCATATGAAATGCGCTAAGTTACATAAAGATTAAAACCTGGATTATTCTTGCTTGTAAGTTCAGTACACAAAAGAATATATTATTTCTACTAATTACTATGCGACCTGATGAATTATTACTTGCGAATTATTATAGGAAAAAGTTTGTCACTAATATGTCAGCGAAGTCCTTCGAAAAGCTATTAAATAATAATCAAGAAATCATTTGAATAAGATTTTTATTCGATACAATTATACGTGCGTGCAAAATGTACTTACTGTATAATTTTAACCCAATTAATTAATAATTTATTCTTGTTATTATACGAGTTTGTACATTGAAATTAAACACTTTGATGATTTGCTTAATTGGTTAATTGGGTCCTGAAACATTTATTTTTAAGAATAGAGTGAAGCAAGTATAGTGGTGAAAACGCGACTGTCGTGGTAAATAAAAATTTTGGTCTCTGACTATTTTCATATGCATATAGCTAAATTATATTTATATAAAAATTTGTATGTATATGAATTAAAAAAAAATTATTAGGCATAAATAAAATTTAGTTTTTATAACAAAAACAAGAAAATGTAGTAACATTTTGAGAAAGTATCCGCAATTTTTTGAAATACAATGTTAATGTCCTATGTTCCGCATTTCGTTGCACACACTTTATATTTATAAGGCCTATTTTATCATTTTATTTTTTTTTGTCAAAAGCTATTCCTCTGTTTCATTTATGGCATTCATATTGGTATAAATTGCAACTGATACTATTTGATTTACCTACAGTAAATGGTAATTCGCCCATCCGAAATATACACGCCTATTAAAATTTGCATGAACACTGAGTTTTGATTTGATGACGTTTTGAATGAAACATGGATGTTTTTTGTTTTTTCAGTAAAAACTGCGGAGTTAGCAATTTACATCTTGTGCAGTATTTATTATATTGACGTTGCACTATCAATAAATATCAATAGAGTGCAACAAGTCCCATGAATACATCGAGGCAAGCCGTGCACTTCTGTTCATTTGTAAACGCCTGGGTTTTTTATTTACCATTGTAAATTAACTGGGATTTTAATTACCCTCCTGGTTCGTGCCTAACGACTTTCGTTTTTCTTTGTTCTTTAGTGTTTACACTTTGTTCCGGGACTGACTTTCATTTCTTTCAAGGTTGGATCGAAATTGCCAGGATTGTAATCTACATCCCTTTATTACATTTCGACAAAGATTTGCCTACTGTTATTAACTGTTTTATATTTATGTGCACAGTTATTATAAACGGTTGCGAACAGTTTGCTGTAGAGGTAACATTGTCCACAGAGAGAAATAGCAATTATGCAAACAAATGCATGTTTTTCTTTGGGCTTTCCTCAACAAGTTTTTACAAAGCTTAAAATATTATATGTTCTCATCACAAAATATAATGTTCTTATTTAAGTGAGATTTAGAAAACTGCAAACGCTTTTCACTATATTAGTCCATTGTAAAAAGTTACTTTCTTGCAATTCTATCTTTTAAGTTAAACTGTGTATGAGTAATAAACCCTGCATTGTTATTATTTTAAAGATTTATTGTACCTCCTTCCCTTTTTAGCAATTAACTACTACCCTAAAAGGGTTTGAATTACACCCTTCAAATATTACCAGTGAATTCCTCGCATCAAAGTACCTGTGAATACAAATTTTCATTATAAAATTTCCACTACATCCATATGACCGATAATAATGCGCGTCTCTGGATGATACACCGGAGATCCTGAGACGCTAGCACTCAGTCCTGCTCTGCCGGGTCTGGCTAGACCACCTTCAGGTTATCTGATGCTCTGAAGGTAATCTAGTTCAGCCGGTCGGGAATTAGAGCACGCTTGAGCGAATGTTCTAATTCTTGTCCTGGTGAAACCAGAGCACATTCTGGAGAAAATTTAGCTGCTTTGGATTGTGATCTGGTTTCAATGGGTCAGGAATTAGAGCACTCAAAAATGTTTGCTCTAATTCTTGGCCTGCTGACACCAGAGCACATTTTGGAGCAGATTTAGCTGCTCTGGTTTCAGTGGATCAGAAATTAGAGCACTTAGAATTTTTTACTCTAATCCGTGGCCTGCTGAAACCAGAGCACATTCTGGATCAGATTTTGCTGTGCTGGATTGTGCTCTGGTTTTTAGTGGGTCAGAAATTTAAGTATTTTGAAGTGTTTGCTTTAATTCTTAGCCTCCTGAAACCAGAGCACATTCTGGAGCAAATTTGGCTTCTCTGGAGTGTGCTCTGGTTTCTGTAGGTCAAGAATTAGAGCATTCTAAAATTTTTGCTCCATTATTTCTTTTTTCTTGGAATTTTATGTCATTATAAAAATTTTAAAAAGTCGGCACCCATGTCTAGTGTTGTGTTGTGCATCATCATCATCAAAATCTTCAAGATAATCATAACAGCATCGATCATATTCATCTCTCCTTGTTTCAGCAAACAGCAATGATCAAAGTTATTAAACAAATATATGATTCAGAGGGATTGTTAGCTAATTTCAGCAAATAAGAAATATACGAAATGTCAGACAACTGGCTTCAAGAATGATCTTAAAGACGACATTTTTATGTGGGATATATATGGTATTAAATTTGAAAGAAAGCAATATGTAATAATCGTTAGCAAGTCGATGCAATCTCCCAAAACAAAAACCTACTTTGAAGCTAATCACCGTTGGCAAAATGGGCGATTTTCGCTTATGGTGAGATGAATATTTCACCGAATCTTTTCTGTGTTGATGAAGCTTGCATTGTCCGCCCACGTGTCCCCTGAATAGCAATTACCTAGGCGCGTGCACCATCCATCACCAGGGCCTTCTGGATATTTACGTGTTTGCGGCCGCATCATGGTAATGTAATGTTCCTCTTTGCGTGTCGTGTCCCCAGCCCAAAGCCGGGGCTTGCGGCGCCAACTACGGTACCGGGATTTAAATACGGTCAAGTCATTTGTTATGATGCCTGATGAATTGTGTAATTAATTAACGTGGATAGTCGGAAATAATTATGAGAAAGCCACTCAGATTAAATGAGTGATGAAAATATATGTATGATCACGGTGTTTTATTTAATTGTTCCACTGTGACTTATGTAGGTTGGCTAGGTTGGCGTATTTGGAAGATGTTCGAAATAAAACACGGATTACTAAAACTAAAACTAGGATGTTGGGTCGATGATGCTTGTTCGAAATAAAGTATTTGTTTCTACTCTAAGCTCTCGGACTGATTAGTATTTGTTTACGAGTTTAGGATGGGGGTGTTTTAGAAAGTTAAGAATTGATGAAGTGGGTCAACAATTATCGGTTTTTACAAAAGTTTGTTTTTGAAAGCGGAATTAAATTTTCAGATTTTATGGCTTTATGCCAGACATATATTATTTTCGTCGATAAATAATATAAAACAACTGACTGCTGAAGATCTTAGCGTTTGACGAGTTTAAATTTCACTAAATACCAATCTTCAATTAAAAATTTAGGAAGCGCTATTCACCAATAAGAAGGACACTAGTGAAAAAATGATTTGTCTTCATTTTATTAATACATAAATAAATCAAAAATATACTCTTTTTTACTAGGGCTGCAAATATTACGGTACCCGAGTTTTTTCCCAATTTTAATAAATGAAGATCAGAGATTCGGCAAATCATTGGAACACATCGAGGAGTGAATTTCATATATTTATATTGTAAGGTGTATGACTCATTGCCGATGACTCATCGCGGGCGACCTGTCTGGTCAGTTAGTCTAAGTTGGCCAAGTGAACGAAAGACCGATGCCGCTATTATCCGGAAGACTTTTATATATTCGAAATTAACATGTTTCGTGAAAAGTTATACTTACACATTTTTGATAATTAATGTTTTTATATATAGTCTCTGCAAAAAAAACAAAAAACCTTCATTTTATAATGGATTCTGATCCTTTCAACAGGTATTTTTATTTGGAATTAGAACCTTAGATATTGCACTTTTCGAATCGAAGACTCTAGAAAATTCGAAATTAATTACCCGCAGGTATAAGAGTATCACAGCCTTGAGAATATGAAAGAGTGGAATCGAGACGAAAGTTGAAATAAATATTTAGTGGAATAGTTTATAGTTAATAATTAGTGTGTTTAAATAAGAGTGTTTATTATTTTTATTATTATTAATAATAAATATTACAATATATTAATAATTTTTATTTATTAATTATCTGTAATTCCTTCTAGGTAGGGTAGTTTAACTCCGGAAACATGCATGAAAAAAACACTGGATGGTAGACTATTTCCTCCTTATATGCAAAGATAACTATTTTATTTCTAAATATAGTTGGAAACCACGAAACCGCAGAGTTGGATAACAAGTTTGCACTGGAAGTCACAAGCCAACACTGGTAAGCTTCAATTAAAAATGCTATAGTGTCGGGAAGATAACGGGTCGGCGAAAGGGAATCATCACGGTAATTAGTTGCGGTTGGCAGCCGACGGTGGCGCCGCCGCACAATGAATCGGAAGTGACGTGACGTCCGCCGCCAGCGCCGCTGACCGCCGCCGCCACCGCCGTCGCCGCTATCAATGCATTGTCATGACCGCCATTGTTATTTTATCACGAGTTAATGCATTTCACGTTCGTTATCTCTAACGATGCCAATATTATTTTATTGAGCTTGTTACTCGCTAATTTATTTTCTATTGTGTGTGAGCCAAAATTATTCTCTGGAATTTGGTCACTATACTCGTATTGCTCTGAGATTTCGGGTAGTTTAATAAATATATGAATGAATACTACACTTGTGTTGCATTAAGCTGGTCACAATAATTGACAATCACAACGAATATTTGACATCAAAATACGATAATTACGAGAACAACCAGAATAGATCAACAACGAATGTTTGACAAATATTACCTGTAGTTCACTATACAAACTAATTCAAATACTATACATATTACTAATGAAAACTATTATTGTGATTAATTTTCAAATTGTTGTGTTATATAATAGCTGCTTATGTATTAAGTAAGGAAAAAAAAATGGTTATTGTTGGTGGTGGTTAGTTTTGTAAAAGCGAAATTTAAATAACCACCCAGTTTTCTTATGTTTTTCATACAATATTTTTTCTTTTTCACATTTTCATGACATTTAACCTTAATTGTGTGCTTTACTAAGTTACTATAACAAAATTGTTGGTTGTAAACAGATAAATAAAGTTGTTATTCGAGATTTTTGAATTGTGAAATATCAGTCACTGTAAATCTAATAAAAAACTAAATTTCCTATTTCAGCAGCTGTTAAGCGGAAGCAGAAAAATTACCTTATAAATATTATCAATATTTATTTGAATAAAAAATAAATACAATTATAGACTTGAAAAAAAAGTATTTTTATTTGCTTATAATCTCCGCAAGGAAGTTTCTGCTTGTAGTGTTTCCCACTTCAACGAAGATAAATTGGAATTAAAATTATAAACTCATTTCGATAATAACATTAAAGAAAAAATAAACGTTTTATATTATTGCATAACCGGTGAATTAAAAACTAAAAGTTTGTATTTATAAAGTGTAAATAAATAACATAAATATTTTACAAATCTCTGTAAATATTTTATGGTACTTGGAATAATATTTTTTTATGTAAATATAAATACTAAGAAATTATATAATAAGATTTAATATGTAACAAAATAAATTTCTATCTATATATCTTAGTGAACATTTATTGATACCATAGGGCCCCAAATTCTTAAAGTCTGTTTCGTAAAAAGTTATATTTGCACTTTAACTATCTAAAATGTTAGCATACAGTCTCTGCAAGAAACCTTCATTTTATAATAGTTTTCGAACCATTCCAATACAAAGGTATTTTTATTTTGAATTAGAACCTTAGATCTTGCACTTTTCGAATCAAAGCGCGCTAAACAATTGATTCACGACGGGTGAAATTTATACAAAATATTTGGATGAAGCAGTATTCATTTAAATAATAGCTCGCGTATCAATTCAAGTCAAAACATATCAACCTCATCACTCATTTTGTCATATGATGCTGACAGAAAAATATATCTGTACCTACATCTTTTAATTAAATTTCTATTTTAGTCCGTCGTTAAATTTGATCGAAGCAATCATGACAATTTATAGTCCACTGTTTTTAATTACGGAACACTGAAATTTATCATTAAAAAACACTAAGAAAAGTAATATATTTAACGATAGAGTTTTACCTTTAAATTGATCACGTCTCATATGTATTCTGGAAAACGTATCCCTTATATTCCACTATTCATATATTTTAATATATATCCAGCTCAACAATAAACGATATAGGTCTAGATACTTGTAATGGATTTCATAACGCTGAGATATCTTTTGAATAGGAAATTATTGGAATTGCTCCAAAATTCCAGATTGAGTACATTTCTCGAGATTTACGAGAAGAAAGATTGAGATCCCTGAAGTGTTTCATATTCAACACGCTTTTCTTGTTTAACTTTTATGCACGCTGACGCAGCATCCACGTATATCATCGATTCATTGTCATTCATCTCGCTACAGTCTGTGCGATATTATTTCCAACAACTGACATAGAAAAATTCCGACATTTTGATACAAATAATAAATGGAAACGTTGTGGGCTTGCCAAAATATATGTATCTTAAAAGCACGCAAAATCTAAAACAAGTTGTAAACATGTTTACAAAATCCTATATACTAACAATGCCTAGTAAGCAAACGACTACTTTTCACGGAAAATTTATTTGAAATAATAAAACCTTTTTATATTAAAAAAAATACTGGAGATAACTATTTTATTTATTAACAATACAAGAAGAATATGGTACTACAGAAATTTGTCCACATAAATGAATACTATGTTGAGAATTGAGATCGCCACTTCTAAATTATGTTACTTAAAGACAATATTGATATTTGTATAAGGATGAAATGACATGAGAAGAACAATGTTACATTAAATATTAAAGATTTATGACTAATATACTTTATATACGCACAAGATTTATAGGACACGGCGAACAAGTCAATATAAATCGAAAAGTATTACACAACATGTATTTAAAAACGAACAGTTTCAGAGATATGGGAGTTCTAATTTAGATATAATCCTAAGTAAATACTGATAGCAGTGATAGCCATGATTTAAAAAAAAATATTATTGTCTTCTCCAAATTCTAGAAATCTTGAACATTTATTTTTTATCACCCTGTATAAACTTATTAATAATATTAAAGGTAAATAACGACTAAAATAGACGCGATCATTTTACTTTAAAATTATACATTAAATAGTATATTGTGTTATTATGAGTAAAAGTGATACTGATACTAGCATGGAAGTTTGCACGACGAGCGAAGCGAGTCGGACAATTGCATACGCGGCACACAAAGACACTTTTACTCTGAATAAAACATTTTATTTTTTCTTCAAACGTAGAAATTTTAAAAAATGAATTACTATTTGACGTTTAATATGTAGGTTACCGGTCATTTATTAATAATTTTGAGTAACTTTATTCTTAGGTTATCTAGTTTTTGTAGTGACATTTAGGGCGATATTACAGGTTCTATTGTACAAGTTACTTCTTATTGGCTGATTCTACTTACGGCGGCGAAGAAATTAAACGGCGGCATAGAAATTAAACTTTAACCTTGTCAATCACGTCACAGAAGATGTCATTTTTATGACGTTTGAAGAAAAAAATTTTTATTTAGCAAAAATACGCGACTATTTACTTACACATCTAAGTATCCCATGTTTGAAATATGCCTTGAAGAATAATTTTCATTTACCTGAAACAAAAAAAATAAAGTTTGAAAATATTCTAACAATTACAATTCAAACGCTAGGTATTAAGTACATGATTGTTATATTGTGTATGAGTTTCTTTTGTATTTGTACAAATAAAAATAACAGGAAAACAATAAACAACAAAGTAAATAAATGGATAAAATTCTGAAAGCCATCATTCATACTCCTCTCATAAACTACTCATCATCGTTTCAATATTCCAAAGATGATTAATGTGGTAATATATTACACAAAGAGCCTGATTTTTCAACGATCAATATTATAAAGCGACAGTTTGAAATGTTGGAGATGAGGAATGAAAGTAACGAGAATTGCCTATTGAATTGTATTACAAAACAATGAAAACGTAAAATAAATGACATGGAAATGTAAAATGAAAACTAAACAGTAACAATTATACGTTAACAGCAACATATAACTAAAAAACAAAGCATATTATTGACATAAAAGTTCATAACTATTATTATATTAATTATCAAAATATTTTAAATTGAAGTCATTGATAGCTAAATCCAACAAAATTGTTTGTTGATTTGACTTATCAAGTTGACTGGAAATGGCTATGGTCACAAAACAAGCCATCAATCGATAGAATCTAATTGAGTAGTGACAATCGAAATCGTTTGACAAACGCAAACAGAACACTATCGACGCGAAGCCAAGAATTCCTTGATGTCCTCATTATTAATGGAAGTATTCCGTATATATAATTTACTAAACTTTTCCAGAATATTTATCTTTGAAAATTATATACTTTTATCAACAATTGTGAGCACAACAACATACTTTTATTTCTTTGACACATTGTTTCTGCACAATTAATCATTTAAACAAATGAATGACTAAAGTTTTAAATTATGTTTGATCTTTGCGCAGGATAATAAAAATATACGTACGTATGAGATCGGAATGATAATTCCATCTATGCCATTTTTTTAATTTTAGGGAAAGGAGTTGGCAGCCTACATATTATGGAAGGAACCTGCAGTTTTTAGTGGGTTCCCAACCTCTTGGTAAAATGTTGGTGAATAAGCTTAGTTCGAATTTATTTCTAAATTTTAAATATAAAATTAATATTATTAAAATACACAAAAGAATTTTTAATGCACAAATTATGTTAAAATAAATTAAATAATAATATAATCCAGATATAAAATATGTGAGCTTATTAAAATAAACAAATCTAATTTTGGATACCATACCATATTGGTAGAAAATAAAAGACAAAAATTTCGTTTTTAATTATCCCAAATATTGGTTTTTGTTTCATATTTTTTTAAAGAATCGTTCAATTCGTTGACATCAACGATACAAAAATACCGCCTTATCAGAGTCGTTCGAAACGTACTGCCTTTTTTAATTTTTGTACTTTTAAAATTTATTATAAAATTTAATATTAAAAACAGCAGAAATTAACACGAAAAAAAAATGCGAACATAAAGAGGAAAAATAAGAGAAAACATTGGTCATGTTAAATACTATGGGAGAAATAATTCTAGTCAGTCGGAAATAAACATAAATAAGTTTTACAGTAGGCATTCGATTTTTAAAATTCATACATCACATTAAAGCCTGAATATTCCTCTTTAATATGTTTAAAAACGAAGATATGTTACAAAGTGTAATTTTTAGAAACATAAATAAATATTCAAAATGATCAGCATTTTATACATTTATTCTATTATTTTTTAAATAGCTGTACTCAAAAATCATTATCTTTCTATGTATTAAGAAATGAATAACGATCAATTTAAAGTTTACCGCAATATTATATACGGATTATTATAGAACATATTCACGTTCAAAATGAACGGGCTACAATTATTTATCCGATAGTAATGCTATGAAGGAAATAGCATGTTGGCACTAAAATAATCCATAATAAACTGTAATCACAATCACACTTTAAAGTCACAGATATTGAAAAGTAATCACAAATCACTATGTAATTCAAAAGTAGCAATTTCGCTTATGAGTAAATTTACAGAATATATGAACCCTTATTAATGTGACAGCTACAATTTAATTTGGGAACAAGGAATAGATAGCGTAGCAAGCAGCTATATTTGAGATTGTTCAACCATACTTGAATTTTTCATATCAGTCCATTATTGGAGAAAGAGCAGAGTATGTTACGATATTAGTAAGTTTTAGCGAGGTTGTATACCGTTATAAATCTAGCTAATGGAGTATCTGAACTTGGTGCATGTTTACAGCCACAACATGTATTTTATGCCGTGCATTAGGTTTCATAATAATATAACTTATTTAGTATTTGTACCTCATTGTTGCGAGAAAGCTTCTTAACGCTTTTTTTGTGAAACATGTTCTTTCTCAAGACAAAATTTATGGTATGTACATATATTTCTCATACAAACACAATTTCGCCTTATAGTTTACTAACAAAACATTTGTTATATGTCCTACAGCCTATATACACACATCACTTATATTATCGACATTAAACAAGTTCAATTTTCTTATACTGTCACTAGAGACAATGTTAGTATCATGGCTTTAAATCTCTTTTGTCGCTATTGTTTACAAACATTTACTTTTCTATACTTAATAACTTTTCGTAAAAGAAAAAAAAACAATCGGCTCGCCACAATAATATTTTAATTAATAATTAATTTTTTTATAATATATAAAAAATCATCATCAATGATTTTTATCAAAAATATAAATTATAACACGGATGAATCGTTTTGATTTTATTTCAGATATTTATTTCCTTTATGAAATAAAATATTTATAATGCTTTTGCAACAATTAAAAAGTGCAGTAACACATTTTAATAAAGTTATATATGACATAGATTCAGTACGTGAAAATACAAATGCCGTTCAAATTGTGACTATTTTTTATTAAATTTTCAAAATACAAATACATTATAAATAAATTTTATGTCAAATCATTGGTTTATACATTAATTGTAACTAACTCATACGCATTGTTAGTTCTAATATTTTAGTGTAGAAAACCTAAAAATTACTAGGTTTTTTCTAATACAGACAATTTCTAGCACATTACTAACTGAGACCTAAAGCCAATAATTCCGTTATATAACTGAGCAATTAATTACGCCAAATAATTAAAACCGCAATACAAAAAGAAGCAAACTCATCTCCTGTCATAATTTAAAATTTGCGCGAGAACATCTGCGAAGCGCTGCTTACGGCGTTTTTCATTCGTTTTTCACTTTTATTCAAAATTAATGTCCAATTTAAAGTTGGGCCGCAGCCTGCTCGAAATTGCAACGCGATAAATACTCCGGAGTGTATTTATATATCCACAACAATACTTTTAATTAATCTTAATAAAGTAAACGACAGATTAATTAATACTAATGAACGCAAACCCCATTACCCGTGAACAATAACTCATGGGAATCCTGTATACGGGATAAATATTTTATTTACAAATAAAAACACAAATGGATATTAATTGCACTATTTACGTTCATATGCTTTCGTGATTCTCTATTTTAATCAGTTTTCGGTACTTGTATAAATTAATATGGATTATGTTTAATAAATCACACTCTTTTATATAAACTCAAAACAGTAAAAGTTATAATTTAAAAAAACTAGCACAATTGATTGACATGTTCCGAAATACTTAAATATTTCTGATGCTTCGCCATAATAGTAAAGTGGATTATTTCTAATTTAAGAATGCATAAATGTTAATTTTTCAGGATAGATCTATTTTTTTACAAAAATGGCGATGAAATGTATTTATTTGCCATCATATTTACATCATTATACTTTGAAGTTGAAAAATGTTTTTCAATTATCATGTTATTGCAAACATTTTTACAAAAAAATCAAATAACTGTTTTGCAACAAAAATTTTATGCTATAATTTTATGGTTCATACAAATCGGTTTTTTTTGTAATTAATTCCCTGCAAAATTCAAATATTAACGCTTTTCATGTTTTGTCGTGTTATTTCTCTTTTTTCAGTCTTTATTTTTCTAAAGCTTTAATATGTCACTGTTTAAACTTTAAATTGTTAAGGGAATTGTCAGACAAAATTAAATCAGGGATAAACTAGAACTAAGAAACCCTAGTTTAAATTAGGTTTATCTGATGAATACGACTGATATGTTTTATTTTGTCTCATTGGAGACAGCAAAATATTTTCGTTTGAATTTGAAACGAATTCACTGAATTGTATCTACGATTAAAAAGTAGATTCGAGATAGTGAATTGAAGAGCGTAATTGTAACAGGCAACAGCTTGAAGAACTACTTATTCTGCGTTTTGAAAGCAGTAAATTACGCTGGTGCAGTTATTTGGTTAAACTCATTTGCTCGGTGGTAATTGCGAGTCTGAGTTTTTCAAGCACAAGCATATAACACGGGCAGATGAAAAAGAAGCAGTGGGAATGATAACAATTTCCAGTGTCGATGAGGCTGTTTTTGTGTACTGCTCACAGGTATTAAACCAAGAATACTATACCAGCTTATTTTTCCCCTCGTCTCATTATTTCTTCCATTTCGTTTCTTATGTACTTTTTTGTCGCTCCGTGCTTTCCTTTCACTGCGTCATTATTTCAGACTAAATGTACGTGCCGAAGATAACTGCCAGATATGCTAAGAAAAATTATTTTCCAGATGAAATTCATTTCTCGCTTGTTTTTTGTTACGTTTCTTGTTATGAAAATGTATCTCAAGCACGTCTTAGCAAATAACTACTGACATTAAGGAAAATTGCTCTATTCCAGAAAATATATTATTGCACAGCGTGCTTAAAGATTTTTACTTCTATTTGCAAACGTAAATCTCACAAATTCTTCTTATTAAAGCACTTATCTTTTGCTTTTGATATATTCTTCTGCTTCGGTATAAAATAAAAATTATACCGTCTGCTGATGCAACCTACAAAATGCACTTCTGCTGTGTTTTATAAAGAAATAAATTTCTTTTCTGAAGTTCATTTTATGCTCTTGCACAAAAATGTTTATCATTTTAAAATTTATAAAAAGAAACGGTGAAAATTACCAATAAAAATTTGATGACTGTTTATAGTAAATACTTATTTGTTTATAATTTTATATTACTCATATGTAATTTATTATACCAGCTATTAGCCGAGAAGAATAAATCTTGTGAATAATGAAAAATATTTTAGTCCTTAACTACATGTTATATTTTTCTTCCGAAATCGTTAAATTATTAATTAAAAACACAAATAAACAGCATGTGTTTGCAAAAAATCAGCTATGTATTGAGACTGGCATTGCTTTGACAAACGTACTGTCAAAATTTCAAATATTTCTTTGTAATTTTCATATATGTTTACACCTGCTTAGACGTCGTCTGCATAAAATCAGATAAATTATTATCAAAGGTAAATAATAAATTAATTAACCAATAATATTACCGAATGATTCGTTTGTTATTTTATATTGTGCTAAATAAACTGTGAATATAACACTATTAAAATATAGGTTAATTCAGTTTGACAGAAGAGTCCGTAAAGTTAAAGTTTGACATAACTAACCGCTAACTTCGCGGAGTGATATCGTGTGCTTTAGTATCGATTTCAAAAAAATGTATTTTATTTACACTGATTTTCATATACTACCTAAATTAAAAACTAATTTGAAAATAATATTTGTCCGGCAGCCTGATGCATACACATTTTATAAATTCACTCAATTTTATTTTAAATATACATCAAAATATGCAATAAATATTATGCAATGTATTTCAAAGGAAAAGCATAAATATTAATTTTATTTAGTGAATAAAATAAATAATACATAACGATATACAAACAATGCACGTATCAAAATGGTATTAGTAAGTCTATTTTAAAATTCTATAATTAATAATGCATTGCTGTAAAATAGAATTTGTATATGAACATAAAAACTTTCAACATAATTAGCATAAAAATGATTTTATGTCTTACAGTTATTGTTCTTTAATGGCGTGAATACAAAATTTTATTGAATGCATGTAAAATACATAACACAAACTTGTTGGGTATATAAATAACTAAAATACACTCTGTATTAAAATTAAGTAATTAATAATTCACAAAATATTAAAAGTACCACATATTGTGAACAAGGAAGTTTTAGATACAAAAGAACAAAATAAAAGTACTATGACATGCATTATTTATTTTTCACGTCATTATAAAGCGTAAACTTTATAACAAAATAAGTTGTAAATTTCTAATAACGTTTATTATTTGGTTCGAAATACAATGAAGTGTCACTGAAAAACTGTCCTAGTAGGTAGTAGGGTAATTATGAAAATTATATGAATTTCATATACATTTACTATTATATAATTATATGCATTTCATATACATTTGGTAGTCTAGCAACGGGTAAAACTAACTATAAACATTGGAAATAAATAAATGTGAACTGTCAAGCGAATACCGTTCTACAAATACTTTAACATTATTTGAAGTTAAATGCTGCTGGTGGTGCGAAATTGTACAAGAGTAGATATGATGCTCATATTCCTTGAGGATGAAGTTTGGGAGCTCGAAGCAGCATTCCACTCGAGTTGTACAATATACTTTTTCTAAGACGAGAAAAAACAATAAGGTTTAGGTATTCACTCAATTAAGGTTACAATCACGTAAAGGAACATTTGAAAAATTTGCGTAGCGCGTAGAGAAAGAATGATATGATGATAATACAAAAAGCTGAGTGTACCTTTTTTTGTTTAAATCGAACCTACATTGTCTTATTCGATATGATGTAATTCTTTTTATTTAAATTTCATGTTATATAATATCGTTTTAAAGTATCATACTAACAAAAAATCGCAAAAATTATGACGTCTATAGGTTCCGGTGTGAAATTATTCACGTGTGAATGCCAGATCCCAAATATTGTCGTTTGGCGTCTGTGATTTAAAACATTATAAGGCTTTGGTGTGCCACTATATTTGCAGAAGCTTATTCAATTTGTCAGGTTGGTAGTTAAAACATTATATTTGACGTTTGAAACGAAGTAAAGTTGGGTACAAACATTGATACGTCACTGGACAAGGGAGGAAGTGTGATATTTCAACCGAGTTTTGAAGGATATAATTTTTAATAGCAGTTTTTTTCATTACTAAAAGCCAATTTAGGGAAAAATAAAAAATACGGGTCTAATATTTTTCATTATTCTATTAATTAAAGCTAAAAATGAAAAATCGTGTAAGACTTCATTGTAGAAAATCCGTGGGTGTTAAATGTCAGTCAGTTTAACATTTTATATAATAATTATTTTAAATAAATATTGTACGGGTGATTCAAATTTGGATAATATTTAAATACATTAAGATGTAGATTTGATTAGGTACTTTAGATTTATTTCCATTTTTGAAAGAATAAAATATATTGTGACATTGATAAGCAATGTATCCATTCTGTAAAGCGTTCAAAAAACATAACATATATTGTAAAGGGTAGAAAAATATAATAAGTGACTCGGAATGTAAGTACCTAATACTACTATTCCCATTGGGTAACATGAACTTCGGTCCCGCAAGATTCACTTCAGAAGGTTTTAATGTTCTTACATTCCTTGCAGTTAAAATAACTGTAATTAATTTAATTTAATATTAATGCAGCAAAAAAAATAACAAATGAAAAAAATCATTAATCCAATCCAATTTCGGATGATAATCAATGCGAGCAAATTAATGGATGACCACATTTCCAACATCACTCAGCAAATTAATTAATTTCAGTAAACAATAAATTTAAGTGGTGCTTTCAGAGCAATCTTCAGCTGTCAATATTCCCAAGTGATTTCAGAGCTACTCTGACTCAGAAGAAAAGTTATAGGCTCGTTAAAACCAGAGAACAGCACAACAAAATATGTTTCAAGACTTCCAACAGATTTAAAAGTTTTTCGGTTAAACAAATTTCAAAACAAAATCGCAAATCCCCCGACAGATTGATAAAATTTGAATCCGCAATCGGAGAGAGTTTCCGTGGAAGTTTGAGGGCGATGGAGCGGTTTGGAGAGAGCTTGCAAGGGGAATGTGTGCGTGGCCACATTCACACGCGGCTGCTTACATTCCAGCTTTCGCTTCGGCCTTCGCCAAACAGGCGTTATTGCTAAGTGAAACTATTCAACTACTTACTCTGCTAATATTAATCCTGTGAATCTGCACTACAATTACAGGATTTTCTTCATTGGTCGATAAATAGGATAGGAAACAACTATGGATTATGTAAAGTGTGATTAAATGGATTTTATTGTTTAAATCTCTACTTAAAAAAATTATATTTACAAATCCACCTATAATTTTTTATCCAATTAAATCACAGCATTTTGGTGAATTGAACCAATCAGATTCAAAACTCATTGGCAATTGTCAGTTACTGGCAATTGCCGCGGAATTTACACGACTAAATAGATACTTAGATACAAAGTCTGTCAAAATTATGACAAATGATTAATCGAAAAAATATTACATTTCGAGGAATTTTCATGCCGTATACCATTCTTAACTAGAATTTTACTTGTAATTTTTGTCTAACTCACTCCTGCTTGTTGCTATAGAAAATCGTCACTCGCCCTGCGGACTTGATTTTCGTCGCATTAATCAGTCGTGACCATAAAGACAAAATTTTCAAGAAAGATTCTAGTTACTAGTGCTATTATGTATGATAACAACAAAGATTTTATATGAATATTTGCTTGTATCTTAATATTCACAAAAATTTAGTAGGCTGTCTTTGTTTTTATTTTTGACGATTCAAATTGTCAACCTCACTTTTGATTTTTAATTCGGTTTTATTTGATTATGCCCGGTTTTATAAAGAGCGAATAAAGTCCTAAGTAACTACTCTATAAGTTAATATGTGCGAGTAAATAAAATTTTCTGTTCTATAAAACAAATAGTCGAGTAAATTAACTAGTAGAAAAATAAATTTAGACTTATGGGCTGAAGCAAATAAAACGTTAGTTTGTGTTTTTATGTAAATGTGACTCTATCACAGAATATCTTTGAAACGACAAAATTAAAAGGTTAAAAATTAGTAAACAAATTGACTGGTTGTGTTATTAATCATTTAAAAGAGTGAAATGGATAAAAAGAGCAATAGAGGGAAGGATTATACAGAAATAGATTAATCGAATATGTTGGAGATCGCTGGAAAGTATATTAATGTTGTTATAAATAAACAGATGTTTGTAACTTAAAAATGATATATAATGCTTGGTTAAACATTATAAATACAATGCTATAGTTCATTCTAAGCTCCGTCAACTTATGCAATTAAAGTTACTTTATATAGAATAGGTTATTTCTTTCCCTAAAATTCGTGATCTCCTGTGAATATTAATTATATCACCAACTTCTTCATTTTCAGTTCGCAGAACAAATTGATTCTACTGATCCCGAACTCAAAAATCTGTGGAATAAATTGATTTACTTTAAGAGTAATTTTAATCTCTTGAGTAATTTACTTACTCATCCTTTATAAAACCGAGCATTATTTATTTAAATTACATAGCAAATTTTAATTGTGAATTCATACTTTATAATTTCCATGAGTTAATGATTCAAATAATATTTGGATTTGGACATTTGATATTATTATTACCATATTGATTAGTAAAAATAACATGATACAAATAAAATGTAAACAAAGCACAAAGCGTAATATCAACTCATATTTGATTAGGAAAACGATTTTGACAAACAATTTTAAAAAAATATTATTTTTAATGACGTATGCATTTTCTGAAACCGAGAAGCTATTGAACAAATCCGGATGTTATGAACCATAATAGGCCTTAGATATCTAAAAATGGGTATCTGCGGCTGTTATGATACTGAAAACAATCGTAGATATATTCATAGTAATAGCAATTACCGAAAGGTTCTAAAAGTGATATTTACGGTAGCAGCACTTTGTATAAAAGCAGAATAATGTTGAAATAGGAATGGGTAAAATAAAAAAGCATTCTTGTGGAATCGTACACATGTCTACTCACACTCGTCAAATCGCCTTAGGGGCTCAAGGCACTCGAGGACTATTCAGATTTCGTAGACAACCCGACGACATTTTAAAGCGACCTACATTCAAATGTACTTACACCATTTATCTCTATTACACCTACTTTCCATCTTCCAAAATGCAAAGTGTTTCTATATTTATGGAATGCGATGAGTGACTGTTGGAATGTAAAAAAGAGTTAAATAAATGACAATGTATCTTAGTTAATATTATTTCGCATATTTAATAAAAATGCCGAGGTTTGTTTTTAGGGTGATAATCGTTATATCACAATCAATGCACAAAATATTAAACCAAATTAGTGAGCTACATACGACTTTTACTTTTACAATATAAAAGCGAAGAAATAAAATCGAGTTTCGGTTTCGGCCAGATCCGGCCAAATAAGTAGATTTCAGCCACACTTTCGGGTTTGTTCGAAACAGTTTCACTCATCTATTTTTGTTTTATTTGTTAGTTGATAGTTTTGTTTTTTACATTATTTCATTTTTCTTTCTTTCAAAGATATAACTATTATTTTATTATTATTATTCTGACGATGTTAGTACAAAGGTGCCAAATACAAGATGTACACTTCGTGTAGAATTTAGAAAAAAAATCAACGTTATTGTAAGAGAATAGCATACACTGAAAAATAATCTGTTAGTAATAAATACTGCTTGAAAATACTATTTATTTCATTGTGATGATCCTTACTTCTTTACTAAAGATAGTATCATCTCAATAAAACCGAAGTGTTTTTCTGATGTCTTTTATTTAATTTAATAATCGATAATACCTTAAGGTAAGAAAACACTAGATTTTCGTGTTTAATAACAATTTAACTAAAGTTTAATTTAACTACATTATTAACTACGGTTTCGGTTTCGGCTGAAAAGCGTGTTTCGGTTGCTCACTAAATATAATATTATAGGAAAATTAGTACAAATTAACTGTATTAAAGAAAACTAAAACAATTCTTTAAACTGTTTCTAGTTGTGATATAAGTACATATTTACTAAAATTAGTTAAATACATTCATAAATTTTTCTAAATATTGAGAATAATATCGGTACAAGCGGCAATATGTAGTACGTTTGTTTAATATTAATAATAAAGTTTTATATTGTAATAAATCTCATAAACATGTAATAGCTTACTTACCCAGGATTCTTGCCAGAATAGTTATGAGGATCATAATTCGCAGAGCGAAGACTTTAAGACATCTAAGACTTGGTATGATTCATTACACCGCGGTTTGTTAAATATTTTACCGGTTTCCGAAACGAAAACGTTATTAACAATTTTTTTTTTGTATAATTCTCTTGTCAAATTGTTTGGATTGATATGACACCATAGTTGCTATTATTTTATCCAAATGTCCTATGATATTTTGTCAAGTCAGGTACTCTTACAACTTGTAAACTATGTACAGTACACAAAGGATTAATAACCTAAAACCGGTAAACAAGTTTAAACAATTTACAAATAAATTGAATGTAAATATGTGAACATAATAAGCAAGCAATATGAAAATCAGTTGAACTAAAATGAAACTATAATCTTATTATGTGCGATATTAGTGGCTGAAGGAACAATAGCAGCTGATAACTACTCCGGACGTACATTGTTTCAAATTTCAATAGATAAGTCTAACTAAAAAGTAAAGCACACTTCATACAGTGGTTAGATGGGCGATGAATGAAGTGATTAGGTATTATACAAAAACATAATGGAAGTGCTATCGCATTAAAGTCCGAGTAAGCGGATTGTACGAGGTCCGAAAATTCAGTCCTGCGAGTTTTAAACAGCGTGAGAATTGAAGCAGGCGCTGGTGAAAACAGAACAATATAAATCTATTACCAGCGGCCAGCAGCAGACGGGGCTGGTTTCAACAATGCGCCGTTGCTGGCGTCGCGGCGCCACGAGAATACTAGGACATTTGAGCAGAAATTGGCTGTTCGGAAAAATAAGAAAACTACGCCAACGATGGCTATTTATGGTCGACTGCTTTTTGCCAGTACAATGGAATCCATTCGGCTGGTTTGTTGGGATTTTGTATGCTAGATTAGCTATTTGATGCTTTGTTCATATTCAAATTGAATCTACTATTCCACGGGCATTCTTTATTCATAACGCACCATGGAAAAGACTACTGTTATTTTCTACTCACTGGGACTGAAAAATTTTTGTTATTACTTTCTCAAACTACTTTTGTTTACTCATACAAACATAGAGTCTGATCACTGATAGAAGCCACTGGCATCACATGCGCATGTCATAATAACTGCTCCAAAATGACCGGTATAAACATTAAGTAAATTTTCAATTGAGGTTAATGTTCATTAGAAAACTTTTATTTACTCATATAAACGTACGATTACTGAGAGAAGAAGCCACTGACGTCACATGCGCAGTAAGAACTTTTTGTGATTGTCATAATAATTTCTCTAAAATGACCGGTATAAATAATGATCATTAAGTAAAATTTCAATTGAAGTTAAGGTTCATTAAGAAAATATGCAGACATACGGACATTACTTGAAATTTCATGCTCATGCGCATTTGCAATGTACCCTTGACGAACATATGCCCGATGTTATAAAAGCCAGTAAAGTATCCTATCCGGTTAAAATAATTTAACTGGCCGATTTCTGTCCTATAAATGGTAATTAGAATAACCAGTGATTAAATCTGCAGATTAAATTAATTAGAGAAAACCGAGGTACTCAATTTTAGTTGGGACTCTAATTTACAGTGACAGTCACATTTTCAATTCTATTGAAATCGTTTTTCATTGTAGTTCTGGATTCCTTATAAAATGCTTTTCTTGTTTGCGTATAAATTTTGCAACAATTTTTGAAGAAATCTGCTTCATGTCATCTATAACATATCATTATGGTCCAAAGTAGAAACCATTACATCAGTTGAATTAACTTCTTCAACATTACATATAAAATTGTCTGTAGAATTAAATACAGAGAAACCGATTTCTTGCTTTTACAGGGGGGAGATTATATTCCGACGTCAAATACAATTCGACAACAAAATAAAATTTGTATTTCCTTATAAATATAGCTTCTATCACGTTCTCTACTAATTTTTATTAGAACTACATCGTTTTTACACTTCAACTATATAACTTCTATGTTTGTAACCAACTTTTTTTTTCTTTTACTAAATTTACTACGATATTTGCTTTATAGAACACAAAAAAACTTTAGTCGGTAATTACATTTAACCGTCCAGTAACTAACCGATAGTTTAACTATCATTTATAAGACCGGGCATTAAAGTATTATCCATGCAACTATACTTCATTGTCAATCGTCAATCCAAATAAGAATAATTTAACCAGATATGTACATTAACCTCAACATCAACGACCTCAACTGTCATTCGACTTGCAATGACAACCGAACACTTCCGATCATCAATTTCTAAATTTCATCGGCACTTTCCACGTTATGAAGTTTGAAATGATCATATGACACATGGCAACTAAATTAAGTACTAAGTTTTAATGATAATTAATTTTGTCTTGTGTCCCGGCTATTTAGATAACTTTAGTGATGTTCGTAATAATGTTACTGTCTAGTTCTAGACTTTCTAGACTTTTATCTTGTCTTGTCTAGAATATCAAGACAAGACAAGATATTGTTATTCTAGATCGAGACGACAACATTCTAGAAAATTTTCAAGACTCTAGATTAGTTAAAAATTTAAAATCTTCGATATATAAATATATCATCTGAAGCTTGTTGTTGAAACAGTGATTGTAAAATAGAAAAAGAATGCTGCCGAAGAATTATCTGTCTTGTCTAAAGCGTATGCACAGGTTAATGTAGAGTCTTGAAATAATCTAGAGTCTTGATATCGAGACAAGATTTTTAGTCTAGATTTAGACTTAATCTAGTCTTGTCTTGAAATTGATTTTGCAAATAGAAAAAAAATGAGAATTTGAAAACTAGATCGAAATTGAAAAATAAAGTGCA
Source organism: Stenolophus ochropezus (assembly GCA_035578165.1). NCBI lineage: Eukaryota > Metazoa > Arthropoda > Insecta > Coleoptera > Carabidae > Stenolophus > Stenolophus ochropezus. The sequence goes on from JAQOWZ010000009.1 coordinate 7,036,931, forward strand.
AAATACTCCTCTCCTGATTTTGTATGGTAAGGCCTCCTCTGACGAGCTGCCACTTAGCAAATTTTAAGAAGGCAAATTACGACACTGTAAACTGGCAACTTTCTGCACAAGTTGCACAATATACTATTTATAAATCAATTTATATGCAAGTAAAATGTTTGCCGGATATAAACAAAAATTATAAAAAATTAATATTCTCTTTAGTTATTTAATACAATATGTTTTCACTGAAATTTTGTTTACGTAGAGTACAAGTAAAATTTCCGGTAAAGTAAATATCTGTTAGTTAATTACATTTGCTTACAAAGTACAAATAAACAGAAAACTAATTATCTGTACTATAAATACACAATAATATTACATCTAGTCCAGAATTATGATTACATGCAAAATCCCACAACGCAAATTTGAATTTTTTGTCTCATGTGAGTTTATTTCATTATTGCGGAACAAAGGGAACAATTTTAAAACACATATAATATGCATGGCCAAATAATTGTCGCAATTAATAAAATATGCTGCGCGGAATTAGGGGTGGAATAAAAAAGATCTCTCTATATGGAATAAAGCGAAATATTTTTGGGTATATATTAAACAGCTTTGGGATTTGAATTTCCATCCCTTTATTACAATGTTAGGGCTTCGCAGCTATCAAAACAACATTCATTTAAACCCCCACGGCTTTATTTCGCCCCTGCAGACGTAAAAACATATTTTTCAAAAAGGAAAACGCGGAGTTCACAATAACATATCTTTATTTTTTTCATCCGGCTTGCTAAATTATTTTCTGTATTATTTGCAGGAAAATATATTTGTTCTTACAAATAATTTCAGATACTTTATTCTACTTTTAAATATAGTAGTACTCATTTATAGTTTCTTCTCAATATTAAGTAGTATAAAGTAAAAATGAACAGGAATAATAATTCTTACTTTCAACTTTTAAAAGTTTATTTTATTGCTAAAGTTTTAATGATAAACAATATTTAAACTAACATACACATAAAACAAAATTATTTATAAAATTTAGTGTAATGCATTTCATTAATGGCTAGTTTATTATGGATTTTTTACAAATTTAGGTTTACGAATTTAAATTTATAAATATAAATTGTACATATCTGCGGTTTCTGGTTTATGATGAACTAAAAAATTTATTATTTTAATTTACATTTAAAATATAATCATAGTTTATATTCTAAATGTAAATTTGTATATGTATCATCCATTCATTTCACAGTATTTCAAACAGTAATTTTGGTGATGAGAATGACAGTTTCAAGTGATAGCATGAGTAACAATTTTGTCATCATTGTCAAATCTATAGAATTTTTTGATTTTTTTAATAGATTATATTATAAATGTCATCTTATTTGTGTAAACCCACATGATGCAATATAAGAAGATTGGACACATTTCATACCCTTAAATTTATAAAACAACAAGGTAAATCGCAATTTTTAAAAAATTTTAAATTTAGGTATAATATTTTAAAATGTGTAACTCCAATTATAAATATTTACCGATAAAATATTTTCGTGTATTGAGATGTTTATTGTTTGTTTCATAAAAGTACACTAACATAACTTCCTGATGTTGATACTATGTTTTGACGATCAATATGTTGTGTTGAATAGTTCATTGTTGTTAATTTATAACAGAAAATATTATTTATTTCAAACGAGTAACAAAAGAAAGACTTTATTTTCGTGTAAATCAAATTTATGTTTATCACACTAATGTTTATGTTCACGTTTACTTGTTTTACAAAGAAACTTTGATTCACTTCATAAATCACAATGAATATAAAATAAAGAACACTATATTCTTTCCGCTCTTACATATAACTATTTATTTTCACACCCATATAACCGACAATTATGAATAATGACATTCTAGGCATACTACAGTACACTGAATATATTACTGTACTAAAATATTATTTTATTTAAAAGAATTATAAAATAAAATACTTGGTCGGTTTCAAAATCTTTAATCTCGAAATACGTTTTGTGTCTTCCGAGATTAAAGATTTTGAAACCGACCAAGTATTTTATTTTATAATTCTTTTAAATAAAGTTTAATATGTTTCAACGAGAAGTGACAGCCGAATCAATCAGGTCTACTATTACTTTTCTGAAAAATAAAAAAGATGTTAAAAAGAGAATTGAAAGGCCTTTCGAACGGTGTCATGTTTGACACCCTGTTCCATTTAAAATTTTTAAGGTGCAGTCCACACCCATTTTAGGGTTGAAGTTATGCTATTGGTACTAATCCATTCAGGTGTCCCCCTTTATATTAAAATTGACGTGTTCGAGCGTTTTTTGCAAAATTAATGTTAAGTGGCCAAAAATTGCGCTGATAAGTTTCACTGGGCCACCGTGTATATCACGATTCGCCAGATAGAAATATTCTCCAGTAAATTTTCTCAAATAGGTTTATGGTTTTTCTAAACCTCTTGAACACCAGAATTTCATTAATAGATTCAAGAAACTAATTCAGAAATAATTATCTTTTTGGTCAATCTATACAATAATCTCAAATAATATTCAAGTGTTTCGTTGCTATATTTTTTTTAAATCTCTCACAAAGTCATTAGCAATATTTATTATTAAATTAAATTAAAAATGTGGACAGTATGGAATTTTCCTGTTTTAGTACATATCCAGGAAAATATATAGAATTATTTTATTTTCGTATATTTCTTTATGCGTAAAATAATATACGAAAAATGTGCTCGTCCTTAACAACTCATCTCCAGCAACTATGTACATTAAAGTAGAATGTTATAAGTACAAACTTGTCAAAGTATTTTCATTACAGTCTAATTAAATAACTTGGAAAAAGTTCAAATACAATAAAGAATATTATTATTATTATATAAAAATAAAAAAACACAAGCTTATTTTGGTGAGCATGTACTTTGTCTCAGATCGATATCCAACAGAAATCTAGTGGTAACGGCAGGAAAAAGCCATGTGAAGAATAAGATGAGAACATAGTAAGATGAATGCGCTGTCCATTGTCCGCACATAATTATAAGTGTTGATAAGACGGTGTTTGTGGATGCAAATCCCCGGCCGCGAATGAATACTATTTGCCTTTGTAATTTGCTGAATTGGAGCGGCGGGCGGCAATGTGTGAGCACCTTGCCTGTAATAACATTAAATCAAGAATGGAATATTTAAACTCCGTGGCTTTTCACAAGCGGAATGAATAATTAAATGCGGATGTGCGAATGTTAATGAGCTAAATCAGCCAATATTAGCTTCCATAACCTAATAATACGTTTCATTCTCACAAACAACAACAACGGCCGAAATCTGAAAATTGGTACACTCACGTAATTGTTTTCGTAGAATCGAATGGTGTTGACAAATTCGTAGCTGCACCCTCCAAAACATATCTCCGAAATGGAAAGAGATAAATGAACTCTATTTAAAAATTTGAAATCTGCGCATCGATATTTACCAATCGAAGTCCAGTCACGGAAAAAAAGCAGTTTTGAAGATAAAATTGATAGTAGATTTTTCCACTTTTCTCAGTTTTTACTCAATCGTTCCAAAGAACGTACAAAAAAGATTTCCCGATTTTTACAAATTATAGTACACGGCTGTTAAAAAGTAGTATAAAAATTATCATGACATAAAAATACTCTAGAATGTGCGCTGGTAGTAAGTAGGCGACGAATCACAGCGTTCTGAATAATGGATCTAATTTTTGACCCACTGAAACGAGAATACAATCCAGAGAAGCTAAATGTATTCAAGAATGTGTTTTGGTTTCAGTGGGTCAAAAATTAGAGCATAATTAAGTGTTTGCTATAATTCTTCGTCTGCTGAAATCGGAGCACAATCTAAAGCAACAAAATCTGCTCAAGAATGTCCTCTGGTTTCAGGAAACCAAGAATTAGAGCACTCTTCGAAATCCTCTAATTCCTGACCCACTGAATCCAGGGAAAAATCCAAAGCAGCCAAATCAGCTTTAGAATGTGTTCTGGTTTCAGCAGGCAAATAATTAGAACACTCTTCAAAATGCTCTAATTCCTGACCCACTGAAATCAGAGCACAATCCACAGCTGTTAAATCTGCTCCGTAATGTACTCTGGTTTCAATAGACCATGAAATAGAACAAACACTTCAAAACTCTCTAATTCCTGACCCACTCAAACCAGAGCACAATCCAGAGCAGCCAAATCTGCTCCAAAATGTGCTCTAAATTCAGTAGGCCAAGAATTAAAGCAAATCTTCAATATGCTTTAATTCTTGACCCACTGAAACCAGAGCACAATTTAGAGCAACCAAATCTGATCCGGAATGTGCTCTGGTCACAGCAGGCCAAAAATTAGAGCACAGGCTGAAGCCTTCAGGGCATCAGATGTTCTGGAAGGCCCATTGCCGCCCTGCGCTCCGCAGAGCGGGACTGAATGCTACTATCTCATGATCCTGGGTATATCCTGAGACGCGCATTATTATCGGTCATGTGGATTCCTATTGGCTGATATTCAATCTGCAATTGTGGCTAAACTAACGGGAATCTTAAAATGAAAATTTGTATACATATGTTCTTTGATGCGAGGAATACACTGGTAATATTTTTAAGGATGTAGCTCACACTCATTTTTGGCTAGTAGTCAGTTACTTAAAAATGGAAGGAGGTACAAGAATTCTGACATTACTATTCGATTGTAATATAACTGTTTTTAAAGTGTACTGAGAAATGATATGAGCTCATCTTGAAATAAAAACAGTTACGGACTTTGCTATGATGTAAAAAAAGCCGCGATAAAGAAAATGTCTCCCTGGCGGCATTTTCCAAGAAAAAAATTCCATGAGTGCATGCTCACCGATGCCCCCATGAATTCGCCGCCCATGATATGTACTCAAATAATAACACAAACATGTGGAAAACAAAAAAATCAATAGACATAAAGACATTCTCCTCTCTTTGAAGGATTAATATGAACACGAACCGAAGTTATTATGCTTGTGGTACAACGCAAGACAATAACAATCAATAGATAATACAGTCTAGCTTGCTCTATATCTCTGTGATGTGTAAATTGAGCGCTAATTACGATTAAAGGAGGCGCTGGTAAGCGGACAATCGATCAACTGCATCGATAATGAAATAACATCCCAGACCAAGAGCTCTGACGCTTGTGTCTTCCACGCTAACTAACTTACTCAACGTCGGGCCAGTTTTTTTCTTTATCGAACCAAATTTACTTTATTCCTTAATGAATTGGTAGTGAACACGATTAAGACAAATTACAAACTCAACTAGTACTCGTTCAGTTTCAAGAAAATTAACATGCATGAAAATATCCAAAGGTTTTATGGCGCAATAAAGTAATTGAAATGTTAAAGTAATAAAGTAATTCGAAGAAAATTGTAATAATTATAGTCATTACTAAAATGAAAATAATTTACTAAAATATAGTAATAAGATATACAAAACATATGTAAAATAATAATGAATTTCTTTCCATTTTTTTCAATTTTCGACAATTTAAATTGTCTACTTCAACGAATTGTTTATGAAATCATACCAAATCATAAAATTTTCAACTTAGTCTAGTAAATGTGTAGATCAAACAGGGCTGGACTTATTTTAAGCAAACTAAGCACGTACTTAGGGCCCTCGCTAAATAGGGACCCCTGAAAATTTTCCGCAGAATTATACAAAATATTTATTTTAGATTATTTTAACAAATAGATCTCTATTATGTAATGTAAGTGCATGAAAATAAACATTAATAAATATCGCATTAAATAAAACCATTAATATTCAAAATATATTTTTGAGAAATCATAAGTTGATTCAAATTTCCCGCACCAATAGACCAATAAAAAAGTAGAAAATTACGCTTCTGAATAAGTTTAAAAGACTATATTGGTTAATAGAAAAAAATAGCATCGAACAACTTATGTAAGTTGATGGAAAAACCGACCCTAAGCGTAGTTTACTTAAAAATTACATCTTATAGGCACTGGTTCAGGTTCTTCCGTAAAATCAAGATAATTGATAAATTATTACCATTTTCCAAATTTGAATAAAATATAAAAACACGTGACAAATTAAAATAAAAAATAAATATTTTCTAATTCAACTTAATGTTCCATACTTAAATTGCGTATTTTCCCTGTAACTATGGAAAACAAAAAGTAATTAATATTAATATTTTTTTTATTTGGCGGTGTTATAAAACAAATGACAGAAGATATAAAGCTCATAAATTACAGTATTTTGTATTCAGATATTGACATGTAATTTATAGTTGTATAACTTTGTGAATTCGTTTTGGAAGACAATTTATTTGTGGAGGAGCAAAGTAAGAATCCAGTGCATCATTCTGTATAGAGCACAGGTTAACAACCCTTTAATACGTGACAAAACTTAATACATAAATTCAGTTCTAACACAAAATATCATTAGCATTTAAATGCTGTATAAACAGGCCTCGGTTCGTACTTCGTTTATATGGAAACGAAACAGCGTAGCAGCGCCAGCGACTCGAGGTGCGAAATGGCGCGATGGTGTGCACACGCGCACAATGAACGAGAAATAAAACGTATTTTACATTTTAATTAGCTGTGTAATAGTCCTAGGTGGAAAGCTTTGCAGAATTGTGCGCTAGAAGGAGAAATTCTTGGAAATTCGCTGTACTACACTTCCCTGCTCTGACACTTCAACAGACATTAAAATATTTTTAATTTTAAGGCGAGAAACATTTGACCTCATTCCTTTCTTTAACTATCTCGTATTATTCTTAAAGCAAGGACAGAGAAGTTGCATGAACTGTAATTATGCTTCCTTAATCTCATGTTTGATACCAACCGTTATTATCTCAAATCTAATTCTGTCTCAGAATGCACGTTGCCTTTAATTTATACTGTTTAATATTACAAGTGTTAGTAAACAGATTAGAATTTTAAAGGTTATAAAATCTTGTAGTGTTATCTTTCATATAAATCAGTGTTTTAAAATTTTATGAACCATGAAATATATAAAATTGATTTTAATACTCGCAACAGTTTTTCTTTTGTAAATGACATATTCAGAGGCGTCTCTACCAGGGGATGCAAGGGGTGCATGCCATCCGGGCGCAGAGTACTCGGGGGCGCCAAAGCTAATTATCAATTAACGCTCTTCTTCATTAATAATTTTATTTTAGATATAATTTATGACCGGGTATAGATTTCTTTCTAATAACAGTAATAATAATGGAGAATAGTTAATTAGCTTTTATTTGTAATTTGCTGCGAAGTTCATTGGATCTAAAAACCTAAATTTCAAAATTTATTCGAGGAAGTTTTTTCTCAAAAAATATTTTCCAAATTTATATAAAACCTACAATCCCTTTACTCATTTTCTTCTGCAGCTTTATTAACTAAGTTTTATTTGTTTTCAAAACGTATAACCCCATATCAAAGTTGTGTAGAATTAAAATATACCAAACAACAGTATTAAACCAAAAATTGTGTTGACACACGCGAAATATACCAAAAATACTCTTTTTTGTGCCAAAAATTTTTAATTTGGAAAATAATGTACGTTGATAGATCTCCACGCGCTGAATTTTTCAAACGGAATTTAATTGTCCGTTTTCCTGAGATATATTCTGTCAAAGTTGAACCTTAAAAAAGTGTGTTTTTTGGTTATATCTCCAATACAGATTAAAATACAATCTCAACGATTGTATAGTACAGGACAAGATATTTGGTATATGTAGGGGCGGTATTAATAAAAATTTCATATTCTTATAACTGTGATGAGGATCAAAAATGGAAAGAAAATTAACCATTCCCCAATTAGGCTGGATTAGTTTTTACATAAATAAAATAAAAATTTGTTTGTTTTAGTACGTATAAACCAAACATTTTTACCTGTATTATATATACCTATTTAAAAATTTGAAATCAGTCCCTGCATTTCTATACCATAAATTTGGGGATAATCCCATGTTTACGGTATGCTAGTAGGGGGTGATGTAATCCAATTCTCAATTATGTTGTCCAGCACTATACCAGTAGATTCTACGGAAAAGGTTGCATAAAGAAATGTTTCCTCCGCATATATGTTCTTTGGATCGATTAGGTGAAAAATGGGAAAATCCAAAAAAACTAAATTTCAAAATTTCTTCGAGAAACTTTTTTTCTCCAAAACTTTTCAGTTTCTAAACTTAGGTAGATATCGTTGCGCTGAATTCAAATTTTCAAACAGAATTGAATTATCTCTTCCCGTTCTCGAGATATTCATATACAAAGTTGAGTTTTTGCAATACCTAAAAAAACAGGTTTTTTAGGTATACTGCTTTAAGGATTAGGTTTATAACTTCGGCGAATTCACCATTCGATTCTACGGGCAAAATTACATAAGTATACCAATTTTCAGATTTTTATTCCAACGGATACAATTTTTCGAGCAATAAAACGAAAATCGGCGAAATCGAAAAAATTGCCTGATGGACCCCTTACGATTTTTTTCGATTTTTGGTCATTTTCAGTTTTTTCCTTGTAGAAAATCTACCTGTTCAGATAAAGATCTGAAAATTGGTACACTTATGTAATTTTGCCCGTAGAATCGAATGGTGAGGTCGCCGAAACCATAAACCTAACCCTTTAAGGGGTATACCTAAAAAACCTGATTTTTTAGGTATAACTTTGAACTCAAATATCTCGATAACTGGAAGAGATAATTGAATTCTGTTTGAAAATTTAAAATCAGCGCACCGATATCTACATTAGTCCAAAAAATTAAAAATTTTGGAGACAAAAAGTTTCAAGACGAAAAATTTAAATTTAGGTTTTTTCGTTTTTCTTATTTTTGACTTAATCGTTCCAAAGAATGTATATGTGGGCAAAACATTTCTTTATGTAACTTTTTCTGAAGAATCGAATGGTAAAGTAGTTGAGATTATATCTCTAGTCATTTTTGAAATATGCCCAAAAAACACACATTTTTGGGGTACAACTTTGTGAGCAAATATCTCCGAAACGAAAAGAGGTAATTAAGTTCTGTTTATATATTTGATATCAGAGTAGTTAATCCTTTCAAAAATATTACAAATAAAATTTTGGAAAATTTGAAAATTTTCGTGCTAAAAATGCGATATTTTCAAATATTTTCGGGTTTACACAGAATTACGGCATCAGAGACTTTGGGAATTAGTTTCCTTGTTGTTACTGCAGACATAAACTATTTTTCCAAGTAATATTCAACAGGGCATGTGACGCCATCTGCAATTTATAAAATAATAGCCTTTTTTAGGCATTATTTTTTACCCATACAGATTAGATCATGAAAACATTATTGACAAGAGAATTTTATAAAATATTATTTATTAAAAACGAGAAACCGATAAACTGTTGAACAAACAATGGATGTTATGAATCTTACCAGGTCTTAGATGTCTTAAAATACTCGCTCTCCGAGCTCAGAATTCAATTGACCTCTGTAGCGATTATGATACTCGTCTCATAACTATACCTACTAGGTATGTTTATAGCTATTACATCGTAAATTTAAAAATCATGTAAATATTAACTTCTTATGGCAGGTCTCGAAAAAAGGACTAACTGAAATGTAAAACAGTGTAAAGGAAAAAGAAAAAGACGAACCACGAATAAAAAGTTCAATAGACATCTATAAATCTTTTGTGTAAAAGAAATTAAATAGACCTGTTTTACATACCAAACGTTGCTGAATGAATACTTCAAAAGAACAAGCCAATTGAAAAGTGTGATTGCGAATTACGAAACAAAGAAACATTGCACTGTATAATTTACATCAAATATTCTTTTTCCCAAACAACACATCTATGCACTAGTTGGGAAATGAAACTATAAAGGTATAAACAAATATATCATGTGTTGCCAATAATATATTGTTTTCTATGAAAAATAAATGTTTGCAATATCCTATTTTTTTTTAGTATACATGTTCTTCCATTCTCATTAGTTCATATATGTATGTCAAATAAATTTACAACTGTAAATATTCAGTGAAATTTAATATATCTAATTTATACAATTTTCATTATTTCATTTTAAATTTGATTAAAAACCAATAATTGAATTAGTTACTTCAAATATTAAATTCTATTATATTTTTATCATGAATTGTAGTTTGATATTTTTCTTTTGATTTTATTCGAATAGGTTCTTCGTCAGTAATTTAAAAATTACGAGGATTCGAAAATCCATTCAACTCTGATTGAATTTTATTAACTAAATCAAATTTTCCAAATTAAAATTTTATCTAACAATTAAGGAGCTATAAAATATGTTATTGCTTTTCAAAAAAAATGTCACATTGGTTTTGAAATTTCTGTTTTATATCCAGTTTTCTTTCGATTCAAGTTCTCGATTTTTATTACGCATTCATACGCTTCTTACTCACTTATAGCTTCAAAGTGCAGAATTTGTGATGAATTTTTACAAGAGACATAAAATGGAGTACAAATCCGAATGCTTAGTATTCTGGTTTCATGAAATGATCCCTGCTTAGAGGCATGAAGTGGTCATGTAAATACGGTGGTAAAATCACACAGTGTACACCCAGTGCGTAACCCGTAAACCCTTCTCAGAATTTACTCCAAACAGGACTACATACATGTCACACAAGTATGTTTTGTATGAAAATGAGAACATTCTACCCTGAATTCAAACCAGCTTTCATTGCAAATGACATCTGTATTAAAATACATAAATGCTAAATTAAATTAAATATTACAGTTTTTGTTTTTTACCTCTCGACACTCAGTAAAAAAGGTATTAAAAACAAATTCAAAACGCGGCAAAGATAAGAGAAAGATTCATGAACTACACGAGACTTTGTAGCTCTGTTGGTAGAGCATCCTACTAGAAACGGAAAGGCCCTGGGTTCAAATCCCAGTCCATGAATTTTCAAAAATTTGTTCTTCATTATTAACATCATGCTAAAAATAGTAAGTTTTCAATGGATAAGCACGTTTTGTAGTCCCTAGAACACGATTTTAATATTTTTCCGATGATGTCTGTCCGTTTGTGTGACTGGATGGATAGATGTTGTCGTAACCATATTGTTTTTTTTATTTATTTTTTTCAATCACATTCACGGACTGTGTTGCTTTTGAGGTGTTCTTAGTTACTCGGCTCTTTACTGTCTGTTTGCAGTTGTTTTCTTTATTTTTTTTCAACCGCGTGTCGGTTTTGAGGTGTTCCGTACCTCGGCTCCACACCGTCCGTTTTTGCAGTAGTCTCTTTAAGTCTTTTCAACAAGTCTTGCTTCGGAGGTGTCCTAGTACCTCGGCAACTCGCTGCTGACGTTACGATCCCTTAGTGGTTTTATTTCCCTTTTTTTTTCATCATTTTGTCAAACTTCCCCACGGCACCAAGTTGTTTATGTTTTATTTCAATAAAAAGGAATTTAAAGGTTTTTAATATATTTCTGTTAAACCTGGCCCATACCGAACATGGCAACAACCCTCTCTTCTCCACTATATATCTGCAGATTGGGGCCCGAACGATATTGGCTTACAGGAAAGAGAACCACAACATCACGGAGCGGCATACACCCGCCTCCCAAGTGCACGTCACAAATACAAGTGAAGAAAAAAAATTGAAATCTAGAATATAACTTTCTGACACCCTAGATTAAAACTCGTACAACCGGAAATGGTGTTTTCATGAAGATTTGAAATGTTTTTCTAAAATATCCTAATTAAGAATATATGAGAATTTTTGTAAAAAATAATTTAATATTGTTATTAGCTAAAATTTTATAGTTCAGCCATTTGAAGATCACCAGCTCTTTTATAAGATAGTTGATGTGAGGATGAAAGCAACTTCCACAGGTCTGATCGATTCGAAATTTGGTATCGGGTTTTTTTTTAATAATAAATTATTAATCTACAGAAGTCGGAAGAAACAGTAATAGGTAGTATGTGAAATAAAAGATGTGCTACCAAAAAAATGTAAGTTTAACCACAATTATTATGAAGCGCATGACAATTTGCTGATTCGCGGAGAAGAACTACTAATACATTATAGTTGTCCTATTCCTATATATATACAAGGATTATTATCTGCAGTAATCTTCATTCATTTTATTTTAAAGAAATCAACAAAACTATGAACTTTGAGTTTCATAAGGAAAAACGAAGTTTGTATATGGATAACGTAACAAACGCGCGCGTTCAATATCACAATTGCATTATATGAATTAATAGTTTAGAGGTATACATAATGATAGTAATTTACCTAATGGTCATTAATTTAATGACTGAATATCATAATGAATATATGATGCAGATAATTTTAATGATATACGGACAATATCTCGTACATCTTTTAAATCTAATCTAATGGAGTTGATATATTACGTAATTTCATACTGGTTATTATTTAATACTAAAAGCTACTATATTAAATCCAGTGTATACGATTTACTAAATCTACTATAGCTAATTGCAAACTATTATTATTTACAAACTAATAACACAGTGAGATAAACAACCCCCTGAAGCCAAATTCAAATTTGATTCGAAATTTATGAAAACACCATTTCAATATAGGTAATTTAAATTATGTGCATCACCTATTGATACATTTTTTGGTTTAGTAAGCAGGTAACAATGCAAAGAATTCTGAGATATGTATTGAAATTCCTGCTCAAAATTCGAATTCATAATTCGTGGAGAACCGAAGGTAATGTCAATAATCGCAGGAATTTGCAGAGTTATGAGTGTTATTCTGTTCTCTCACCCAAATTCCATATCCGCATTCATATGATAGGAATTGTCTATGTCGCTCTAACCCTATTTTATTACAATAGAAAATATTTGCTACGAGATTCCTGGATCATATTGCATAAAAGATTTCTTTTCCATATTGAAAGACAATATAAAGAATAATAATAATTTAAAAAATTATACTATTTATCAACAAATAAACATGTATTTCGATATTTAATTTCTTATCCACATAATTTCTACATAATTTAGATATTTAGATAGTACAATATATACAATATACATCATGCCTGAAGTGTAATTCAGTGTTTGTCCCTAAACAAATTGGACCATAAAAAAATATAGGTACTATAAAATTCATATAACAACAATAAAATTTATATTACATATATTTCTTAATTACAATAGATATATTTCCCAGATTTTTGTCGGTCCGCCTTAAAAAAAAATTGAAAAACACTAGTCTAAAGCAGCGGTCGACAACCATTATACAATAAAGTGCCATATTCGATAAATTCTTATATTCCAACAGAGTTACGTGTCACTGAAGAAAAATGCAGAAGTTGAAGTAAAAAAAAATTAAGAAAATAAATTGTACTCTTTAGGGTCGTAAAACTAAATATCATTTGGTACCACAAAAGGGTGACTTTAACCAGGTTAACTGGAGAGGAATAACCTTGCTTAGTAACTCTAGCAAACTACTATCAAAAATTTATTCCCTAGAATAAAGGAAAAGGTTCAGCGTAAATGAAGTAAAAAAAAGTAAACAAATAATTCCGATAAAACAGAAAAATTAGTGTCTTCTTCCATTATAAAGTTAAATAAAGTAAGTGAGGTGAAACAAGTCAGATTTAGAAATTCTTGAAAAATCCTAGAACTTTCAGAACAGTTCAGAACCAGTTCGGAACACAATTCACTCGCTATTGGAAAAATGCACAATAAGTTCTGAACGGTTTTGAACATTTGTTGGAACAAATCTAATAAGTTTTCTAGGCCTCAGCGGAAATCATTCCTTATCATATTTTGTAAAAACTAATCTCCTATTGGTCACTTTCTCACGAATCCGGAATAATAGATTATAAATTTTAAACTTTACTACCAAATACAAGTGTCCAAACACTCAAGTCTACAATAACATATGGAAAATATTCCGTATTGTTACAGCAAGAGGAAAAATAATAAGACAAATCATATCAAACGAACAATTAAAACATCGTAGTTATAAGAAAATTAGATATATGAATATCTAATTAAAATATAAAAATCCGTCCTGCAACATTAAAATGAAATTAACGGGTTAAGCGCCATGGCGGTCACCGGTGTCCGTTATGCATCTGGCCAATCTGGCCATGGCGGACACCGGTGTCCGCCTGGCTTTTACTTTTTTTATCGATCCTGCCTGGCCAAGTGTTTACTTTCTTATGGGTTATAATGCAGTACTGTGTCCGCTGTGGCCCTGTAAAATCAAATGCTGGTGTCAGGTTTTTAGTAGCAATATCCTGGTTTTGTTGTAAAGGTAAATGCAAAATACGTTTACCACGGATACTCATAATTATTGTAACAAATAATGCAACAAGCAAACGATATTGTCAAGATTGCAAGTCGAAATTTGCAAGATAAACACGGCTGACATATCGTGAAACATCGTGCTCGCTCGGATTTGGGTGTACTCCCCGGCCACAGCGGACACCGGTGTCCGCTGCTCTCTTTTTTGGTTTCAAATTAAAAAAATTACCAAAAGTAGGTAACATCAGTATGAGAAACACATAAATATCACAAATTGACAATAAATAAGCTTGGTTAATATAGAAAGTTTATACAAATTTCTTTGGCGCTTAACCTGTTAAGGAAACAACCACCGAGTGCAACGCAGAGGAAGCAGATGCAGGAAACTAAGCTAAGTCAACTCTCTCGGTATCATGACACTCACTTAACCGTATCCAAGCAACGCAGGTAACAGGAGTGCGCGGTCGGTGATAAGCCTGCTGGGACCGAATTAGATTAGCATCGTGTATGGAATAAATAACGCATAAACACAACATTGCTTATAAAATATGAACGGCTGTATGGCTGCAGCTTCGTGTCTTCGCCGTATCGGTGCTAGTGTCGCCGGAAATTCCTCCGCGCATAACTAGATGGCAATGTGATAAGGTTTTCCATTTTAATGTGAGGTTATGTTTACTTTTATCCGCAAAGCTGCCGGATTTTATTCGTTTTGTACCGGAACACAGATCTGTAAACAAATTATTGCAGGGAAAAGGTTTTCCTGCTTGTTTTGTCTGGATTTCTTATTCGTTTTTTATTTAAAACATGTTTCATCTACTTTTTAATTAATTATAAGGTTTTATTTCACTCATGTAAATAAATACAATAAAGTCTGAGCAACATATTTATTTATTCATATAAACATTTCATTTCATTGGGTGCCATAAAATAAAAACTTTCTGACAATTAATTGTACTAATACTACTTAAATTTTTAACTTCCCTTAAATGAACAATATGTCAACTTAACTATTTAACATTGCTGTCAAAATTTCAATTAGAAATTTTTTGTTTAAGTGAGACTTAAACACAATCTTTATGTGCATTATGTTAACCAATAATCGTATACATAATATTTAATGTACTGCTTCCTCTTATGTAAAATTATTTCTTCTCAGAAGGATTATTAATTGGGTTTTCTGAGGTAACAATTTTTAAAGAAACTTAAAATGAAAATTAATTTATAGGTTGCTTGCCATGCTATCAAAAATGTTATACTTAATATTTAATTTAGTGTTTCCGCTTACGAAAAAATATTTCTACTCAGGAGAATTTTTAAGAGCTTTTCCGACAGAACAATCTTTAAAGAATATTACATTAAAAATTATTGTTTACATTTTGTATAATGATATAAAATTTATAATAAAAAAATAAATATATGTATCTAATGTTACTGGCAATATGACAAATATGGAAGTACACATAGTTACCGGCGACTGTATATAATTCACAGTGGATTTGAAAAATATGCTTAATTTTTTATTAACTAGATTATAATTAGGTTAGCTAGGTTTAGGTTTAGATTAGGTTAGGTCACTAAAGGTTAATTTATCAAACAAACCGGTTATTGATAATAATCTCCAATTTTAACTAGATGGTAGGTATAGATTAGCTAGAGTTAGATTTAGATTAGGTTAGGTCAATAAAGGTTAACTTATGAAACAAACCGGTTATTAAGAATAATCTCCAATTTTTACTAGATTGTAGGTGTAGGTTAGCTTGGGTTAGGTATACATTAGGTTAGGTCACTAAAAGGATATTTTATTACTTTAGTCCTATTTTACTCTTGATAGCTACGTCAATAAAATAAAAAAAAGAACATTGAAAACCCCATTGGAATTCCAATTGTTACTCTTAATGTATTTGTTACTTTTTAAATAATATTTCTAATGGTGTCCGACCGAAGTTTCGGTTTCGATCAGAAATTGGACTTTTTTTTTAGTTAATAATTTTTTTGTACGTTATTTCATTTTTCGAAAATATAATTATCTCATTAATTTAATTTTAAAAATTAGGACGACTTATTGTACAATTAGAAAAAAATAAATAACCTTATTTTAACAGAATAGCATACATTATGAAATAATCTGTTAGTAACAAATATTTTAGTAGAGATAGTAGCCCCTATTCCGAGCTCAATTTTGAGTGCTTTTTTTTTAAAGTGACGTTTGATCTCATAAGATTATAAGGTAAAATCAGTCTACCTAAAAGCGATTTTATTATAAAAGTGACTTCGGAATAAAGGCCATTATATGTACAGAAAAATTGACGACAAGAAAAAAAATTGTATTTCAGTGTTTAATAAAAATTTAACCGGATTTTAACTTTCAGTTTCGGTTGCGGCGGAAACTAGAAGAGAAGCCGAATATTCTAATATATTGTTAATATAAATCTATTGAAATTCTATGAATGCAAGTAAATCAGTTTGAGTGACAGTAGTTGAAAGCCGATGCAAGTAGAATAAATTGCATTTTTGAGTAAGTAGGTATTCGCACGTTCTCGCATATAATTTTTGCTAGAGGGAAACATGGCATTCACTTCATTCAAAGCGCATTTCGCGTAAGTTGTCGTTGACAAGTCGTAGACATTTATCTAGTAAAGCTCAGACGCTTGCTTCTGGCAGATAGTAACAGCTCAGTGCGTTTAAAAAGCGGAGTTAAACTCGTACGTCAAAGAGCAAGTGACAGATTTCGTGCCAACCACAACCGAATAAGAAAATTAAACTTGAACGCTGTTACATAGTGTCATACTAATCGAATTTTAGTTATGTCACAGAGAAAAGGACTGCGATTCAATTTGTCAGCGGGAATCGTCAATTGTGTTTAAATTGAATTGTTTGATCTCGTAATTCGATTTTATTGAATAGGATTCGCCCACTTTGTATGTTATCCAACAATAGGTAACATCATAAAATATATACCTATGTATCACTTGGTTAGTGCGCTCCGACTTGCTGATAAGAGAGTAAGATCTGGGGTTCAAATCCCTGTGACGACAAACCTATAACTAAAATAAAAATACTGCTGTATCCAAGTGAATCCCACTATAAGCTGTAGGTTCCCAGTCCTGGTACTGGACTTTGGTTTGTTGGGCGCAGTAAATTAATTATTATAATCGCAAAAAAATTCAATTTTCAGATTTCAACGGAAATATCCGTTTTCATCATCCCTGAATCAATTTTGACTAGTTTCGGCGTGACGTCTGTACGTACGTATTTCACATAATTCAAAAATGATTAGCCTCGTTCAAAATTTATATATGGGGCTACTATAACATGTAGTTGTACACCTCCCTTTTTCATTGCAATCGGCAGTGCCAAAAGTATTTGAGCGAATAAATAATATTGCGTAGATAATGCAATAAGACATAGTGATAAACATTTTAATAAAAATTTTAAAAGATGGTCCATTTCGAAGTTCGAAGATATGAAACGAATGGAAGAATGATTCGCCCTGATCTCACTTTCAAGTGAAATAAATTTAAATGAAGTGCAGCAAAAAATGTGTATAATTCATCGTACAAGGAAGTCATGTAGTGTCCACATCAAATTTGGATAAATATGTACACATTTAAATTCAAACAATATTTTGAAGGACAATTTTAAGATATTCTCATTTAATTAAGCAAAATTATTCACTGATCAATTTGTGCAAAAATATTAGGTACACATAATTTGAAATATTTGCTAAACTAAAAAAACACGCCTTAAAATTTTAATTATTTCTGGAATAACGAACAGATAACTAGCAGTACTCAAAACTTCAAACAGTAAAATCTTAGCAAGCTGGAGTTGTTCGAACAAATTTAATATGAATAAATTTTCATTAGAATAATATGAACCAATGAGATTATAATATTTATTTTTAAAAAATCCTCGTACCGTTCTTACATGACCGAAATCTCTTATGATGAAAAGTTGTTAAGCAACAATATATTTTTTATGATATTGCAGCCGTGGCATAAAGGTTTGCCAGGACCGTTAAACCAATGTATTTTTTAAAAATCTGGTGTGTTTATATGCGCCGCGTGTATAAACCGAGTATTAAAGCGCTTTTTCCGCTCTTGTGACTGCATTTCACATTTTAGCAACATATTACACAAGCGCGTTGAAAATTTGAAACAAATTTGAATAATATAAAACGTAACTCGCATCAATGGCCACACTGCGGTAGCCAGTACAAAGAGTAATAAATAAAAGCATTATATTTGAGAGCATTTAATGCCCGCGTCAACAGGTATTTTAGCAGGTGACCTGTTTCACAGCTGGCAATTTCCTCCACATTACAATATGCAAACGTTCCTACGCTGTTAACGCCATCATCAATATAAAATTTACTGCAGTTAACCAAATAAACACATCGAGGGTAAAAATAATAAACGCGTTCCTCAAATAAACACATTTTGTAATTAAGGCTACTTGTGTGTACAAAAGTTACATTTTCTATTTCGAGATTACAGCTTTAATAACTGAATAAATATGGTGTTACAACCATTACTTTAACTTTAGATGAAAATATAAAACTTATACATACTTATATTTACTATTTATATTTCTACATTAATGATTATTTAAAAATTGCCGTAAAATTTATTTCATTTAAAATGGAATAAAAAAAATGCAAAAAACTATACCTTATATCGTCATAAGAAAGTAGATCTGATGTTTCCTTACCTGTAACAAAAAAAAAACAATATTAATAAACGAATTATAAACTTGTTGGAAAAAATACAAGGACAAGCCCTTAAAAAATACAACTTTTTAGCGTAAAATTGCGTTTATGCCTCCCATTAATTTATAACTAGGTAACAAATGTTTGGGTTCAAATTTTTTATTTTTGAAAATAGTCTATATTGATAAACATTTATGCGCTGATTTCAAATTTATAAACATTATTTCAACGGATACAATTTTTACAAAGAAATAAATGAAAATGGCAAATGTTTGGAAAACCTCCTTTTGAGACTAAATTTGTACGTCTTACAAATGGTAAGAGATAATTCAATTATGTTTGAAAATTTGGAATCAGTAAATCCATATTTTTTGTCTTTTTTAGAGAAAAAAAGTTCCAAAGTAAAATACTGAAATAGAGGTTTTTTCTACTTAAAATAATTTCAAATTCTTACCAAAACTAAATTTCAATTAAAAATAAATTCTGGTATATATTTGGCTTAGATTTTATTTCAAGCATTTTCTGAGCTAGTCCTCGTCCTGGCAGGTCCTTTAGATTTTGTTATTGATAGCAGGTACGTGACGTAAGCCATGAAATGAAAGAAAATCAGAATTTGTTGTTTGTAGAAGCCGGGATGAAATCCGTAAATATCGTGTTTCTGTTGACAAATAGAGCACCTGACCGTAATCCTTCCTCTTCGGAACAGCGGGCGACGACCACGCCCCCCACAGCACATCTTTATAAGTCTATCGCATCTCGCGCTTCTTTTTGCTGCCGACTGCCGGCCGTGATTCATGGCTTGCTTTCCCAACTTTTCATGAGGTCGTCCGATGCGACACTTCCATCTCAGACACCATTTAGTCACCGTACTTCTCCTACCACCGAATTATTACTGTCATATCTCGGCTTACTCTATGATATATGAAAGCGGGTTTATTAAATAAATATTACCTTCGTGGAATACTTTCACTTGCTCTTTGAATGTACTTACATACGTGCTCAGGGGAAATACCTTCGAGAAAAGAATTCAAAAATGAATTCTTAAATATTAATAACGCAGATAACATCGCAGTAATAATTAAAATTTATTCAATTGAACTGCACAAAATGACAAAGATTTATTTCAATGATTATTTTCCAGTTACAGTTCTCTACCTACAGATATGTATCACAACATATTATTTTAAAATTCCTACTAAATTTAAAAATAAAACAAAAATAAAAATCTAAAATCGCCTATATGTACATTCATCGTAATCTCTGAAGTTATTTAAAGTAACAATGAACGCAACCAGTATTACTTATATGTGTCTTGTACATCCACGAAACTAAAAGAATATATATATGAATTAAAAATTAGAACACAATTTACAATCAGAGTTATTCCCAGTTTTTCTTTTAGTTTAATTATTTTTCACTCTAGCGCTATAATGTTTACAAAAAATCTTGATCTATATTTTTCTCCTACAACATTTGAGATTTTATTCAATATTCGATACGCGATTTTAGTAGAACATGGTCCTAAATAGTTAAAACAATGATACTAAAAAATATAGTTTGTCCTCCAATCCTCGTAATCTTCAGAAATAACGTGTTACGGAAGTCAGTAAACACAAATCTACTTTAGAGTTGAAACATAGTACACTAATCTGTAAACCAACATGTACCTAACATAATATAATATAAAACTTAAGTTTATTTGTTTTGTTTACAACGAAATTTAATTTAAAAACACCTCTAGAACTCGGGAAACAACAGGACAACATGGTATACATAATATTTTACAAATGATATGTCTGGATATTAATGTTTGTATTGTGATAAGTCGTAAGTGTGGGAGTGATGGACATGTAGGAGGATGGACTTTTGGTCTTAAAACTACATTAGAGTGATACGTATCACAAAGAATGTTAATTTTGTGGTTTAGAAAATTAATGCAATCAACATTGAGTAATCATAGATTTACTTAAAAAAAATACCAAAAAAATGTACCTTATGTACACAATCAAGCTAATTACTACTTTGGTAGGTGTAAACTAATTATTTTGGACTTTTTTGAACACGAATAAAATATTTTGTTTATTCTTATAAGTAAGCCTAGATTATATGTTGTTATAAATAAATTTTGTTTTTAAACATTATTCAATATTCAAAGTTATTATTTATCATTTATTTTATCATATAAGGTAAATAATTTGAAACATATTCGTGTTCTTAATAGAGGATTGGTTTTTTTTCGATTGAATAAATAATAATTAGGAAATAACTTTTGGAATAGCAACCATTTAATAAATCCCAATAATACACTAATTTCGAATGTAAATTATTAAACTTTTATCTTGCATTTTTATGACATACACTTAGCAAAGAAGAGACTTTTATTCGCTATTTCATTATCGTACGTGTTACAGAGAGGTACATATGCAATCTGTGTCTAACCAACGACAAAAATGAAATCGAAGCAGTAGTGTAACCGCGTTAACGGTTATTATCAAATATTAAAAAAAAATTATTCATGTCATTGGTGTAATTTTTGAAGGGGATTTGATGTTAACAATATGTTCTTCATTGTGTGTTGGTAGTTTCGTTAGTTTAATCTACAACTCTTTTTGTATGTTTCATCCATTATCAAATTCATGTACAATACTTTTGTTTGGACATTTATTTACTCCGGGAATCTCATTATTTCTCAAGACAAGATGATGTCATCAATCCTCCGTCCCGCAATGATTTGAATCACATGTTTACAATTGATATGTTTTTAATATTCGTGTTAGTTCTTGAATTCTGGGATATTATAATTTTTACTTGCATTTAAGTGGATATACATTCAGCAGGCTCTTCAAAAAATATTAAATTTTCGTGAGTTTTGATACAATCGAATACAGCAAAAATAGAACAGAATATTTACATTCATTTCATTCGTTTTTTGAATCCATATAAAACATGTTGATATCTCCGGACAGCACAGCGATTAGTAGAAGACCCCAATAAAGTAGTACTCAGTCAAGAGTCTTATCCTGACCCCGAATAGCTTTATTTTATCCAGGAGTATCTTATCTCCTCCAGGAGAATTATGCGTAGTGATGCGCGGCGTCTGAAGACGTCGGTTTATGTTCGAGGGCGAGTGACGCGCCGCGACGCCTAGTGACGCCATCACCGCGATAAAACACTGACCGGGAGATTTGTAGCTTTAATTCTGCATCGTGTTAATGGCGCCATTTTTGTTTTTACAGCCCTCTTCCATGTTCACACTAGATTTACTTTTTTATTAACGTACTACGGTCATAGTTTATAGTCTAAATGGATTGTTTAATGCCATCAAATACTGTAGTAGGTGCTTTAATAACGGTTTATATCGTTAAAAGTGACACTCGTTACGTTTGTTTTTAGTAAATTAAATATTTCATTTGATAAAGCTTTGTACGTAGGTTTAAATGCGATTATAAACAATTTATGTCAAAAGTTATTACTATTACCAATGTGTGTATAAAACTATTTTTGATTATAATGTAGGAGACAAATAGATTATTTGAAATGTTATGACAAATAAAATATAATTGTCATATTGAAAAATATGTATATAAAAATTTATTTCACATAAAATAATATTGTAGTATATTTTTATTTTATGGTTGAATTATAGTTATTTGTGCTACTCGAAATGTAAGTATATTATAACATGTATGTAACCTTACGAGAATAATTGTGGTTCTTATATTTCCAGTTGCTTATTTTATTTACCTTACCTTACGACTAAATGTTATGGAAGTGAATTATACTGTAACGTTTATTTATATTATAAGTTTATTAAATAACTATAAAAATAACAAAAATTCTGATTTAAACGAAAATAACACAAATGAAACTTAAAGACTAATAACACAATTTACACACTAATTATTAAAACATGTTCCTTTATTTATACGCGACAGTATTTATTTCTACGTTATTTATTTTCACTGAATATTTATTTCTACTTCACTTGACGCTGTTCTCCACTGGACTCATTGAACCGACTGACTGACTCGACTCGACTCGACTGATTACACACTTACAGACATTAACTGCCTGATCGTTTCCCCGGCCGCGATAATTTATATCTGCGGGTAATTATTCACGAACCTTCTAGAGTCTTCCGAAAGTTGACTAAATTTTTACATTTGCTTGATTTTAATGATAAACAACTCGGTTGAATTCGACTGACTGCACCCTCATTGACAATGACTGCCTGACTGGCACCGCGGGTCACGATAATCTATACCTCCGGGTAATTTTTCTCGAACCTTCTAGAGTCTTCCGAAGGCTGGCTAGACAGGTCGGTCGCGATAAGTCGTTAACAGTGAGTCATGCTCAATACAATACTTATGTCAACGATGGCGCGAAATAATTATTTATAATTCATGGATGAAAAATGTAAAGAAATGGAGATAAATTAAATATTTCCGATTTCTCTCTTATTTTATGCGGTTGAAAACTACATTTCGTACAAATACGAAAAGACTTAGCAACGAGCCCGGGTTGCACAAAGCTTCTTCATTTTTGATTAATGATTAATTTTTTGACAGCAATGTATTTTTAATACGTGGCCATGGTAACAACGTCAAATTAATCAGTGATTTTTTTGATTAGAGCCTGATTAGCCTTTCTGCAACCGGGCATAATACTCTTAAAAACGTTGACTTTATGTACAAATATTTTACTCAAAAAAAAGGTAGACTACAAGCTGCAGTAAATGTAAGTAGGCATTAATAAGGCAAGTAAGTAGAATCGTTAGAATTTGAAATCCAACAAGCTATTAGCACTGCAGATGACTAATGTCAGCAGGATTAATAATGCAGGCTCGGTAATGCCTCGCCATAAATAGCAGAGGTACTAATTACAGTCTTCATATATTTTAAATTTTAATAAGCCACGTTAAGTTCTGAAGCTCTAAGCGCAATGCATCGCCTATTTCTGGCACGTACGCCATAAATTCTACATATTTAATTCCAGGATTACTGCATACATTTACAATATGGATTTATACTTACGCTCATCCTCTTTATCTGCATTATATAATACATGGACGTGACATTATTCGACTTGTATTCTAAATATTTTCACGCGCACACTCTGGATTTCCATAATTAACATTTATGAGATTTACGATGTACATTATTCATATTCCATACATAAAGCTAAATTTATATACGTCTTTACATACATCTCTTGTAAGCTATGCCCACGCAATGACAGGTAAATTATATTTATACAAACAGTAAAATTTAAATTAATCCGTATTTCCAGAATAGCTTACTTGTTTCTGTATATAACACAAATAAACAATATGAAATACTATTATTGTGTCTACCTCATAAAATTATTATTTTTCAACTAAATCCTTAAAGAAAATGTTTGTCACATATGAACACTAAAAAAAACCTATCAATGTGCATTAAACGTAAATAAAAAATAACATAGTTCCAAAAATACATATGTAACATGAGTATATTTTGAAGTTTTCATTTTAAACCTATTGGAGTTATATAGTATTAACTACATTCAAAAGAAAAATAGAGGGAATGAAATAATATTTTCACCTTAAAAAGTTAGTAATAATAAAAAAGTATATACTAATAGTTTGGCAAATTATAATAATAGTTATTTAAGATACAAGTGTATTACATTACAAATAAGTCATGCAAGAAATGTTTAGGCCGTTAAGCCCAATGGGGTCTTTTTCTCAAGTGACTTAGATAATTAACACACGTGTGCCATACAACATTTTATCCAACACCTATTAATGAAGGTTTTTTAAGGAAGTTACTATGATACGAACCAACAAACAGAGAGTTATAACTTCTAACTCACATGTGTTTTATGACTTATTTTATTTATCTAAAAACACAATAGTTATAGCATTATAATTGCAAGGTGTTGAATAAAAATGAATTTATTTGCAGCAAAACTTTTGATAACAACTTATATGTTCTGTACGTAATAACATAAAATAAAACGATATTTTATCACTTTAATTGTCATATAAATAAATATTTAAATGTATAACAAAAAATAAAATTTCTTTGTTACTTTTATTAGTTTTATTCAAACGAATCTACATTAACACTTTAGATATGTTTAAAAATTAGAAAAATAACAGTCTTGATTTTCGCCAACCCTGTTTTAAAATAATAAATAATTAATAAAATAAATTGTTTTTTTATAATACTATATTGACGTATAGTTACTATAAATGATTAATTACTAACCAAATAATCTATTAAGCATTTATAATTAATCTATCAAAAATAACTAATATACATACTCGTATATGATCGATTAAAATTATATTAATTAACTATATCCCAAATGCTTATGACAATATAATTTTATTGTTCGTTGTTGGCATTACATTTTTTACGATGTCTATTTACTAGGAAAAGTTACCTGATATGTATGTTAAAATATAGAAATAATTAGCAATTAAAATGTTAATGCATTCTTTCCTTACGTTTAAATTAAGTTATATTTTTAATTATCTACTAATTTAGTATAAACAGTTACAAAACTAAAACTGAATTATTTTTTTTTTACTTCAACAGTTCGAATATATATTTATTTCCAAAGTGCTGTATAATAATTCAATTAATGTTACCTACTTTGAACAAGTTCTTACCTAATTTTTTATCACTAATTACTTTTTCAATACTTAGCGAAAAACTTCAATATCTACATCATTTATTATCCATTATGCATCCCTCAATCGTCTGGAGACTAACACCAAATCCAACAAAAACAAGAAAGTAATGAAAAACCGACACATACTTCACGAGAAAATCTAATAAAATAACAACTGGGGTTACATCTAACCTGTCAAACACAGATAATGGCTGTCAATATACAGAGCCTTCTTTTCTTGAGATTAGATCTAAGAATGGGCTTAATTTATCTCAAATATCATAACAACAAAATGGTTTCAGTTTGTGTGAGTATTCGTCTTATTAATTCTATTGCAAAAAACACTATAACCTCAATTCTCATGAAATTAATCAACAGAAATTGAAACAATATTTCGTTTTGCTATTAACTTTTCTATTTGTTTTTAAGTGTATTGTTGGCCTAATGTTAGGGACTTACTTTTTCTATAAATAGATTTATTTGGATTGTAGCTCTGTTGGGTATCATCTAAAAGTCTAAAAAATTAAGTGAAACTTTCTTTCTGTTTTTTAAATCGAACCTACAATGTTTAATTTCTTGCTCTATACGGTGTAATTCTTTTTTATTAACATTCTATGCTTTATAATATTATTTTAAAGTATCATAGTAAAAAAAGGCGCAAAAATTGTGACGTCCGTAGGTTCTGGTGTGAAGTTACCTACAAGTTGATGCCAGATTCCAAATATTGTGGTTTGGTGCGTTTGTAAGTTGGTACAGTGGACAGTCGGTGATTTAAAGTATTGTAAGGCTTTTGTGTGACTATATTTGCACAAGATTATTCAATTTGTCAATTTGTAAGTTAAAACATTATATCTGACGTTTGAAACTAAGTGAAGTTGGGTAAGAACCTTTATACGTCACTGGACAAGTGGTGACGCGTTTTCAAGGATATCATTTATAATAGCCATTTTTTTATAATTAAAAGTTAATTTAGGGAAATATAAAAAAATACAGATCTCATATTTTTCATTATTCTATTGATTATAGTAAAAATTAAAAATCGTGTAAGACCACATTGAATGACTACGACTACTAAATAGATTCTTGTTTTGATCTCACAACCATACCGTCTGAAGGTACTAATTCTATTAGAGATTAATTTCATTAAAAATTTAATTCAATTTTCAGTTTTTCGAGTTTTATTGCAACTGACACTATTAAAATTGACAGTAATTTCGCTGATATAAATGGAACTCGATGGTTTCATTGAAAGAAAATTGAATTTGCATTCATTATTTTTCATGTTACAAATTAACTCCAACATTCCAGTTAAATCTAAAAATTAAATTATGTTCTATTTATATTTTCATCATCATCATCAATGCTTCACAGCTCCTCCAACGTCATGGCAATAATTACGAATAATTAAAGATTTTTCAGACTCAATTCATTTTTCAGAATGAACGAATGTTGTCACATTTACATACATGTATTGAAGACTAAATTGAAGCTTTCATTAAAAGCAGCGGTACTATGCAAACTACCAACATACATATATATTAGCTATGCTGAGACAGCAGAATAGCGGAGTCGATTAGGAAAATATCAGCCAACTATGTATTCTCAGCAAAAAACTTCGGTTTGCAATTCCAATTCATACTTTTATTTCGAAACTCCTAACTCTTCATTTTTAATTTGAAATGTTGCTTGCTTAATGAAAGAACGCGCTAGATTATTCCAGACTATTACAATGAAATGATACATCGTTTTATTTCAGGTAAATAAAGCAATGAACAATGACAAAAATATATTCAGCAACAAATAAGTATTAGGAAAAAGCTACAAATATAGAAAAAAAAAAATGACAAAATGAGAAATTTTAAATAGCTCAGGAATTTAAGTAAGTAACTAGAACAAAAATCAATTATACTACATTCTAGGGAAAATAAACCGAATTACTCTAAATACGAAATTCCAGGAAAAAAAAAAGAAATAGTATATTGTACAACTAGTTATGATGCTCATTCCCTTAAAGATGAAGTTTGGGCCTCGACGTCACAGACGGAGTGTCTGAATCATCCGAAAGGGATATGAGCATTCCACTCGAGTTGTAAAATATAGTTTTCTACGACCAAAACGATGAGAAAACAATAAGATTTAGGGTCGGGTAACCATCGGTTAATAGAAAAATATCGCATCAAAAAACTGACGTAAGTTGTCAGAATATACGTTATTTACTATTTCGATGCGATATTTTCCTATTAATCGTTGGTTAAGGTATAACCGCCACTTTAACCAGAGGTGGTAAAACTAGCCCTAAGTTATTCATAAAGTTAAAGTCACGTAAACAAACATTTGAAACATTTGCGTATCGTGTAGTGAATTGTGAGAAATTCAGTGGCTTCTAATTGTCAAACAGGTTAACATTTTATAAAATAATTATTTTAAATATATATTGTGAGGTGTGATACGAATTTAGATAATATTTTTATAGATTACGGTATAGATTTGTTATGACATAGACAAGTCAGATGATTTTCATGTCTACTCTAGGATGGATATAAACTATGTATCCATTCTCTCAAGCGTGCAAAAAACATAACATATACAATGTGGAGCAGAAAAAAATTAAGTACATATTGGGGCACGAACCTAAATGTAGCTTGGATGTAAAAATACATATATTAAAGTAATACTGTACCTAAGGTGAAATATAAATAAAGACCTGTATTCTGAGCTTACTTTTATGCGTTCTTTTTTCAAATGTGACGTTTGGCTCCTTAAGATTATAATACAAAATCAAGTTTCCTTAAAGGGATTTTATTACGAAAGTGAACTCGGAATACGGACCAAAGTATTTATAAAATAATAAGAACAAATTCAATTAATTATATATTTATTAGCAAAATAATACTGCGTCATGTTTTACAATAAACTACAGTCACCAGAATAAGCTTTAAAGTTATCATAATAACCAGAAAAACCACATAGAATGTTTCGTCCTTTTTTGGAGGACACAGAAATCATACATACTTAGGTGTAGTGTTTCCGGACCTCTAAGGTTATGGTTTTGACCGCAACTCAACGGTATAGTTGGATACCTGTTAATCAGGGTTGGATTGTTTTAAATATATTAAAAATAATATGAAGTTGATTGTATTATATAGATACCTGTTAACAATGACACAAATATATCAGTTTACAATTATTATCTCATTATTTATTTATGATGCAAATTTTAGATTCATGTATTTTCAGTACATAGGTAACAGAACACACTCACGAAAATTTAAATACAACCCTGATATTTCTTGGATTTTTACTACCGTAAATCATTTGCATTGTTACTCTCGACAGAAGACTTATAAAAGCCATAACCTTAGAGAACCGAACAGACTATATAGATAGGGTTAGTATTCTAGCAAGGTTTTATACCCGAAGTGTCGGTATCTGGTCTGTCGAGGTAAAGTCTTACCAACAGAGCCGACTAACAAAAGCGATAGAAGTTTGACAAGCAATTACAATAAACAATGCAAAACAGTGAAACAAGTCCAAAATTACTAGTTTTTTTTTGTGAAATATAACCGAATGTTTTTTTGCTAACAGTTTACTAGACTTATTTCCCTCTTTTCAAGCTACTTATAAATTGTTTATTTAAAACATTTGCACTTCGCCTAAAATAAAGCATAGATAAAAGAAATATATTTCTAAGCAAACATCGGTTGTTTAGCGATAATGGACCATTAAAACTCTAAAATACTATAAAAACTTTCAGTTCTAAAACAAGCTATAAAGCCAAAATTTGGTGTAATTACATCTCCTCCCCTCTATATCACCAACTAAGATGTTCCATAAGAGTGTAAATGGTTTGGTTGTAAATGTAGCTTTATAGTTTTTATAGGAGCATGATTACGAGTAACGAAGAGGCAGTTATTTCCGCAGACCCGGTATAAAACTCCGGGATGATATATGTCCAGTGCGGGGTCCGGCACACTACAGTGATTCCGTTGTTGCGGCGCGTGACGAGCGTCGGCGTCTCGGAGGCGTCGTTCCGGTACATGATTCTTTTATCAGGGCGTCGCGACGCGCCGCTCGCCTGTCGTGTTTGTTTATCACCGCACTATGTTTAAATAAGCCACACGGCTCTGTTTGTTGTTCCGTTCGCTATTCGCCGTTCGGCTTTCGGGATTGGAAATTCCAGAAGAAAGGTAGAGAATATTAAATAACCAAATCCCTCCCTATTCAAAGAAAATATAAATATTTTAACGCATTTTCAAGAAAATGTAAATTTTTTGCTTGTATAAGAGAAAATAAGTTAAAAGAAGTACACTTACAGTTTTTATGAGCACTCTTATGGACATCGAATGCCAAGAAATTTTCCTTAAATTAATCCCAATTAACTTGGAACAGTGTTGAACCTTATATAACAATGTTAAACCCTAAATAATTATATTAACTTTGTCCCAAACAATTTGGAATTCTGAAATTAATCTCAAACAAATTGGAACAGTGTTGACCCTTATATAACAATGTTAAACCGTAAACAATTGTCGTAACTTTGTCCCAAGCAATTTGGAACAATGTTAAACCTTCCAAAACTGCCTGAAATTAATCTCATACAATTTGAGATAATGTGTAACCTTGTAGAACTATCTAGAACATTGTTAAACCCTGTACAACTGTCTCATCTGAATCCCAATTATCTTGGAACAGTGTTGAACCTGATACATCTATGTTACACCCTAAACAAATTTCTAACTTTGTCCCAAACAATTTGGAACAAAGTGAAACATAGTGCAACTGTTTCTACTTACTCTAGAACACTTGGAACATCTTTCTGCCTTCTACAACTGTCTTTTTAAGTCTTCCAAGTAATTTCCAATAATAGTTATACATTAAAACTTACAATTTATAGTTTTTCACTCTAAAATTTTTCATATACAGCCAAAAAAATCCAAAAAGATCCATTTTTAGGTCCAAAATTTTGATATTTGAAATAATACCAAATTGATAGTCGCCGATGCGCTGATTTGAAATTTTCAAACCGAATTCAATTATCTCTTTTCGTTCCTGAGATATTTGACCTCAAAGTTGCACCTCAAAAAAGTGGGTTTTTTGGATATAACTCTAAAACGGGTAGGGACACAATCTTAACGACTATACCAGTGGATTCTACAGGCAAAGTTACATAAAGAAATGTTTTCTCCGCATATACGTTCTTTGGAACGATTTTGTGAAAAATTAGAAAAACGAAAAAACCGGAATTTCAGTTTTTCGCTTGGGAACTTTTTGTCACCAAATCTTTTCATTTTCTAGACTTAAGTAAATACAGATGCGCTGATTCCAAATTTTCAAACCGATTTCAATTATCTCATACCGTTCTGGAGATATTTGCGTACAAAGTCAGACCTGAAAAAAATTGTTTTTCAGGAATAGTCCTGAAATGGGTTGAGATACGACCTCGGCGACCTCACCAATCGATTCTGCGGGCAAAATTACATAAGTATACCAATTTTCAGATATTTATTCAGGCGGGTACAAGTTTTAGAGCGAAAAAACGAAAATCGCAAAAATTGAAAAATCGCCTGATGAACCCCTTACGATTTTTTCCGATTTTTGGCCATTTTCGTTTTTTCGCTGTAAAAATTGTATCCATTAGAATATAAATCTGAAAATTGGTACAAAAATGTAATTTTGTCCGTAGAATCGATTGGTGAGGTCGCCGAGGTCGTATCTCAACCCATTTCAGGACTATTCCTGAAAAACTGAATTTTTCAGGTCCAACTTTGAACGCAAATATCTCGAGAACGGTAGGAGATAATTGAAATCGGTTTGAAAATTTGGAATCAGCACATTCTTCTTTACTTAAGTCCAGAATATAAAAAATTTTGGAGACAAAAAGTTTCCGAGCGAAAAACTGAAATTCCGGTTTTTTCGTTTTTCTCATTTTTCACCAAATCGTTCCAAAGAACGTATATGAGGAGAAAACATTTCTTTATGTAACTTTCCGCGTAGAATCGACTGGTATAATCGTTGAGAATGTATCTCTACCCATTTTAGATATATGGTCAAAAAACACCCTTTTTTGAGGTGCAACTTTGAGAGCAAATATCTCAGGAATGGAAAGACATAATTAAATTCGGTTTGAAAATTTGAAATCATCGCATCGAGGACTATCAAGATAGACTAATTCCAAAAAGTCAAAATTTTGGACCCAAAAATAGACATTTCAAATTTTTTTTGGCTTTATATGAAAAATTTTAGAGTAAAAAACAATAAATTGTAACTTTTCATGTATGTCTATTATTGGAAATTACTAAGAAGACTTAAAAAGAAAGTTTTAGAAGGCAGAAAGATGTTCCAAGTGTTCTGAAATAAGTAGAGAGACTTGCTCTATGTTTCACTTTGTTCCAAATTGTTTGGGACAAAGTTAAGGCACTTGTTTAGGGTGTAACATAAATGTACTAGGTTCAACACTGTTCCAAGATAATTGGGAGTAAGATGAGACAGTTCTACAGGGTTTAACAATGTTCTAGATAGTTCAACAAGATTTAACTTGTTTTCGGAAAGAAGGTGGTTATTCCTGTGTTTGTACTGCTGGTTTTACCGGTTCAAATTGTGACATAACTAAGAGTGGTTCAACTTGCACTCCCCTTAAAAAAGGAGGGTTTATTTGTGAAGACTGTTATCCCAATAATGGGTATGAACATTATACAGAATTATGTGAGCTTAAAAGTAGAAGCTTTGGAAAAAGCTCGTTTCTTACTTTTCCAAGTTTGAAACAGAGACATCGTCTACATTTGACTTTAAAGTAAGTACTAAACTAAAAGCTTTTTTGAATTTTTTGAATGGATTTCTCTGTTTTTTTTTATGACACATTTTTTATATTTTTACTTTAACTTGACAGTTTTTACAATTAACATTTTATTGGAGAGTCATAAATGTAGGTAGTTTCTTTGGCCGTTAAGGTTACTTAACAAGTCCCAAATATATACGGCCTTTGTCAACACAGGCAAGTTTAAAATTGAAAAGTGACCTGCGTTTTTCTGAAGATATTACGGGAATTTTTGTGAATATTCATTAATTAATTTGCTTTTTTTTAATTGTTATATTTTTCTCAGATGGTATTTTTTTATTATTTTTTTAAATTAATTATTCTGTAATTTTTTTTAATCAAATTTTTATAATTAATTTAATTATTTTTTTAACCGATATATTAACCGGTTTAAACCGGTTTCTAATTTTCAAAAACCGGTTTTCGAACTAAAACCGTTATTATTATAATGTTCTCTATAAGGGTTAACCGTTAACCAGTATTTTTTTCGGTTACATGCCCTGATTATAAGTAATACACTGTACCCAATTCTTGATTTACGAAACTTTTTTTACAATGTGTGCAACGAAATGCGGAACATAGGACATTAACATGGGATTTAAAAAAATTGAGGATACTCTCTCTCCTTATTGATTTGGGGCAAAACTACAAGAGTATAAAGTTGTTCAAAATTAAATTCTTTTTTATATTGATGCAATAATATGTGTGCATTATGAAATTTATCTATCAGGTGAAAGAGTATCCGCAATTTTTTGAAATCCCATGTTAGAGTCACACGGTATATAAAAATAGTTATGAATTTACCTTAATTATAGCAAAAAATAACGATTTAAACGTTTTCTTGATTTACTTGAATACTCAATAAGTGGAAATTTTCCATATAAAGTTAATCGTTTCTTCATAAAATTTTTCGGTATAACTTAACTTTTGTTGAACATAATTTACTTGTTAAACACAAAGCCCATTATCTTTTAATTAGCAGTTTGCACCTATGCCAAAATATTATCAAATTTCCAGCAACTAGAGAATTTTAGCAAGGACGTGAGAGCAGGGGCGGATTTAGGCATGGGCTTTATGGGCTGCAGCCCAGGGCCCCGCAATACAAGGGGCCCCTTCTTCGGACAATCAGAAACAGAATAACCCACAGACATTAGCATTCTCTGCATGGATGCTTAAATAAATTTCGATGTCACTTTCTTTTTAATCTAATTACAGAATAGGTTTATACAGAAGCGACAGTAAGACATAGAGGCGAAAATTAGAGAGACATGGAGAATGTGCACAAATTTAAAGGGCGCATTGTTTAAAATCGGAAAGTTTCCTCACATCTGAGAGAGAGATAGGGGAAGAGCACAAATCTATAGGTCTACACAATGCTTCAAGGTCATAGAACTGAAAAGGGGAACATGAAAGGTACCGACACGGAGTGTCGCTTCTGTGTGTAACTATTCTGTGATCTAATCTTAGTATCTATCTCTTTAGATAACAGTAAATATTAAATTTTAAATACCTAAATAAAATAGAATTTACTAATCAAAAATTAAGAATTAGTTTTATTATTTTTATGAATTTTCCCGTATATGTATTTAAATTATTATTATTTATAAGAATAAGTGTTATTTTTAGTTTTTTTGTTAATATTAATTTAGAATATA
This sequence comes from Stenolophus ochropezus, assembly GCA_035578165.1. NCBI lineage: Eukaryota > Metazoa > Arthropoda > Insecta > Coleoptera > Carabidae > Stenolophus > Stenolophus ochropezus. The sequence goes on from JAQOWZ010000009.1 coordinate 7,071,010, forward strand.
AAATAAAAAAAGTTCTACGCCCGTTACCTTACATATTTTTTTATTAAAAAAAAACTTAAGGTGGGCCTCCCAAACAGTATAAGCCCAGGGCCCCCAAAGTTCACGGTCCGCCCCTGCGTGAGAGTTCTGCCCGAAGTGTTTACCTTCCAAGAAATTCCTGCAGCGTCTCACACAGCGCACGGCGCCTCTAAATCACATATTACAAGCGCCGGTCGCTTATTATGCTGCGAAATATGCATACCTCCATTATTATGATCTCTCTCTGATGTTATTACATGGCAAAACATGCACGTGCTGCGATATTACGCTGCAAATTATCTGCTTCTCACTGGGACACTGTCAAAAAATGCTGACACTTCAATTTCACTACTGAACGAGATCCTATCAAAATGAGATCGTTCGCGGTTGAAATTTATTACCAAGTATCGGAGAGGAGAACGAATGAAATCTTTGTCATTTGCACAAAATTGTTTCAAGGTTTTAATATTTTCACGTATTTCTCAATTACTAATTTAAAATAGTAAGTAAGGAAAGTAAAATGTAGTAGTAATAACGTGAAATATGCTGTAAAGTAAATACATTCAATAATATATTTTTGACGAACATTAATTATCACAAATATATAAATGTATACAATAGTTATTTATGCAAATAGAGTATATTTTATTACTGACATGGTTTATTCTCTTATCACCTCGTATTATAAATTGTATATGCGTAATAAAAAAATATAATTTACTTCCTTGATATAGAATAAACAAATAATTATACAAGCACTAATGCCTGAAGAGTAACTCTTTACAAACTTAAACGGGTCATAAAGTATGTACATTATGCTTAATTGTAAGAAAAATATATTTTGTATGTGTTGAAATTTGTGATAGATGATTTAAATGTAACAAATATAGGTACAATTATTTTTTTTGTTATTTAATTTAATTGTTAAGAATTTAAAAAAAAATATAACCGATTAATCAGTTGTTGCCTAGAATAACATACCTATATTCTTCTACTTATTGAAATAAAGCACAAATGATCACCAACAAAACCAGATTTTAGTTACCCTGTTACTTACTTTTTAAAACGAAGAAAATAATTATATTCGTTGGGAGGAAAACATACTAAATTTTTGTACTCATGAATAATATACCCATAACTTTTTACAAATTCATTTGTTTTGTCTACACTGCCCTAGATAAAACAAAGGTCACTATGAATGGCATGGTAAAACTAGACACTTTTGAAAGTTAAACATCAGAAAAATACTAGACTTGAATAAATTAAATTTAATTCGCTTTTAAAATATGTATGATTTACGCGTTGGCACTCCGGGTGCAAAAAAAAACTTTGTGAGCGCAGTGCACCACTGAACAAGAGTTATGAATCCCACGGTTCATAACAATAATTTTCATCACTCGCCTTATTTACACCACAGTCATTTTTAACACAAATGATGATGTACTGTATAATATACATAGAATTATATCATATTTTTAATTTAAACTTAAAATGTTTGCAAACATTATTTCAACTAACTTGAAAATTTACATCATATCAAAGAAATAGGTTACTGTACGTTATTTTAATTTAATGGGCGTTATATTCGATCAACAATAAAAGTTAAATTAATATTAACGAATATATCTATTTTTTTCTTCAAAATACATAAACCACCTAATTATTATTATTATTATTATTATTATTATTATTATTATTATTATTATTATTATTATTAATATTTAGATTAAACAATAAAGCGTTAGACACTTATGCAACTACGACCAAAATATCTTTTGTATCTTGGCCCTTGTTGTCTAGTAGATCTATAGTTTTTATAATGTTTCCGGGAGTCAATTTCCCGATCTCAGTTCCCGTTATGTAAGTATCTTTAACCTAGATGGTGAAGTCTAGTTTCGGTACATGAAGTCCTAATTTATGGTGAGGTTTTTTTTCTAATATTTACCTTAAATATTTAAGTCATGATTATTGGCAGTCAAAAACGTTGTTGCAGTGTATTCTTTAAAGGACCGAACGTGTCCTGAAATCATGTTGAAAGATGTAGAAATTTAGGAATTGTAAACAAATAACTTTTTGAATTTTTGGAAAATTTTCCTTCTAGTTCTTTTCTCCCTAAATTACAAATTATTTTTAACTATGACAGAAAACAAGTCAAATAGGTGCATTCAAATCTAGAGGTGTTAAGAATTGAGTACCTACTGAAGCGTTACAAATTTTTGGGACCACATAGAATATATTAAAACCTGTTATCAGAGGCGGGTTTAAAAAGTATCGAACATGGCACTTGCCAGTGAAAACATTTGCGATTTTTTGGACTATACTTATTTCTGTAATCTCGGAGAAAGATCATATTCAGTTTTAAAGCGTAAAATAATCATCTCAGAAAAAATGTGCGAAAATGTGCTTTCACCGCTTGTACGTAAATCCACTACTAATTTTAGATGTCATAAAACCGAAACGGTCAGGAACGTTGTTCCGTTATATAATTTAAGGAAGGGAACGCGTTCCTCAAATCAGGACGTCAAAATTCAAGGGGCGTTAAAATTTCACAACTTCAATTTTCTGTTGAAGGATATTTAATACAAATTTCTTGGGAAATTCAAACTACATCTTGTGTGCAAATAATAACGTTAAATTAACGAAACTGCGTTATTGTCTATTTCATACGACGCCATTTCACATAAGAAGTAGTTAACAATCTTAGTAAGATAAAAAACTGTAAAAGTTTGAGAGTCCCTGGGCTGTGACGCAAAACATGTAGGCGCCGTGACGCTCGGCGCCTGTACTCAGCCGCCGACGTCGTGTTGGCGACGTCTCGGCGGACACTGAACAACCCACCGCAGCCCTAGGGCGCTGTCGGGAGCCGCAGCCGCAGACAACTATAAATTACATTCACTGAAAACTCTCCAGATCCTCAATCGGCTCGCTCACAATCTCAGACCTTTTTCAACTTTAATGTGATACATACTTCATAAACAACTTCAGACTATTATGAACAAACATTATGCAGAATAAAAAGTAAACATAAGCAGATTTTCCTCGGTTAATTTACGGCATTCATTTTTTTTGAACTGATCTTTAAATGGAGAAAACGGTAGACATAATTAGAATACATTCCATGCTCTAGAATAAAAGGTGAAAGATGTATACGTAGAATAATCATGTAAGAATATTCAAGGGAAAAACATAGAAAACAATGAAAAATAAGCTTCTTTTTAATATAAGGTAGTATTGTACGAGAAATAAAAGGTGACAAAGTTAGTAGGAAGAAAAAATACTAAATAACAGCGCAATAATTTAACTCCAATATAAAGTAAGCCATAAAAAAAACTATTACAACATTTTTTTATTTAGGTGACCTGTAAAAATAATTGAAACAGGAATATGTACATAACTAAATTTAATGAAGGAATAACAAATTATAGAAAGATAATAAAAATTAGTAACACCATAAATAAACAAATATATACACCAAGTATATTTATTTCAATACTTAATACAACGTAATATTTATTTTACACGATATTTATATCACCAGCTATTTATTTATATCACTAACTATTTATTTATATCACGAACTTTTTATTTATTTAACTGGTCGCTCACATGCACTGGCCGATACTGACTTTTTTCAGTGACTCTCTGCACACTCTGACCGAGCCGCCCGGTGTGATCATATTATACCTGCCGCCAATTAATCTCTCGAACATTCCAGAGCCTTCTGGGCTCCATAAAATTCCCAAATAGCGGCGTCGCTCCTATTCCACTTGACCTTTAGCGCAACTACCTGACAAAACAAGTCAACCATGATGACTCATCTGTGGTGAGTTTCGCTCGTTATACTATTTTATCATTTTTACAGTATAAAAAGGGAATAATACCTTATTTACCTTTCTTCTATTAATCTCGTTAAAGTACTAACTACATTAACCGGTTTCAAAGAAAAAAGAAAGGTGGGTAACTAAGTCATAAATGTATCTGTAGGGTAATATTATTATAGTACGTAATTGTCAAAATAATATGAGACAAGTCGAAGCATTTTACAATTAAAGTTTAAAAAAATATCATCAGTTTTATAATTCAGCAATAAATCATAATTTCGGAATTGTTATTACTGTCCAAAGGAAAAAATAATGGAAAGAATCCAATTCCCAAGAACAAGAAGTATAAACGCAATCTAAGAATTTCAGGAACAAAAGCTTGAAATGAAATCCGGCCAAAACTCGAAACCAGATCGAATTTCTCACGGTGCGTAAATTAATTGAAAATAAAATCTTCATTGAAGCAGATAAATTATCTGGCACACATTGATTCAATGAAAGAGAAAGCATTATGAGAAAGGATAACATGGGAGGAAGTGAACAGCCACAGACGGCGCTTGAGAAATACAGCAATTAACTCCCATCATTAAACCTAAAACAAAACATCAAAGTTCTTTAGCGGCGTCTCTAAACAAACTTAAATTAATTAATCCCCGGCCGCACAGAGGGCAGCGTGGTCGATGACGGCGCGTCGATTCGAACGAAGGAGGAAATTCTCCGGACTTCGAATGTTCGCCAAGTGTAATTGAGTTAGACAACTTATAAATTCACTAATAAAAGATTGAACTTGTACTTCAACTTAGGATTTTATTAGTCCTACAATAATTAAGTTATCTCTCAAATTGAATTCATTTTCGCGATAGAAAATATAACACTCGGGAAAAGCGTCAATTGGTCTTGCTGTAGTTTACTTCGTACAGTTCTTAAAGTTATCAAAACTTAAACTTATTTACTGTTTTACTCACTAAAAATAAGAAACAAGTGAAACTAAACTACTGACTGTTTTTCTCCTTTTCACGCATCTTTTTTTATGTATGAAAAAAAATACTTTAATAAATCTCCCCGAATAGAAAAATAAAATGATTAAAGCTTTGATGTTTGAGCTTAGTAAAAAAATATTTGTACTAGCATACTAATTTTTATTACATTAATGTAATACACAGTTGAATCAATAAACAAAATCTTAATCAATATTTTTTATGTAATGATGAAATAATTTGTATTTTAATATAGCACATTATACAACAAGCATGGAATGGTACTCATTTCACACGAGCATGACGATTTGAACAGTTGCGTATCCAGGCATGAGTCTGATATAAAAAAAATATATATGTATAATTTGTAATAACATTTGTACCTATAAAAAAAGTAAATTACAAAAAAATTATAATATAAAATTTAAACGTCTTTCTTTCTGTAAAACAAAAATGATTTAAACTTCAAACCTTTCATTTCATTGATATTTGCAAATTTACTTTATATTCCAACTTAATGCTTTAAACTTCTATGTATAGATACATTTTATTATATCTTTAGTTTTTACTTTTCATAAATACTATTATATATCCCCTATATACAAAATATTTTCTTTTCCATGAAAACCTGGCGACAAATCTAATTTCTATAATTTAAATCATTGTTGTAACCGTTGGAAATGTCAACGGTCCATAATGACGTCTACAATATATTATTCAAATCACATTAAGTCATTTATATTACATGGAAATTGACATAATAAACAACTATTTCTTTCTGTATGTAGGTTATTGTTTGTTCGATTTACAGCCGTATAAATAATAACCTAATTTTTTTAATGTATGTAATAAGATAGTTACTTGAAAACTTTGAATATGCAGCATGCGTACCATACGTGTAATGTAGGTTGTCCAAGCAATAACCATTATAACGTAATATGTAATTATTAGCAAGTAATTTACATTACATAAACTACAATCCTGGCGATATTACAGAAATGGGATAGGCGACCAAATAACATAAATCTATATTGTTTCTATAATACCTGCGTTCATTTTCATTATTTTATATTATAATTTTTGAAATTAACTAAAAATATAAAGCATAATGTATGACACATTTATTACATCGCCGAAATTTAATTTTAAATAATGAATATTTGGGCTCATATTACAAATATATATTTTACAAAGTTATTGGAGTACGTTTCAGTACGTAATAAAATTGCTACGTTTTTAATTAATACGTACTACCTGCGTCATAAATATTTAATTGTATATTTTAGCGCAGTATAATTTTAATGAATAATTAATATTTTAATAATGGAAACCCTATAACCCGGTTAGTGTGCATAAGCATAATTTATTGAAACATATTGAACAGCATTGTTGATTCCGAATATTTTCGCTACAATGCAAAATTTGGGTTGAATATTTTTTATCATTAATAAATTAAAAATTAATTATAGACTGAAGAGAAACGCTATAGTATATTTTGTAACGAATGCAGAAAAGCATTCATACTATAACGTTTATTTATTTAGGTGACGTGTAAAAATAATTGAAACACTAATATTTATATACATAAGTAAGTTTAATAAACAAAATATGAATAATAATAGATAATAAAAATAAGTAACAATATGGATAAATAGTATAAACACTAATTTAAGAATAATAATATTAATATAAACTCAAACACAAAGATTATTTATTTAAACATTTAACATTGTGCCCTATTTGTATCCACTAATTATTTTTATGCACTATGCGTATTAATATCAAATTGTCCCCGCGTTCTTTTCTAATATGTGTATTTGTTGCTAGTAGTTTTTACAGAAATATGTATTTCTTGTGCGGCAAGTTTAGTTGAATTTTGGTTGTCCAGTTTTTTGAAGTATTCGAATCATTCGATATTACTGTTACGAAACATTCACAAACAAAAGATAATTCTTTAAATTTTCACTTCCACTCTGTTGATCGATTTTTACTAAAAGTTAATCAACTCATGTAATTAATGTCAGATGCTTAAAAATTGAGATTCATTAAAATTCATTTAGAAAGAAGGATATCATTAAATATCTCAATTCGTGGACACCTATTAAAATCTCTAAATTGAAAATATTTATTATTAGCGACGGGTGCTGTTAACATTAAAGCCAAAAATATATTATTTATTTAATTTTTTTATGTTTCTTTACACCATAGAAATGTTTTATTATTTATCATAGGTCTGAGTTCTAACCAATTCTGTCATTGTTGTAGTGAGAATTTATCTAGATATTATTGCCGAAAATATATCTATAGCTTTTGATTTTGTTGAAAAATGCCAGATCGTTATCAACGCATAAATATAATAAATAATAAAAATAATATAATAACCTATAAGTTCGATGCACTAGATTTTTTTTTCAATTTATTCGAACTCTGTTGTTATATTATTACTGATAATAAAATATCTTACATTCACTTAAAACTTGAAGACAAAAAGACTAAGAAACATTACAAAGAATAAAATCTTTTTTTAAATAAGTAAACACTAGATATAACATCATTAAAGTCAAACAATATTGCGGAGCTACTTTCAGTAGACCCTTATTTAATTCCTTAAAATAAAAGCATAAATGCAAAACACAAAGGGTGCTCCTCAAAGAAAAAGATAAGAGAAAGAGATAACAAGAAGCGAGTGTAACCGTAACGTAGATCCGAAGCGAACCGCATTGCAAAGACTCAGGCGATTTAATAATGGGTCCTCGCATTTCAAACATCGAGTACATCACCCGACTACGTTACACACGTTTGTTCTCCCGTATGCGCCACGAACAGTGAGACAGAAATTGGCAAGAAACGAGCCAGCGGTTCCCAAACAAACAACTACAGTAATTCAATTTGCAAAAATATCACCAGGAAGGTTTACATGCGGTAATATAATATGCCATGCAGGAAACTACTCAACGAAAATTATTCCATTTTCTCATAAAAGAATATATTTGAGACATGTACACAAGATAGACAATTTTCTTTTTTAAGAACACACTCGCGTATATCATGTATGCATAATATGCAAAATTCACTCACATTTTCTTGTAACACAAATAAAAAAAATAGGTAACATGATAACTTTCTTTATTATTATAAGTAATAAAAAAAAGAAAACACCTAGATCGGATTTATAAAACACCGTTTGCATTATATATCTGCACTAGTGCGTGAAAAGTAACCGTTGCTAGGCAACATAAACAAATTTTTCAATGTTTTCATTTAGTTTTGAAAACAATTATTATTAATATTTCGGTTGTAATAAAAATGTTGTATGCAACACGTGTGTTATAGTGTTTTTAATCTCGTGCTATAATTTAAATTAAACAGCATTCAACTAAAAAACACTTACTTTACACACTAGTTGCATAAATTACTATTTTAGTTAAATTATTTTAAATATATTTAATATAGTTGGCATTCAACCGATGTAAAGTATTGATTATTGTTTTAGTACAATAATGGCAACATTATTTGTCCTGTAAAATATTGTCTTCGATTACCTAAACGTAATAATAATCAAAAGTTAAGAAGACTATCTTTATTTACCTAGCGTCAAGATTGTGTCTCGAAATACAATAGTAAGGAGCAACCGAGGGATATAAGGCGCCTGTCAATAATGGTGTTCTTAACCGTGGTAATCTAAATATTTTTTCACTATTAGCTCTTAAATCTCAATCCTATTTTAAATAAATATATATTAATAATAACTAAGATTTTGACGAGAATATTTATTTGTGATTTGTTATAATTTCATTTAATTATTTAAATTAAACATAAACTATAACTTGTGAATCCAGTTTATATTTTTCTGCAGTTTAATGAGTAAAATAATATTGTAACGAGCATGACTCACTGCCGATGACTCATCACGACCTACCTGACCAGGTAGTCTCGCTACATATGAGATGAGAACGGCACCGCTATTGTTCGGGAATTTTATAGAATCCGGAGGCCACTTGAAAATTCCAGATTTATTTACCGCAGGTATAAATTGTCGCAGCCTAGAGTGTGGATAGTCAGTTGAGAGTGAAAGACAGTGTTGAGAGTGAAGGAAAGTGTAGAGAGTGTTGTCAAAGTCAGAGGGGGAGTAGAGTGAAGTCAGTCAAATCGAGGCAAACGGACCGCACAGCGGCAATATTTTATATAAATAAATGTTGATGTCTTATGAAGTAAATACAGTAGTAATAAATAATGTCATGTGAAAATAAATAAATATTAGTTAATAATTAGTTTTTTAAGTGTAAATTTTTAAACGATAAGTATAATTTGTGTTATTTTTGTTTAAATATGAGCGTTTGCTATTTTTATCTTATTTAATAAATTTGTAATATAAGAATATAACTAAGACTTTTTTACAGTTCAGTTGCGTTAGAACGTACCAACTAATTTTAATTTAAAGTAAGAATAAGTGAGTAACAAGTAAGCGTCCATAAATGTAGTTAAATTTAATCTACCTACGGAAATTGTAATTACAATAGAGCAAACCCTTGCATTACTAGTTCAATCATATTTACTCGTACCACAGAATACGCGAGCACCACAAATCCACTTCCATTACGCAGAGGTTGCCGATACAAATGTTCACTCTCAATTTCACCCACACATTCTCTTAACAAAAGGTTTATCTGATGTTTGTTCAAGACGGTCAAGATATTTCGTGAAATGCAAATGGAAGTGATTGCGCGAAACGCGAGTAGGAGTTCCATTTCCGACCACAGAAGGAAAAATGTCCATTGTGATGTATACACACTACAACATTTTAGTCATTTGGATTTCAAATTCTTTGACATGCATTCTCAACCAGAAACATGCATTAAAGAAATTTTGTCTATTACAGAATAAAAGTAGGCAAATCTGAGACATAAAATGCGTAAAATGTATAATTAAAAATATTATACATTTATAAATAAAGTTCATATAATTTGAACATGTAAAACGGTATATTTCGATCAAAAATATGGTCACAGATTTGTCCACATCCATTTTAATATTTATGTCAATATATGACAAAATTACTACAAACCAAATAATACATTAAATAAATAATTGTGTACTTTTTATCTATACGGACTTATAGATTTATATAAATAATATAATTTATACAATATGTAACTACAAATAATTCAGCTTAAATTAAAATATATTTGAAAATTAATTATTGTATATTTAAATAATACTATCATTAAAACAACATTTGTATAAATCAGTATCATAAAAAATATGAAAAATTCAAAAACACATTGATTATTTTTCATTTTTCCAACAAACTTTATATAAAATCGTGTTGAAATTCAGAATTTTAATGAATAATTTTCAAGCAAGATACTTTGAATTTGAATAGAAGGTTTTAAATACAACACACGGTTTTGTAAAGCATTGTTAACATTACCTCATTTTGATACTTTTTGTTTAATGATTTTGAGGAAAATTTAAATTTAATCGTGCAAAAAATAGTATAGCATAACAAACGGTAATAAATACCGATCTCGGACTATAATTAAAGTCGATCTCGTTAAGTATAATATCCTTAGCATTCTTATTACTTAAATATACTATTTTAAACTGGTTCCTTTTTATATTATTTCTTCATGAAAAACTGTCAATTGTAACAACTTATAACTATACAAGAACCCAATTGCTTAGAGTTAGAATACAGATCAAATGTTTTTTTTACATTTTTCAGCTAATATTTAACAATGCTAATTTCATTAAAGCACCAATATATCATAATATAAAAACATGAAACATATTGTGTATTATTAAAACTCAGTTTAAAAAAATTATAATTTACTCGTATGTTATTAAATTTCAGTCAATGTGATATTTTGGGCTAAATATAAAAAAATTCCTATAATTAACACCTCAATAATACTTTATATTCAATAGATATTTCTGAAGGTTTATATCTATAAAATGCTTTTTATTTGAAATTTTAATAAAATCGAGTAATTTAGTTCTAAACCCGACATATTGTATTTGTCGTAATATCCTTAAGCGTGGAGATATTAACTGCATTAATATTAATACAAATGTAAAATCTATACCTATATAAAACTTGAATAAATGACTGTTGTGTGTAACAACAGCTGGTGCTAATTATAAAAAGTATGTTTGTAGGGTAGAAAACACATGTGATGTAAAGTTTGGGAATCCTGGCCATGTAGGAACAGCTCTCAGTCCGCGAAACATAATATTGAAGCCAGAAGAGAACCACAACCACAATATTATATGCGATGTTCCCTGCGGTGTAACCTGGAGGGGGCGCTTACATCCTACATACATCCGCCAGCCAGTTAGGGCACACCCTTCCAGGCAAATGTCGTAAAACATCATTTCAAATATACCTGTTCGCTCACATTCCAAAGACAAATTCCAATTTTATTAGTTTATTGTTATTATTTAGAATTTTGTATTTATTGTCATACTTTGTATTTATTGTCTTACTAAGAATGTCATTGTTGGACAAATTATCTTATTTGGCACGTTGGCGCGACAGGGTAATCTCCCAGGCGACAGTCTCAATAAACCAAATCACTTTTTCCTATAATATGTTTTAAGTCTAGACGTTTGGGTTTCACCATCTGTTCTGGGAATTTTCCTGTCGCTCCACCCACGAACTTACCACCCTCAATTATGCCCACTTTTGATTGGCAAATATAGGTTTGAGTGGGGAAAATTGAGTTTACCTTAATTTTGAATTGTGCATGAAAAAGTAGTATGTCAAGACGTGTGTCAAGACGAGCCTCAAAACGAGTGCTAAGATTGATCTTACGAACTACCTAGTGAATCACACACAACATATTTTGTCATCTTACTATTGTCAATTTCCATTTCTATTTTTAGTTTACGTGTTGTAAAGCATCATTTTTGTTTTTAATAAATTGTTTAATTAATTATGAAGTGGTGTGTTATTTAACTAAATGAGAAAACGTTCAACACGTAACATTGGTCCTTCGAGCCGGATATTGACAATACAGTGCAACAATACAGTGCAACAATACAGTGCAACATCGCATAAGTTGAGGACACCTACAACGACGAGACGGCGACTCAGACGACGTGTACAGCGGCAGGTGATCCAACAAACATCGCAAGGCTACTTCACAGCGAAAGGTTAGTCTCCAATCAATCCAACTTTATTTACTCTTTCCTATCTTTCTACAACCCCCATCGATTTTTCCATTTATCACCATGTCCAATAACGAATTAAAGCAACTCATATCCAAAAGAGGAATCATTAAGGCTTCTATAACACGCTTTGAGAACTATTTAAACAGTTTGGATGTTAACAATACTGATTTTCTTCAACTTAAAACTCGTAAAACGAAATTCGATTTATTGTGGGATCAATTTGAAAACATTCAAATGCAAATTGACATGCTACGAGTAAATTCAGCAGACTCAACAGAGGAAGATGAAGATGCTTCAATTGCGGAACGTGGCAACTTTGAAAAATCATACTTTGCATTAGAGAGTAAAGCTCAAAGACTTCTTAACGAAAACTCTTCAAACACATCAGTGTCTCCCATTACAAGTCATACTCCAACTCCAACAAGTTCAATTTCAAACTCTAATCAAAATTCTTTGCGTCTTCCAGTAGTTGACTTGCCCAAATTTGCTGGTTCATACGATAAGTGGTATGATTTTCATAACACATTTCAATCATTAATCAACTCTAACAACGATTTATCAAACATACAAAAATTGCAATATTTAAAATCATGTCTTCAAGGAGACGCGGCGGAAATTTTGTCCTCACTAGAAATCTCTGATGCCAACTACGACTGCGCATGGAGCATGCTTAAAGAAAGATATGATAACAAACGCTTAATCGTAAATAAACATATTCAATGTATTTTACATCTACCTGTTATGACTAAAGAAAATGTCATTATTTTGCGTCAAATATTAGATGGCTTAAACAAACACAGTCGCATATTAAAAGCTCTTGGACGTTCAGTAGATACTTGGGATGATATTCTTATTCAAATTACAACAAATAAATTAGATACAGCAACAATTAGAGAATGGGAAGCCACGCTAATACAAACAGAGTTACCCAAACTAAAACAACTCACCGATTTTCTTACTCAAAAATGCAACGTCTTAGAGATATTTTCAAGGAAAGATCATTCTGTTATGCTTTCTAACAACAAATCTATCAAATATCACAATAAACAATCTCAATCTTTTGCTACACACGTCGCTGTTAATAAATTTGTTTGTGCATTTTGTGGTAAAGAACATTTCATATACCAGTGTGAAGATTTTTTGAAATTATCAATTAATGAACGATTAACGCAAATTAAAAATAAACAATTATGCATAAATTGTCTTCGCAAGGGTCACTCTGCAACAAACTGCAAGTCTGGATTGTGTAAAAAATGTAAGAAGAAACACAATACTCTACTACACTTCGAGAATTCAACTTCAATTGAACGTTCACCTGTAGCATCAGTATGCAATCACGTTCATTTCAATCAAGCCCAAAATCAAGTTTTGCTGGCTACTGCCGTTTTAAATATTTTGGACAGTTTCGGAAATTATCAAGAATGTCGTGCATTATTAGATTCTGGTTCTCAATGTTCTTTCATCACACAATCTTGGGTCGATCGATTAAACCTTGAAAAACAAAATATAAATTTTTCCATCACAGGGATCGGTCAAACAAATACGGTAGTATCATCATCAGTAAACATAAAAATCAAATCAAGATACAACGCATACCAACAAAATTTGCAATGTCTGGTTTTAAACCAAATTACGAGCAATTTACCATTACATTCATTCAAGAAAACCGATCTACCAATTCCGAAGAACATCAAACTCGCTGATCCCAGCTTCAACACTTCAAATCCCATCGATTTATTAATTGGCGCTCAATTATTTTGTGACTTATTATGCGTCGGTCAGATAAAACTAAATAAAAACCAACCGATATTACAGAAGACTACCTTAGGCTGGATTGTTTCTGGGAACTGCTTTCAAGGATACCAAATTAATTCTTCAATATGCAACCTTTCAACTTTCAATGATCTTAATGACAAACTTATGCAATTTTGGCAACTTGAAGAATTTGGTGGAACACCCCGCTTAACCCAGGAAGAGCAACGCTGCGAAGACCATTTCAAACAAACGTGTAGAAGAAATGCAGATGGCCGATTCATTGTTAAAATTCCATTGAAAGAAAATCCAACAAAATCCCTTGGAAATTCGAAATCATTGGCAATTAAACGTTTTCATTCTTTAGAACGCAAATTCGCTAGAGATCCAAACTTTAAAGATGAGTATACAAAATTCATCAATGAATATATATCAAATGCTCACATGAAATTAGCATCAACTAACGACAATCCGGAATCAGATTCCCATACAGCATATTATTTACCACATCACGCGGTCAGAAAGGATACTAGCAGCACAACAAAACTGAGAGTCGTATTTGACGGTTCTGCCAAAACCTCAACTGGAGTGTCTCTAAATGACATCCAAATGGTCGGTCCCGTTGTTCAACATGATTTGTTAACCATAATAATTCGATTCCGTACACATAAAATAGCATTAACTGCTGATATCGCTAAAATGTATCGGCAGGTTCTGATTGATGAATCGCAAACATGTCTTCAACGCATTCTATGGCGTGAAAATCCTACAGAAAAACTACAAGTTTATGAGCTTTCAACTGTCACATACGGCACAAAATCTGCATCGTTTTTAGCCATTAGGGCACTGCAACAATTAGCCATAGAAGAAAGCCACAACCATCCGATCAGTTCACAAATAACACTTCGCGATTTTTACGTCGACGATTTGTTAACTGGTGTTAATACCATACAAGAAGCGAAAGCATTACGAGACGATATCACTTGTTTGTTAGCAAAGGGAGGATTTGAGCTTCGAAAATGGTCTTCAAATAATCCTGAAATAATAAACGATGTAAATTCACATTTCAACACCATCAGCTTAAACAAGGATGCTAATGTTACCGCTCTCGGACTACTGTGGAATACATCCGATGACACATTGCGATTTTCAAGGCCTAATTACGAAAACCAGTCACGAACTACCAAAAGGGTGATACTGGCAAATATCGCTCAAATCTTTGACCCATTGGGTCTGATTGGCCCAGTAATCACCACCGCCAAATTAATTATGCAAAGGTTATGGCAATTAAAAATAACATGGGATGAATCCGTACCAGCTTCGATTCATACTAGTTGGAATCAATTTATAATCCAATTGGACAACTTACAACAAATTTCTATCCCGCGATGGGTTATCAACTGTGACAATCCACAAGACATAGAACTTCACGGATTCTGCGATGCCAGCGAACAAGCTTATGGAGCTTGTATTTATATTCGTACAATCAGCAGCAATGGAAATTATTCTACTCATTTACTTTGTTCGAAATCTAGAGTATCTCCACTAAAAAACATTTCGCTACCAAAATTAGAATTATGTGGGGCTTTGTTACTAGCGCAGTTAATGAATAAGGTTGTTCAAGGGATTGGAATATCATTTGATCAGATCTACTACTGGACGGACTCAACTATTACTCTAACCTGGATTACGTCAACTGCCCGTACGTGGAAAACTTTCGTGGCAAACAGAGTTGGAGAAATCCAGGATTTGACAAATATCAACAACTGGCATCACATATCAACAACAGATAATCCAGCTGATATCATTTCTCGAGGCGCATCACTTCACACGCTGCTTGACTGCCCACTTTGGTGGACTGGCCCAGCATGGCTATCAGCTGATATTAAGCCATTTCTTAATGTATGCCTGCCTACTGAATCTGAATGTGATATACCTGAGCGTCGCACAAACTCAATAATTAGTTGTCTCTCTGTCAATCCCATTGACATATTCTCCAAATACAGCAGTTTTACAAAATTATTACGAATAATTGCTCTGTGTCTACGATTTGTACATAACATCAAGGCCAAATTGAATAAAACAAACAACGCTGTTAAAACGAATCATGTCACAGCAACCGAAATCTACAATGCTCATACATGTCTGGTAAAAATTGTGCAGCAGTCAGCATTTACCCGAGAACTGCAAGATTTACAATCTGATGGTACAGTACACTCTAAAAGCCGACTTCTTTGTTTAAATCCATTTTTGGATGAGAACGGAGTAATAAGGGTAGGTGGCAGACTACGTAACGCTACTATTCCATACTCCCACAAGCACCAAGTAATATTACCAAAGGAACATGCATTTACAAAACTATTAATTGAATACGAACATAAGCGTCATTTGCATTCAGGCATGCAGTTAACACTTGCAGCGATTAGAAAAACATACTGGCCACTAGGAGCTCGAAGCATGATTCGCGACATCTTACATAAATGTGTAATTTGTTTTAAAGCAAAGCCTAAATCGGAAAATTATATAATGGGGAATCTACCTGCACGTCGTGTTACTCCATCACGCCCTTTCTCTAACACCGGTGTGGATTATTTTGGTCCTTTATTCATTCGCGAAGGCCAAAGAAAAAATAGTAAGACTACAAAAGCTTATGGAGCAATCTTTGTCTGCTTTGCCACCAAGGCTATTCATATAGAGTTAGCGGGCGACTTGTCTACTGAAACCTTTCTGGGAGCAATGAAACGATTTATAGCAAGAAGAGGTAAACCGAATAGCATGTACTCCGACAACGCAACGAACTTTATCGGAGCTAACAATGAATTGAAGGAGCTACATGAAATGTTCACAAACGAATGCTCCACAAATCGAATAATTAATGAAATGTCACAGAATAATATTAATTGGCATTTTATTCCACCTAAAAGTCCACACTTTGGTGGTATTTGGGAAGCATCCGTGAAATCTACAAAACATCATCTGCATAGGATTTTGGGAAATGCATCTCTACGTTATGAAGAACTATACACCCTTCTTGTGCAAGTTGAAGCCATACTAAACTCTAGACCACTAACCCCAATTTCTAATGATCCTAACGACTTTTCCTATCTTACTCCCGGTCATTTCCTAATTGGAGACTATCTAACTAGCAATGCAGAACCCGATTTATCGACCGTACCAGTCAATCGACTATCTCGCTGGCAACATCTTGAGCGGCTACGACAACATTTCTGGACTAGGTGGTCTAAGGAGTACCTAGGCCAGCTACAGGAGCGCAACAAGTGGAAATCAAAATCGCCCAACAACATATCACCAGGACAACTCGTCTTAATTCGTGAGGACAACACACATCCCCTTCGGTGGCCCATGGGCCGCATAGATGCCATCCATCCAGGATCAGATGGCGTACCGCGGGCAGCTACTGTTCGCACTTCCGGCGGAACCTTCAAGCGCCCTACCCTGAGGTTATGTCCCCTACCCATTACTAGTGATTAGTGTCAGTGCCGGTGCATTTATTTAGTGTTGAAAGTGCGTCCTTTCAAGGCGGGCGGGATATGTTCGCTCACATTCCAAAGACAAATTCCAATTTTATTAGTTTATTGTTATTATTTAGAATTTTGTATTTATTGTCATACTTTGTATTTATTGTCTTACTAAGAATGTCATTGTTGGACAAATTATCTTATTTGGCACGTTGGCGCGACAGGGTAATCTCCCAGGCGACAGTCTCAATAAACCAAATCACTTTTTCCTATAATATGTTTTAAGTCTAGACGTTTGGGTTTCACCATCTGTTCTGGGAATTTTCCTGTCGCTCCACCCACGAACTTACCACCCTCAATTATGCCCACTTTTGATTGGCAAATATAGGTTTGAGTGGGGAAAATTGAGTTTACCTTAATTTTGAATTGTGCATGAAAAAGTAGTATGTCAAGACGTGTGTCAAGACGAGCCTCAAAACGAGTGCTAAGATTGATCTTACGAACTACCTAGTGAATCACACACAACATATTTTGTCATCTTACTATTGTCAATTTCCATTTCTATTTTTAGTTTACGTGTTGTAAAGCATCATTTTTGTTTTTAATAAATTGTTTAATTAATTATGAAGTGGTGTGTTATTTAACTAAATGAGAAAACGTTCAACACGTAACAATACCCACAATATATTATACTCTTACTGTCAATATTAATTTAATGTGTATACCAACATAATTACGTAAATATCAATAAATTCCTAATGTTAAATTATTTTTTAGGGAATACAAATTTTAGTTTCCATAAAAAGGCACACATCATATATTACTAATAATAAAAAGTTTATAAATGTTTAATCTTCTCTCATTATTCATAGAATCAGTTACTTTGTTAATTTTCTATTTGGGATATTAAATGTATCTTTGAGAATATTAATTAAATTTATTCTGCCAATCAATCTTATGTAAATAAATGTTTTCTCCGCTTATAAGTTCTTTGGAACGATTAGGTAAAAAATGAGAAAATCGAAAATTAATTTTCTAAACCTATAACCCCATATCAAAGTTGTGTAGAGTAAAACAAACCAAACATCCCAAAAATACTCATTTTTGTACTCAAAATTTTGATTTTGGAAAATAGTGCAAATTGATATTTCATATTTTCAAACGGAATTTAATTATCTCTTTCTGCTCCTGAGATATTTGCTGTCAAAATTGCACTTCAAAAAAGTATATCTTTTGGCTATATCTCTAAAAAGGATAGAAATATATTATCAAGGATTATACCAGTCGATTCTACAAGAAATGTTTTCGCCGCATATACATTCTTTGGAACGATTAGGTGAAAAATGAAAAAAATAGAAAAAACCTAAATTTCAAAAATTCTCCGAGGAACTTTTTTTCTCTAAAACTTTTCATTTTCTAGTCTTAAGTAAAAATCGATGCGCTGCTTTCAAATTTTCAAACCGAATTGAACTTCTTCTTACCGTTCTCGAGATCTCCGTGTTCCAAGTTGATTTTTGGTAATACCTAAAAAAATAGGTTTTTTAGGTATCTTCCTTTAAGGGTTAGGTTTACGACTTTGGCGACTTCACCAATCGATTCTACGGGCAAAATTACATAAGTATACCAATTTTTAGATTTTTGTTCCAACGGATACAATTTTTAGAACGAAAAAACGAAAATCGGCCAAAATCAAAAAAATGGCAAGGGGTATACCTTAGATTTTTTTTCGATTTTTGGCCATTTTCAGTTTTTTCCTTCTAGAAATTCTATCTGTTGAGATAAAAATTTGAAAACTTGTACACTTATGTAATTTTACCCGTAGAATCGAATGGCAATGTCGCCGAAGTCGTAAACCTAACCATTTACGAGGTATACCTAAAAAACCTAATTTTTTAGGTATAAATTTGAATTGATATATCTCGAGAACGGGAAGAGATAATTGAATTTTGTTTGAAAATTTGGAATCAGCGCATGGATATCTACTTTAGTCCAAAAAATAAAAAATTTTGGAGACAAAAAGTTTTGAGGTGGAAAATTGAAATTCAGGTTTTATCGTTTTTCTTATTTTTCTCCTACTCATTCCAGAGAACGTATAAGTGGGCAAAACATTTCTTTATATAACTCTTCCCGTAGAATCGAATGGTTAAGCAGATGAGATTGTATTTCTACTCATTTCTGAAATATAGTCAAAAAACACATTTTTTTGAGGTGCAACTTTGACAAAAAATATCTCCGAAACGAATAGAGATAATTGAAATTTTGTAAAATTTGAAAATTTTCGAGCTAAAAATTCGATATTATCAAATATTTTCGAGTTTACGGAAAATACAGCACCAGCGGGTTTGGGATTTACTTCCCCTGTTGTTAGAATATACATAAACTATTTTCAAGTAATAGTAGCAAAATAAATGGTTCGACTTACATGTAATATTTTTATTTTATAATAACAATTATAAAAATTTATTTTGGCATCCCCAAAAGAAAAGTTCTACGCACGCCTATGGCACTCCTTAGCCTGATTTATACATGGCTTAGAATAAAATAGAATAAAACAGGACAAGGAATAGCAATATAAACAGTGTAAATAATCCAGAACTGTATATAATTTAACAATATGTGTAGTCTAATTCCTAATAAAAATATCGTTTTAAATTTGGAAAATAGTTATTTGTTCTTAATGATTAAAAACTCTTATCCTGTGGATCCTTTGTAAAGACTTTTTGACATATTTGTTTAATATATCCTTAAATTTTGTAATCCTGTAATCCTAAACAAAATATTTTCCAAAATTAAATTCCGGATATTAAAGTTAAATTATTAATATCTCAATTACCAACAATTTCATTAATTTTAATCGTGCTAGCAAAAATAATGTTAAATAAATAGAAATTTTATTAAGAAAAAAAAAACAATGAAATAGAAACAATTTCAATTTTATTAAAATATAGGCTCTGCTAAAACAGAATGGCACATAGCACTTAATGTACTGGTCTCTAAACATAATGTTTTTTTTTTCAAAACCCGCAACGTTAAAGGTAGTTTACATGAAATAATTGACACTGTTTTGAAAGACGTTTTTAATGTTTAATAGTTACAAAAATTGTACATTATAATTGCAAATTTTTTAAAAATATATATTACAATAAGGACTTCAAGTTACAATACATCCTCCCGTATATTATGATTACACTATCAATACAGTTTCAATCTAAATTCATATTCCCTGTATTATGAAATATCGAATAGTTAATTAAATGGTAAAAATCATACTAGTCTAGTTCCAACTTTTTAAACAAAAAGTCACTATGTCCAAATGATAAGGAACCAAATATAAATTATAGATCTCTTTTAGACTACAGGTCGATAGTCTGAGTAGCTAAATGTCAATGAACTTGATAGAATACTCAATTTAACTTTAACTTCAATGTGCCCTCTACACCTTTACTCTCCAGGGGAATTTAGAAACTAAATAAAATAAAATGTTCCGAAATGAAAGACTGGGACTTGGACTTACACATTTTCGCGTCGAACATTCTGTTACGCGCTCGCGTGGATTGCAAACTATAACCAGTTATTTGATATTTAACTGAAAATTTTAGATCGTTGATACTTGAATAAAATTGTATTTTATAAACTTATTGTTATGCATGTTATATAAATAATATTATCACAAAATCAATCTCTCTAACTTAAACGGTACTCTAATTCAATATTGGCATATACAGATATATTGAACTTCATTCTCAAACATTAATTTAGATAATGAAACTGATTGAAATTATGTTTAATTATTTCAATATTCAACTATAATATGATTAACTCAATTAACGAAATTAAATCATTCTACGTGTAATCCTAGCTTAAAAGGATGTGTGCGAAATTCTACTAAAACGTATACAGAATTAATACCAAAATTCCCATCTAATGAAAACTCATTATTTGAGTATCATGTTACCTCATGTACTAGATTGGCATTTGCTTCCCTCTAATCAAATTAATTTATAAATGAAGTGCTTCTCACTTGGAATTCCACAAATGGTACAACAATTTAATCAAATCAGTTCTTGATTCCTTTGTTTGTGCTTTAAATAGGTAATAGGATTCAAATTTCTGCAAGCGAAGCACAATTAAAAACGCAAAGAACGCTGAAAGTATTAAATACGTATTGATATTTTTTTTCAAACGTACCATCAAACATTTATACATACAGAAATTAGAGGATTAATGATTTAATTCCATTTCGAACAACTAGGCCTTAGAAATATTATAAAAAAAAACTCTTGTTTTCAAATAGATTAAAAATATTTATACATTGACAATGTTAAAAAAAGAACCATAAGTTTTATAGGTTTATATATAGTATTAAATCTGAAAATTTGATTTTAAAATTTTTGAAGAGTATTTAATACTTAAGACAGTAAATAAAATAAAGAAATAAAAAATCTACCATATGTAATTTTTCGAAATTTTGGATATCGGAAAAAAATAACATCCCGTTTGTAATATTTCCGGGCCACCGATATTAGACATTTCAAACGAATGAAGAATTTGTCAATAACATTTTTTATTATAAATACATACCTTGAAAGTACAAATAGATATTATCTTACAATAAATCAATGTAATTATCGTCAATTATAAGCAATTATTCCATGATATTTTAAAGTAATTACCAGTTACTACTAACAATACGGTGCGATTTCGTTCTGAAATTGTTTAATCCATTGTGAAACATCTTATCTACTCTACAATATTGATTGTATTAATATTAATGTAATAAATTCTCGACAGCAAATTCCGTACAGCGTGATTTTATCGTTATTTTTCCACACCATTAACGAACGAATTCGAGTCTTTAACGCTAGGGGAAAAATTAATATTTGTTTCGTAAATTGAGTTTTTATATCTTTTCTGATATTAATTCCAAAAAATTGCACACAAAATCTAATTCTGCACATATTAAATTGAAAAATAACACCTGCAAGCGTATAATGTTCACTAATCGCCTAGAATAACAAAACTTTATAATTTTACTGATAATTTTCAGATAATAGGGAAACCGAATAATCGAAAATAGAAAATAAGAGTTTTTTTTTGGTTTTTCTCATTTTCGCTGAATCGTTCCAAAGAAGGCATATGCGAAGAAAACATTTGTTTATGTAACTTTGTCTGTAGGATCCACTGGAATAATCGTTGAGATTGTATATCTACCTATTTTAGAGATATACCCAAAAAACACACTTTCTCTGAGTAATTAAATTCTGTCTGTAAATCTACAATCAGCGGATAAATGCCTACATTCAAAAACTAAAATTTGTATTCAAAAATGATTACTTTTGGATTATCTCGACTGTATATATGAAACATAAAATACAGAGAAAACCTAACAATTTTAATTTTTCATGTTTAACTGTGATTGAAAACAACTTTGAGATATAAAAAGATTTTAACTTTTAATTGGAAATGTGGATTTTTTATTTTTTACTGGTCCACCAGTTAACCGAAAATTATTGTGTAAAGTAAACCCATTTTAACTGAAACATTGAGAGATTAGGAGAGTTAAGAGTTAATTATAAAATATAATGTAAACCAAATGGTTCCCATGACACTGCTGACATGAAATTATTATTTTAGTAAACCTATTCATAATACTTTCGCATAAATGCGGCTCTATTTCAGCAACTATATCTCTGGTACTCCGTTTTAGCTTTGTTAGATGGTTTGTTGACAGAAACCCTTTTCTTTAAATACTTCCAAATAAAAAAAACCAATAGGGTTAGATCGCAAGATCTCGGTGACCAATTAATGTCACCCCTCTGCAAGATAACACGACTAGGAAACTTGATTTCAAATAAAGTGACTGTTTCATGTGCTATATGCCATGTGGCTTCATCTTGCTGAAACCACATGTCATTATTTTCATTCAAGTCGTTTATTTCATTGAAAAAAAATCCCGATAGTAAACACTATAGAAAGTAATAGCGATACCATTTCCATACTCAAAAAAATACAAGTAAATGATCTGAACGGTCTCTCCGTTGATACTGCACTTTTGGTTACTCAATAAACTAATAGAGATACCAGTTGCTTCAAACTCATGTACCAGATTTATAATTGCACGGTCACTTGCACATTATGGTATCCAAAATGTTATGTTTTCACAACATAATGCATCGCTGCTAAAGACCGTTTTAGACTAGCCTACATATAAATAATACAAGAAATGGTACAATATCTTGTAACAAAAATTGTTAGATTGTGATGAAGTTTTGTATGATACTAATTCAATTTCTTGTACAAGACATTGGCCCTGATTCTGCGCACTTTCCTTGAATATGTTATTTCATTTTCATTTAAAGTTTGCAATACTTACAACTTTACCAGTAGTAACAAGTAACACTAAGTTTTCTATAATCACACTATATACGATAAAAACAAATAAACATTAGAAACGCGTGAGATCACAAAATTCACATAAACTTAAGCTTAAGCACACAGCCAAATTGACTGACAGATATGGAAAATAGAACGTGTATTGTTTCTTCAAAACATTTACGACCGTATACAATATTTCAAGTAATTTGCTATTTGATACTAGCCAATTTAAATTGTACCAAAAATGGGGCAAGATCTTATACAATTTATAGGTTAGTCTAAAACCGCCTTTAGTACCCTGATGAATTTGCCAAATGTTTTTGATATTAACTGCAAACTCCCAATTTTCATACGCCGGTAATGACGCGCAATTGAAATCCAGAAATCCATTTTGGATCTTTCTTTATACATAATAGAATTAAATAATTTACAATTTGGCTTACCTCTAATACATGATTAAAGATATTCCAACGAGCTTTGAACATTCAGAATCAGTATTAAATTTCCTATTAGAAAAATAAAAATATTTTCCGTTGAGTTAGACATAAAAGATTTTGTAAATATGCTATGGGTACGTGAATCTATATGTGTCAGGGCTTGGTTTATGTTTTTGGATTATTACAGGCAATAGTCCAGAGCTTCTAGAACAGCAAGCAGTCTACCAAAGTCGGCGCCGGCAGCTGGGCGGAGGATACAAAGTCGGCAGGCTGTATACATCAAGAAAACATGAATATTGTTATAAATAGGTTAGTGATGTTGCAATTTTAATGAATTCTATGGGTTTGTACTGTAGTAGAGAGTATAATTTCTCATAACAGTAGGATCTGGGAAATCGGCGGCATGAGTCGTTGTTCATTGCAAAGAGAGGAATGTGGAGCAATATAGGCATGCGGTCGGAGTGGAAACCGGAACAGTTCGCTCCATTGCTACGGTCCACGGGGTCAATAGCAAAAACATTGCCAGCGTTCGAACCCAGCGGAACTTATTATAGCGCGTGTTCCGAATGTTCGGATTACTATTGTGGCCTTTTTACCCCCTCCGTGCGGTTTTGCTACATATGGGGATATCCGAACAGGAAACTAGAAACGAACCTGATTACGGATTTGCGACATTACGTGAGGAAATTTTTTGATATTTTGATAAGTCCGACGAAATTGTATAATAATCCCAGATGAAATACCTCATGGAAGTAACGATCTAGCGGAAAGTGATTTTCTACAAGAGGAAGTGTCATTTACGAATTTAAAAATAAAGTAAAACTCTTAATCTGTGCTTATACAGTGTATGGATTTTTTAATTATTTGAGATTAAGATAGGAATGCATTTGCATTTTAATTGAATTTTTTGTTTTAATCTACCTTCATCACTGCTTCATAATTTTAAACACAAATTTATTTTATAAAAATTACTGTTTTGTTAAAAATATACTTACATTAACTTAACCTGTTAGGTTTATTTCCATATATGAATGTTTCGCGTTACGCTTTCATACATGTCCTAATACTTTCTGGATATACTGTGCTTTTTTAAGAGATTTCATTAAATTTCATGTATTTATTTCAGGGCATGTAACCGAAAAAAATACTGGTTAACGGTTAACCCATATTGAGAACGTTATGAAAATAACGATTTTAGTTCGAAAACCGGTTTTTAAAAACTGAAAACCGGTTTAAACCGGTTAATAAATCGGTTAATAAAAAAAAATAATAGAAAACTTAATTAAAAAAATAATATTAGGAACAAATGAAAAGCGATTATGTTTCATGCTGCATGCAAAATGAAACTAGAAATTCACAAAAATTCCAATAAAACATTCAGAGAAATGTAAGTAATTTTTTCAGTTTTAAACTTGATGCCTAAAGCTTACAAAGGGACTACCTATTTTTATGACTCTCCAATAAAATCGAAATTGTCATGACTCATATAGTCTTATTCAAATACAAATATAACAGATATGAAAAATTCAATTTTTTTCGCACTAAATAGTATTATTAAAATGAAGGTTAATGTTCGCTAAAACCAGTTTATTTTTTATGATGAACGGTTACCGGTATTTTCGGCCTTAGAAATATCGGTTAAAATTACGGTAAAAGTTCACAAATTTTATACAAAATTCAAAAAAAGTCAATATATTATTTTATTTATTAATATAGTAAATTATAATATAAAATTTATTTCGTGTATATAAATATTCAATAAAAAAACTGTAAAATAATAGAAAACTTTTTTCCTTTATTATGGTGTACGGGGACTAGTTGGTTTGAGTGTACATCTGTTGTAATAAAATAAAATAAAAGGGTCTTTCCACATTTTCAAACACACTGTATATTTTTTTACTATATGGCAGAGCAAAAGAAATATGTAACAATTATAATTAAATTAATTAGAAACATATATTTTACTTATGTCTTCTTACCCATTGTTGGGTGTGCCAATTTCGTACGTCCTAGACATCGGTAACACTACAATTCTATTTACATATATTTATTTTTTATTTAAATTATATTTTATACTTGATAGTGTTAGCTAACACCCTACTATTAATTTAATATAATAATTTTAATATAACGTTGAATAACTGTTAGCTATTTCATAATCCCCCTACCTTCATTCATTTATTAAAATGATAATTAACGACAAAGAAATCTTCAGTGTACTTTCAGCAGTCATCAGGTGAGCACAATTTATAATTTTATTTTTTAATTTGAATTTTAATAATTGATTGCGATTTACTACTACTATATTATTATTGAAACTAGTGTGCAGTACAAATATTTTTTATAATTATTAAAAACAAATTTTGTTATAAATAAACTAATTCATATTTTTTATTGTTTCAGGTTCCAGCTACTTTCTAGATATAAGATATAGATATAAGATATAGACGTAAGGGGGGAAGCAGGTACTTCTCAGTTTTTTTTCTCACCACTGAAATTGTAAGTCCAATTTTGATATTTAAGAATAATATCCTCCCTGAATATTTTACGACTTCATTAAATTTAATTCCCATAAGTTTATTTTTAATTTAAATTATTTCCGTGATACATTGTTGACATTGTTTAATCTTAACTTTAACTGATACCGTATCATGCTAATATATTGCATTAAATTTACTCCTAAACAAATTAATAAGACTTGGCACATTAGGTATGAAATGAGATCTAGGTATAAAGTGTGAGTGATCATGTGAAATATGATGGATATAGGTGTGATGTTTAAATATAAGGTATGATGGTTAGATATAAGGTGTGCTGATTAAATATAAGGTATGTTGAATGCAAGGTATGATGGTTAAATTTAAAGTGTGATGCTTAGATATAAGGTGTGATGATTAGATATACAGTGTGATGCTTAGATGTAGGGAACGGTATGATGATTAAATATAAGGTATGATAAATACATATAAGGTGTGATGATTAAATATAAGGTGTAATGATTAAATTTAAGGTGTGATGATTAAATTTAAGGTGTGTTGATTAAATTTAAGGTGTGCTGATTAAATTTAAAGTGCTATGATTAAATTTAAGGAATGATGATTAAATATAAGGTATGATGATTAATATAAGGTGTGATGATTAAATATAAGGTGTGATGATTACATATAAGGTGTGATGATTAAATTTAATGTACGATGATTAAATTTAAGGTGTTATGATTAAATTTAAGGTGTGATGATTAAATTTAAGGTGTGATGATTAAATTTAAGGTGTGATGATTAAATTTAAGGTATGATGACTAAATTTAAGGTGTGATGATTAAATTTAAGGTGTGATGATTAAATTTAAGGTGTGATGGTTAGATATAAAGTGTGATGGTTAGATATAAGATGTGATGCTTAGATATAAGGTGTAATGATTAAATTTAAGGTGTGATGATTCAATTTAAGGTGTGTTGATTAAATTTAAGGTGTGCTGATTAAATTTAAAGTGCTATGATTAAATTTAAGGAATGATGATTAAATATAAGGTATGATGATTAATATAAGGTGTGATGATTAAATATAAGGTGTGATGATTACATATAAGGTGTGATGATTAAATTTAAGGTATGATGATTAAATTTAAGGTGTGATGGTTAGATATAAAGTGTGATGGTTAGATATAAGATGTGATGCTTAGATATAAGGTGTAATGATTAAATTTAAGGTATGATGATTCAATTTAAGATGTGATGGTAAAATTTAACGTGTGATGATTAAATATATGGTGTGATGAATAAATATAAGGTGTGATGATTAAATATAAGGTGTGATGATTGAATATATGGTGTGATGAAGGAATATATTGTGTGATGATTAAATATAAGGTGTGATGATTAAATACACTGTATGAAAATGTATATATAGTGTGATGGTTAGATCTGAGCTGCGATGTGTAGATATAAGGTATGATGTATGAATGGAAGCAAATGCTTACTGCAAAACTACCCGGGAAGTTTTCAGTAAAGACGAGTTTTTAGGTACGACTTATTTTAGGTTTATAATGTGCCTTGTTTTATTATTTGTTTTGCTTTTGTTTATTTATGAGTACATTATTTAATTCACTATAAATGTAAATATTACACTTTTACTATGCCATTTTTGTGGAAATATTGCTAGATTTAATTTTTTAATTTACTCCTATACTAATTTCAACCATTAATTTTTCCCTAAAAAAATAATTTTGATTTTAAAGTCCTCCAATTACAATATTTGAATTTTGAATGTGCAATACCCCGTAGTATTTTATAAGTCGAGGCACTCCTTTCTCTGCTTACAGCATTCTGGTCGTTGGTATGGGTTGCACGGAAGGGTTGTGATACCGCCCTCGTATTAGCGTGTCTCTAAGTTAGAGTTACGGATGTGCTTGGTGCATCTTGCTGCCCTTTTACCATTTTGGGCGTTAGTACTGGAGGGCCGGAAGGGTGTCTGACCGCTAGCGTGTTGAAATGTCTAATTGTGGAGTGAGTTTGTATATAGACTATAATAATTAATATTATATTTTCATTTTCTACTTCTTTCTTGGTTTTCATGCGAATGTCCCTGACACTTTTCGCTAGTAGTACACTGCATTAGTTTAAGTCGCGCCGAATAACTTTTAAGTCGCGGTTAGATTTAAGTAGCAATAGTTTTAAGTCTTCCTCCTTTCCTTAAATCTAAAACCATCCCTTCCCCCCTTGCCGTCGTGGAGAGACCTTGTCGTGGTGGCAGGGCTTAACCATCCTCTAAACATCAAACGTAAAATAATAGAGGATGGGACCAACATCTCCACTTTACTATTATATTGATATAATTTACAGATGAAGCAATTTTTATAAATTTCTTTCTTCAGATATTTTTACGGAATAATAGATGGAAATGAAGCAGAACCTATTTCAAATGGTATAATTTCTTATAGAAGCAGCAATTTATACTGGTGAGTGCAAAATATTTTTTTATAAATAATAGTGCAGCAAATATTGTAAAATATGTTCATATATTTTAATAATTGTAAAAATAACTAATAGTTGTTTTTTATTAATGAGTAGTTTAGAAAAATATAAAATATTTTTTATTTTGCTAGAGCTAAAGAAATTATAATATAATTTTCAATTCTTAATTCTTATGTGTTATTTAAAAATGTACAGTAGTAGATATTAAAATATAACCTATCCAAAAGTTATATTTAAAACATTATATTTTTATAGACTGACAGTTTCAGGTATGTTTCTGTAATGACAGAAATGCAGAAAGAAGAAATATTTAAACCGCGAAAGAACTATGGTTGAAAACATTTCTAGAAAACTGGATGGATCAGAAACTCGAAAATCGTAAGTGCTTTTTCTTAAATTTATAATTTATATTTCCACTAATTGCCTAATCATTAATTGTTATTTATCCTTATTTGACATGAGAAATTGTTTTTCACAAAGATTTTACTTTGTAATCATGGTAACTTTAACATGTTTTATGACGAATTTTTCAGAATAAATCAAATCAAAAAGTTATCATTTTCTTACGATCAGAGATATTTGTTTGGCAGCAATGTATATTTGCTGTCTCATGTATAATGAAACGTAGGGAACGAATGTGACATTTGCATTATGGGTTATAAAAAAATTTGACAGGCCTACACCAAGTGCAACAACAATTGTAATCCTAATCATTAATAAATTTAAAAGAAACGGTAGAATTGAAGAATGGTTTTCTAGATCACTCGATCTTACATATCTAGATTCCTATTATTAGTGACCTATAATCAGAAGTTTGTATTGGGGAAATCTTTAAAATTTAGACGAATTGAAAGTTCAAATTCTAAATATTTCTCAAAATATTACAAATTTAGATCAAAATTTTGTTCGACATTTCCAGAAATAAAAACAAAATATCAATTTACTAATGTACATATTCAATTACGTATAGTGAAAATATCAATAATATAATAAAATAAAATATATATTTATTTAAAGTAAATAAAAATTTCTGTTTACAGTGTTTATAAACATAAAAAAAGTTATTTGACCAATTTAATTTCAATTCTTGTGAACAAACATTGTCACGTCGTCTTGATAGTTGATGAATCGTGAGCTGAAGGAAGACAGGTGGATTACATCTACTTTGCGCAAAGCAAACTTGGAATGGTGTATAAAAACAAATGATTCTCAAGACAAACTAGAAATTTGCAAGACTTTTTATAAACACGTATTGCACAATTCTATCTGGATGAATTATTCAGATATAAATTAATAAAAAAATATGCTTCCTAATACGAATCCTTAATATCAAATGTTTCTTCAAGTACCACCCTTTTAGCAAATAGCTCAGTAGTCATTATTTTAGTAAAGTATTCATTCTACCAGCCTTTACCTTAAAGTAATATTTTATTTGTTTTTACATTGTTTAAATAATCATAACAACAGTAATAAACATGATGTTTCGAATGACACAGAGTTCATTGCGTGGAAACTATTAATATTGGTATTCTGAATTGCTTGATTTCGATTTCCTGAATACGAAATTATACATTCCACAGTTCAATACTGCAATTCTCGAACTTTGGAACTTGAAGTACTAAATCGAATTAACTTTGCAAAATATCGAGTATTACAAATGCTATTACTTTCGCAATTTACGAACTGCAAATATTAATTTTCAAAACATTATCTGTCAACCACATAACTAAAACACTCTTTTGAAATATTTATTATTTATATTTTAAATAGCAATATAAAATACACATATTAAAAATTTATACCCATGTCATGTATTTTATGCATTAATATTTTAGTTTAAATGTGAAATTCAAATATATTAGCACAATAAATAAAATTGTACTTCCAACAATTCTTTTACAATAATGACAAAAATATTCCGATTACTGTTTTATAATTAATTTTTATTCAATTTTCGAAACCATAATTTGTAGAAACGGTGCGGTAAAGTAACCTGATATTTTTTTATTTAAACAGTCAAGTTCTTAAACAATTTTTAGCTACTCCTAACTGTTTATTAAAAATAATAATAAAGGTACTTGTAAAAATGCTACCTACCGCAATTTATCGCTCGATAAAGTCTTGGAGAATTTTTATGTATATTGACGTTTCAGTTTGCTGTCTTATTTCAGAACCTACTATAATTTTTTTGAAAGCAGGTCGTTTATTGGACTCTATCACTGCATGTTAACAAGCATATTTTTTAGGAAATACATAAGTTGACCAACATTTTTTTACTTGTTATTCCGTTGTAAACCGTCGATAACTTGAACTGTTTTCTTGCAGGAAAACTAACATTTACAAGCTACTAACCTGTAAAAGTGCCATACCAAACCGAATCGCGCAGTGTTTTTATGTTCTGTGCAGCCTGTTCATTTTGGCGCTAATGCGTCCTCACTGAACATTTCATTTTATTGTTCATTCGTGTTGCAAATAGGTTCCAATTTTTTTATGCGCAAAGTTGTAACAAATCATGATTGCACTTGAAACTGCTTGTGCAGCATTTATTATTTTGCATGATACCCTGATTTATTTCATGATCCCTATCCCACTACTACTGAAATACTCATAAGTTAGAGTGACCATTCGTACTAATTTTATCAGTACATTACTGATTTTCAGACCCTTGTACTGATAAACAATTTGCAACATATTTTGTACTGTTTTTTTTACAGACAGTACTGAATATACTGATTTTCAATTTTTTATAGTTATTTATTGATAGATTTTTATACATTTTTATATAATTAATTTAAGTATATAACTAAAATTTATATCAATCGATTCAGTAATAAAATAATTGATTTAACGTTTGACTAGTGACTTGGTTACACTGTTTGATTTTGAGAAAAACTGTAAACTGTAGCAATAGCAATAAAATTATAGTAATAGCATTGCTGTAATTATTCCTTTTGCCCTGACATGTGACCTAATGTGACTAGAAACAATATAGAGAGGTAGAGGTATGTAAACATGTAAAGCCAAACTATAAAAAGCAGAACGTTGGTTTTTATCAGATAATCTACTTGTAAACAAAGTCAAAACTCAAGAATTGATATTTTCAGCAAATAGTAATATTAAATATTAATCATTGTAAATGACATCAAATTTTATTTTTCTTTTATCGTTTTTTAAATATTATATTTGTACTGATTTCATTAAGAAAATAAATGGTCACTCTATCATAAGTTAATAAATACGTAACAATAAAAAAATACATTCAAAAGGCTACAGTTTACTACATATAAAATAATATAATTAGGTACATAGTGTTAACTGGTGCGCAAGTTGAAACTAAGAAACATCATTATCGTTGTCCAAATTGCTCTGCGCCGAAAACACAAATCTGTTGAATATACCGACTGCGCGTTGCACTGTCTCAAGGCTTCCCACGGTGCGTGGCTCGACGAATTTTTAATTTTGCTTCCAACGACGCGTGGCTTAGTAAGATAAAGAAATACACAAATTATAATGAAAATGTATTTATTTGCAAAAAAATATTAATAACAATCAAAATAAGTTCTGTATTTAATAATATCTTAAAATTAAATGACAATTAATAGTTTTAATTGTCATAATAGAAGAAAGAAAAATAAGTATTTACATGTACAACAAAAAATTAAAATTCTTTATAACTCTTCCTAGTTTTATTCAGATGAATATTTGTGATTCTATTACAAATTACGCTTTTTTTATTATATATATAAAATTAATATTGTTTCCAAACAATTAAAAAAGTGCTGCAACACTTAGATATCTTTAAAAATTTTAAAAATCATGATTTATTTGATTTTTTTTAAATCAATGATTTTTGATTTTTTCAAATAAATCATGATTTTTTCCAACCCTTTTAAATAATATCGGAGTAGGGAAATTGTCCCTGTTTTCTACATTTCAAAATTTTTGTAGACTGTCTATAATTGATTTCAAGTACGTTTTAGCAAAATAGAATGTGTTTTAAGAAAATCTAAGACAAAAATGACACAATGCATACCCGTAAATAAAAGATTAGCACTGACATTTTACTTTAGTACACGAGACAGACACCTCTGAAACAAAATTGTACAAAACATCTGCAAGTTTCATTCTCGAACAATGAGGATATTAGAACGTCGGAAAGGTCATACGAATTTGGTGCGGACAATATACCTATAAATATATATACCGCTGGAGTGCTATCTCTCCCGTGAGAGAAAAGTGTCCTCAACATAACAATCTCTGTCCTTGTCAGTCAGTATGTAGTCACACAAAAGCGCGTGCGCAAAGTAACCGTGCCTGTTTAAAATATTTGAAATGTATTTAAATATGAATATGTATATTATTTTTAATTATTTAACAGAGTTAAATTAGAATTGTTTTTATTTTTATCTTCAGAAAAATGAGTACCACAAAGTTACAAAAATTACATTTCTTAATTTACTATGGCAGGTAAGATTAACATTATGTTTTTTTCAAAAAAGATTAGATTAACCTTTACTACAGGATTACAGCAATATAATTAAAAATTGAACACTTCCTAAAATTAAGAATAAAAATACATAAGGATTTGAAAATCTGAATTTGAACAACTGCAATTATACTTACTTATGTAAAGTTACTGGAGCTTCTGCTCCACAAAACAACATTTCTTACCACTTTTACCCGATTTCATTTTTATTTGAATACACTGAATACTTGGAAACTCATTGACAGTTCATAGATATATTCATATTCAAAATTCGAAGAAACAATTCTTGACCAATAGAATCACAGATAATCGGCCCATACTCAAAGCACACAAACTTGACAACGGTGCAAACACATATATGTCTGCACTGTGATGTTTGGACCATCTCTCTGTCCTTTCTAGCGGTATATTTATATTTATAGGTATATTGTGCGGACACAGGATACGAATGAATGAAAGAAGAACGGTACGCTAAATTTGGATGATCAATGTTACAGCGTAAAGGAAACGGGGAAGATCATTCACGAAGAATCGTAAAGGACAAGAAATAATGGGCAAAATTAGTGCACATATAAACTTAAAGGACATTATAAATCATGGAGGTTTCATTCTCCGCGTGTTTCACCATGTTTAGTAAAATTGTACAGAAATTGAATCGAAGGTGAAAGCTATTGAAATGAAATTAATTAGATAAGTAAATATTGAGTTTGTTGATAGGAATAGCGTTTAAATCAAACAACACATTACGTCCGGCGAATCCCTGGGGCGAAGGAGAGCGAGAGAAGTCGGATGCGGGATAATCCGACCAATACGGTGTAATTAAACTGTTGGCGAAGTTAGCGCAGTGCGAAGATTAAACTATAAAGGGAAAACTTGCTGTTGCTGGCCGTCCACTTGAGTTTCTTCGCAACTTGTACGATTTCTCTCTACTTTTAATCTGTTAATTGTTTACCGATCGCTTACAACCCTGATTGCATGGAGGAATTTGTTACATGCGCTGTTTGCAAACTCCCGCAAACTTTTATACTGACTTAGAATTTTAATCAAATTTGAATAACTTGCACGGAAAGTTCATTTCAAATGAAAATAGTGTTCGACAACGTACATAATAAGAAAACTTGCTACAAAATGTCACAGGGCAAACAAACGTACAAAATCCATGCTCTGATTCTTAACATGCTCACGAAGTCAGCGTGTAAATCTTAGAAAAGTTTTTATTAGCAAATTAAAGATGAGGAAAACAGCTTTTTTAAAACAACATTTTCAAAATAGTTGCTTCCACATATATCTAAATCAAATTGAAGGAATTTAAAAAAGATATTACAAGCTGAACTCATATGATACCAAACTTCGCATAAAGCAAACACTAAAAATTAAAACATAACCAAGATATGATAATTAATTTCCAACAACAAATAAGTCGAAATGCCCCATGCTCGTATTCATAAAACGTTCGTTATAGTTATAACGCTTCGTTAAATATTTTCTCTAATAACACAACTCGTCTTTGAAGAAAAATAAAATTTTTGGTTTGTCTAAAAATCTAACGAACTCTTATAACTATAACGAACGATTTATGAATACGAGCATGGGGCATTTTGACTTATTTGTGATTTTACATTGGGTAATATATATTTATTGTTGGAAATGAATTCTCATATCTTGATCCCGTTATAATTTTTTCTAATTTAAATCGCTTATTCTGCAATTATTATTTAACAATCCAGGGGTGAGATTCCATAACTCATAATAACTACAAATAACAATTGTAATTGTTATTATATCAATTACAAACATCAAACGTCAAATGTCACCATGGCGGAAATTCAATTTTGCAAAGAATTTACATTCCCTTATTAGTGTAGACTTGTAGAGTATTCTTTATATATGTATGTATGAGTATATGTAAGTACATAGCAACCATGAATAACTATTACTGTTATAGAATAGCAAATATCCTTTGTTGTTGATATTTGCAATTGATATCATAACAAGTTCAAATGATAGCAACCAAGTTGTAGAATCCCACCCCTGATTTGATGCGGGGAAAAAGTGGGTGGATAATGTTACCATGTGGCAATACTTTCAAAAACTACTAAATCTGTTTTATTTCGTCGATAAAAGGAGTTTACTAGTAATGTGTGATTTTTGTTAAATTTTATTTGAAATATGTTACAGTAAAATCTGTTTTTGACGACATCGAAAGGAACACAAATTTCGTCGATAGAACTGGAAGTCGCTAAATGATAAAAATAAAATAACGTTAGCGTATTTCGATGTTATAACCAGTTTGTCGGTATAAGCGGAATCGTTATAAATCTATATATTTTTATTGTTTCTTTAAATTTTCCTTTACAATAGTTTTCACTTTTTCATAATAAATAGGTACTATTTTCTGAAACAAGTTTTTCAAATTATAATATACCTTTTCAAAAAAAATTGAAAATATTTTATTTAAATTGGTTTTTTATGGAACCCTGGAAAATGAAATAATCTTTACTGTACGCAATCGGAAGCAAAAGAAGCAACCCCTGATATTTTGAATTCTAAACTTTCTAGTTAGAATTCAACAAACCCTCCAAGATTTATAAAGGAGAAAGCAAATTCAATTAATATAATGAGTAAAGAAATTAAATTATGTTGAACAAAGTGTCATGGTAGCACAATAATGCGAGTCACAAACGCACCGTTGTAATTCCTCCAACAAGGCTCTGTATTGTGCGTGGATCACAATGAAACTTTCCAGTTATAATCCTATCACACGTTTATTCAGGATGTCGCGTCTCTTCTATACGTCAAACTTTATACTCGTAGTGCAACGCAACCCGCGAATATTGCCTGTTGTCGTTCCAGACTGTAATGAAATTTGGTTTCAGTTTTCAGTTTCAGTCTCAATATGCGTGCAGTCTTTCAAGAGCTGTCTAACAGGATGGGAGCTCTTGTTAGTGATGTTAAAATACGGGACGGCTCATGTGTTACAAAGTAAACTGACAGTCATATAGAAATTCCAACGCCTCCTATCACATTACCGTTTTGAAACTGTTACGATTTTTATAAACAGTAGCTTTGTCCTACGTTCCATTTAATTGTGAATATCCTACTTGAAATTTGAACACTAAATTTTACACTTAGAGACGGAGTCATAAATAATAACATATAGTCATCATTTCTATAACTTAAATTTAAAAACTCCCAAAAATAAAACTATTAATATGTGTTGGAGAATTGGAGATACAATGATTTCCTGCTCGACTAGAAATCACAGCTACTATGAACTATTTTTGTTTTTCATATTATATTATATAAAAAATAATTGAAGTATTGTGTCATTGTGTCAATAAAATAAATTAATATAATCTGTTCAGTCTTAACGTGGTCTTAACTTTGATATTTATTCTTAATTATTAAAGAATACCAACGCTATATTCTTTCAAAGTCCAATAATATGTCGATCATTTCGTCCTCTCGGATATTTTCAAACAGTAAAAGTGGAATACAGGATTTGACATAACCATCATAGCGTTCTTTTTAAAATGTTTCATTTCTTACAATATTTAAATTTAATACTTCTGTTAAATTTATTCGTATATTTCATTTTAAATGTGACAAGCAAGTATACTTACATTGCTGTAAATTAAATATCAAGTTGTAACCATGGATATGATAAATCCCACGATTCACTTTAATAATACTGACGGTATAGAAAAGTTGTACAACGCAAAAAAAAATCAATTTAATACTCTTGTAAATAGAAATTATTTGTTAATTTAACCGACCTCGTGCCTCTTATAGTTC
Source organism: Stenolophus ochropezus (assembly GCA_035578165.1). Lineage (NCBI taxonomy): Eukaryota > Metazoa > Arthropoda > Insecta > Coleoptera > Carabidae > Stenolophus > Stenolophus ochropezus. Next base: position 7,108,295 of record JAQOWZ010000009.1, read on the forward strand.
TCGAGATAGCAATGGTGGCCCATTTTAAATGAACAACCTGTATCCTGTATAATAATTTAAACGATTATTGAAAATTGCCTATTGCAGTCAGTAAACTATTTTTGTTTTTTTTTTTGCGCCGTTTTTAATTGATGTTTCACAAAAGAATACGTTTATACAGAAGCGACAGTAAGACAGAGAAACGAAAATTAGAGAGAGATGGAGAATGTGCACAAATTTAAAGGGCTCATTGTTTAACATCGGAAAGTTTCAACTATTCTGTGCTTTCATTTCATACATAAATTTTGTAAACATCTTCGCAACAAAAGGATGATTAGGATATAAATTAGCAAACATATCTTAATCTTAACCAAGTATTTTAATTTTCTATTTCAATAAATTTAACATGTTTTAATTATTGCTATAAAATATAATACACTTATTTTTCAATTTGTTATAGATTTTTTGAATTCATAGATTTTATTGAATAACGGACGATGAAAAATAATTCAATGAAAAGTTTCTAGTTAAAAGTAACAAATTCTGGTATATTGAATGGCATAAAGAAAAAATTAATTTTAGTTCATTTGTATAAAGTACACTCAATGTAGTAAAGTTTTTAATTATTTTTCCCATTCGTTATTAAAGCAAAACATTTTAATTATACGTAAACAAGACGTAAAGTTAAAAAGAAATAAGAAGTAAATATTTTGCTGTAACTACATAATTATAAAATTTAAATACTACAACTTCTAGGAAAAGTTAGTACGTACTCACACAATATTCAGTCATTTAATTTTAAATGTATAACATGAATGGATATGAAATTAAATTTCTAAATTAGAAACTCTTCATTAAATCGACATAAATATATAAAAAAAGGTTAAATATAGAATATGATATCCTCTTTCAATACAAGAAGAATGGAATATTTACGATACCAGATTCTCCTCGTTAAATTCTCTGCGGTAATAATTTTCTCTAAAGAACAAAGGTAAACGAAAACATAATTATATATGTACAATTGGAAATTTAATACCAAGGTATAATTACGTAAACTTCCGGCATACAACCTCAAAAGAAATGTTCTGCAAAACATTCATCAAATTAAATTCCAAATGAAAGGAAAACTGGAATACATGAAGTCAAGGATGGAGAATATTGCAAGTAATGGAATATGAACTACATTTATTGTTCGTTTAACGAGTAATTTTATGCTGCATCGCGTGCACGGAATAAATGATACAATATCTTAAAATGTATCAAGTAATGTAATATACAAATGTATGTATCCATTTAGCAAATGAAAGATAGGTCATACTCGTTAAATCCTAACGTACCTACAGAAAACGAATTTCATAATAATTTAATATCACTTACCGTATATATTAACAACTTAATATTACATCCCCATATTTACGACTAAAACTAAATGTTTGTAAATCAATTTTTTTTATAAACTATGCAACTAAATGTCCAGTTGATGATTCTGAAAGAATTCATATATTTTTTTCGATTTTCATAGAACAGATTAGCCACTAACTCCGATTCGTTAGTACCAAAGTTATACCGCTTGATAACATCGTCAAATGTATTAACACTAATCCAAATTCGTGAAAAAGATTAAATATATTATTTAATTCCAAAGATAATTCTACTAGTTTAGTGGGGTTAACAATATTTGCAGATGATTATCAGCATTTCTAAATGACAATAGAAGTAAAATACTTCGATTACACACATGCGCAAAGTATTAATTGAAATACGGTTAAAATCATTTTTTAAATATTTTTTTAATTCAATTTTTATTACACGAAAAAGAAACGTTAAAGTTATACTTTTTTTATTGTGCTGACGCATCGAAGATGCAAGAATATTCGAGAGTTTAATTGCCCAGGTATATAAAACCAAGTAGAAAACATAAATAGTGGGTGATAAAAATATCGTGAAATTAAATAATGCGTAGTATTAAGTGTTTAAATAAATATTCTTATAGTTTAAGTCTTTATTAATAATTATTACTCTTAAATTAGTGTTATATTTACTTACTCATAGTGTTACCCATTTTTATTATGTTTTTATAATTTCTTTTTAGTTCATTAAACTTAGCTACACTTACACATCACTCAAATAAATAAACGTTAGAGTAAAAATCAAATGATTTTGAGCTGAAATAAATAAATACATATATTTAATTTTGTTTCAAAACCCATCTAGATGTAGTTAAATTAGCATAGGTAACTAACTACTGATTTTCAATTTATACTATATTAAATTAAAATATAAAATTTGAATTAAAATATTAAATTTGAACACAGTTTGTAAAAGAAACAACTTAAATAAAGCGTAGGTTCCCGTTTTAGAATTTTTTATATCGAAAGACATTTTTACGCATAGTCAAGCATTTATTGTTTTTATTACCGTTGTCAAAATGAAAGTTCTTTTTTACGCTTTTCAACTTTTTTCATTAAAAATACATTGTAAGAAAAACTGCGTGTATATTTGAAACATTTTGTCTGCATTTTTAAAGAATTTGAATACAGAAATACCTACATGGTTTATGTCAGATTTTATAAATGTTGCTGGTTGTACTATTTTGGGAAAAACAAGTGAAATATTAAAATATAAATAAATAAATCAATAAAGAATGAAACGAATGGAAGAATTTGCTTCCCGGCTTGAAAAGTGAAAATTAATTATATTTTTAGTCATTTTTACATTTTCAGAAAAAATAAAATCTATACACTACCAAATATTTAATATCCATCCCGGGATTCGAACCCAGAATCGCTAGCCACATCAAAATATCACTGCTTTATGGACAATAAGTATCACAAAGGTAATAAATATTATTGTTATTATACATTTCCAAATAAAATAAATTGAACACCTATTCAAAAACCTTATTTTTTCCTACATTCCATTGATAACTTATTTTAAATTAGTTAATTCGTGAAGAATTACATATTTTAAAATAAAATAAAGATTCTAAGGATTTGACTTATATATTTGTTTTGTCAATATGTTAATACATATATTTATTTTTAATGTAATTTCATTTTATTGTCATACTCAAATATTTGAGATATTATCTACGTTATTTGCTCCAAAAACATAATAAATTAATTTCGTAAATCGATATTTCAATTAGAACAAACCACAATTCAAATGAAATTAGATTTCAAAGCGAATGAAGGTTTCAAACATAATAATCGGTAGTATACAATTTACTGTTTGGAATTATCATATGTAATACCACTAGAAACTAAAATTTTACTTGAAATTATGTGATTTTTGCGACGAAAATGAAACGAGTCCGTAGAACGAATGACGATTTGCAACGAACAAGCAAGAGTGAGTTAGGCAAATTATAAGTAAAATTCTAGTTAAGAATGGTGTTCGTCATGATATATACCTATATTTTAATTAATTACTTCTTACAATTTTGTCGGATTTTGTACCTATTTAGCTTAGAATTTAGGATAAATTTGAGATTTGAATCTGATTGGTACAATTCACCAAAAAACTGTGATTGAATTGGATGACAAATTATGAGTGTAATTGTCAAGAAAATCTATTGTTGAAAATTGTAAATTTAAAAATACATTTTTTATTTAGGTTAACTACAATAACCTTATTAAAACAGTCACTTTGGGATTTTGCTTTCATACAGTCTTTTGTTTTCTATTGTAACAAATAATAAAATGCCAACGCTAACTAAAATTTTTCCTACAACAATGAAAACTTTAAAGTTTAATAGGGTAATAGTGAAAACAGAAATTTTATTTGGTCAATCACAAACAAATGTAACAGTAACACAAAATTTAATGGAAATTTAAATTGTGAAGTTATATTATTGTAAAGTTTCATTGGTACAAATTGTTGGATTACTACAAAATGTTAAAAATAGAAACAAATTTACGATTAAAAAAATATTTATTATATTGTATATTTCTCAATGAAAACACGCAGTAAATTTAATATTAAAACGATGAAAATAGCACCGAAATATTTACCTGACCTTTCATAGTGAACAGTGAACTCCAAACACGACTTTGTTTGAATGTAGCCGCAATACAGTCATAAATCAAGCAAGCGTAGACGCAAAGGGAATATTTAGCGACTAAGCTCGATATCAAATCAACATGAAACTGTAAAGCCGTGATATTTGCTTATAATTTTCTGCAAATATTAAACATTTCTACAAGCATGTTGACTGAACCCAACTGGTACATTCCTTACCGCTTAGTTAGTAAACAACTTAACATTCTAGTGCCCTATTACCAAATCTGATATGACCAACATTATTGCAGCATTCGGTTGGTAAATTAGATTCGAATTCCTGTTTTTAAAACTTTTTAAATATGTATTAGGAACCACATATAACCAACTAGAAATGAAAATACAATGAGAGTTATTTATATGACCGTCGTTTATAACGAAAAGTCGCTTATCACGAGAACAACTTTCCAACCTAGCAGCACAAATAACTATTTCCACAAATAAATGTTTATGTTTCAGTTTTTTATGAATTTTTGTTTATTTATTTTATAATACATGTTTGTATTAGATACTAATTTAATTTTTCTTTTTAAAAAAAAAATAGTTTCTTGCCGCCTTATATAACAACTTTTTATTTCTTTATTTGTGGGTGAAATAAAAATCATTATAATTATTCTACTCTAACCGAAATGTAAGGGTATAATCCAGGGCATGTAACCGAAAAAAATACTGGTTAACGGTTAACCCTTATAGAGAACGTTATAATAATAACGGTTTTAGTTCGAAAACCGGTTTTTGAAAATTGGTAACCAGTTTAAACCGGTTAATATATCGGTTATAAAAATAATTAAAATTAATTAAAACAAATTAATTATAAAAATTTGATTAAAAAAATAGAGAATAATTAATTAAATTTTTTTTTTAAATATCATCTCAGAAAAATATCACAATTAAAAAAAACCATTTAATTAATGAATATTTACAAAAATTCCCGTAATATATTCAGAAAAACGCATGTCACTTTTCAATTTTAAACTTGCCTGTGTTGACAAAGGCGTATTTATTTGGGACTTTTAAGTAACCTTAATAACCTCCAATAAAATGTTAATTGTAAAAACTGTGATGACTCATGTTCAAATACAAATAGAAAACACAGATATAAAAAAAATATATTAAAATTTTTCCTCGCTAAATGATATTAAAATAAAGGTTAATGTTCGCTAAAACCGGTTTATTTATTTTTTTGGTTAACGGTTACCGGTATTTTCGACCTGAAAAATATCGGTTAAAATTACGGTTAAAGTTCGCAATTTTTGTTCAAAATATCGGTTACCGGTTTTTATTAACCGGTTTTTTTAACCGGTTACATGCCCTACATACTTCTGACAACTTTTTGCCAAAAACAAAAACTGATTGACATGGTAATTATTTGTCATTTTTTATTTACATTTAATACCTACCAAATACGACGTACTTCTGACAACTTTTCTCCAGAAACAAAAGCCATGATTTTTGACATTTTTACACGCCAAACATAGTCGAGTACTTACATTTGATACCAAGCACGACTTACTTTTGAAATATTTTAGCTGAAAACAAAAGACATTCGACAAGGAATTTTTTTGTCATTTCTACACGCCAGCCCTCATCAAATAATCCTTTCATTTGATACCAAACACGAGTTACTTCTAAAATATTTTAGCAGAAAACAAAAGATAATCGACATGGAACATTTTGAAGAATACAACGGGCGTGATCTTGAGTAATAGTATACTTAAGTTGTGTACTTTTAAAGTGCTATTAGTTTGTGTCTTATATATTAACTTTTATTATTCCTTTTACATCTGTGACTGTATTATTTACGAGATTATAAAAGTATATTATCCTTTCGGCCCTCTACGTTACGGGAAAAATACTGATATTCGATTTTGTCATTTGTTTAAGCCTACTTGATTGCAATTTTAAACACCTGATAAAATTTGTTTTAAACGATATTTCTCTGGAACTAATGATCGGATTTGAAAAATAAAAAACTGTTGAGAAGAGAATTGAAAGGCCTTTCGAACTGTCATGTTTGACACTCTTTTCCATTTAAAATTTTTGACGTGCAGTCCACCCCCATTTTAGGGTTGAAGTTATGCCATTGATATTAATCCATTCAGGTGTTCCCCCTTTATACTAAAAATGACGTGTTCGAGCGTTTTTTGCAAAATTGATGTTAAGTGGCCAAAAATTGCGCTGATAATTTTCATTGAGCCACCCTGTATATAGAAGGCGGAAATAATAATATAAGAAACAGTTAATAAACAAATAATTAGGACAAATGAACTTTATCTAAACAAAAGGATGTCTGTAAAACAATTTATAGTTGTTAATTGGACCACGAACCTTGGCCTACAACGGAAATGATGACCGGAAGTACTTATATTTGGAAATTTTGTTTTGATAATTGTTATCTATATTCGCAAATATATTCCAAACCATATCCAAATAAAAATTAATATCTTTTCTAATCTCCAAGTAATTTACAATCATAGTTAATCATGAAAACTAACAATATTTAGATTTGCACATTAAAATTTTGATTTTACAGCCGAAAAAATCCAAAATAACCCATTTTTCGGTCAAAAATTTTGTTTTTTTAAAATACTCCAAATTGATAGTCGCCGATGAGCTGATTCTAAATTTTCAAACCGAATTTAATTATCTCTTCCCATTCCTGAGATATTAGGCTTCAAACTTGCACCTCAAAAAAGTGTGTTTTTTGACTATATCTCTAAAATGGGTAGAGATACAGTCTCAACGATTATACCAGTCGATTCTACGCACAAAGTTACATAAAGAAATGTTTTCTTCGCATATATGTTCTTTGGAACGATTTGGTGTAAAATGAGAAAAAAGAAAAAAACCGGAATTTCAGTTTTTCGCTGGAGAACTTTTTGGCTCCAAATCTTTTCATTTTTCAGACTTAAGTAAATACAGATGCGCTGACTTCAAATTTTCAAACCGATTTCAATTATCTCTTACCGTTCTCGAGATATTTGGGTTCAAATTTGGAACTGAAAAAAATCGTTTTTCAGGAATATCCCTGAAATGGGTAAATTTACGATCTCGACGACTTCACCAATTGATTCTACGGGAAAAATTACATAAGTGTACCAATTTTCAGATTAATATTCCAATGGATACAATTTTTAGAGCGAAAAAACGAAAATCGCGAAAATCGAAAAATCGCCTGATGAACCCCTTGCGATTTTTTTCGATTTTTGACGATTTTCGTTTTTCCTCTATAAAATTTGTATCCATTGGAATAAAAATCTGAAAATTGGTATAAAAATGTAATTTTGCCCGTAGAATCGATTGGTGAGGTCGCCAAAGTCGTATCTGAACCCATTTCAGAATTATTCCTGAAAAACTGATTTTTTCAGGTCTATCTTTGAACACAAATATCTCGAGAACGGTAAAAGATAATTGAAATCGGTTTGAAAATTTGGAATCAGCGCATCTGTATTTACTTAAGTCCAGAATATAAAAAATTTTGGTGACAAAAAGTTTCCAAGCGAAAAATTGAAATTCAGGTTTTTTTCGTTTTTCTCATTTTTCACCAAATCGTTCCAAAGATCGTATATGCGGAGAAAACATTTCTTTATGTAACTTTGCGCGTAGAATCGACTGGTGTAATCGTTGATACTGTATCTCTACCCATTTTAGAGATATGTTCAAAAAACACACTTTTTTGAGGTGCAACATTGAGGCCAAATATCTCAGGAATGGGAAGAGATAATTAAATTCGGTTTGAAAATTTGAAATCAGTGCATCGGCGACTATCAATTTGGTTTTTTCAAAAAAATCAATAAATTTGACCTAAAAATGGGTTTATTTGGGTTATTTCACACCCTGGAATGGGTTTAAAGTGCTTAACAATGATTTAGGTGTTCATAATTAAAAAAATAAGTTTAACACGATTCTGTGTTGCATTTCATACCCAAAAATGAGTTGAAAAGTGTCTAAACATATTGTATAGTACATTTGGAAATTTGTCACACCTTAAAATGGGTAAAAAGGAACCCAAACCTGACCTAAAATTGGGTTTAAAGGGTGTCAACAATCAAAAACCAAAATTTTGGACTCATACATGGGTATTTTTGGAATATTTCAGCTGTATATGAAAAATTTTACAGTAAAAACCTAAAAATTGTAACTTTTTATATTCAACTGTAATTAGAAATTACTAAAAGTTAGTTACAAACAGGGAATGTAACCGAAATAAATACTGGTTAACGGTTAACCCTTATAGAGAACGTTATAATAATAAAGGTTTTAGTTCGAAAACCGGTTTTTAAAAATTGGAAACCGGTTTAAACCGGTTAATATATCAATTTAAAAAATTATTAACATTAATTAAAAAAAAAGTAATTATAAATATTTGATTAAAAAAAATTATAGAATAAATAATTTAAAAAAATAATAAAAAATTACCATCTGAGAAAATATAACAATTAAAAAAAACCATTTAATTAATAAATATTCACAAAAATTCCCGTAATTTATTCAAAAAAACGCAAGTCACTTTTCAATTTTAAACTTGCCTGTGTTGACAAAGGCCGTATTTATTTGGACTTTTTCAGTAACCTTAACGGTCAAAGAGACCTACATTTATGACCAATAAAATGTTAATTGTAAAAACTGTCATGACTCATGTTCAAATACAAATAGAAAACACAGATATAAAAAAAAAATTAAATTTTTTTCTCGCTAAATGATATTAAAATAAAGGTTCGCTAAAACCGGTTCATTTTTTTTTGGTTAACGGTTACCGGTATTTTCGGCCTGAAAAATATCGGTTAAAGTTCGCAATTTTCGTTAAAAATATCGGTTACCGGTTTTTATTAACCGGTTTTTTTAACCGGTTACATGCCCTGGTAAAATCAATTATCACAATCATCATATCAGAAATTTTTAAAAATTGTTCGATAAAGTTTATCAAAAATAAAATAAAAACAGTAGTCATCAAGCAATTAAGTAAGAACTTCAGGTAATATTTACTTTCGTTTATTTGTTGAAAATATCTATTAAATGAATCCCTACATGTGTAGGTAACCAGCATAACATTTCTGCTCCAATAAATGCATAAATTTCCATATCTTTCTTTTAATTCATATTTCATCAGAACACAAGTCAGGGCCGTAGCCAGGAGGGGGCCAGGGGGGGCTCAGCCCCCCCTGTAATTTTTAGAGCCCCCCCTAGCAATAACAGTATATAAATGTAAATTAAATTTTAATATTTAATTTTTATTATAAAATTTGCAATCATATAAATAAATGTTAAAAAAAGTATAAAACAATATAAATTAGCTTTTCATTGTTAGATGGCAATACATGTATTACTATTGGAAAATCGAATTTAAAAGAATGCCACAATGTAATACAAGCTATTATAGAAACTTTTAAACATTATCGTTGTACTGAGGGATATGAAAAAATTCTAAAAGAATCTGAGAAACTGAAAAATGATGAAAGCGTCTCCAGTCCAATAAATAAAAGAATACGAAAAACTAATGTTTTTTTTAAATGACTATATTGTTACTGAAAATATTAATCTAGAATTTAATAACAACGTAAATCCAAACCTAAATTTAATTTATTTTGAAGTCATAGATACTATATTAAGTGAACTTCAACGAAGATTTGAAACTAATATTGAACTATTTTCAGCAATAATAAGTGCTGAAACTGATTTAGACTTGGAAAATATGCACTATTTATCAACTCTTGGCATTCAGTTACCAACTACAGAAGAAATAACTGTTGCCAAGAAAATTATTTCACAACAAAAACAAACAAATAAAGATATATTTGAGATATTATATCAACACAAGAAAGCCTTTTTTACTACCTACAATTTAATTGCTATTTGCCGGACTTTTGGATGTAGCACTGCATTTTGTGAATCTTCGTTTTCTACACGTACTAGAGTGAACAGGCCACAGAGACTCTCTAAGTGCCACCAAAGAATGGCTAATCTTGCGCTATTAGCATTCGAACAAACGCGTACAAAAGGAATAAATTTAGATTTTTTTTGCAAAAATTTAATAGTACGAAAAATAGAAAATTACAGTTGTACTAATCACCTACAATATTTTCTGTGTATTATTATTTATAAACCGGATTTTTTTATATTAATTATATTGAAATAAAAAAATGTTAATTTACTTGCTCTTTCATTTACCCCCTAAATATTTTCTGGCCCCCCCTGGAAATTGAAGCTGGCTACGGCCCTGACACAAGTACAGAATTGGTAAGTGAAATAAAAACTTAAAAACCATAAAAAATAGTTAAATTAATTTTTAAGTTTTGTTAGCAACAATAAATATACCCAAAACGAAATTCTTTGCTTTCAACATTTTATACAATATAAAAATATATATTATTATAAATTTAAAAATTATTTTAGTAATTGTGTCTATCTAACTTTAAAATATCACTGTTCACTGCATATTTCTTTTATGGACGTTATAAATATTTAATCAAGGGAGATTGCAAAATAAAAGTGCATCGAAAAACGAAATAAAAAGAATCAACTTGCATATCATGCGCTGTAATAAAAATTTAAAATACAAAAATGGATGCGCACATGCATAATTCATTTATTTGATCCGTTTAGTAAACAGCTATGTGCAAAATACGAGCATTTTAATGCGCGCATACAATCCCGAATCGATGAACACAAGATTTTTTTCATCACATTAAACATTAATATAAACAGATTTCACATGGAATGGAACAACGACACCTGTGACCAACACCTACGAAGTACGACACTTCACAAATGGACCACTCTCAATTCAACAAGTGGGACATATTTTATTAAACATACATGTAAGAAAACTATTCAACGCAAATATCATGTATTTTTGTATGTTTCATATAGTTTTGTTAAGCTTTTCGACATATATGTATTTATGAAAATATACTTTTAATGTTATTGTAGAATATTTTAAAAAGCGTATTAAGGCTCATAACAATAATATTGTGAACACAAAAAATAAGAACGTTTCGTTAAAAATAACAAATTATCTATACAAATGAAAAAAACTCGAAAACTATTTATTTAAATGTTTTTATATAAACCACCAATATTTATTTGATATTCTCAAGACATTTACATCAGTACTCAAGTACCTATAAACAGAAATCAGCATTTGATTCTCGCATACGTAATGTGGGTTGCCTATAGTAATAGTAAATTTTCAATGACAATAAAAACCTGAAATCTCATCTATATCATTTAAAATCTCATTTTTATTTTTATTTTTGCTTTACTTGTTTTTTTTCATACTTATTTATGTTTTTGTGTAGCTTAGATACATTTAATTAAGCAACTAAATATGTTCAACATTCTTTTCTTTTCAAGATTTATTTGAGAGATACTATCGATAAAAATAAATAATTTGCATTTTTTCTGCAAATATATTTAAAGACATTTATAAGAACCAGTTTTTAGATTACTTAAATCTATTTACAATAATATAATAAAAATAATTAATATCTTGACATTATCGTAAAAGTATTATAATCGAGTTGTTAATCAAATATAGATATTTCTAGAACCATTAAAATAAATAGCCATTATTGTACGTTATAGGTTATTTAGGCCGTGTGTTAAATAACCGATCGCACATTTAGGGAATTTTTGATTTATCGAAATTATATTAGCGATATAAATAAGACAAAATAATTATAATTAATTTTAAACTTTACGACTAAGGAAAAATAAACAAGAAATGTTCTACATAGGCCGTATTTATGTGAGACTTTTAAAGAAACCTGGTAGGTTAGTATTGTTTTTCTTGTCATTATTTAAGTAACCAGGAACAGTGCCCGAACAGATCCAACTGCCCCAGTTTTGGAGGATTGGTAGATTCAACTCAGGTTCAACCCGTTTGATATTTCTTTCTTCTAACTTGTGTTCCTTGTTTCCTATGACAGGCATGACAGCACAGCGGTTTGTTTTATATTCAAAGGTGTATAGATATAGCCCACAAAATGATATAAACGATGAAGGTTTGACGTTTATTTTAACGTACCAAAAATATGACATTTTACATTTACCGCTAATTTTTATAACTACTAATGTAAACTGGAACATTCATTTGGAAGCAAAACGAGTTACTTCTGGATCAGTTCAGGGTTAAATCTAAAATTACCAAATACAGACGACCATAGTATTGCTTTATTGGGTTGTAAATACTTTTAATTTATTATTTTGAGGTGGACAGTTTGACCTATTTGTTTTTATGTTCTGAAGTCGGTACTATATACTTGTGATATGTCAAATATTTCAGTGTAATTTGTGATCGTGGTTTGATCGAAATACAGTCAAGTAATGGTCGTAGAAAACGTATAGTATGTAATTCATATTGTAACGCAATTACACACTTGTAGAATTACAATCTCGCAGCTTCGCGGCTCTTGTATAACTTTTCCACTTCGGGCGAAATATGCATCTTACAACTCTTATAATGTAATACACTATTATACATACACAAATCGCTTGAAATCTGGTGATAAAAATGACAATCTCAATTAATATTTTCTAATCCACTGGAGAATAATTTCATAAAAATAGTATATTGTGTTATTAAGAGTAAAAGTGATAGTTTGTGTGGCGAGCATGGAAGTTTGCACGACGAGCGAAGCGAGTCGGACAATTGCATGCGAGGCACACAAAGACACTTTTACTCTGAATAACACATGCTATTTTTTCTTCAAACTTAGAAATTTTAAAAAATAAATTACTATTTGACGTTTAACATGTAGGTTACCTGTCAGTTATTCATAATTTTTAGTAACTTTATTCTTAGGTTATCTAGTTTCTATAGTGACATTTAGGGCGAAGTTACTTCTTATTGGCTATACGGCGGTGACAATATTATACGGCGGCTAGAATAAAAAATTATATTATGTTGGCATAGAAATTAAACTTCAACCTTGTCAATCACGTCACAGAAAATGTCACTTTTATGACGTTTGAAGAAAAAATAGTTATTATAGGTTTTTTGGTGCCCATTGCAAAAATTAACATTGGTTTTATATTTTATATGCATGTATGTTTTCGGCCCAACAAACCTACGTAACAGACTGGTACAATAATGAAAACAAACCTTGATAATATATACGTTTTATTTTTGTATAAATATGACGTTTCCGAAAAGGTTAAAACGGAAATATGAGCATGTAAAAACATTTGACAATTTTATTATTCGGAATAATTTATGCGGCAATACATGTCAGTGTAATTATAAACACGGATTTAAAATATATTATTTATTCATGACAGCTACATGTGGAACGAATGCATCCATGAGGGGGCGGTGTGGCGAGGGTGTCAGCATCGAGCATCGCGGCGCTCTGAATAAATGACGCTCATGATAAATTGCATTAGCCCATTAACGGCTCAGCTGAATACACCTGCAGTCTGCTTCGGACGTCGCATCAAACAGACCCGGGTCGTTCAATAACAGAAAACTTCCAAATCAATTATGCTGCTTAATATACCCAAATAATATATTTCCTCCAATGACGTTTTGTCACAGAATAGTTATACACAGAAGCGACACTCAGTGTCGGTACCTTTCATGTTCCCCTCTTCAGTTCTATGACCTTGAAGCATTGTGTAGACCTTTAAATTTATACCTTTCCCCTATCTCTCTCTCAGATGTGAGGAAACTTTCCGATTTTAAACAATGAGCCCTTTAAATTTGTACACATTCCCCATCTCTCTCTAATTCTCGTTTCTCTATCTTATTGTCGCTTCTGTATAATCCTATTCTGTGGTTCTGTCACAGAATAGGTTAATACAGAAGCGACAGTAAGACCGAGAAGCGAAAATTAGAGAGAGATGGAGAATGTGCACAAATTTAAAGGGTCCATTGTTTAAAATTGGAAAGTTTTCTCACATCTGAGAGATAGGGGAAGAGCACAAATTTAAAGGTCTACACAATGCTTCAAGGTTATAGAATTGACTAGGGGAACATGAAAGGTACCGACACGGAGTGTCGCTTCTGTGTATAACTATTCTGTGGTTCTGTATTGAAACGCCATAGCTAGTAACATGTGCAACATTCAAATTAAACTCAACAACGTTACATTACATTATTAAATTTAATACTGTTTATTCATTGTGTTACAGATTCATGGAATTCATTAGTGCCTAGCGGATTGCAATATTTATAATCTCATCAAACAGGGTTAGACTATTTGCGAATATATACATAATTTAAGACATAATTTATTTACAGACTAAATCCCTTACCCATACTAAAAAATCTGATAAGAACACAAACATGACTTCCCTGTAAACTAAATCATACAATTTTTTTGCTGCACTTCAATTAAACTTATTTTACCGGTTTCAGGATATTAAGACTTTGTTTACATATATTAAAGTATGATTATAGTATATTGTGCAACAAGTGCAGAAAGTCGCCTATTTAACATGATGTGTGAAAGTTTCAGCACGAGATAAAGTCAAATGCTGGAAGCTGGAATCACACAAGTTGGGAAATAGGTGATTGTGCACGAATGGCACACTATACTTTTTCTACGACCCCACTCCTAAAGATTACAGAATAAAAATACATGCAGGAAAGCTATTTGACAAAAGAATAATATGGCGGACATAACGGGTCCGTGAAGTTAGCGACCACTATAAAGCACAAACAAAAAATCATGTATCAAAGGTTTGTGCTTTGTTTGTGCCGATTTGTGACCTACAAAGAAACCCAGCGACCCTTCGCGTTAAAAAGTTATTAACAATTTAAAAGTGGCCACCCACTTCACGCCTAGCGATATGTCAAACGTTTGTGCTTCCTTTGTGCTTTAAGAATATGTTAATAAAAAACCAGCGACCCCAAGAATACAATAGTTATAAACAGGGTATGTAACCGAAAAAAATACTGGTTAACGGTTAACCCTTATAGAGAACGTTATAATAATAACGGTTTTAGTTCGAAAACCGGTTTTTGAAAATTGGAAACCGGTTTAAACCGGTTAATATATCGGTTAAAAAAATAATTAAAATTAATTAAAACAAATTAATTATAAAAATTTGATTAAAAAAATAGAGAATAATTAATTAAATTTTTTTTTTTTTAAATATCATCTGAGAAAAATATCACAATTAAAAAAAAGCAATTTAATTAATGAATATTTACAAAAATTCCCGTAATATATTCAGAAAAACGCAGGTCAGTTTTCAATTTTAAACTTGCCTGTGTTGACAAAGGCCGTATTTATTTGGGACTTTTTAAGTAACCTTAACGGCCAAAGAAACTACCTACATTTATGACTCTCCAATAAAATGTTAAATGTAAAAACTGTGATGACTCATGTTCAAATACAAATAGAAAACACAGATATAAAAAAAATATATTAAAATTTTTCCTCGCTAAATGATATTAAAATAAAGGTTAATGTTCGCTAAAACCGGTTTTTTTTTGGTTAACGGTTACCGGTATTTTCGACCTGAAAAATATCGGTTAAAATTACGGTTAAAGTTCGCAATTTTTGTTCAAAATATATGTTACCGGTTTTTATTAACCGGTTTTTTTAACCGGTTACATGCCCTGCATACTTCTGACAACTTTTTGCCAAAAACAAAAGCTGATTGACATGGTAATTATTTGTCATTTTTTATTTACATTTAATACCAAATACGACGTACTTCTGACAACTTTTCTCCAGAAACAAAAGCCTGTTGACATGATTTTTGACATTTTTGCACGCCAAACATAGTCGAGTATTTACATTTGATACCAAGCACGACTTACTTTTGAAATATTTTAGCTGAAAACAAAAGACATTCGACAAGGAATTTTTTTGTCATTTCTAGACGCCAGCCCTCATCAAATAATCCTTTCATTTGATACCAAACACGAGTTACTTCTAAAATATTTTAACAGAAAACAAAAGATAATCGAAATGGAACATTTTGAAGAATACAACGGGCGTGATCTTGAATAATAGTACAATTAAGTTGTATACTTTTAAAGTGCTATTAGTTTGTGTCTTATATATTAACTTTTATTATTCCTTTTACATCTGTGACTGTATTATTTACGAGATTATAAAAGTATATTATCCTATTATTTCGGCCCTCTACGTTACGGGAAAAATACTGATATTCGATTTTGTCATTTGTTTAAGCCTACTTGATTGCAATTTTAAACACCTGATAAAATTTATTTTAAACGATATTTCTCTGAAACTAATGATCGGATTTGAAAAATAAAAAAACTGTTGAGAAGAGAATTGAAAGGCCTTTCGAACTGTGTCATGTTTGACACTCTTTTCCATTTAAAATTTTTGAGGTGCAGTCCACCCCCATTATAGGGTTGAAGTTATGCCATTGGAACTAATCCATTCAGGTGTTCCCCCTTTATACTAAAAATGACGTGTTCGAGCGTTTTTTGCAAAATTGATGTTAAGTGGCCAAAAATTGCGCTGATAATTTTCATTGAGCCAGCCTGTATATAGAAGGTGGAAATAATAATATAAGAAACAGTTAATAAATAAATAATTAGGACAAATGAACTTTATCTAAACAAAAGGATGTCTGTAAAACAATTGATAGTTGTTAATTGGACCACGAACCTGGTCCTACAACGGAAATGATGACCGGAAGTACTTGGAATATTTGGAAATTTTGTTTTGATAATTGTTATCTATATTCGCAAATATATTCCAAACCATATCCAAATAAAAATTAATATCTTTTCTCATCTCCAAGTAATTTACAATCATAGTTAATCATGAAAACTAACAATATTTAGATTTGCACCTTAAAATTTTGATTTTACGGTCGAAAAAATCCAAAATGACCCATTTTTCGGTAAAAAATTTTGGTTTTTTTAAATAGTCCAAATTGATAGTCGCCGATGAGCTGATTCTAAATTTTCAAACCGAATTTAATTATCTCTTCCCATTCCTGAGATATTAGGCTTCAAAGTTGCACCTCAAAAAAGTGTGTTTTTTGACTATATCTCTAAAATGGGTAGAGATACAGTCTCAACGATTATACCAGTCGATTCTACGCACAAAGTTATATAAAGAAATGTTTTCTTCGCATATATGTTCTTTGGAACGATTTGGTGTAAAATGAGAAAAAAGAAAAAAACCGGAATTTCAGTTTTTCGCTGGAGAACTTTTTGGGTCCAAATCTTTTCATTTTTCAGACTTAAGTAAATACAGTTGCGCTGATTTCAGATTTTCAAACCGATTTCAATTACCACTTACCGTTCTCGAGATATTTGGGTTCAAAGTTGGAACTGAAAAAAATCGTTTTTCAGGAATATCCCTGAAATGGGTCAAGATACGATCTCGACGACTTCACCAATCGATTCTACGGGCAAAATTACATAAGTGTACCAATTTTCAGATTAATATTCCAATGGATACAATTTTTAGAGCGAAAAAACGAAAATCGCGAAAATCGAAAAATCGCCTGATGAACCCCTTGCGATTTTTTTCGATTTTTGGCGATTTTCGTTTTTCCTCTATAAAATTTGTATCCATTGGAATAAAAATCTGAAAATTGGTACAAAAATGTAATTTTGCCCGTAGAATCGATTGGTGAGCTCGCCAAAGTCGTATCTGAACCCATTTCAGAATTATTCCTGAAAAACTGATTTTTTCAGGTCTAACTTTGAACACAAATATCTCGAGAACGGTAAAAGATAATTGAAATCGGTTTGAAAATTTCGAATCAGCGCATCTGTATTTACTTAAGTCCAGAATATAAAAAATTTTGGTGACAAAAAGTTTCCAAGCGAAAAATTGAAATTCAGGTTTTTTTCGTTTTCCTCATTTTTCACCAAATCGTTCCAAAGATCATATATGCGGAGAAAACATTTCTTTATGTAACTTTGCGCGTAGAATCGACTGGTGTAATCCTTGATACTGTATCTCTACCCGTTTTAGAGATATGTTCAAAAAACACACTTTTTTGAGGTGCAACTTTGAGGCCAAATATCTCAGGAATGGGAAGAGATAATTAAATTCGGTTTGAAAATTTGAAATCAGCGCATCGGCGACTATCAATTTGGTTTTTTCAAAAAAATCAATAAATTTTACCTAAAAATGGGTTTATTTGGGTTATTTCACACCCTGGAATGGGTTTAAAGTGCTTAACAATGATTTAGGTGTTCATAATTAAAAAAATAAGTTTAACATGATTATGTGTTGCATTTTATACCCAAAAAGGAGTTGAAAAGTGTCTAAACATATTGTATAGTACATTTGGAAATTTGTCACAGCTTAAAATGGGTAAAAAGGAACCCAAACCTGACCTAAAATTGGGTTTAAAGGGTGTCAACAATCAAAAACCAAAATTTTGGACTCATACATGGGTGTTTTTGGAATATTTCAGCTGTATATCAAAAATTTTACAGTAAAAACCTAAAAATTGTAACTTTTTATATTCAACTGTAATTAGAAATTACTAAAAGTTAGTTACAAACAGGGAATGTAACCGAAATAAATACTGGTTAACGGTTAACCCTTATAGAGAACGTTATAATAATAAAGGTTTTAGTTCGAAAACCGGTTTTTAAAAATTGGAAACCGGTTAATATATCGGTTTAAAAAATTATTAACATTAATTTAAAAAAAAGTAATTATAAATATTTGAAAAAAAATTATAGAATAAATAATTTAAAAAAATAATAAAAAATTACCATCTGACCATATAACAATTAAAAAAAAAACAATTTAATTAATAAATATTCACAAAAATTCCTGTAGTTTATTCAGAAAAACGCAGGTCACTTTTCAATTTTAAACTTGCCTGTGTTGACAAAGGCCGTATTTATTTGGACTTTTTAAGTAACGTTAACGGCCAAAGAGACCTACATTTATGACTCTCCAATAAAATGTTAATTGTAAAAACTGTCATGACTCATGTTCAAATACAAATAGAAAACACAGATATAAAAAAAAATATTAATTTGTTTCTCGCTAAATGATATTAAAATAAAGGTTAATGTTCGCTAAAACCGGTTTATTTTTTTTTGGTTAACGGTTACCGGTATTTTCGGCCTGAAAAATATCGGTTAAAATTACGGTTAAAGTTCGCAATTTTCGTTAAAAATATCGGTTACCGGTTTTTATTAACCGGTTTTTTTAACCGGTTACATGCCCTGGTTATAAACAATTTAAAAGTGGCCGCCCACTTCACGCCTAGCGACCCCATATAAAGCACAAAGGACGAGTTATATCTCAAACGTTTGTGCTTCATTTGTGCTATAAGAATATGTTAATAAAAAACCAGCGACCCTATCGCACAAGCGAAGCACAAACGTTTGACATATAACTCGTCGTTTGTTCTTTATATGGGGTCACTAGGCGTGAAGTGGGCGGCCACTTTTGATTTGATTATAACTATTGTATTCTTGGGGTCGCTGGTTTTTTATTAACATATTCTTATAGCACAAACGAAGTACAAACGTTTGACATATAACTCATCGTTTGTGCTTTATATAGGGTCGCTAGGCGTGAAGTGGGCGGCCACTTTTAAATTGTTAATAACTTATTAAGGCGAAGGGTCGCTGAGTTTCTTTGTAGGTCACAAATCGGCACAAACAAAGCACAAACCTTTGATACATGATTTTTTGTTTGTGCTTTATAGTGGTCGCTAACTTCACGGACCCGCACATAACCTTAGAAAGAGTGATTTCTCACACTTTAACTCACGATTGCGGGAAATACACAATTTTGAAACTTTGTATAGCGTGAGATAAGTGCCACTTTCCAAAGTGGTCGTAGAAAAAATATTGCCCTACAAATTTGTCAAAATAACATGGAACAATTGAGTAATACAGCTGTCACTTCAACCTACACAGACTTGATCACGAAAAAGTTACTCACAGGAGAATTTTATAAAATAATACTTATTAATGTTATATATCATACCAAGCCTTAGATGTCTTAAAATACTCGCTCTTCGAGCTCGGAATTCAATTGACATCTGTGGCGGTTATGATACTCATAACTATATCTATCATTCGAAAGTAAGATCATTCTACAGCTAATTGTTCTTGAACCATTCGTTTTATATCTTCGAACTTCCCTTCCAATTTCCAAATAATATTTTATAAAATTTTATTATAATGTTTATCACTATTCTTTGCATTACACAAATTAATTTTAATCGCTCAAAAACTTGCAAAAACATCTTTGTAAAAACGTAGATGTACTCCAGTTTTCCCAATTGTACACTTAAAATATTCCAATCATGCAATACTTCCAAAATGCCACAAATTCTTATATACTAACCGAAATTCTGTTTAGTGAACATGCATAACAATTTATTTCTTTGAAATTCCTCGCATTTTGCTTCTAAAAACATACATTTAATTTAATTCCAAATTATATGTTTAACAAAACTCATGCTAACTACCTTGTACTGAATATTATGAATAAACACAAAAAACATACATTTCCAAACTTTTAATAAGCAAATTTCTAAAACTATATTTATCATAACGACAGGTATACTACAAATTACAAAATTGACTACTGCCTTCAAAATTTAACAACCAATGAAGTACAAAGATTTTCAAAATTTGGACATACAAAGAAATTTGCGTGGTAGTTGAAAATTGACAGTGACTGTTAAAAAAAAGTATTCGAATAAAATTACAATGCAATATTGTCTCCCTCAAAATAATTTCCTTGGGAAGCCACACAGTGCTGGAGACTGTTATCCTATCCTTATGGCAGGCTGCAACTCGGATACTGGAATCACCTTCAGCTGGTCGATTACAGCCGTTTAAATGTTTTGGAGTACTCGAAAATGAGTTACCTTGAGGTGACTTTTTAATCTCGGGAAGAAGGAAAAGTCACAAGAATTCAAGTCATGGGAATAAGGAGGCTAAAGAACCACAGGTTTGATTTTACAGGCTAATATCTAGTTTTTGAGCAGATTTTACTCATCCTCAATGAATTAGGCAAAATCTGCAGATAATTGTTTTACAGTAAGATTTTTATTTTAGTGGAGGCGAAAAAATATTTTATACATATTTAATCAGAATTGATTAAGTTTTATTTACATAGCAGTAACATAACATTAGAATCGTAATAGTAAACATAATACAGACATAGCCAATTATAACATATCAGTTTATATTAATTGAAATTCACTGTTTGCAAATCATGCAATTCAAACAAGTAAAACAACACATGCAAGGGACATATTACGCTCCAAATCCACCAAACCAGGAAGAATAATACAGAGTCATACTGCGAACAATCCAAACAGAGAAATCGATCAGCTCTTAATCAAACAAAACTTGCAGCGGGCAAAAATAAAATTATATTCCGTCCGCCGCAGCGACGCCTGAGCTAACGCAGCGTCCCGACGGAATGCGCCGGGGACGATGCAAGGGAGAAAGTGTCGCAGGAGGCCAAGGAAATCCAGGCCCGGAATCTGGGGAAACTTAAACTGCAAAACATTATACGAGTACATTCTTTAACGCTTAGGTTTACTTAAATACAGGACCTGTTTTTTTTTTTTGGATTTTCTCTTAGGGAATAGGAATAAATATCATATGAAATATAGGTAAGGATTTCATTCATTTTCTATATTTTACTTGCATTTTAGTTTTAGTAGGCAATCTGCAAACCAACAAGGCTACAAACTTATATCAGTACCATTTTGTAATATTCTCAAACATGGATGCATTGATTTAAATCACATATTAAAAAAAAATTGATTTAAATGACATTTTCTGGTATACAAAAATTGATGAAAAAGTACAATTACCATGTGACAACAATTTCAAGAAAATCTGTTTTTCTACGACTACTTTGGAAAGTGGTACTTTTCTCACACTATATAGAACTTGAAAGATCCGTATTTCCCACAATCGTTGGTTAAAGTGTGAGAAATCATTTCTCAGAGTATTTGTCATCAGTGCACATGTGTCAAATAGCTTACGTGTATGTCCGTAACGTTTAGCAATGTGGTTGTAGAAAAAGTACAATGCGCCATTCATGTAGAAATCACCTATTTCCGACCTTGTGTGATTATATTAAATTAGAATCAAGTTCTCTTACTATTTATAAGTACTTTTTAGATGAATATATTGACATATACATAAATTAGTATTATTTTCTTATCTACATACATCTCACAGTTACTGCAATTTGAGAGTTGAACTTCAAATCTCACACTCACATATAAAACCATTAAAAAAGTAATGAAAAGATAGTAATGAAAATAATTTAGTGACAGTAACGTAATCTATTAATATTCCAATCAAAAGTAATGAACTTTATATCACTTCATTTATTTATTTCCAAAATTTAGTATTGGTTTTACATACACGATTCTATGAGTATAAAATATTCATAACATTTCTGTATTTTCATTACCCCTCTTGTCAGTTATATTTAAACAAATGTAATTAAAAATCTCATATAATTTTAATATATAGCACCCTTTTCATATCGATCTTTTTATTAAAAATTACCAGAATATATAAAATTGTAATGGATAATCCAATCTTTATTAGTGTCTATTCCTAATACTCATTAATTCTCCTAATATATTACCATTAGTAATATATTAGGATATATATTTTTCTTTCTTTATGATCTTAATATTAACTGTAAACAATTCAATAACTATCCACTACCTGAGTTTTGCACTCCTGCAATGTTATGTAACCAGATTTACTTTGCTGTTATACTGGTCACAGGAATAATATAGTGTGTACTAACAAGAGCGCCGGATTGAAATTTGACGTCATGTTTTTGTTATAAAGTTGGCAGCTCTTAAAATTTTATATATGCCATTTATCAATCTTCCGAGTAATAAATATGGAACGTTACTTAAAACGAAACTTATTATTATTATTGAAAACTCATACATAAATAAAGAAAGTTTTGCTGAAACAATTCGTAAAATTCATGGAATTTTCGGTCGAAATAATGTTCCAAATGAGTTTCATTTCGAAGATTGATCAAAAAATTTAAGGAAACTGATTCGATTCTGGACAATAGGTCACCCAAGCGTCCTCATACAGGACGTTTACTCGAAAACAGAGAATTTTTACTGAAACCCCAAGAACATCAATTCGTCATCGATCACAAGAATTAACGTTTCAAAAAACATCCAATTGACTCAAGGACTCAAACCCAACCAGCAGACCAATGAATGACAATTTTGATAAGAAAATAATCTTTAATGATGATGATGAGTGTGATGATGATTGACATTTTGAACTCAATGTCTACGTAGATAATAAAATAAAAAAGCCAGACACGTCCAAAGTCATATGTTTTACTACTTACGATTATATATTGTATTAAAAGAATTATAAAATAAAAAAAGAAAGGATAAACATTATCCAAATACTTGTAATGAATTCAAAGTGAAATTTCCCCGTCTATATCACTTTTCAAGTTACCACAAAAAATGAAAAAATCGAAGAGAGGAAAAGTGTCCAGGGACCGTCCATGGACGTCGTTCTGAAGACAGAGAAGGACTGGCCCTTGGGAAACAAACTTTTACATATGTAGGTCATATTTGTGATTTATGTTGCATTTTCTCACGTCCTGTTCTTTGTCAATTCTCCTGTATTAATAATCAATGGGACACGGAGATAAATCAATATGTGCTACATTGTGTTAAACATCGTCACTGAAATATAAGTACTACATTAGGGACAATCCATTTGTAATAAATATTGTAAATATCTAATCATAAAATATAAGTACGTAATGGGTAATAATAATTATAAGTATTATAAAAATATATAGGTACAAATATTTGATACACAGAATGTTAAGATCAGGATCACAAAATTTAAGAGGAAATAATAGTTTATTACTCTATTTTAATTAAGATCCAATCTTACTGATACTCATAATAATAGGAATATAATTCTGTATACAGACTTAGTTTGAGATTTGTGAAGGTTCCATTTATATATTGATTACGTAACAGAATATACGCACAGTTTTAATAAAGCTGTTATATTATTTATTAAATCAATACATTAATAAATTATTTTTACCATTGAATATATTTTATGTCGTCAAGAAAATAAAGAGTTTATTTTTACAGATTTTATAAAATCAAGTAGATAATTGCTACGAATGTCAGTAATGAGTACTACACATTAATGTTAAAAGTTATAATTAAAATTATCTAGTGAATGAATGAGTACCTATACCATATGTTTATTTTACTCTATCAAATATCTCTTCATCATATACTTAACAAGAATAAATTAAAATATATGAGTTGAATAAAGTAATAAATCATTATCTCTACTAATTCTAAATATATAGTCATCGCATTGAAATAAATATGCTTTATAAATTGTTTTCTTTTTCTATTTTTAATTCTATTATTAAAAGAAATCAATATAAAAATACGGAACTAAGTAGGTAATTATTGAATATTAATTCAAAATATACTCTTGTGTATTGTATGTCCATGTGATAACTAAATCGATTCATATTTATCAATCATTACCAATAAAACCACAGTTCAATATAATTAATACAACAACTTAAATTGGCATAGAATTAGAGTACTTATGTCACAATTAATATGTACTACCAAATAAAGTTTAAATTATTAATAACGTAATAGTTATTAAGGTACATGAGTGTTTCAAATCAAATAAAACACATTAGGAAACTTTTCGCAACCCCATGTATTTATTTATTTATTTATTTATTTATTTATATATATATATATATATATATATATATATATATATATATATATATATATATATATACCGGGTGTCCCAGCCCGACCGACACATGGGAGTTTTACATGAGAAATCAGTTAATTATGAATAGTATCTCCCCAGTGCAAGATATTAACTTGAAATTTTGTATGTTTATTGGGGAATATTATTTCTATGGATTACAGTTATTTGAAATATGTAATTTCGTCTGCAAGACGAGATTTATTAAATTATAAAATCTAACATTTTCGTTCAAAATCAGTCAGCCATGGAAATAAAAGAAAATATCTATATGACAGTTCTGACAGTTAATGACATGCCATTGTAGATATTTATATTTTTGTAATATTGGTATATTATTTAACAAAAAGAAACTTAATTCAACTTAAATAATATTAAAATACAGGGAATAAGAATTAAAATCAGTGATACTTCACTAAACTGTCAGATAAATATTTTCTTTTATTTCCATGGCTGTCTGATTTTGAACGAAAATATTAGATTTTAAATTTAATAAATCTCGCCCTGCAGACGAAATTGCATATTTCAAATAAGTGTGATACATAGAATTAATATTCTCCGATAAGTATACAAAATTTCAAGTTAATATCTTGCACTGGGGAGATATTATTCATAATTATCTGATTTCCCATGTAAAACTTCCATGTGTCGGTCGAGCTGGGACACCCGGTATATATATATATATATATATATATATATATATATATATATATATATATATATATATATACAAAGTATTATATTAACCTTAAATATTTAGCACAATAATAGTATGTTCCGAAATTCAACCAAAAAAAAACAGGATCTTGATTCTGGGTTCCTGAAAATGTTTACCTATTTCAGGACACTTTGACATTGAACTATGACATTTTAAAATTGACATATTCATAGATAAGTACAGTATTAGAATATATTAAGTCCTACAATATATATAAAAATAAGCTAGCAGATACATATGAATATCTGTAAAAAAATTATTACTACGAATCCTAACGACGTATCACCAAATTTCAAAACAAGCATTCGTTTTTATTCAAACGATACTTCCCTTAAAGAAGGATTTGTAAGAAAATCCGTAACAAAGGAAAGATACAGGCTCTCAATCTCCAACCAACATTCAAATTTAATGAATCTGGCATTAATGTAAAACTTTGAATAATAATTAAAAAGTTCCGGATTTTCCCTCAAATCTATATACAACAATTACTGAAACAAGAATATCATCAGCATAATTTATTTCGTCATGCTTTTATGATCACATTTTATTTTTGATTGCACCGATAAAATTAATTTTGATTTGAAAATATATTTTTAATAATAGTATTTTTATATCAAATGCATTTGCAGTAATTGTATGTTTATATTACTATTTGTGTGCTTGAATTATGTATGAGATAGAAAAAGAAAACATAATTTAAATAGAACAAAACAAGAGTTATCTGATCCTATGTTCAATTCTTATCCACTATCATTATATATACATAAAATTTGGTATTCAAATAGGTAATAATATCTTAATCCAATCATAAAACTTCCTTGAAACATTTCTTGAAAAAGGTCATAAACTTACTTAGTTAACCTTTTCTGGCATAAATTCAATGAAATATGGATACACTATAAGAATGTTTTTAATACAAGGGTTTTATTTTTAACTCTTACGTTAAAATTAGCTTATAGTACCCGGTACTTGTTATTAATTGAAGTAGTAAATAATAATCTAACAATTAATTTTTATTTTTATTACTTTTGTTGATCTTCACTGTATAAGTACGTTTATGTCTTTATATAATTCTTATCTGTCATTGACTATTGATCAGGATGTTGTCATAAGTGTACTTTTTATTGATGACGAGTTCTTTGATATCTATTGATAAAATGATACGACTGATAAGATAAAAAAGAAGAACTTAGACTTAAATACAGAACTGGACTTAAAAGTAACGCACATATCTCCGAAACTAAATTAATAGTTGCATATGTTGAAAATAATTAAGTATTATTTCATTGTTTTCTACAATCATAGTATCATCTTTCAAAAGAATGTTGAAAACATCACTTAGCGAAAAGTGCGACAAGAATCTTGCCGCACTCTAGAATTTCTTGCCACATTCTCGAAGAAATGTGTTTTAAATTATTTATTTTATGTATTATTTATTTACTACTACAAGTGATAGTACTACCAGGGATGCTTTGAAAAAAGCTTTTCTGCTTATACAGTTATCGCTAAAATATACATACAGTATGCAGCTATACCATTTTTGTTTTTGTAATATTTATTTAGTATTAATACATAATTGCATTATAACAAATATTTGATAATTGACATTGATATTATCTACACAAAAAAATGCAAGTGTGATACAAAATTATTTATATGTTCAAGGTCATTTGCAAATATTAACATGCAAGACAAGAAATATGCTAGAAAATGACGATCAAGACAAAATTTTGATATACAAGAGTAATGAAAGACAAGATTTACTTAAATTTCTTGTCTTGCTTTTCGAGACAAGACAAGAAATTATTAAAAAAGACAAGAAATCTTGTCTTGTGAAACTAACACATACGCAACCATGTCTAACGAACCCTTCCAGGTAGTGGATATCTGAGCAACATAAGTACTTAAACTAATAGAAAAGAAGTACCATAAATTCATATTTTTCTTCAATTACTCGTGTCGTTTCGGATTTCGAAACTAATTTGTTCTCTTTTGGGACGATATCTTGATTTTTTATTTCATTTGAAACAATAGATGATAAATGTCAGATTGACATAATTACATAATTTGTAAAGAAATGATTTTAATTGATATAAGTTCACAAACGTACGAAAAATAGAGTAACGCACGTGTAGCAACGACCATGGCAAAACTCATACGCCTGTACATCAATATTTATAATCTTTTTGTAATGACAACCTTGCCATTACAATATACCATTTCAACACTATTTTCGTTTTGTAGGTTTTTTTAATGTTAAAATAAAACATAAAATAAAAATTTCTGCATTCAATATTAGAGTATTCTTCTCAATGAGAGAGAATAGCAAACGACCCTCAGATCAAGAATAAAAAAATGTTCAAAATCTTTAATTGAAAAATGAACCAAATGATAAAATTTGGGGCACTGTGTTTGTAGCAACTATTTTTACGCGCATGAACACTTCGTAACATACATATATTGTTTCTTTTTTCATATCGGATATGACTACCAGTGGTACGCAAAATTATATTTTTTTTTTGCAAATTGCTGTTAATTTTACTATCCAAAACGATCAGAGATTCCAATACTTTTAACATAAATTTTGTTACACTGGTTTAGGTACAGCATGTATTTAAAACCAGAAAAAAATTGATATCATTTATCTGTTTTGAGCACCATTTTCGTTTTGTTGGTTGTTGTGATGACGCAATAAAATTAACATAAATTTCTGCATCCATTATTAAGTGCAGTTCTTTACAATGTCTGAATAAACTTCCAAGTGAATAATAGTACATTTTGAAATAAATATTTGTTAGTGAATGCGGCAAATACGGCTCTGGTAGAAAAGTATTGTTCGCTTTGGAGGGCAAGGCGCGTGCACAGACCCGATAACATCAGGTTAAAAGCTGACTCCACGAACTTGGAAAGCAAATGGAAAACTTGTTTGTATTTCCACGGCGATTCAACAAAAAATCATGCAAGAAACGCTATTCAAAAGCGATTTTTTATGTTCCTTTATGCCCTTGTGACAATAAATATCAGGCGGGATGATGACTTATGGCTCTGTGCCCAAGCGAGCCTGTTTTCACCTGATCGGCTCGGGAATTGAAAACCGACGACGCTAGCGATCGACTACTTTGTACTAGCAAAACAAACAAGACCACTCTTTCATCTTCCCGCTTCATTATAACCTAACATTAGAAAGCTATTTAAATATCACTTTGTCTTTACAAATAAGCGACACCTGTTAACAGCGATTTTTTCTCAGCGACACCATACTACAAAGAACATAATTATAATCAATAGCGACACTAACCCCATAAAGTACCTATTTCAGGGTTGTTGCAATTTTCTCCGACACAAAAGGACCTGCCCGGGATTTTTAAAAAAAAAACCCACTCAAAAAAAAATATTTAAAAAGCTCATATTTTTTTAAAATTTTTTTTCGGTATATTAAAAAAGTGACATAAACATAAATAAACTATGAATATAAGATGTACATAATATAACATGCAAGCTAATACCGGCCAATAAGACTAATACGATTCAGTCGATATACGTCGTAATAGAAAACAGAAAAAATATATGTAACCGTATTTATATGTACTCGTACTTTGTGTTAAAATTTTAAATAAATAATTTTCAGAAATTAGTGTGAACTAATGTTATCCAAAATAATTCAAAAGAAATATTTATAATTATTATATTTTCACGTTTCTAATAAAACCCGGATTTTTCTCAACCCTGACCTATTTGTACGAATTTGATCTCGCAAGAAAATGAGCAATATTAAATAGTTTTCGAATCGGGCAAGGTAGATGCTTGTACATATGTATCTAACATAACAATTGATCTGTCAATAAGGCACATTATCGATTACTGTATTATCTAGCAATTATAAGTGGTCCTGTATTGAAGAAGCTATAGATTGACTTACCAATTTAAATTTAACCAGTATGGAAACTTTTCAAATTTGAAAATAACAAATGTATTATAAATATTTTTAAAAAATAAAGACATAAAGAAAAGTAATAAGGGTTCATTATTTACATTTCATGATATAAAAATAAAACAATACATTTTTAATTAATATTTTGTTGCAAAACCATTTGCTTGCATATACTGAGCATTGAATTTTATAAATTTCTGTATGTATTAAGAGTTATTTCGAAACATTCATCTTGTAATGTATTCTATAATTCGTATATTTGTTACTGAACATAAGCCCAAAAATATGAAATAAGATTTAAGTCAGGCTACTGAAGATCGCCACTCTAAAACCTGAACTCAGTTTAGCAAAACTCATTCTTTAACTAAACTGGAAGAATCGTTCTAGTAACTATCTTGATAAAAACACCAACAGAGAGGAGGCATTGCCTCCTCAACAAATGGCAACATTTTATTCTGTAAAATATCGCTGTATACAAAACGGTCCATTTTCTGGTAGTAGCCCTATTCCAGACTGATAAAAATATACTCAGATTCTGAAACTACCTCCGCCATGTTTAACAGTGGGTTTTTGGAAACTAGCGATCTGGATTGAATAAAACATATCATTCTTTTCGAAACAAAAACAATAAAAAAATCTAGGATCATACTTATAAAATTTGTAAAATTTTCTACATATCTGATGAGTATAAAACTTAATTAATATTATACAGTGCTCCCAGTCAAAATGATACAACTGATCTCTCAATTTTTTTTTCGTATAAGTAATGAACAAACAACTTTGACACAAAAAATATATATAATTAATTATCTTTAGCATTCCGTTAATACAAAATAATTAAAAAATAAGAATTAGGAACAGTACCTCCATACACAGAAATAAATGTTTGTAGAATCATTAAATTTAGGGATACAATGAAAATGATACACCTACAAATAATGCCTAATAACATAGAATTAATATTTAGTAGGACTAACATTATTTTCAATCAATTTGGAATCGATTTTACCAAATTTCTGACGTAGGCGGGGTTAATTTTTGTCCATTATTCCCTTAAAGCTTTTTTTTATATCACTTTTCTCTGGTATCGGATGTATCCTTATTTCTGTTTCCAATCTTGACATATTTTCTGATATTTACGTCAAGGGGTTAAGGATGACTTTATAAATTTGAGTAAAACATAAAGAAATGAGAAATATTTATATTAATATTTTAATATCATATAATAAGACATAATTATTGTAACCTAGTTAATTACTTAAATACAATTACAATGACTAGGACCAGAGCTGCTATTATTACACATCTATTTTATTAGATTGATATTTTGCCAGTTATGTTTTCGAGTCATTCTCTTTCATTGTAAGTACTCGTACATGTTAATAGATTTAACACACACAGCATAACATAATAAACATGCAGATTGTACAGCATATTAACAATCTAATAATAGAATCAGTATTTTTAGTATTTTCATCACATTTTACTACTTATTAATTAATAAAAACGTGAGAATTGTAAGTACTCTACAAGCAGAAGTAATTTAGAAATCATTCAACATAAAACTTTAATTTTATTGTCACATAAAAATACAAGACGAATAGGTGCAGAGTACGATGTTTGTAAACTCAAGCTATCAGCTGTTTTACGTTCACCGGCAAGAATGATGTCATACTATCACTTTAATAAGCTTTAAAATATTGTAATCCAACAGATTCATTTGTTATTTCTAAAAATAACACTTATATTTAACATACCTCTATATTCCACAAAAAAATTACTTTTATTACAAATTTTATTATCAAAATAATTTAAATTCTAATTAACCCAGATAAGTATAACAATTTTTTGTTAAAGTAGTATAAAAGTGAAACTCATAATTATTGAATTTTATTTCAAGATCACGTGCTTTAATGTAATATTCAGGATTTTATATCAAAATAATTATCTAATATTAATGATATTCTGCTATAAAACAACTTAAATATCGCTTACGACGTGATTTCATAAATCATGTAAGAAAATAACTGCTAAATTTTTAATACGAAATATGTTTAGTCAATAATTTCTTCGAAATGTAATAACAACACATTACATTGTTTATCTAGTGACAGAATAACATGATCAACAATCAACATAACCTCAAATATGAGCTGCAAATGTTTCTACAATATCAATTTTTTCACAAATATTTCTATAAAACATTGTGTATACAACCGTTATTATTAGATATTTACATACAAAATTTAAATTGCATTATGCATGCAAAAAGCACATGGCTTATAATATAAACAATAAACTCACCTGATTTCTAACGTTAATCAGCAACTGGGTGTTCCCGAAGTCAATTGAAAACAATGTAAAAAATAACACAGAAACAATACACGACAGTTTGTTATTGTTCGACAACATTTTCACGAGATTTTTATTAAAACTATACAATTTTACACGGAGCGTACCGCCATCTCAACACCAACGATGAGAATGCTAGAACATGCTTGCGAACGACCGATCGCGAGTTACACGGCGTTTGTGGGCTTGCGCAAGTTTGACGTTCGAAGTTAGGAGTGAACTTTGTCGAGGCCGCTCGGAGATTTTCGGCTTATGAAATTTACATATATTTTTTCAACAATATAAACCAATTCAAATTATTTTCTGGTGCTAGTAAGTAAAAGAGAATGCTATGATAAACCTTAAAACTATATATCACACGATGGAAACGAAAATAATCAATGAAATATGTATCACAAAAATAATAAATATAAATATATGAGCTCTACACGATGATTTTTATTAAAATTTGATAACTTTAAAATGATATTTCAGTTAAAATTAGAAGTTATTTATATTTGCAAATTGACTTTGACATTAAGTAACAAAATATTTTATTTCAAATAGATACGATAAACTATATTTTTAAATAAAATTTTATTTGTGATAAGGTAAAAAGTCCACATACAATCTCATATTTTAGTTAAATATTTATAATATTAGTAGGAAGGATTTGTATTATTATTAAACTAAAAAAATATAATGTAATAAACTTTTTTACTTATTCTAAGGCAACGAAATATATTATACTTACCTTTCAATAGTCAACTAATTCATTAAAATTATTGTAATTTTAAAACTTAATTTATTAGACATAAGAAATTGTTTTGACTATCGCTTAATTGGTAATCATGGTCATCTAGATCAATAATAAATTATTATTAATCAAGGTCTATAATTAAATCTGTCACTTTTTAAAGAAATTCAAGTCTCCAAATTCAAATATTGTTTGAAACATAAAACTCAAGAAACATTAAATATGCCGTCTAAATTAAATAAGTAAATCAAATAAAATCAAATTAATCAAAAGTAAGGTTGACAAACTGTAATATCAAATTTAAAAACAAAGACAGTCTACTTTATTTTTGTGAATATTGAGAAACAAATTAATGTTCATATCGAAATGTTTGTTAATGTCAATATATTTTTTTTGTTAGGATTGGGATTCAAATGACCGAACTGAAAAAAAATATAATGAGAAGTCCATTATTGACCAGCGCCTTATGTCCCTTTGTTGCTTCTTACCTCGGGACACAACTTGACGCTAGGTAATTCAATAAAAAAAAACATATTTTAAAATAAATATAATATCTCCGCTATTGCCCCTCCAGTAAAATTGCTGATAATAAAATACATTAAATTCTAAGATAATAACAAGAACAATTTCTAAAATCCAACCTTTTTTTTTTAGAGATGAACTTTCTGAATAGCGACTCTACCAAATAAAGCTAGATTCTCTAGATGTAAGTAGACGACGTCTCACAATTTGAGCTTTTTAATTTACATCAATTTGGTCCAGAACTTGGAAACAAATCTCTTGCTGTCTTTGTGGGGCCTGCGGTTGAAAGAAGTTCTATAGATTCATTACTTCTTTTAGTGGTTTTTCTTGGTCACATTTTTTTAAATTTAGAAATCGGTGCAATTTTTTAAAAAAATTGGAATATTAGTGCTTAAGATACTATTACTCACTGAGTATTTATAATTCAATAAAAAAATTATATATTTTAATATAATGTACCGGCTTTTGCCCCTCCAATAAAATTGCAGAAATCCCGCCACTGATAAGAACCAAAACAATAAATATGTTAGAAAATAGATCAAATAGATTAAATTCTGTGATAAATAACAAAAACAATTTCTAAAATTGAGTATATTAGCTGCAATAAAATTTACACAGAAGTAGCCATCATAATTATAATTTATGATTAATCATGGAAGAACTTTTCCAATCCTCATCTTGAACAATAATCAAATGTATATCCATAACATTAGTCCCTGTATGCCCGGTACGAACCCAATACCTCCCACCTTGTACCTCCTTGTAGAAGTTGTAACTATCATTGTTGGCGAGGTACGTGTTGGGATCGACGCCCATGTTGACGAGCGCCGGGAAGCCGACGGCGCCGGCGACGTCGGTGGAGGCGTCAATGCCGTCCGTCCCAGCGCTCAGCAATGTAATATTCATACTGTTGACATTCCGCTCCGTGGAGAGCAGGGCGTCGTTTACGTCCGCGGAGAACTGCAGGGCGAGATGTTGGTTGCGACCGCCTTTGCCCGAGCCGGTTAAGTGAACTGTGGGCTCGCCTCCACACACAAAACACACCTGGGGCAAACATGGCATAAATATACAAGTTGGCTTTCACATTATACTAAACTATACACAAATAATTCTATTCTTATAAGATTTAAATGAGTAATTCTCATTTAAATCACTTTTTCCTACGACCACTGTTAAAATAGTCTTTTTAACGGTTGCTTAGCAAGTTAAAAATAACAGTTTATAACACAGTAAATACTTTTAACACGTTGTCATTGACAACGAATTAAAAGTAAAAAACAAATTTACTTTTAACACTTCTTATGTTCAGTTGTTCATAACAAATACATCATGACCTGTCATAAATGTCATTCTATTATGTTTAGTGTTTATTTACAAATACATAACTAGGATCGTAGGAAAAATAATGTACCTATGATATTTGTGTTAAAAGTGATTTTATTTCGTTCGTGGGGTTTGTTACACTCGGCTTCGTCTCGTTTCATAAACTTCCCCACTCACTCATAAAATGACACTTTTAACACTTAAATAACTATTAAATCACTTATTTTGCAATTGCTATTTAACATTCCAGATTTACGAAAATTGGGGAAAAAGGTATATACTTTGTACTGGTATATTATTTTGAATTTATAACGCAGAAAATGTTTGCACTAATGTATAGGGTTGACAAAAAACATAATTTATGATAAAAAATAAAAAAATCATGATTTATTGTAAAAAATCAAAAAACATTGATTTAAAAAAAAATCTAATAAATTACGATTTTTTTATTTTTTTAATTTTTAAAGATATCTAAGTGTTACTGCACTATTTTAATTATTTTAAAAACAACATAAATATTTTATTTTATAAACGAAAACGAAATCTGTGATAAAATCAAAACGATTCATCTCAATAAAACTAGGAATAGTAACAAATAATTTTTACTTTTAGTTACAAATATCAGTACTTATATTTTTCGTTTCTTATATGACAATTAAAGAGATAAAATATCATTAATTTTGAAGATATTATAATATAAAGAACATATTTTGGTTATTATTAGTAATTTCGTAGCAAATATTAATTTCTTTATTAAAGTTTGTATTTATTTTATCTCTCATAAAAATCAATGATTTTTATTTTAAAAATCAGTTGATTTAAATCGTATTTATATGTGTAAGAAAAAGTAAAAATTCTTTGTTACTCTTCCTAGTTTTATTCAGATGAATCATTTGGTCTTGTTACACATTTCCATTTCGTTTTTGTTTATGATATAATAATTATTTGTGTATCAAGAGCGTAAAGTGAATCTTTATTGCTCGTGTTCGTAAATTGAAGCGCGAGCGTAGCGAGCGCTACAATCGAGCTAGAGCAATAAAGATACTTTACGCTAGAGATGCACACATAATTTTTTCTACGACTTTACTAACGAAATAAAAATTCAATTTAATCTTAACCAATTTCCTGTTTTGTGTTGCTGTAACCATGACGATATGAGTAAATAAATAATCTAAGCGAGCAAATTAAGTACTTTACCGCTCGTTGCTTATGGAGACGCGCGGTAAAGTATTTATTTGCTCGTTCCTCAGTAATCATTGACATTACGATGACAAAAGAGAGCATAAATATCAACTTTTCATGGTGGTCGTAGAAAAAATATTAATATTGCTTTCAAATCAATTAAAAAACTCCTGTAACTCTTACATATCAATAAAAATTTAAATAAAAAAATATCTGATTTAAAATTTGAGGAATAATAGTGAATTAATAAATAAATATTTTCAGAATATCTGTCAACACCAATCAATTATAAACATAATATAAGAGGGGATCGAAAATTTACGACTTTCTCTATCTCTGTCTGACTCACAGAAGCATAGGCACCAGGTAGAACCCTTAACAAGTTTCTTATCTTTGGGTCTAACCACATAATTGGATTACAGACATAAACTCAAGTGGCCGGAAAACCATCTCATGACTTCAAATGGCTAAATGTGCAATAGAAATTTTGCAGTTTGCTCTTGTATTTCAAAAACTACGCACTTGAGAATTTTTTCACTATTTTTCCAGTAATTAGCGGACTTGAATTAGTTGTTTAAGGTACTTTCCTCTCAAAAAATTGTTTGTAAAATTTGTCATATATTGTAGCAAAGTATACTCTTTTCTCAAAAAGTAGTGCTCTGGCATTTTTTTCATTACTTTCTGCACAATCAACGTAGCTGAATTAGCTGATTAAGATATTTTGCGCTAAAAATTAATACGTAGTTAAATATTTTCACATCTATTTAAAACCATTTTATAATCTGCAAGGAGTATATTTTACGTCTTACTCGTACATTATTAAAATTGTCTTTGTTACTATCGTTCACATTTTTGACAAATTAAAAGAAGTCAAGATTGAACTTTTTTTTTTACAAGTGAATAAGAAATAAATTATTGTGCAATACACCCAATGAAACAGTGTTACTGGTTTAACATGACATTTTCACCAGTCATTTTCTCCTACAGGCAGTAAAAACTGTTTTCCCTTGGTAATACTGTAAAATACTGTTTTATTACCATTCTTATCATAAATAAGTAAACACTATAGTCAAATTTAATAATTCTCTATATATAAAAAATTACTAGCTGAATTCTCTTTATCATAATTAATTAAAAGTACAAAGTTTGTAATCTATTTATTTAATTATTATCCTGGAAGTATAAAAAAACTATATTGGTAAAAAAACAGGGTTGCATTGATTGAAATCAGTGATTTTAATCAGATTTAAGTCACATATATATTTTTTTAAATCATTGTTTTAAATCACTTGTTTTGCAATTATTATTTAACATTCCGATTTATGAAAATATGAAAAAAAGCATGTGGTTATTTTTTTTTACTTTGAAATGTGTAAAATCTGGTTATAACGACATTTTATATTTCACTATAACTGATAACCGTTGGCATTTAAAAAATTTAGAATAATCAGATTTTAAAAAAATATTTACAAAAACATCAGATTTTTATACAACCCTGAAATAAAGCGTTTTATGTTTATTATGCGTAATTGAATCTAAAAGTATTTAACTTTAAATTTAGGTATAAAATTCTTTGACGGTGTATTTCTATTATAAGTTGTCCTTTATATAGGTATTATTTATTAGATTACACTGATTACAGTGATTTTTTTATTAATACTTAAATTAATTTGCTTATAAAGTATAATATTAGTATTGCTATCAAAACAATTAAAAAAAGTTCTGTAACACTTAGATATTTTTAAAATAAAAAAAATCTAGTTAGGATTTAAACAATTTTACAAAGTTAATGATTTTTGATTTTTTTTAATAAGTCATGATTTTTGCCAACCCTTACAATAAACGTTTGTAAAAATAATGAAAAAATAAAAATGAATCTTACTCTAAATTAAAGATGACTTACCGCTTTTACAGAATCCAAATTCAGCGAATTTAACTCGTCGACAAACTCAGGAGCCATGTTCAAAATAGGTTGTAAGTTTGCAAGGCATTGAAGAAGGTTGTCTTTAGTAGAAAGGCCTTTCATAACTTTGGCTGTTTCAATCGCGATACGCGCGTACGCGGTGCTTATCGCCCGCACATCGCCGCAGACAGCTACGGAGATGAGCCGGCCGAGATACCCCAGTCTTTCCGCCTCTTCTCGCGCGCTTGCCACCGCGATTCTGTTATTACCAATCAACACATTTGTCACGTGGCGGAACTCCCCGTTATGGATGATATGGCTGTAATCTGGCATAGCCTCAGCGAGGACTGTCTGAATAGAAAACGGGATTTTGTCCGCAAGACCGTATTTTTTGATTATCTTCATCGGGAGATCGGCTGCGTCCGTATTCACAACGGTAGGCCCGCTGGAAATAAAGTCTAAAGGATCGCCTATTATGTCGGACAATATCAACGAAACTACCGTTGTTGGATAAGCTAGTTGAGCTAAACCACCTCCTTTTACTTCCGACAACCTTTTTCGAACACTGTTCATCTCCATTATATCAGCTCCGTTCTCAGATAGTTGTTTAATAAACAATGATTTCTCTTCTAGTTTAATTGGTTTTAGCGGCATAGGAAGTAATGCCGATCCTCCTCCTGATATTAATACAATTAATAAATCCGTTTTCTTTAATTCTTTAACAAGTTCTGTTATTATTTTGGCCGCCTTGTGTGCGTTTTCGTCGGGAATGTTGTTTTCAGCGCCCTCCAAGTATTGAATTTGGGAACTGTTCGAAACAACTGCAGCAGCGCCTCCACTTTTTACCGTACCTAGCGGAACGCTTACAACTCCGCGCACTAGATGGCTCGCTAGTACACTTTCTACACTTGTGGCCATGTTGAACACTGCTTTACCGAATCCCACAACATAAACATTTTTATGTAAAGGAATTTTTTTGTCCTTGATTAATAAAGTATCATTTTGTATTTTAAGCACATTGTTAATTAAAGTACGAGAATTTATTGCATCCAATGATTTTAAAAATATTTGTAACGCGTTACCATACAATCGATCGTCCATTGTCACAAAATTTGAGTAACTTCTAGATAAACCTGTAATTACGAGTAATTTTTTAATCATAGCACCTACTTTACAAATTATATTTCACTTGTGCACAGACAATGATTTTGTGATAAGACGAACTATGAAACTAACCTTAATGTTTACTGAGTAAACAAAAAAATATGTAGATACTCGCTATACGAATATCATTTTTATTTTAAAAGAAAGATTGTATGCAATATTTTATGGAAAAATTAAATAAATATCTACATTAATTATTTCAAATATAATTTCTCATGGTAAATGCTGCCATCTGTATATAGATCTACCTTTTCACTTATTTGTACGTAGTACCTATATAACATATAAATATATCATCTCGTTACAAAAAAATATTATATATAAAACAGGGATGGGATAACGTTAACTTGAGGTTATGTTATTTCATAACGTTATAAAAAAAAATAATTCGTTACATAACTTCAAAAAATCAACAATACAACATTAAATAAAGTTATAATAACGTTATTTATATTTCCTCAAATTTGTAATAAAAATTCATAAAAAAATTTTAACTAAAAAAAATATTTTAAAATATTAATACCTTAAACCATAATCGGTAATTACCTGTTATACGACAAACATTACTAATTATAAACATAACATGACGTAAGTGCAGTAGGATGTTATTGTTGCATTTGAAACAATATTCAAACATTACAAGTAACATCTACATACATAATCCATACCTATAACAAGGTATAAAGATAATTCTTTATAGTGTGCCTATAATACCCGTATATTAGGAATTCATATAGTCTCAACGGCAAATAACGTTATTTGTATCGTTATCTGTTACGTTATTAAAAAAAAAATAGCAAATGAAACGTTATTATAACGTTATCGGATGTCGTTACCAGCCCTGATCTAAATATAAATTTTATAATAGTTTATTTATATTGAAAACAATTTAAATTCTATTTTGTTATTTATTATTTTTATTTAACATAAAATATAAGCCTTATTTTCTGAAAACTTTTCAATTAATTAAACATTTTTTTTGTACCCAAAACCAGAGATGTAATATTGACCACCTGATACCTGATCTCTCAGCTTTGTTTAAATAAAAATACATATAATAATAATAATGAAATTTATAAATAAAATATTTTTCAGAACTTATAATAATTGAACGAAACAACTGTTATTAGTTTTATATTTGTAAATTTTGTTTATTTTATTTTATTTATTTATAGAACTAAAATTAAAAAAGTTGTTTTATTCAATGAAATTTGTATACCATCTTATTAGTCTTTTTGAAAGAAATATACAGAAATTAATTCAAGAGTAAGTTTGTAGTGAAAGTACCTTCAGAAAAAAATATAATGGGAGTATTAAAAAAAAAACTGATATTAAAAAATACTTCTGCATTACATTTCGAAATGCATTCCTCTTCTTGATCTTCTTTGTGGTAAAGTAAAAGATAAAAAGACAGATCTTTGTTTCTTTAATAAGACTTTCACTTCGTGAACAAGGAAAATGACCTCTAATAAAGCATGTGTTTCATTTTTATCTTTACGTTTATATAATGACAAATAAATAATAAGCATTACACTTAAACACATTTCATTTAAATTTAAATACTTCCGAACATTTGTAATAATAAATAAATATAATTTTATTTGTGTCAATCAATACTTCCTTAAAATTACATTATCAATGTATTACAAATGAAATTATAATTCTTAATTGCAGGAATTTTTTAAAAGGTACATTTTTAATTACATACATCTCTCGTCAAATTACACAAATTACAAGGAAATTATTCCTATTAAAAACTTTAGTTACAAAACTCTCATTGCATGTTATTAAATAACACATTACAAAATTATTAAATGAATTTAGGCTAATTCATGATTGCACGCACTACATGAAAATTTTCATTGTTGTTCAATTATCTTTAAATAACATCAAGCACTTTTATTTTATACTATTCATCACTAAAGTGTAGGATATACAAACAAACCAACTAGTCTCCGTACACACATATTTGCGCTTAGTTTTTGAAATATATAAATCACACAAAAACTTTGTGGAACTTTGTAATTGTTACAGATGAACCAGAATAAACCTTTTTGCATCAGTTAGACGAATTATTGTTTGGAAAAGGAAGAATAAAAAACTGAAAACAATAAAATTATGCCCAACAGTGAAATATGGAGGAGGATCTGTGTGCTTCTGTTTGACTGTATGAATATGTATACAGAAGTGGTGGGAAACCTAATTTTTATTGATGGGAAAGTGGGTTATTTGAATATTTTAAAAGAGAATTTGAAAAATGTACTGAAAATTAGGTTTAAAGGATTCTTAAACCTGTCAACAAGATAATGACCCCAATCGTACTATACGTAAACTACTACAATAGTTATTGTACAATTCTAGACAACAAAAACGCCTTTTTAAATAAATTATGATTTTTGCCAACCCTGACGGCTATTACAGTAATTTTTTATAGTTTCTTTAAATTTTTACTTTTACAATTTGTTTCTCGTTTCAAAATGAGGTTTTATTGGATTTTTTTTAAATCGGGTTTTTATGTAGCCATGTCATATGATTTTGTATGAAGAAAATTTTTGCAATAATATATGTTGTTTTGTTTAATTTACTTTGAAGTGTGATTCAGTAAAATCCGGTTATAATGACATTAAACTGTTATTTATTCTGTAGAATAAAAATTTTGTTTTCATTTACTATAAATTATTTTTATATAACATAGAAAATGTACTAAGTAACACCTTTTTGAAAAAATCAAAAAACACTGATTTAAATAAAAATGTATCTAATTTAAATTTTGATAAATAATCGGCCGAGTCGAATTAGTAATACATTGTGCTAAATAATTAATAAATACATATTTACAGAACATCTGTCAACAGCAATTAATTATATAAATAATATAAGAGGGGAATGACAATTTACGACTTTCTCTATCTCTGTCTGACTCACAGAAGCATAGGCAGCAGGTAGAACCCTTAACAAGTTTCTTATCTTTCAGTCTAACCACATAATTGGATTACAGATATAAAAGAAGTGGCCGGAAAACTTCTCATGACTTGAAATGGCTAGATATCTAATATAAATTTTGCAGTTTGCTCTTGTATTTCAAAAACTAGGCACTTGAGAATTTTTTTACTATTTTTCCAGTAATTAGCGGAGTTGAATTAGTTGTTTAAGATATTTTACTTCCAAAAAATTGTTTATAAAATTATTCATATATTTTAGCAGGGTACACTATTTTCTCAGAAAGTAGTCCTCTAGTATTTATTTCATTACTTTCTGCATAATCAATGGAATTTGGAAAATGTGCTGAAAATTAGTTTTAAGGGATTCTTAAACCTTTCAACGAAATAATGACCCCAATCATGTATATGTAAAATGCTATAATAGTTATTGTACAATTGTAGACAACAATTAAAAACGTCTCCACAGTCTCCAGATATGAATCCCATTGAACCTCTCTGTGATTTATTTAAAAAAATCTGTAAAACAAGTCGTCCAAAGAATATAAAAGAACTACTACATTTGTGGTAGAAGAATGGGGTAAAATAAACTCCAAAAAAAAAAAAAATAGTGGAAAGTATGACAAACAGTTTAAGGAAAATAATTCTACGAATGGCGGTTCAAAAGATCATTGATTCTATATAATTTACAGGTGTACGAAGATGAAATCGACGTACTTAGTTATTATAATAAATATAATATTTTCTTTTCTCAAATTCATTACGTAAAATTTGGAAGTCAATACATTATTTTATTTATTCATATAGTAAGTTATAATATAAAATTTATTTCGTGTATATATATTCAATAAAAAAACTTTAAAAGAATAGAAAACTTTTTTCCTTTATTAGTGTACGGAGACTAATTGATTTGAGTGTAGCTATGTTCATTTTATATTAAAACATGTATATATACATATGCACTAATTATGTACACAATACATTTACATAATACTTTTTTTTCAGAATAATAAGAATATTTTCCATAATTTGAAATTATATACAACAATAAAAATAATATAATTATTTCAAACAATAAGCAAAACGTTAACAACAATTTTAATAATAATATCAGGAAGTAGGCGTATATAAAACACTGAAAAAATTTTGATAATAGAAACAAGAAATATTAGCATGTATATATGACACACCGTATTAAAAATTGTTCATTTTAAATTTTGCTTTTAAGAAAAAAATATTTAATATTAGTCTTTGAATTATTGAAAGTTATTGCAATGTATTATTAGATTCACTATCTACTGTTTTCATTTTCGATTAAAATATTTATATTATACATAAACTGTAAAATTAACATCTGCTGAATTATAATTAACTTTTACTTTTACCAAAATTATTGGAATTTGTAAACATGCGAGGAGTTTCATTAATTCCATTTCATCATGATATACGGATGTCTATAAATGTCACGTAAACCTATATTAAGAAATTGATACAGTGTCGTCAAATGTGAAATTTTTATTTATGATTAATATGTTTAGAAATTGACAAGAAAAGTTTCAAGAAATTAAAACAACTTTTAGATGCAATTCTTGCTCTAAATCTTTGCACAAATATAGTTCCCATCAATTTCTATAGTAGTTATAGCAATAATTAAAAAATGGTTAATTAATTTTGTAGGAAAATTTAAAACAATACAAATTACAATTTTTGATTATAATAACTTAACTCGTATTAGTTAATTTAGGTATTTTTTGTTACAAAGTTGTTGACATATATAATGAAAACTGTTTCATTCATTTATAAAACATTAGAAATTGTTTGAGAGATGATAGATATTTTTTTTGTAATTTAATTATTATAATTTAAATAATCAGTTGAAAATACTATACAATGTAAAATGAGTAAAATTATCTTACCTACCTACATTTTGGAGCTGAATGTATGTTGTTTCATGATTGTCAAGTATTACGGGACGCAAAATGGTTAAATGGTAGATGGCAGCACTAGATAACTGTCATTTGTCCTGACCTACCTTGATACATGACGGTAGAAAACAGAGGCTACGTCATATGCAACGTACATTTTTTTCGAATCTGACGTACTACAAATTTTTAAGATTGCAACACGTATCGTCTATTAATAGGAAAAGTTTTTATTCGAAGCCGAATCGAAAACCCGAAAAACTCTTTTTTTTTCAACATGAACCGGAAT
This sequence comes from Stenolophus ochropezus, assembly GCA_035578165.1. Classification (NCBI taxonomy): domain Eukaryota; kingdom Metazoa; phylum Arthropoda; class Insecta; order Coleoptera; family Carabidae; genus Stenolophus; species Stenolophus ochropezus. The sequence goes on from JAQOWZ010000009.1 coordinate 7,152,042, forward strand.
TAATTTTTTCAAGGCCAGTGAACTTCAATCGGATGCGAAACATTATATATTATATCATAAAACGAAACAATTTTCTGTTCTTTAGCAATATTTTAAAACTCAATTTTCCACGTCTCCACTAGATTAGCGAAATACTGTATCTTTAACAGAAAAGTATAATTTCTCGAACGTATAATAATAATAAAAGAAAAAAGTGGAATATTGAACTAAATTTAATATGAATTAACAATAATTTTAGTGCAACTGATTACAATCGCAAAACATAGAAAAATATTTTCTGCAAAAAACCAAATTATTTATTTTATGGCTTTCATATAAATATATTGTACAAACCTCTTGCATGAACTTGGTTCCCAGAATCATTCTATCACTGCGCTAGTAAGCTCGTACCGCAAGACGCTCATCCGGGAATCTGGAGTTCCTGAACTTGAAATGTAAATAGCTACTATGAATTCATTTACAATTTTTGATAGGAAATGTATGCGTAGGTATATTTTATAATAAATTTATAAAAAATATATATGTATATTGTGTTCTGAACTAAAAAATATCGCTCCTTAATCTGGTTGCAATAAGAAATTGCTAAATCCAAACAGAAACCCAACCCCAAATTTTTTGTTGAACCCGAAACATAAAAAAAAATAGCTCCAGTTCGATAATTTGGATCATCATAAAGTCATATCTTTCTGGAAGGTAATAACGAATAATTTCAAACATATTCTATTACTTCCGGAGTTCCATAAGAGAATAGAGATTCACCCCAATCACAATGCCATAAACTTTCTAGACAATAACTATTTACAATCTAAAAAGACACACATTACTAGACATTTCTTACAGGTTTTAGTTCAAAAATCATTTTAATTGCCATGATTATTAATCCAAAGATCTTGTAACACAATAAATTATAAAATTTACTTATTGTACAGATTAGGTACGGATTTGGTATTAAGCGGGTGAAGCGGATGCTTCAGGCCCAACGACTTTAAGATGCTCCAATTTTTTTTCTATTATTTTTTTAACTAATAAGCACTAAGCAGAGCAACTGCTTACACTAAAGCTGTATTACTTGGAATTGTTTACAAAATGTGTCACTTAAATCAAAATTATAGGAACAAAGATCATGTAAAGTTCATGTGCTTGTTAGAGGTCAATTCTTTCACAGGTTAAAGTGCAGGTTACCTTAACCACCAGTTAATAGAATAATATCGAATCGAAATAGTAAACAACGTATATTTTTGACAATTTAAGTAAGTTTTTCACTGCGATATTTTACTATTAACCAACACTTCTTTAACTAGAGTAAAAATTTCAGTCCTAAGTTGTGAAAGGCAAATATTGGAAGAAACACAATATTGGTGGCATATTTTAAAGACAATAGTAGCTACTATAAAATTATTAGGCTGGTTAGGTTTAGCATTTCGTGAAACTGACGAAAATTTAGCATCAAATTCAAAAGGCAAATATTATTAACTATATTTAGCACAATATTATGAACAGGGCGGAAATGGTAATGTTAACTATTTATGACACATTATTTGTTCCGAATTTATTGATTTAATGGAAGAGAAATTGAAAAAGAAATTTAGTGAGAATGTGAAAGAATCAGTTGATTATTTTTTTATTTTAGATTTTATTCCACACTCCAGATATTATAGACATTTTGCCCATCAATTATGCTTTTTATTAATGTTTGTTTATGGGGAAAAATAATAGGATTTCTAGGTTTACATGTCTACATGTATAACAAAAAAATAAGTACCTGCAGGGCCCAAATATTATAACCGCTTCAGCCCCCAAAATTTATAAATCCGACAGATCTGACACAGATTGTAAATAATAAGTGATTATAATAATAGTATATTATTTAACAAGCATAATATGTAGGCTATATTACACGAGGATGTAACGCTACCGCTCGTATTTTTAATCATCCGCGTGTAATGTAGCCATATTATGCGAGTCAAATACTATACTTTATCTACAACTATCAGCCATTTAAAAAAATCTGATATTATTTGTTAAATATTCAGTTAGGTTTGAGTAGTTCATATATATCTTAACAGATGGCGCCACAGTAGCACTTAAATGTCAAAATAACTTTTCATATTGTATTTATTATACTTTTATAAGCATATATATTGATATTTATAATAAAAAATATGTTACTAATAAATTAACAGTTTAATAAAATATTATGTGTTAAATTATATGCCCTATTTATTACAGAAAAGTGTAGCGTGTATCATGACATTTCATATTACACTTGTGTAATATGAGTAGTATATTATATGTAGTATCACACGTATAATGTACCCATATTTCAATAGTTGTAGATAAAAAAAAATGTAATCATATTTGGTGAGATATTGCATGATGGGTAAAAAAACAGCAGCCAGTCTTGCAAATTTATGCACTAGAATGCTAGAATGTTTGAAACTTGAGATGTAGCACACTTGTCACCTTCACACATTCATTCCCAGACGATTCCTCGGCACATCACCGTCGTTTTCTTCTGGAAAGTAAGAGTGGGACATACCGTGTGAGTCCATGTGAACTCCAAGACCACAGGCTCGGACACTTTCACATGACTCAGTGGCGGGCCGCAAGGCGCGCGCGACGAAAGTAAACGTGCACCGCGGGAACAATGTGTCTACGTTCACGTGTGCTACGGGGTGTTCTCTGCGGGGTTTGTGTTGTGATTGTGGTCGTGTCGTTAACAGGTGGGTTTACAGGGTAGATATTAAAGTAGGATACAATAACAAAGAGAAGGACACAAGTTTTGTAAATCGTAGGATTTTGAATTTGAATTTTCAAATGAGCGCGTTTCGTTGCTCAGTTGTTTATACGAGTAGTACCTGTTTCCAACGGAAAAATGAATTCTTTTTTAAAATTATTATGTGGACAGTTGAATAAAGAATAAAAACCTAAAAGTTATTTAATGTAAAATTAAATGTTTTTTTTTTTGTTTTTGAGCGAAAAAAAATGATAAATCCAAAAAACTCATGGTTCAGGGTTGGCAAAAATCATGAAATATTTAAAAAAATTAAAAATCATTGATTTTTTAATTTTCAAAGAAATTTAAGTGGTACTGCACTTCATAAACAAAAACCAAATCTGGAAAAAATAATTTTTTTATTTTAGTTACACATTTAAAGACTTATATTTTTCTTCAGTTATATGAAAATTAAAATAATGAAATATTACTCAATTTAAAGATATTATATATAGAACATATATTGGTTTATTAAGAGTTTTGTAGGAAATAATTAAATTTTTATTATAATTGTTTTTTTAAAATTAAAATCAATAATTTATATTAAAAAAAATCAGTTGATGTAAATCATGATTTAAACCGTAATTTAAATCCAACGATTTAAATCAGGCCAACCCTGTCATGGTTATATTTGGTTGATATGAAAAATATTAGCAATTGTGAAATAATCAAACAAATATAATTCGAGCAATGAATTTTCAAATTCCTGCAAAGTTACCACAACTTGAATTAAAAGTGATTCTTAAATCACTACAGCTTCGCTGTCACAATTTAAATATCATTTTAACACTCGTTTATCTTTTATATTACACAACTACTATTTGTAAATTTTACCTATAAATAATTCATGCCTCTTATTATACACTTACGAAGAAAGATTGGAAAAGGTTACGCTAAAGGTGTATTGAAATTTGTAATACAGTGATATATTTACGAGTACATGGTTTAATTAAAATTATGAAACTGGTTATAGAGGTAATATATATCAAAAAGGCTTCATATAAATAAATCTAAAAAAAAACCTTTTTTGCTGTATAATCAAGCTTAAAACTGATTTTTTAAATACGATTTCTTCGGAATTTGTCTTTGATTTTAAAATTCAATATCATTTTCTTAACATTTTGTATTGTGTTGCTTATTCCATAACATTGAATAAATTTAAAACAGAATTAATAATAAAAGCATTCTAAAGTTACATTATAAATAAAAACTAATAAAATTACTCCTTATCCTTAAAATTATATAAAATACTAAATATGTATTTCGAGAACTAAGTTCTCATCATCAGTAGTAACTGAAAAGATTTACACACAGTAGCTAAGATTACTCAACATGTTAACCACTCTGTTTAAATCTTTTCAGTTATACTACTGATGATGAGAACTTAGTTCTCGAAATACTACGTATTTATTGTTTAATATAATTTTAAGGTTAAGGGGTAGTTTTATTAGTTTTTATTTAAAACAGGATACAGATGTACTTAACGTTGCTTACTATTATTAATTTTTAGAGCTGAGCTTCTTTTCCTTATTTTATATGTTGTCAGTATTCGCATTCGTGTTAATATTATTTCACGACCAAACTTAATTTTTTATATTAATTAGCATTTAGTTTTATTACGTTCAGTTATTCAATCCTTTCGAGACAATAATGGCCTCGAATAAAGCAAATTACGTATTTTACATTTTTTTAAGTTCATTGTCGATATTGGTACCTACCTATAAAGATCAAAGATTAAATAGCAATTTCCTGTCCATAAATATTTGATATCATAAATTTCCTACACTTTTATATTTTATATTTATTTAAAAAACTACATATACATATACTAAATTAAATTAAAAGTGATAAATCTATAATTTATATATTTTTAAATATATTCTTATAATCCAGAAATTAAAATTAAACTAAAATTTATTTAAATTAGTACCATGTGTAAATTAAGACATTTTAAATAATGCAATATGTAAATGTTGTTAAACAAACACTATGAAAACATAAATGGGAAACGAAATGCAAAATTATTTTAAGCAACTTCCACTTAGATATAATGCATAAAATTAAAATATGTATATTTAGAACAGGTTCTTCAAATTTGCTATTATAAAAAAGTGTATAGTGAAATTGCTATTTAAATATTTGTCAAAATATCGAATTTTAACAGTTATTTTAAATGTCTACTCTCTACAAATTAATATTCATGAAATTCATACGTTTGTTTACATTCAAATGTTTCAAATTTAGTCTGTTGCAATAATTTTCTCTCCTTGTTCATCGTAAATTTTTAAAATTAAATTTCGTCATAATTATAAAGTACTAATGTTTCTTGATGAAAATATTTCTGAAATACATCTACGAAAATTATTCAAGGTAAAGCAAGTAATTTGAAAACTGGTAAATAAATTCGACCTCTAATTTAATGATGTAATATTCAATATGACATTTGAAGATCCTTCCTTAAATTAGGTACAAAGACTGTCTAAATGTAGTTATTTATATGTGACATAAGTTGTGAAATGTGGTTAATGTTGAATTAATGTCCTTGCATTTTAGTTAAATATAAAATCTAGGCATGTAAAGGCAATCCTTTTGGAATATCAATATTTTGCAATAATGTTAGATAATACATGAGTAATTGAGTGTTAAACACAGTTGTTGGATCTCATAATACATTACACCTATAGTTATATATTTTGCAATCAAAATAGGTTTCAATAAAATTAGATAGGTAATACATAATAGCAATTTATTAACCTCTTCAAACAACAATGGAATATATAACTTAGCAAATTTTGCAATTACCTCTTATTAAAGCTTATAAAGAAATATTGGTATATAAAAAAATTCATAAAAAACAACTTTTTGAGATGGTGACGTATGTTACATACCTTTAAGCTATGTTCTTGATATATACTTCCTTATTCCAAAAATGAATAAACATAAGTTCCACTATAGTGGTAATCATATTTATTTAAAATGCTAAATTTAGAAATTTTCAAGCAATCATCTGTGAAGTGCTAATAAAATTAATTAATACTTATTTCAAGGTTAATTAATATTTATGATAAATAATATTTAAAATTATTACTTTTTTATTATAATGCATCTTGTAAGTGTTTAATGTTATTATTAATATTTCTTTAAAAAGAAACCTGTACTAGTAACAACACAACCAAGTAACTACTTAAAGGTGAAGTTAGATATTATACAAAATACATTTCACTTAATAAAATGCCAAGATATTTGATTATATAATGATACGGATAGTACAGATTTTGTAATATTCATTGTTCGACTTTTATAAATTGTTTTACAACAAATAGGTATGTACATAGGATAATGTTACAACAGAAGATAATATTATAAGAGATATAAATAATTAAGTCTTGACACAGAGTAATAGATTAAAAGGTAATTTTTTTTAGCTACGTATACGTTTGAAAACATTTTTGTTTCACTTGTGTTTGTGCTACATAACTATGTAAATCAAAGTAATGTACCATAAAATTTGTATGTATGACCAACAGTTCAATTTATCCATCATTCACATAGAAAGCTAGTCATACTAGTTTGTAGATGATCGTACCTCTGCTCTAATTTTAGAGCGATTCTAATTTGTTGCATAATTCATCTGGAAAAGTTTGGTTTGAGAAATATTTTTTCTGAAATCTTCATTTTTGTGATTCGTCTTTTACTTGAAACAATACATAGCAAAATATAAACATATTGTTTATTTATTTTTTTTAGCTGGATGTACACAATTTTTCTGTATGTAATATAAAAAATCTTGCTAAAAGTTTGTTTATAAATACTGATCATTTTATAATAATTTTAAATTAATTTTACTCTTAAGTTTTTAACCCTGAAATTAATTGTCAATGTAAATTTTTATGAATACCCTTTTTAGAAATTTTTATCCTAAGACGAAGAAACACATTTATAGTGTGATATATTTCATTTACGAAATCATTTGTTTTATAAATATATTTAATTAAATATTATATTTATTTGGTTTTTTTATAATATATTTGAACCTAATGAGCTTACTTTTATAGAGAGCTTTTGTTAAAAGTGACGTCTGGCCTCATGGGATTTCAATGAATGCAAGCAAGTTTCCTAAAAGCACTTTTATTATAAAAGTGCGTTCGTAATGAGTCAATAACTTTTTATTGTAAATATTTTTTATTAAGGGTAATTAAATAAATGAATTGAAGAAAATATGTAAATTTCTATTTCTCTATGTAGTGTTAAGAGAAATTGATTTATTTGAAAAACATTACATACAACAATACAAATGTAAAATGATAATTAAATTTCTGAACGTGCTCAAGTTCTAGGTCTAGGTTTAATACTCCTTATTAAATTAATACAAATTAACTCACACAAATATACTTTCAAACTATTTAGAATGTCATGTTTTCATTTTATTTTTGTTGCAGGTGTAAATGCTCAAGACCAGAACAATGAACAAGAGAAAGAACCAAAGGAACTGAAAGATTTATTTAATACAAGTTCTTGCATCGAAAAGCCATACGTCTGCCCACACCCAAGAATTCAGTTTTATCTTTACACTAGGTAAGTTTATTCAGTCTTGCAAAATAAAGCATTTAATTTGCAACACGGATCACAGGTTTATTTACTATTCTTCTAGTTCAAGGTTCAAGTACCTGCATATTAATGTCAAGTAAAATCCTGCAACACATAATAATTACATTATTATTATGTAAGTTTTATCTCAGAAAGTAGATCAATGCTTTTTGTTCTAATATTTTTGTTTTATTTGTATAAAATATTTGATTTCCGTAATTATTTGCTGTTAATTTTATTCTAATTAAGAAATAACATTGCCACATTACAATAAGCAAAATGTATGATAAAAAAATATCAAATAAAAAATTTAAAGGTTGTTACTTTTACATTTTTGTACTACATTTTTAGATGCATTTCACTGTTATAAAATATTTAAAAAACCAGATATAAACTTCCATTTTTGGTCCACCATTTTTTACCAAAATTCACTATAATATTTAGGAAAAAAGTTCATCAAATTTTGTTTCTTATATATGCTGACCAATGAAACTGTTTAAGCATGGGAATCTCGAAAACTATAAGAGAAACGAAGTCGGTTAAATTAGACAAAAAATACCTCATGTGGGGTCATTTTATACACATTTTTATTTCTCCCAAAAAATGCACAGGTGGAAAAGTTTTTTTTTTTCTAAGTTTCCAAAATTTGAATTTAATTAAACATTAATGAGACTAGATAATACGGTAAATTTTGTGGTGCTAAACACTTTTGCGAGTAAAAAAATATAGGTTAGCAAGATCAATGATGTTCAATGATGTTGAATAATTACTTATTTAAAATTAAAACATGTGTAGATATTTATATGCTTTGTTCATTTAGTGACTTTGTAAACATTTGAATTTTTAGGTTAAATAAATAAACGTAAACTTCAGTGTATTTATATCTTTTCAAGTATATTGACAATCTTTTATTTTTATAAAAATAAATATTTGCACCAAAAAATTAAGGTAAAAAGCGACCTTGAATAAACAAAAACTTTTAAATAACAGTTTGGTATTTAAATAGCACTACTTTCAAATGTTTTATAGTTTATCAAAAAGAGAAAAATCTTTTGACACTGAAATATTTGAATAAATTGTGTTGAAACAAAATATTTTGTAATAGCACATAAATAATTTAGGAATAAAAATGAAACGAAAAACGAAAAGTGTGAAAGTGAATTTATCTGAGCCATCTGGGTTTAAACAGAATTATTTTAGTTGACCAACCACTTTCTATATATGTATCACTATAAAGACTTGCTTGAATTACTACCGTAACATATGTGTATTTGTTTACTTTCTAAGTTGATTTCTTATCAATTATACTGTAATTTAAATTATTACATTCAAAAGATCGTAAGTACACAGCGTAATACTAGTACTATATGTTTTATTATACATTAGTACGATTCTTAAAAAAAAACATTTTCTTATTGAATATTTTACTCTTGTATCTACAATTCATAGGAATGAAATGGAATATAGTAAGTAATAAAAATAACTAACAGAATACATCAACGATAAAAAAGAATTATCATTGTCAAGATTGTAATTGTCTTGCATGTATTAATAACAATATATATATAATTAAAATATTGTATTGTTTACTTTTACCACATCCGCATATATACATTTAACTTTCCTTCATAGTAATATAAATAAACCATTTCAGTTTTATTATATACATAACCAATACAAATAAACTACCTATTACTAACGTATCAATAAATTACTATTTATCTGATATAAATTTATTTTTTATTAAAATGTAAATATTACTACAACTTGGTCTTTTTTTTCTCCACTAGAAAGTATTTGTTTTACATTTACTATAAAGTTAGAAAGAAAGAATTAAAACTAATCGTGAATGAAAGTAAAAAACATAAACAACTTTCGTTTTTATATGCCACTAAAAAAGAGAACATCTTCGGAAAAAGATACATATTTATTTTTATTTTGTTTACAAAACATGTATAATTTAGTTCGCAAATGAATGAATAACAAATAATATGCATACATATATATTCATATAAAAAAAAATGATAAAAAAGTTGCATAACATGAAGACGTAATTTTCCGTTCTAGAATTTAATGACATACATAAGTTTTTGTTTTAGTATAATCCGAGAGAAAATCAGTACTTAGTAATTTACAAAAATCTTGCATGGTAATCAATGAAATTGAAATGAAACGAATTTAATTTTTTTTTTGCAAACATCAATTCAATTTCTACGGCGCTGAAGTATAAATTTTTACTTTTACGCCGCCGGAGTAAAAGTAAAATAAATAAGTATCAATAGAAACTATGTAGAATCAGCGAATCAGATTAAAATAATTTGTACAATAGAAGGTTACCATAATTACTAAGTAAGCGTTGGTCAAATAAAGCTAAATAATAGTGGATGTCTAGGCCAGTAATGAAAAAAAAATATAACGTATCATGAATTAGTAGTTAAATTTTATATTATTATACGAGTTTTATAAGACGATACATTGTTTCAAGAGTTGTTTGAGTTCTCCAAAAACACGAATGGAACAATACGTCGTACAAAACAAGTACCTATAATCGTAAAGATTTAAATTACAAAAATTACATAAAGGGATTTGTGGAAAATATGGTAACTCTGTTCAATGAAGTTGACTGTCACAATTCATTTATAATAATGTAAAGAATAGTAACGACAACAAATTTTAATACCATTTCAAATTAGCTTTGTTTATTTGGTTTTTATATTTATAATTATTTCAAATTGATTAAAAAACATTTTAAAATATTTGAGCTTATCAATTTGACATTTACCGTGGGGCGCAGTTCTTAGAATTAACAATTTTACCAAAATTACCAAAAACAGTTTACAATATCCAATATTATTACACTGTTTTCGATATAACCATAGAGCAATTGTTAACGCAAAACATAAAAAACAAATTTATGAGATTACATTAAATCTGTTTTTATATATTTACTTTTATTTAAAGGTGTGCAAAAATGTCGTAATAATGGAATAAAAAATTTCATTCACTTGCAAAATAAAGCGAATTAGTCTCCTTACATTGCACATTTCATGTTAAAATTTATAGCAGAAATAAAATAGACGACAACAATAAAACAACCTGAGTATGTACTAACATGATAATTACTTGATAATAATGATACATGAGAATAGTATTCACTTGTAATTCATTGCTATTTGCATGATATTTGCTAAACACCTTGTAATTATTCCACGGTAGAGAGTTACAAGCCATCATTAATTATACAATAAATACATTTCCGTTTATCACTTTCTCCCAGTTTTCGTATTTTTAGTGATTATTCGGTGTATTATTAAAATGACGATTGTCGTTGATGCAGACTTCCTGTGACACCGGTAATGGGAGATTCCGAGTTTCTTCACTAATACCGGGTTTTTTTTATCTGTGTTACTGGTTTCACTTTCTGCTTACAAGTCTGCTATTTGCACGAAGAAATCACTACTCGCGTGATAGGCAAGCAAATAGACAATATTATTTGTTTCTATTGGTGTATATAGCTCATTGTTCAACAATGCATTCATTGTTAGACTATTAGGCGTTCATTGTTTCATGCTTGAAGAGAGATTTGGTATTTGATTTATAGCCATTTTATAGTTCAATTTATGGTAATACCCCATTATATTAAGAAATTGTCGATAATTTTTGTGTTCTACTTTTCTCAAAAGTACTTAATGGTAGTACAGGTTAAATGGTATGTTTGACAATTTGACATATTATGGTAAAAATGATGCACCCGGATTTTCTTTGGGAATTTTTTTTATTATTATAATCGCATTAGTACATAATTAAAATCAGATCTTACAAAAAAATTAATTGAACTTTTTTTTTTGTTTAAATTACAATTTATTGCTCTATATAATGTAATTCTTTTTTATTTACATTTTATATTTTATTATATCGTTTTTAAGTATCATACTAAAAAAAGCAAAAATTGTGATATCTGAAAGTTCTGGTGTAAAGTTATCCACGTAGATGCCAGATCCCAAATATTGTGGTTTTTTTCATTATTGAAAGTCAATTTAGATTGAAGATAAAAATAAGAAATCGTGCAAAATCTCATTGTAAATCCAAAACGTTAAGATCAAATTATATCAGTCAACGATCGTATTGTAACGATCTCAAGTCGCGTGGCGGGCGATAGCCATTAGCAGATCTGTCGTGACCCGCTCGCCGCGTTTCTATTGTTCAGTCGTCTCGAGGGTGCGAGAAAATTCCCGATCTTAGTTGGTCTATTATTTTAGCCTGAGCAGGGGACATCGCAAGGACAATCTGATATTAATACGTGTAGTGAACATGAATAATTGGTAATATAAATAAATAGTTGGTGATATAAATCTCTTGAAATAAATAGTGCGTAGTGATAAATAAATAATCTTAGTGTTTAGCTTATTATTAATAATTGTTATTCATAAATTAGTGTTTATATGTGTTTATTCATAGTGTTACTTATTTTTATTATCTTTTAATATTTATATTTCGATTATTAAACTTAAAATATAAATATTCGTGTTTCAATTATTTTTACACTTCACCTAACTAAATAAAATATTACGATATATAATATTTCTTTTTGATATTCTCTATCAATATTACTTTAAATTTTAATGTGCGTGTACTCATAATTGAAAATTAAAATTATTGACCAAACCATATTTATGACTTTAAGTCATATACATAAGTAAATATATAGCATTACTTATGTTGCCATTAACTACATTCACAAGACATATATAATTATTTTATCAAAAAACCATACATTGCGCCACTTGAGTGAATTATTTGCTTCACAGTAAATTTATTTATAATTACATTTCGAGAGTTATTATTATTTTTTATGAATTTAAAAACATTTTACACTGTACTAGTTACAGGAAATGCATTCGTGATTCAGTTTTCACATACTTTACTTCCTTTTCCTTAAATATTTTAGTTTTGTATGGTGAAAGGCTACACTAGTAGAGTATCTAAAATAAGACATATTTGTTACATGACATAGTCGTTGCATTCAGTCAGTAACATAAGTATATAGCGCAGTACAATGTACAAATAGAACATTAGTCAATATTTATTCAGGTATTATACCTGTAGCATTCCACAACTTATTCTTATTAGTAACTTCAAAAAGTAATAAATACTTAAAAAGGATATTTGTATTTATATGTAGCTGCAAATTTGCATTTAATGTTACACTAATTATTCTGCGAGAATCTGTATGTTTATTTGAGATGATATGTAGATAATACTATAAGGTCGATTTTCTTGAGCTGATCTTTACGTCATCAATTTCAGCTACATGAAATGTTAAACTTTTATCTTTCATCTGTGTTGTATACGTATGGAATATATCTGATTTTATTTGCTATCTCAATATCCTACATATGGCAGATGGGTATCTGAATTCAACTAACGACCAAAATGATATTTTTTTGTATTTTGCATGAATACTGTCACTTTTGATATTTATTGACTTATCATACGATTTCACCTAGTAAGATGATCTCATCAATCTTCCTTTTCCTCTTGGCGATTTGAATGGAATTGTGACGAATGATGAAGTTGTTAGCATCAAAGAGCAAAAATCGACCTTAGTAATATTGTTGGTATTATAACATTTTATATTTTCTTTTTAGGCGAACAGCAGACAACCCTGAGCTCCTGAACGTCTTGTCCAGAGATTCCCTTTTTGCATCGCAATTCAATCGTGGACATCCCACAAAAATTCTTGTGCACGGATTTGGCGGAAGTCGATTATGGTCCCCCAGTACGGACTTCCGTGCTGCCTATTTTACCCGCGGTCACTATAATATCATTGTCGTGGATTATAGTTCTCTGGCGAAGGAGCCGTGCTTAAGTCAGATGCACTGGGCACCTAGATTCTGTGCAAGGTGAACTTACTTAATTATAATCAAGAAAGAGAGCGATATTTTAATGTAATCAAAAATTCTGAACTTGAAATTTTCTATCACGATGTTATCAATACCACCAAACATTTAATGTAACCAGTTACCGAAAAATAAGAGAGAAGAAAATAATTTTAAAAAAATACGCGAATCTGTAGAAAACCTAATTGGACCTTAATAACATATTAGGTACCATATTATTAAATGGTGCATTTAACAAAAAATAATAAAAATAATTCTTGACATGCTCGCTTGGCTTACACCTTCTACTACTTTTTTGATTCCATTTCTAAAATTCGAATTTTATTTTATGTAAGTAAATTTTTCTAAAATGCTATTCTTGTTATGCTGTTTAGTTTTTAAACATTATTTAAAAAATAATTTAACATTTTGACTAATATAATTTTTTCAAGATATTCCTACTGCATGTGAAATTCAAGTGAAGAAACATTACTAATTTGTGAAGGTGCAATTTTCACTTTTATAAAAAAAAAATCTTTCTTCTTATGAGTCACTGGTGACAACCATATACATCAGTACTAACTTTCATTCTTCATGTATGAAAACATAGATAGAAACTTACATACAACGATATATTGCTAATTTTAAAATAAAAAAAATTGCTAATTTAAAAAAAGAATAACTTAGAATTTTTTTTAATGGAATATTCGATAAAAAATACTCATACAAATTAAACGAGCATGAAATGGATATTCCAAGCGAATTGTACACTATACTTTTTCTATGACTACGTTATTATTTCCTAATTAATTTACATTTTAATTTACGTCAAATAAGCTTCCGTGCTTGTAGTTTTGTTAGGTATCGTTTAGTAGTGTGGTCGTAGGAAAAGTGTAGTGTATCTCGTTCCTGGGAAATGGGCAACTTTCTGCACTTGTTGCACAATATACTATAATGGTCGTAGAAAATATGTATACTTCAGTCGTAAAAAGTAAAATACGAAAAATAGTATTTATTTCTGTTTTAATGACACTTTATTTACATTTACAATATTAAGTATCCACATTTATTAGTACTTACGAATATATCTTCAAAATCTTGAAGCACAGATTGAAACCTCACTAAGAACAAAACGTCAACACAATATATGTATGTAAAAATAATGTCAGGATTAAGTATATAATTTATACAAAATTATAAATATAAAGAAAAGTTTGAGAATGAATAAGGAACTTTTATTTTTACTAAAAAAGAAATTATAATATATAACACCGGTTCATAAAAATATTCCATTCTCTACTGGAAGCAAAAACCATTAAGAATTGTGTTGAATATTTTTTGTAGAGTACATGAAATGGTGATTGTTTTTAGATGTATAGCGCAACTTATAGATTACCTCAGTACACATCCCAGAGGAGTAAGAGCCGATGATTTACATCTCATAGGATATAGTGTTGGAGCTCATATCGCTGGCTTAGCTGCTAATTATTTGGATAAAGATAAAAACGGAAAAATTGGCCGCATTACAGGTAAAAAACATATAACACTTAACTTTTCCTTTCATCTACTAATTAAAACGCGATCAATTATTCTTGTAAAGAAATGTATTCATTATACATTGTTAAAGTGAAAGACAGCTCCAATTACTCAAACACTTTCATTCGTTGGACAAACAATTCAAACCGAAACCCACAAAACGCATCGTATGTGCAGTTTGACTATACTCATGGGCGCCGACTTAATGGGGGCACCGGTGCTTCTTTTCGTAGGGGCAATGCCTTCAAGGAAATATTTCCGTTAACGTACCATTTACCATCAGTAATAATGCCCTGAATTGTTATTATTTTAAGTCCTTTCATTTTTAGTAATTGACTACTATCCTAAAATGGGTATTAGTTACACCCTTTAAAATATTACCAGTGAATTCCTCGCATCAAACTACCTATGTATACAAATTTTCTGCTACAATAACAGATTGAGTATCAGCCAACAGGAATCTACATGACCGGTAATAGTGCGCGTCTCAGGATATATCAGGGATCCTGAGACACTAGCACTCAGTTCCTTTCGGCGGGGCGCCGGAGAGGCAGTGGGGCTTCGGGCCTCCTCCCCGCTTGGTGATCTGGCTAGACCGCCTTCCAGGGCATCTCGTGCCCTGAAGGTGGTCTAGTTTAGCCGACTAGAACTAGATTTGGCTGCTCTGGATTGTACTCTGATTTCAGTGGGTCAGGAATTGGAGCACTTAGAAGTGTTTGCTCTAATTCTAGGTCTGTTGAAACCAGAACACATTCTGGAACAAATTTAGCTGCACTGGATTGTACTCTGGTTTCAGTGGGTCAGGAATTCTAGGTCTGCTGAAACCAGATCACATTCTAGAGCAAATTTCTCTGCTCTGGATTGTGAGCTGATTTTAGTGAATTATAAATTAAACCTTTTTAATGCGTTTACTCTAATTCTTGGCCTACTGAGTGAGAACAGAGCACATTATGGAGCATTTTAGCTGCTCTGGATTGCGCTCCGGTTTGCTGGAACCTGAGCACAAAATAAAAGTAATTAAATATTGTTCATTGGATATAAGGTATTTTTAGTTCCCATTCATTTCTATTTGGTAGCAATTTTATATTATGATTTTGGTCATTATTAATAATTTTGCCCCCAAGGAAATTTTAAAAAGTCGGCGCCCGTGACTATACCATATGAATTTCGTAACTTTGGATCCAACCATTCATTAAACATTGTTATAGTGAAAGACTGCACCAATTATTTAAACACTTTCCTTCTTTCACCCAACAAATCAAACCGAAACCCACAATACACACCATATGTGCGGTTGGACTATCCTTTTTGATTCTTATAGCTTTGGATCCAACGATAGTATTTTACCGGGGAAACAACAACTCTCGGGATCTAGATCCAACAGATGCACATTTCGTAGATGTGTTACACACAGGAGCGGGGATATTGGGTCAGTGGGGCCCAAGTGGACACGCTGACTTCTACATCAATGGGGGGACAAGTCAGCCAGGGTGTGCCAGGGATACCATCTTTCGTGAGTATATAAGACTGATTCGTAGGTGGTATATATCCGATAATAAAATGATCATCAATTTTTTACAAGGTTTGCTATGAAATAGTACAATCTACCTATATACTCATTTTTAAATTAGTTACAAAATAAATAAAAAAACATTCAGATGTCAGTTGGATCAAAAAATAAACATGTTTTGGAAATTAAAAATAAATATTTATACTTTTCAGAATATTACTCTTTCGTTTCATCCATTTTTTTTAGAAGTGGATTTGGATCTAAATTTGTAAATGTTTATTGAACCCTGAAATTAAAATACAATGAGTTTAAAAACGGGCCACACATTTTGAAGTTATTTTTTTTGATGACCTAAATTTGTATCAACAATATTTACAAAAGTAAAAGTAATTTACTTGAGGAATAAAGGTTTAGCAAGATGAAATAAATCTCATGGTATTGTTTAATTGTTTTTGTATAAAACAACCCATGATGTCGTTAGCTAAAATTGATATTAATATTATTCAATAATAAATTTTAATAAAATATTAATCCCACCAATCCAAAAAATGTTTGCTTCAAATACCTTAAAAACATATTTTAGAATTTTCAAAAATCACTATTTGATACAAATTCAGAACTTCCCTCAAAATTTGTGACCTATTTTTAAAAGCTTATAAATTGTGGTTGGTCAAAATTATAAATAAGTTAGATCGTTATAAGTTGTGTACAAAGAGTTTTAGTTTAGTACCATAAGGTACCCATGAGCGTGCGCAGAAGTTTTCCTTGTAGGTGCCGCAATTTATTTTTTTATTTTTTAAATTATTATAAAATAAAAGTATTAAATGTAAATGGAATAATTTATTTTACTATTATTATTACCTCACACAATGTATCTTGAACACAGTATATTGTCACAATTTTAGAAAATTTGTCAGAAATACAAATTAATATTCTCAAAGATACAATATCTAAAATAGAAAAGTAGCAACGTAACTGATTCTATGAATATTGAGAGAAAAATAAATATTTTTGCTTTGCCCACGGCGGCAAAATTTATGTATGTAAATAAGTACTTATAAACTTTTATCATTCGCAGATCGCACGTCTATGAATCCACCAACATTTTAATTATTTTAATTCCCAAAATACGATCTTTATTTTAATATTATTGTTTGATATATTTCCTGTGTACAACAATACATTTTCAATCTAGAAACGCTGTCATGCGATCACACAAGAGTATCGCCGTTGTTTGTGGAGTCAATCAACAGTAAAAGAGGATTTTGGGCTTATCCTTGCTCGACTTTAATATCCTACATGTTAGGAGTTTGCAGTCCTCAAGACAGCGAATATGTCATCATGGGCGAACATGTCAACCAAAAGTAAGTCTTCGAAATTTCATATAATCTTTTGTGAAAAGCATTCTTATTTTGTAGAGCAAGGGGTGTTTACTACGTGCAAACAAATCCAAAACCTCCATATGCCCAAGGCCCCCCTGAAAAGTTCAGGAATTTGATCCAACAAAGGCGAAGGAGGAATAGAAGACATACTGTTTATCCTCTTCTTAGTTGATGTTTAATAACAGTTATAATTTTGGGTGAAAATTGTTGTATTTTTTACCATGATACATGTGATAATATCAGGATGTTAGTTATTGTAGATTGTATGTATACCGTTTATGTATTTTCAATTTGTATTCGAATGTTTAAACGCAATGCTGCCATTATAGTAAATGTAAAAAATAGTTATTT
Organism: Stenolophus ochropezus; assembly: GCA_035578165.1. NCBI lineage: Eukaryota > Metazoa > Arthropoda > Insecta > Coleoptera > Carabidae > Stenolophus > Stenolophus ochropezus. The sequence goes on from JAQOWZ010000009.1 coordinate 7,170,063, forward strand.
ATAGTTACATTTAAATATTTATTTGTACGATTGAATAAAATTGTTAAAAAAATATAATTGATTACTTTGAAAAGTGTATTATTATTACTTTTATTAATGTGTGTGTAATATTCATCATTTTTTTATTTATCTTATTTTTAATTTTTTTCCCTCAGGAAATTTAAAGCTCTTCGCTCCACGTCGAGATTTTAACATTCCCTCGTACTATAATCTTTTGATTAGGATATGTAATTCAACAAGATATATATATATATATATATATATATATATATATATATATATATATATATATATATATGATAATTGTTGTAATACATATTTACGATAATAAGATATATATATAAAATAATAAAATAAATTTAAATACACTGAATTATTTATGGTTGTATTTAACTACTATGTATTTATATATTTTGTAAAACAAAGTATAATATTTATTGCAAATATATTGATATTAATTATAAATCAGGGTTGGAAAAAATTAGATTTACTTAAAAAAACAAGTATCATTGATATTTTAAAATAATCAAATAAACTTTGTTTTTTTGATTTTTTTTTTTAATATTTAAAGATATCTAAGTATTATTGCAATTTTTAATGATTTCAAAAACAATATAAATAGTTATTTCACAAAAGAAAACGAAATATATAATAAAACTAAAACGATTCGTCTGAATAAAACTAAGAAGAGTAACAAAGAATTTTTATTTTTAGTTAATTTATTTAAAAAATTAGTTGGTTTAAATGATTATTTAAAATAAATGATTTAAATTAGGCCAATCCTATTATTAAAAAAAATATGCATTTAAAGTGTAGATGTAAAATATTTATTCATCTTTTATTTTGTGTATAGTAGTACACTGTTTTCAACCAACTATTTAACAGAATAGATAATTAAATTTTTCGCTTTGCTTTTCTTCTAAATAATTTTATATTATTATAAAGTTGAATTATATTTTAAATATTTTAATTTAATAAATACTTCTTAACGTAAAGGTCACATATGAAAAATCATTAGAATATTAGGAAAATAATAAATTAATATCACATAAAACTGAAAACTTTGTAACAAATTGATACATAAAGCATGTCCAAACATTAATCTGTATATTATATTCAGACATACACATACATTTACATGACAGAATACAGTCACAGATTTGCTGAAGATATGTAGTAACATAAAATGTAATGCATGCTGACAGCTGAATATCATGCTCTCATATAGATGCAATTATTATAGTTTAGCTTAGAACCATCCTTTGTAAACTCGGAACTGCGTTACATTGTAAATATGTTATATATTTTTATTTATTTTTCCATATTTATCTAATAGAAATAACATAGTGAGATAAATTCCTATAACTATTGTTACATGAAACATATATTTACAAGTTCCATACTATAATAACAAATAATAAATTACACATAGCAGCATTTCTCAACAATTTTCTTTTTTAACATTAATTAAGAATTACAGTTGAGAAATTACTTTACACTTATAGTGTAGTTTTTATTTACATTCATTCAAAAATGCATTTAATAATGTGGTACCAATTATTGTATTTTAAATAAGAATTGAAACACTATGATAAATGACAATTAACAATAAACATCCAGGAAAACAACTATGTGATAATGGTCTATATTTATCCTGTAACTTGTATAATGTATTGACCAAGAGAGAGAAAAATGTTATTAAACATGAAGGAAGTCTGTCTCAAAATATGACTCTGCAAGTATTTGCACTTTTCAAACATGTTAGAACATGAATAGATCTGGGTTAGGCAAATTTTTAACAATAACATTTGTTTTACAAAACTCTTTGAGTAAAATGAATCATCGAAATATAACCGAATTCTTTTCCAAAGTATCTTAAAAGAATTCTTCATATTTGACGATCATTAAACATTTTTGCACAAAATTCTTGTAAATTTTATAATTACTTTTTTATACTTTGCGTTAACAATTGCTCTATTGTTATATCGAAAACGATGTTTTTGGTATTATTTTTTGATGTAAAATTGGTACTTTTAAATACTGCTCTATAAGGTAAATGCCAAACTGATAACCTCAAATATTTTTAAATGTTTTTCAATACAATTGGAATTATTACAAATATTAAAACCAAATAAATAAAGCTAATTTAAAATAATATTAAAATTTTGATAAGTCTTAACATATAAATTTAATTTTTTGTCACACTTTTATAAATAAATTATGTCAGTTATTCAATAGGGTTACCATATTTTACATAAATACCTAAATTTTGAGTTTTTTATAAAGTAATTGACGCAATGTATAAAAATAGTGTATTGTACTCGTTTTATACGACGTATTGTTCCATACATGTTTTTGGAGCAAACCTTGATTCGCTCTTCTTGACTCAAACAACTCATAGAACAATATAGCGTCTTATAAAACTTATATAATACTAATAATTTTAAGGGAATATTTATAGGAATATTAAGTAATGTAAATTGGCATTTACTTTTTAGTTTCCTTAAAACTAGAAAAATTAAAATTTTATTTCAATTTTATAATTGATGACATAAGAATTTAAAGATAATTTTAAAAATTGTTTTATATATAAATTGTATGTTTTTAATCAAATGATTTTTCTTCCAAAATCTATTTTTTGGGCTAATATCCTATAAAAAAATAATGTTATATATTTTCTCAGAAATTTTAAAGTTGTTTTAAAATGTTATTTTTTGATTAAAGACAAAACACACTATTGTTCAATTCTTTCTGTTATGATTGAAAAGATGTGATGAAATGAAAAGTCAACTTTATATTAAGTAAACAATGTGTTACATGTTTTGATTCATTTCTTTTATTTAAAATTTATTTATTGTTACCTTTTTTGCATTACAAAACATTAAGATAAATTTATTATATTTGCATATATTACGAAAATATTTTTTTAAAATTTGTGTTGTCCTCAGTACTTATTATTATTTTCCGTCTAAAAAATTTCTGTAGAAAATGAATCTACGTATTGGAAGTAATGCGTGATACATGTATGCGTTTTTTTAAGAATAATATTTGTATCATTTAGTACAACTAAATTCTTAGAATATTTTACTCTTTTAATAATTATTTGTACATACAAACTTGCAGAGTATATTCTGACACATACTTCAGGAATTTAAATACTAACAACAAGATTGTGACATAAACGTTTTTACAGAGTATAGCAAAAAACAGTGAACATCTAATTATGTTTCAAATATATGGTGTTTCTTACAATCGTCCTCCATAAGATGAATCCGAAGATATTTAGTAGTAGACATATAAGGAAATTCAGGTACATAAAAGGAATGTAAGTAAATATCATAATTAATAAATTTTCAAGGTACATAATGTATTGCTTGTAGGATCAAGTTTGATAAAAATATTCACATTAGTTTTATCTGCTTATCACTTATGCAGAAATGAAAAAATAATGTAATAAAATAGATATCTTTGTTATGTACATTAGAAAATATCAAAGAGAATATTATAATATTTACGGACCCATATTATAAGCCTGCAGTTAAGATCAAAACAATTTCGTGAATAATAATAACATCAAGATGACATGTATCATTATTATACGATAAGTAAACTATTGCAGTCATACACTCCTTGTATTTAAATTTTCATTTAAATACAAAAAAAATGCTTAAATAAAATTTACAAAAAATTATACATTTTATTTTAATACTCAGCTGCTTTAAATTATTACATTAAATTTATTTGCCTTATTGAAAATTGCTTAAAATGTAATACTTGATATGAATATTATTTCTCTATTTCGGCTAAGCGGAAATTGAATGAAACGCTTACGTCACAAGTCCTATCCTGACTTTATTAATAATACTGAAAACTGCCATTGATATTTTATTTTATACACAAATATTATATTGACACAATGACACAACATGTAGAGCCAATGGAAACTATTTTCTAAATGGAGATCATTCAACAATTAAGTAAAACGAATCTAGTGTAAATCGGGCTCGGGTGACAATATTTGTTTTATTTTACCATTGTAAACTTACTAAATATTTAATAAATATTAAGTTGTAGTAATTTAAATATTTCACTTTATAAAAAATAATGGATTATTAATATCGCAGGACAACTCGAAATAATTAATTTTTTGTTTCGTTTTTTTTTTCATCTTATATTTAAAGAAGAGATTTTAATAAATGTCCACGAAGAAGCAGAAATGTTTCAGTATTTTATGAGTTGTTTCGCATTACACAAATTCGAGACAAGTGAGGAACTGACCGTCCTACATACTTCAACTCTTGCCAAATTCTTGTCTTGTTTTGTCATTTCTTGCCTTGTCTTGAAAAACAATACAAGAAATTTAAATACATCTTGCATATTTCTTGTCTTGCTTATTAAAACTTAGTCAGGGATTCCCGTACTCGCAAAGAAACTTTCATTCTTGGTCTTGCTTTGAACTTTGTAACTCTTGTCTTGTATTTTTTTGCAAGACTGAGGCAAGAACAAGAAAAATACAAGACTCTCGTGAAGCACTAGTGATTTTTATAATTTGTTATATTATTGTTATCATCATTTCTGCTTGTTATTATTCCGAGTCAATCGTGAATATTATGAACGCACTTTTATAATAAAAGCACTTTTAAGAAGCGTGCTTTTACATTATATTCTTATGAGGCCAGACGTCACTTTTAACAAAATCGCTCTATAAAATTGAGCTCGTAATACAGGCCATCTTTTTTAGCATCTACTATTTTCTATACCCCTGTCTTTTCCGTATTGCAACCTCTCTATCTCACAACGAACCGCGTTTTAAATATTGAAATATTTCGACTGAATCAAATTTAATGAAATCTCATATTTAATTTTAAAATTTGTAAAGAAAATTACATGTTAAACAAATATTGTCGGAAAATAGAAATTTACACTAAGATTCGATTTAGCATTTAGCTTGTTCTAAGATTTGAATCATATAGTGGTTATATACATTGTTCTATTCATTTCACTATTTTTTCTAATTTTATAATTGATTCATAGTAATTTCAAAATAGTCTATTTTTAAACTAACATATTCATATCTTTTTAACGCGACCGTTAATTAAATTTTGTTATTAAAGGAACTAAGTTAAGGGATAACAATATTATTATTTAAATTTCATATTTTAATGTGTTCCACATTTACCGAACAAGACAAATTGCTATTTACAGTAGATATAATATTGTCTGTATCCATAACCAATATCTTTATAGCTTACAAGTTAACTACGCAACAAAAATATATTTAACAGTTTTGTAAATCTATTCAGTTTCAAAGAGCAAACGTGAAAGACACAATTCTCAGCTTCATACATTTTAATGTTGAAAACATTTACGATTTTTAACATTTCCAACTCTATTCTAACATATTTTGAAAGCTAAATTAGTTTATAAATATTTGACTATTTAGTCGCATTTTTAAACTAATTGTCAGTTTCACAAAAACTATCAATGAGGAAATATATCTGTACATATAGACGTGAAGCACTGGGTACCCCACTTATTATTGTCTGCACAGCCTTGAGAGTGAGATTCACCTCAACTATCCTAGCTAATAACACATTCGATTATTCTTAACCTCCAAATTGAATTACTGCTGTTCTTTATTTTATCTATATTTAGAACTTTGTAAGTTTCAATTGTGTTATGTTGGTTAAGTCCATTATGGGTATTAATTACATGTACATTCGTACCTTCCATATGTTTTCTTATTATAAGTGATAATATAGTGTATATACATTTATTCAAAAGTAACGCAGTTTTCAAAATTTAAAAATCAAATTTTAAAAACACGTTTTTAACTTACATTTATTGTCGTTGACCAGTTTTTAATTACATAAAGAGAAATTGTAAACATTGTTTTACTATTATTCTCGGAGTATTATGTGCTATATGGTTACATTTACTATTCTACACTGCCATTTATATACACATATTTTAAAATTGATTGCAGCTTGGTATAAATGTTTTAATTTTCTTCAAATTGACTTTTATTAAATGTAGCAACGAGAAAATGATGTAACTTCGTGCCTCTTGTTAACAAATGCATATTATTGTCATCTTAACTCTATAGTTTACTTTTAGCGTTCTGCCTCTTTCTAAACTTATTTTAGCAAACAAGGTGAATAGTGAAAACATAGTGAATGTTATGAAATGTTTAATAGTTACGGTCTTCTGTGTCTCCGTGCATGTAGGTGTCTCGAGCGGTCGGTTGCACGGGTTGCTCCGATATTTGATTGGAATACACAAACGGATTACCTGCCACGTGTTCTGTTGCGCCATAATTCAACGCTTTCCCATTTCCGCTCAGCTGGTGTTGCAGTTCCGGTTTCTCATTCTGCTGCACATAAATCATTATGTCATCAAACATATTCATCATACATACATCAAATTGTTTACTTTTTAATTCAAAATCAAGTTTAAGGGTTGAGCAAAAGAATGTTGATTATATTGTAACATTATGGAATATTATCATATGCTACAGTAAACTTCATCTTGCATCAAGAATTGACATGTCTGTCATTTTGGATTCGTGAGAAAGTTTTCAAAAGGAAATTAGTTTTTACAAAATATGGTAAAGAGGAATTGGCGCTATATATATATATATATATATATATATATATATATATATATATATATATATCAGGGCATGTAACCGGTTAAAAAAACCGGTTAATAAAAACCGGTAACCGATATTTTTAACGAAAATTGCGAACTTTAACCGTAATTTTAACCGATATTTTTCAGGCCGAAAATACCGGTAACCGTTAACCAAAAAAAAAATAAACCGGTTTTAGCGAACATTAACCTTTATTTTAATATCATTTAGCGAGAAAAAAATTTAATATTTTTTTTTATATCTGTGTTTTCTATTTGTATTTGAACATGAGTCATGACAGTTTTTACAATTAACATTTTATTGGAGAGTCATAAATGTAGGTCTCTTTGGCCGTTAAGTCCAAATAAATACGGCCTTTGTCAACACAGGCAAGTTTAAAATTGAGAAGTGACCTGCGTTTTTCTGAATAAATTCCGGGAATTTTTGTGAATATTTATTAATTAAATTGTTTTTTTAAATTATTTATTCTATAATTTTTTTTAATCAAATATTAATAATTACTTTTTTTTAATTAATGTTAATAATTTTTTAAACCGATATATTAACCGGTTTAAACCGGTTTCCAATTTTTAAAAACCGGTTTTCGAACTAAAACCTTTATTATTATAACGTTCTCTATAAGGGTTAACCGTTAACCAGTATTTATTTCGGTTACATTCCCTGTTTGTAACTAACTTTTAGTAATTTCTAATTACAGTTCAATATAAAAAGTTACAATTTTTAGGTTTTTACAGTAAAATTTTTCATAGACAGCTGAAATATTCCAAAAAATACCCATGTATGAGTCCAAAATTTTGGTTTTTGATTGTTGACACCCTTTAAACCCAATTTTAGGTCAGGTTTGGGTTCCTTTTTACCCATTTTAAGGTGTGACAAATTTCCAAATGTACTATACAATATGTTTAGACACTTTTCAACTCATTTCTGGGTATAAAATGCAACACATAATCGTGTTAAACTTAGTTTTCAATTATGAACACCTAAATCATTGTTAAGCACTTTAAACCCATTCCAGGGTGTGAAATAACCCAAATAAACCCATTTTTAGGTAAAATTTATTGATTTTTTTGAAAAAACCAAATTGATAGTCGCCGATGCACTGATTTCAAATTTTCAAACCGAATTTAATTATCTCTTCCCATTCCTGAGATATTTGGCCTCAAAGTTGCACCTCAAAAAAGTGTGTTTTTTGAACATATCTCTAAAATGGGTAGAGATACAGTATCAACGATTACACCAGTCGATTCTACGCGCAAAGTTACATAAAGAAATGTTTTCTCCGCATATACGATCTTTGGAACGATTTGGTGAAAAATGAGAAAAACGAAAAAACCTGAATTTCAATTTTTCGCTTGGAAACTTTTTGTCACCAAAATTTTTTATATTCTGGACTTAAGTAAATACAGATGCGCTGATTCCAAATTTTCAAACCGATTTCAATTATCTTTTACCGTTCTCGAGATATTTGTGTTCAAAGTTAGACCTAAAAAAATCAGTTTTTCAGGAATAATTCTGAAATGGGTTCAGATACGACTTTGGCGACCTCACCAATCGATTCTACGGGCAAAATTACATTTTTGTACCAATTTTCAGATTTTTATTCCAATGGATACAAATTTTATAGAGGAAAAACGAAAATCGTCAAAAATCGAAAAAAATCGCAAGGGGTTCATCAGGCGATTTTTCGATTTTCGCGATTTTCGTTTTTTCGCTCTAAAAATTGTATCCATTGGAATATTAATCTGACAATTGGTACACTTATGTAATTTTGCCCGTAGAATCGATTGGTGAAGTCGTCGAGATCGTATCTTGACCCATTTCAGGGATATTCCTGAAAAACGATTTTTTTCAGTTCCAACTTTGAACCCAAATATCTCGAGAACGGTAAGAGATAATTGAAATCGGTTTGAAAATTTGAAACCAGCGTATCTTTATTTACTTAAGTCTGAAAATTGAAAAGATTTGGAGCCAAAATGTTCTCCAGCGAAAAACTGAAATTCCGGTTTTTTTCTTTTTTCTCATTTTACACCAAATCGTTCCAAAGAACATATATGCGAAGAAAACATTTCTTTATGTAACTTTGTGCGTAGAATCGACTGGTATAATCGTTGAGACTGTATCTCTACCCATTTTAGAGATATAGTCAAAAAACACACTTTTTTGAGGTGCAACTTTGAAGCCTAATATCTCAGGAATGGGAAGAGATAATTAAATTCGGTTTGAAAATTTAGAATCAGCTCATCGGCGACTATCAATTTGGACTATTTTAAAAAACCAAAATTTTTGACCGAAAAATGGGTCATTTTGGATTTTTTCGGTTGTAAAATCAAAATTTTAAGGTGCAAATCTAAATATTGTTAGTTTTTATGATTAACTATGATTGTAAATTACTTGGAGATGAGAAAAGATATTAATTTTTATTTGGATATGGTTTGGAATATATTTGCGAATATAGATAACAATTATCAAAACAAAATTTCCAAATATAAGTACTTCCGGTCATCATTTCCGTTGTAGGCCACGGTTCGTGGTCCAATTAACAACTATAAATTGTTTTACAGACATCCTTTTGTTTAGATAAAGTTCATTTGTCCTAATTATTTGTTTATTAACTGTTTCTTATATTATTATTTCCACCTTCTATATACAGGGTGGCTCAATGAAAATTATCAGCGCAATTTTTGGCCACTTAACATCAATTTTGCAAAAAACGCTCGAACACGTCATTTTTAGTATAAAGGGGGAACATCTGAATGGATTAATATCAATGGCATAACTTCAACCCTAAAATGGGAGTGGACTGCACCTCAAAAATTTTAAATGGAAAAGAGTGTCAAACATGACACAGTTCGAAAGGCCTTTCAATTCTCTTCTCAACAGTTTTTTTATTTTTCAAATCCGATCATTAGTTCCAGAGAAATATCGTTTAAAACAAATTTTATCAGGTGTTTAAAATTGCAATCAATTAGGCTTAAACAAATGACAAAATCGAATATCAGTATTTTTCCCGTTTTAATTAATTATTCTGTATTTTTTTAATCAAATTTTTATAATTAATTTGTTTTAATTAATTTTAATTATTTTTTTAACCGATATATTAACCGGTTTAAACCGGTTTCCAATTTTCAAAAACCGGTTTTCGAACTAAAACCGTTATTATTATAACGTTCTCTATAAGGGTTAACCGTTAACCAGTATTTTTTTCGGTTACATGCCCTGATATATATATATATATATATATATATATATATATATATATATATATTATATATATTATAATAAAATATTAATCAATGGAATTCAATTTTCTTTTTAATTTTAATTTGAATTTTAAACAAATACGTCTTTCCTTGTTTTCGGAAAACTTATCTATTAATTTTTGTTGTAGTTTTGTGGCAATAAATATTTCCTAGCATTCGTCTCGTTACAATCATAAATCCACTTGTTTCTTAAATATGTCTTTTATGTAGTTTATTGCGACTTTTACCCGAAATTCCTGTGTTTGGGTGACCTGGCCTTTTAACTGCCAATTGTTTTTCATAAGTTTGGAAAATTAATTTTTGTTAATTTGAATGTATTTTCATTTTGAAACATGTATTTAAATTTTAAAGTGAAAACTAATTTAAGGTAAATTTTAATTAGTAATTTATATTTTAATTTTTTTGTGGTTCTGCAGCACTTAAAGACGAGCCGCCACTGTAAAAAGGGATATACGCTCAGCATTTTGTAAGAGTCGTGTCCCGCCGTCTATAGCGAACAGACGCATATCGGAATATTATTAGTAAATTATTTGCGACAAAGTAAAAATAATCAGTTCGTATTTATAAAAAAATATTATTAGTTAATTCCGTAGATTCATAAAAATGTGTTGTTTTAAAACTGACAGTACAAGTACAAGTTTTTTTACACACTAAAAATAAATGAGTAAAATACCTGATTAACCGATACTGTATAATTATTAATATAAAGATGCAAAGGCTATTAAAATGAAAAAATAATAATAGCTAATTGGTTTTATTTTGATTTATAGATTTTTTTTATCACTTCCCTATTTTGTTATTTACACTACCCGTTTTAATATAGTACAAACAAATTTTCTTCATATGCTCATAATTATATTACATTGTATTTTAGTTATTCATTTGATAAGTATATATGGAAGAATCCCGTTATAAAATTTTGATCATGCTTAATAAAATTAATACTTATTTATGAAATGAATTCTTACCGTGGGTGACTGCTTGAGAGTGTGTCCCTGGAAGGCATCATCGAACGGATTCCAAGGCTTCTCTTCTTTATTGCTGACCGGCTCAGCCCAGGGTTGCAACTCACCGGAAGCAAAAAGACCATAGAAAATGACTCCGCTGAAATGGACTATAGCTGCGAGAATGAACACGATCTTCCAACTCTCTCTGTCCTATAATAACAAAATAATCATTTATATAATGTTTATTCATAAATATTTGTAAATGATGAGAAACATAAAAGTAGCAATGCAGCGAGATACTTTATTACTTTCCAGCTGTCTTGTTCCCAATGCGATAAGTGTGAGTTTTTGATTCAAGTTCAGTCGACCAGAAGTTCATTGTTATCGCGGTGTTATGGAACTTCAACTGTCACATTAACGCAGTGAACACAATCAAAAGATTAAGTGAATTAAACTTAATTTTATGAACCCCGTAGGACATGTTAAGCGTAATAAATATATTTGTTTTACAATTTTTCTTTTGTCAGTTTTCTATTATTTTTATAATTTAATTGTTCATTTTATTTCTATCTATAAATATTTAATATTTGATAATAATAATATATCATTATACTGTATTTTGCTTAAAATTATTTTTAATGTAAATTTATTTAAAAATGGTTCACACATTACATAGGATAGTTTTCGCTTAGACTTCTTTTGAGATGTAATCTCTAGTCGAGGGATTGTCAAAATTTAGTAAAATAAAAATTTCTTCTAAATATTTTACTTGTGAAAGATTATCGGAAGACGTATTTATAAATCTAACATATTAAAAGAGCATAACTCACTGCCGATGATTTATCACGATTTGTCTGGTCAGGTAGTTTCGCTACACAGGTCAAGTGAAATAAGAGCGATGCCGCTATTGTTCGGGGATTTTATAGTCAGGAAAACTCTAGAAGGTTCGAGATAAATTACCCGAAAATATAAACTGTCGCATTCTCGAGTATGGGCAGTCAGTTAAGAGTGAAGGAGAGTGTAGAGAGTGTGAAGTCAGAGTCAGTTGAGTTAGTCGAGTAGAGTTCAGTGAAATGAGTCGAGTTGAGGCAGACATGTAAAGTAGAAATATTTTTTTTGTGGAAATGTATATTACTATCTTGTGAAAATAAATAGCTTAAAATTTAATATTGATGTGTGAAAATAAATGGATATTAGTTAATAATTTGTGTGTTAATTGTGAATTACTAAAGGTTAAGTTTAACATTTGTAGAATGGTAACTTGAGAAGCTTGGGAATTATTAATATACTTTTGACTAAATATACTTTCTATATATTAGAACAATGAAATATAATATATTCAATTTAGCTTGGATCAAATGTATTTTTCATATGTCGTTATGAAATGGTAAATTAAGATGTACATACATGAACTTTAAAATATGCTAAAGATGAACCTATTTTAATGTCCAAAACGTTCATCTTATTACATAAAAGTACAAATAAATGGAATTTCTTATATATATTTTTCAATCTTGAATGTATTATTTATGGTCAACCGAAGGATGCAGTTTTCGTAATTAGTAATTGTTAAACAATCCAACTATACCATTAAGAGCCGGTTTTCCCATCTCTGGTTAAAGTACCGGTTACCTTAACCATCGGTTAATAGAAAAATATCGCATCGAAAAACTAATGTAAATTGTCAAAAATACAAGTTATTTACAATTTCGATGTAATATTTTGCTGTTAACCGACGGTTAAGGTAACCGACACTTTAACCAGAGGTGGAAAATCGGTCCTAAGATGCTACTTTGAATTATTCCTTACCTTCTTCTCCGTGATATGATCGACAACAATTGGACAGAACAACCCAGCTATAGTCCCGATCCCGTTGCTCATTCCCATGAGGATAGAAGCGTACCGCGGCGCTATATCCAGATGGTTGACATTGAACCCGGAGATGGCAAAGCCGCTGAAAGCGACGCCGAAGGTAAGCGCTAGCGTGGCTTGCGTGGCGCTCTTCGCGTACGCCACCACCAGGAAGAACACGGCTTCCATGCCGAAGCCGCCGCAGTTGAACAGCTTGCGCACCGTCGTCGTCGTCATGATCTCCTTCTTCCGCAGGTGGTCCGCAAGAAGACCGCCGCATGGGACGATGATGGTCATCAGGAGATGGGGCAAAGAGCCTACGATGCCGGTCTGTAAGGGAATTGTTCAGTGAGTCCTACATTTTTAGAAGCTACCAAAAACTTTAACGTCACGGCTAGTAAGTAACAATTTTGTTAAATTTACACCAATGTTTTACTTCAACGCTTTTAGAATTGTAGTTGTTTAAATAAGTTTCTATGATGTTAAATCCAGGTACTAAAAAAAGTAATAAAAGCCTGGCAATGCAATGGCGATTTTTTTTAGAAGTCAAGATGTGTTCTAGAATGCACGCTAATTCATAGTTGGTTTTCATAACGCTTAACATTTTATTTTAAATTATTATGGAATTTTTTTTAGATTTTTTTTTTTACAAATTTTGGGGTTCCCACAAATTATTGGTCCCAGGGCCTCAAAATTATAAATTCGGCCCTGAGCCGTACTATAAATGGTTTATAACGTATTCTACAAATACATCCGTTTCCGTGGAGCTAGCTCTTGTTTCATATAAAAAATGCATATCAAGACAAGGTCAGTCGAATTGATTGGCTGACAATGAATATTATTATTTGCATTATAAATCATAAAAGCAATTACAAATGTTTTATTAAAAATTTACCAATGTTTTATATAATTTTAAAATCAGGGTTATAAGAATTATCCTCAATAAATTATATTAAATTTACACGAAACAAAATACAAGAACGATCTTTCAAAAATAAAAAGTATTCAAAGGAGAAACCGTAATGTGAAATATAAGTTTTTCATCGCTTTAATTTAATGAAAGTTTTAAAAGAGTTTTATTTCAACTACTACCGGTGTCGGTCCTCGTAGGTATTCTGTAATTCGTTGACTTTCACTTCTTGAAGAAGATCTGCAAAAGGCCAAAACCAGTAGAAGTTGAGAAAAAACCTTTTTTCTGACTGAACTCCAATAATTTCTTTCGAAGTTAATCTTTTTAGGGATGTCGACAAAAGATCACAGAAAAGTTTGAATAAATGGGTTTTAATTACCTACTAATTTTTGTTATAGGTTATACTAAAAAGTTCTCCAATGGGAGTTTTTTCTTGCAAGCTATTTTATTTTAACACATTTGCTTGTTGGGTTTTTGTTAACCGGTTATAAATAAACATTTACATAAATTTAAAAAATATTAGTGATATTTAATTATATTATGTAGGTTTTTTTTTTAATTCAAAAAAGCAATGGAAACCTTTAATGAGCATACCTTTTCAGTTTGCAGCCCAAAACTGCTTTGCATGTACGAAGCTTGAAAAATAACCAACAAATAAAAATTCCAACTCCTACAAAAGTTGGCTACGATGATGGCATACACAGGCATGGACGTGAAGAAGCTCTTCCAGGGCGTGGTGGCCAGCGTGGGCATGGCCATCTGCGTGCTCTGGCCGAGGGACTGCTCGATGTAGAGCAGCTCGCGCGCCGAGATGGTGGGATGCTTGGCCGGCTTCTCGAAGGTGAGCCACAGCCAGGACAGGTACCACACCAGCCCCAGCATGCCGTAGAAGTAGAAGGGCGCTTGCCACGTGATCCACGAGATGAGGATCCCGGAGAGAGGCATGCCGAAGAACACGCCGGCGTACGTGCCGCAGAACGCCAGCGTCGCTAGCCGGGAGCGCTCCAGCGGCGGCGCCCAGAAACGCCAGATGCCGTGGCAGGCTGGGTAGGTGAAGCCTTCCACCAGACCTATACACAAAGATCAGTTAACACCATGGAAATTGTTCCTGCTTTCCATTTTGTTGTGGAGTCTGGACATGTAACATGTTTGTCAAGAAAGGAGGTGAGAGGGTAGATTTCTAACTCTCCCTCAATGTTTATAGAGTTTAGTCTTACTCGAAATTCAGTCTTATTTCCGTTTTTCTTTAAACCGTAATGAAGAGTCAGTAATAAGTTCAGTTAGACGTTCGACAAGGTCAAGTGCAATTCAGTTTAGTCATAAGTTTAATTCAGCTGTCTGAAATAAACATTGCTTCTGCTTTCCATCTTTATCAAGAAAGGAGGTGAGAAAGTAGATGTCTGACTCAATGTTTGTAGAGTTTAGTATTACTCCTAGTTCAGTCTTATTTCAGTTAGTCGTAATGAAGAGTCAGTAATATGTTTAGTCAGACGTTCGACAAGGTCAAATGCAATTCAGTTTAGTCATAAGTTTAATTCAGCTGTCTGAAATAAACACTTCAGAGCTGGGACTCTGCTGTATCGCCTGACGTAAACATGACGTCATATTAGCATTTCGGTACGACTGAAATGCTATAGAGGGACGTCATGTTTACATTATGCGATCGCCAGGTAATAAAGAAGAGCCACAGCATAGGCCAGAGCTACTACCTCTGAATAGTGGTGGATCCAGAAACTTTATTAGGAAGGGGCGTATTACCTGTTTTTAATTAATCATAAACTGTAAAATATGTAATAATCTTAACACAAAATCTTCATCTTTATCAAATTTAGGCGACGGCCTTTAGTCTATGCGAATCGGGTCAAAACTTTCTTTTGATCCAAATAATTAACTTGATGCAAATACAAAAGGGTAAGACCTCAAAACCTTTCTTCTAACATTCGGTTTCTCTCAAATAGGAAAGCCAGTTCTCACTAACTAAATATTTCCTCCAGAGGGGACAATCGTTCCACCGCCCCTCCCTTAGATCCGCCACTTGCTGTGAAACAGATACACATAGTCTACAGTTACGTTCAGTTTTAATGTTTAATTTAGCTTCAATAATCACAATTATTGTGTAAATAATGATTATAAAGTAGAAGTTAGGTTAAATTAAGACCGAATTGTCATTGTGTCTAGTCATGTCCATTTAGTAAGTCACCAACATCGTCGTTTTACTGTTATCCTTCCTCACATGGTATATAATTTAAAATGATTCTACAGTGAAAACAAAAATACTAATCTAGTGATCCCATAGATCTAGATTACACAATCAGTTTGTGGGAAGAATGAAAATGGTAGACTCCCGTATATCACCATAGGATGCGCATGCAGTACAATCGATTTCAAACTAAATGAGACCGTCAACCCAACATAATATAAAGTATTATACTGATAACAACGGTCTTCTTACCTTGTAGAACGCGAATCAAAATGAGTACAGTGGAGTTATACTGCAGGGCAACGGGAACTAAGAGATTGAGGAATGAAGAGCAAGCGATGGCAGAACCAAAAATCAAATTGGCTGGGTATTTAGCAGCAAGGAAACCGCCTGGTACTTGGGTGACCAGGTAGCCCCAGAAGATGGATGAGTCGATCGCACTCGCCGTACCCACTGTCCAGTTGAAGTTCACATGCTAAACAACAAAAAAATATATAATACATTTTATTTGGTTATAACCATTATTAAAAATTTATAATAAAAATAGATAGTTGAGGTCGTGTCTCGACCCATTGGAGGGCTATGTCTGAAAAAACCTGTTTTCTGGGTTTAATTTTCAACGTAATTATCTTGAGAATGGTAAAAAAAGGTCCCGAACGAAAAACCATTTTTTATATTCTTTTCTGAAATAATTCCATAAATAATAACTAGGTACCTTACTAAACAGGAGTATATGGTATATTATTCACTAAGGTTGAGAAGAGTATCATTATTTACGTAGCGCCAAGTTATACCCCGAGATGCGAAACAACCGAGGGACATAACGCGCTGGTCAATAATGGTCCTCTCAACCGTGGTGTATTTCTTATTTTTTTCACTACTAGCATTTAAATCTCAATTCTACATAAAAAAAATTATATTGACAATAACAACATTTTGACATGAACATTAATTTAATATTCACAAAAAAATAGGCTATCTTTGGTTTTATATTTGACGTTTCAGTTTGTCAACCTTACTTTTGATTTTTAATTTGGTTTTATTTGATTTACTTACTTAATTTAGACGGCATATTTAAATTGTGAATCCATACACTTTTTTTGAGTTAAATGATTCAAACGATATTTGGATTTAGAGACTAGAGTTTCTTTAAAAAGTTTTAATTATCGACCATGATTAATACTAACTTATTATTGACCTAGGTGACCATGGTTTATAATAACTTAATGACATAGGTGTCCACGATTATCAAATAAGCAATAGTAAAAAACAATTTCTCATATCAAATAAATTATGAAGTAAAAACAACATAAAACTGGAAGAACTCCAATGGTAGTTATTTCACACATGTTATTATTTAATTTATCAGATTTGTTTCTTGGTTTTTTTTAACTAGTTGTAAATAAAGATTTAAATATATAAAAAAAATGTTAAGTAAAGGTTAATACTAGTGGGTGTCTAGACCAGTAGTGATTTTTTTTTATTAAAATATGTTTCTGAATTTACATAGTTTTATTAAATTTTGTTTTGCAATGCTCTATAATAGTTTGGGGTACTTTATCTAAACTACTAAATTCTTTTACTAATATTACTTTATTGCTGCGAAATGTGGTCGCATCGCAGTATCATGAATCACGTGATTTTGCTCAAAGTTTGTAAAAGCTTAAAGTCACCGCCTGCAGTTATTAACGATAATTTAAGAAATTTGAGACTTGTCTCATTAAAAGTTTCAGTGACAGCTTATTGTTGAGAGACCGGACGAGAGTAACACTAGCCATATTAGCCTGAAGTTATTCTTCATTCACGGGCTGCGAGCGTGTAACAAAGCTCACTTTCAGCTGTCATAACACACGACGTCACCACAATATGCAGCACTTGGCAGAGGAAATGGAGCCGTTTGTTAGGCGTTGGCGTGTCTCGAATAGAATCACAATTACAAAACGCTTTCGGCGCGGGGCTGCCCCGAACTCTCTGGGCCGGGAAGCCCGGGAAGGAACAATGGACCCGCTCAGACGCACCGACAAACAACTGAAATGCAGCAAAATATGCGCACTCTGCAGGAATGAATAGAAGAATTTTACATTCATGGACTAAATGTAGAGCTGCATTGAACTTCTTGTTAATTAACACCAGGATTTCGATTATTATCGATTTTAATATTTTGTTGTGTACCCACATTATTCTATGTATAGTTTTATAAGTTTTATATATATTGTTAATTGTTGTTAAATTATATGTTGTATTTATTTTTTTAGGCGACGGCCTTTAGTCTATGCGAATTGGGATAAAACTTTCTTTGGATCCAAATAATTAACTTGATGCAAATGCAAAGAGACCCTTTTCAGCCAGTTTTCACTAACTAAATATTTCCTCAAGGGGGGACAATCGTTCCATCGACCCTCCCTTAGATCCGCCACTTACTGTCAAACAGATCCACATAGTTTTGAGTTAAGTTCCGTTTTAATGTTTAATTTAGCTTCAATAATCATAATTATCGTGTAAATAATGTAAATAAAGTATAAATTACCTTAAAGTAAGACCGAATTGTAATTGTGTCCACTCGTATTCCTCTTAATTCATGTCCATTTTAGTAAGTCACTTCATCGCTTTATCATTATCCCTCCTCACATAGTACACAATTTAAAATAATTCTACAGTTAAAACGAAAATTTAAGTCTAGTGCTTTTCCATACTTCTAGAGTGCACAATCAGTTTATGGGAAGAATGAAAATGGTAGACTCCTTTATATCACTATAGGATGCGCATGCGATATATGTTGTATTTATTTTTTGTATTCTGTATCTTTTGTATGTCTATATTTGTATATTTTATGTATTGTGATTATATTATGTTTAAAGACAAATTGGCTTATTGACGATATTCGAAATTCCGATCTGTAATTTAATATCTATTATTGTGAGAGTAAGAGTTTTCTAAAATTTCAGTTGGACTATTTTCAAATTAGATTTGGGACATTTGGCTATTCAAGAAAGACCTTCGAATTTTGGAAAGCAACAATGTCACCACGTCCATAAGCTAATTTCTCTATTGATAGTAGGGGTATTAAAAATCCCTTATATACCTTGTAATTTTACTTCAAAACAGAAATAGTTCTTGAACGTCAAGAGAGAATAGTTCTTGCGAGTCACGAGTATAATAGCATCAACCTAACGCTACAATTAAAGAACTTACTCATTCGCGATTTAATAAATTAGTTAATGTTCGTAATCTGTTCTTTATTTCGAATACCTTCCCAACCATAAAGATACAACCGGGTTATAACAATTTAAATGTACACGCAAATAATAAATAAAAGAACATATTTATTAGTAAATATAGACGTAGGTTACAAAAAAGCTGTTGCAATATTACTGTTTGGAAAATGAGGACCAATCAGTGAAACAAAGTGACTGAAATGTTATTCTCTGCTGCCAATTTCGCTGAATAGTCCATACTATTATTATTTTATTTATTTGTTTTAGAATCCAATATGCGACGTAATTCAACATTCAGTTGGACATATTTGTTACGCGTTTTGGCTTGTTGTTTGAAAACAAACAAGCGCATTCGACCCCAAACCGTTTGTAAATCGTTCTATGTACAATTTAATATATAGCTTGTGCCTAATCATTTCAGTGATAATTAAATTTGAACCTTTGAAGTTGAAGCTATTGGTTTCGGTTTTATGGAAAGCTGTGAATGACATGTAGAAGTGTAACAATATGGAATGTTAAATAACAAAGTTCACAACTCTCAATATGAATTTGCGAGAAAGTGTCCAAAATAGATTATAGTTTTTAGGGTAATTTCCGCTCTTTGCTCTAGAATTTACTATCTTTTGTTAGAATCGCGGCACAAATCTAAGCTATCTGTTCTAATTCGTAACATTTTTAGTTTATTCGCATTATTGTAATTGAGTTTCTTTATCATTGTAAGTAATGTTAGAAAAGTTAGCATGTAGTAAAAAGGTGTTGTGTTTTATTCTTGTTGTTGTGTCCTTTATTATCGTCATCAGGTAATTTAATGCATCATCTCTTTCATCCTCCATGGTACTGGCCATCTTTTATTTTCCATTCAGTAACATCTACAATATTTTCCTTAAAAACACGTTTTTAAATACCACCAAATGTGATTTTTCCTAATTTAAACGACGTTTCAGTATGAAATAAGAAGTAAACTTCTTGATTGTGGAATGTAGGTGAAAATAAAAAAGAAGGCTTTGGAATTTAGTCAAATTTTGGAATTTATCTACAGCTCCAAAATGTTTCAACCCACGTGGGCCTTTTTCACATATGTAATTTTCCCTGCAGAATGCCCGAGTGGGGTTGAAACATGTTGGGGCTGTAAATACATTCCCAAATTTGTCTGAAGTCCAAAACAATTTTTTTAGTTTCACCTATGTTTCATGATTAATAAATCATCTTTTATTTCCTGAACAGTAACAGCTTTAATGTTTTCCTTAAAAACATGTTTTTAAATTTTACTACCAAATGTGGTTTTTCCTAATTTAAAAGACATTATAAAATAGGAATAAAACTTCTTGACTTTACGTCAGCCAAATTGAATCTACCATTTTGAATTTTATAATTATGATATCAGATACTTATTCGGCGACCCAAAAAACATGTGAAAACCTACTTTCAGATAATTTTTTCTAACCATTAAAGTACGTCGCTGCTTGAAATATGCAAAATATAGAAAAAAAATAAATTTCAAAATACATATCTTGTGAGAGAAATTATCAAAAGTTTTTGGCTTTGGTACTTTTCATTTGGTACCAGGATGCCTATTCTGTAACTTATAACACTAGTGATATACGTTCAAAAGTGTTATAATCTGATTACCATCTAGCGGTTTTTGAGTGCAACAGGAAATATGACGGTAGTGTTATATTCATTTCACTAGTGTTGTACTGACGTTTGGTTTGTGCGCTTGGCGAAATTGTTTGAAATTTGAGTGGTGACATTTTGAGAAAATTACTAAAGAGAATCTTGAAAGTATGCAAATGTACGCAATTGAAAATAAACACAATTTTGCACAATTTGACAGTTGTGCCAGGGAGTAGTGCCAACTTAAAAATTATTTTACTAAAACTTCCAAATACAAAAGTTCCTCAGATTACAACATTGTACCTACATTTGACACGAGACGTCAATCAATATAACACTTGAAATCATTGAAAAGTTACAGAATAGGCACCCAGATTGGACAGGTAGTGAGGTTTCTTGTAAGACAAGTGAATGTTTACCCCCTTGTCGGAGCGCAGCTTGGCCATGCCCATGTTGCAGCGCATGCCGAACATGATGATGAAGCCCATGCAGGTGAGCACGGCGACGGTCATGCGCTTGCTGAAGCAGGGGCACTCGGGCCGGCAGTACTTGTCCACGTGGCGCAGCGGCGGCCGCTCCGGCGACGGCAGCGTCTCCGGCGTGCTGGCGGCCGACGCCACTCCGACGCCGCCCACGCCCTCCTCCACGCCGCCCTTGCCCTGCTTCGGCAGCTCGAACTCCTCATATTGGATGTTCCTGCAAGTAAATACATCAATTGAATTGATTTCATATCTCATCGTCTCATCATCTGTGACAAACATTCCTATGTAGAAGAGGGTCTAAGTATCTGAGTTACTTGCTTCGTGATATGTTTTACTTGCATTTTAGTGATGTACATTCTCAACATACAGTCTCTGCAAGGTAAGCACACACCGAGTCGTTGTGCGGTAACCCATCCAAATGGACAGGGCGGACTACGTTGCTTATCAACACGATCAGACAAGACATGTCATTAGCAGAATATAATATGTAGTACTTACAGATTTTAAAGAATGGTCCGAAATATTTCTACATCCTGAATTAAAAGTAAATTGTCATTGGCCCTACTCTTGAAGGTAATGTCTCTATTTGTTCTTTGTCAACGATAAATTGACGCTGTTTTATGTGTTAAAATAAATGTACTACTCGGTAATTTATGAACTTTGTATTTTTTATCTTATATTTTTAAAATGTACATGCAAATCGTTCTACTGTTCGAATGGGGATAGTTTTCGAATCTGTAACAAAATAAAAAAACAACATCCAATTTCAGAAATATTTACTTGAAGTTTTAACAATAAACAACAATACAAAACAAATAATCAAAGCCTAGTTGGTATAATATTTAATAATTTCCTTTTCTATTGAAATATAAAATACTGATTAATTTTAATTTCGGAAAGGGCCTCTCTCCTGAAGCATCCGAAACTGGGATGATGGGAAAAATGTAACATGCGTTAAAATTTCACTAAAATTACAGCAAGACAAGAACTTTTTAAAAAGATAAATTGGGTTATATTCTTTAACGCTATTAATTTTGGATAAACCATTTTGAAAAGAATTTATAAATCAGGGCTGTAGATTTAAAACAGCAATACATGAGTCGGTGGAATTGTACACAAGTTTATAAGGAATACATAAGGCCGCCTTTTGTCTAATCACATGAAAACCAAAGTTTTTCAATAAAAAAAAAATTGGTTGCCAAAGCCAAATTAAATTAATTTCAGTTCCACAACATAAAAGCTTGCAAAATAATAATTACTACCACTACTAATTTATTAAAAGCTTTAGAAACTGTAACCGGGAAAGAAACTTGAGTTCATTAGGTTCCCAGGAATAAAACATTAGGATATTAATTCACCGGATATTACATGAAGCTAAATTTAGGTTGAAGTAACAATTGATGTGATTCATAACAAAACATTTTAGCGTAGTAATCAGATAGAATCGAAGGCTAGCGGCGTATAATGCAGGCTTTGTGCGGCAGCGAATGCTAATGCACGTCCCCCACGAATCAGGCCGATGAGCCCGGCTAAATGGACTGCCATTAATAACTGCGCGTGACAACATCACGAGAACGCCCACAATAACCGTATCATTTTGTTAACTTTTTCTGACTTGATGTATTATTTGTGTTTTATAACTAAAATGACAAAGTGATGTAATGGCTGCGTTAATGTCATTAGGGTTAGGGTAAATGGTCTGCAATATTCAACCCGACAGCGCTATAGTTTATTCAAATTTTCATCAGCATTTTGGAATTATATGTAGTTTAAAACAGAAATAACAACACTTAACTTATTGTGGAATAACTAAGTGTTTTCATTTACCTATATTTAAATATGTTCCACAAAGTACTGAAGTACTCACTACAACATTTAAAAATTCTCTTTACTAAATTTTTTTAATATCCGTTTTATGGATCAATTAAAAAATACCTCCGCTTTTCCCAAACATCGAAATAATTATTTATTTCATGGTTGCATTGATTTAAATCACTTGAATTGAATCAGTGATTTAAATCACTTGTTCTGTAATTGCTATTTAACATTCTAGATTTACAAAAATTGGGGGAAACAGCGAGTAGATAATGTTACCATATGGCAATACATTCAAGCAAAACTAATCAGTGTAACTTCATCGGTGAAACGACTGTTATATTATTTTGAATTTATAAAGTAAATTTTTTGTGCTAAATGTGTGATTTTTTGTTAAATTTAATTTGAAATATGTTACAGTAAAATCCGATTAAAACGATATCGAAGGGATCTAATAATGTTAGCAAATATGGGTTTTCAAACAAGTGGTCACAATTTCGATATTATAACCAGTTTGTCGCTATAAACGTTATCGTTATAAACGGATTTTACTTTAGTTTTTTATTGTTTCTTTATATTTTTACTTATTATTTACAATGGTGTTTATCACAATAATTGCTGTTTTGTGAAACATGTTTTTGATGTTATACTATACCCATTTAAAAAATAGAAAAACTCTGATTTAAATTAAAAAAATAAGATATTTTTTTTAATCGGATTTTTATGCAACCCTGGTTTGTTTTCAGTAATTGGATGTGGATATTTTTTGAGGTTTGTTTTTATTTTTTTAATTAGTACTTTCTATTTCTATTCCAGCAAATACTTCCTTTGTCCATTTTTCTAATCTACTACTAGACTTTAGAATGTGTTTTTGTGTCCAAGAATTTTTTCAATTTTCTCTAATTTTTTATGTAAGTATTTATTGTCTGAAATTTACATGTTTCTAAATGTGCAGTATTTATTACTTTAATTCATTTAATTATTTTTTTCAAAAAGTGCCTTCTTTTCTCTAAATCTATTTATTTATTTATAGATCACATTCTTGTTAATTTTTCTTTTAATTTCCAGATTCTTAGGTATAGTTCTCTCAAAAAGCAAAGATGTCAAAAGTCATCAATTTTTAATGTGATTTCTTGTACTTCGTTTATATTTTTTACTTGTAGGTATTACGTTAGGCAATCCGCTATACTAAAAATAGAACGTTTTGATGTATACACTGTAAACCTAATAAATGAAACTTTAAATTAATGATGTTTGACAGGAAATACCTGGGCGAATAAAATTTGCTTAGGTTTTAGGTATTATTGGACTTTTTTAAACATAATTGATTTTCATTTCAATGATATTCAAAGGTGCTGTTTACAATGGTAAAGCTATAATAAATTTTTGAAAATAACTTGAAAATGAGATGTGATAATTTCTGTCGGCAATTGTGTGTTTAGTTCTGTATTTTACGTCTGTAGCTTATTTTCGGTATGTTTATTTCTAACTGAACGAGTTATGATCTTATCCTGGAAGCATTTGGTGAGGAAAATATCAGGTCGGCCTGAAGTATTAATATCGCGAGAACAATGGTAGTGAACAAAAAAGTTGAAATTTTGAATATAATATTCTGACACCTTAGATTAGATATGATTAGATTTAGGTGTTAATCGTGCAAGCGAAAGTTGTGTTTTCATGAGGATCTGAAATGCTTTTTCTAAATTTTTGTAATTAATTACGAATTTATAAGTTATTTGTATATAAATTTAATATTATAATAATAAAGAGAACAGGCGAGCATTTATGTACTAGTCACATAAGAGTTTTAATGAGGTTTTATGTACAGCTTTATAGTTTTTCCTTATATAAACTGTCTAATTGTTATGTATTACTTTCGGCAATCCGCTATACAAAAATAGAATTTGACAAGACGCAACACCGTTGCTAATTCGAGACAACTATAGCTGTGTAAATACCTGGACGAATAAAATTTGTTAGTTTTCATTATTGGACATTTTAAAACATAATTGGTCTTCATTTCAATGATACCCAAAGGTACTGTTTAGAATGGTAAAGCTATAAATTTAATAAATTGTTGAAAGAAATTTGAAAATGATGTGATAATTTCTGAAGACAATTGTGTGTTTGTTCTGTATTTTATGTCTGTAGCTTATTTTTGGTATGTTTATTTCGTAACTGAACCAGTTATCTTATCCTGGATGCAGTTGGTGAGGAAAATATCAGGTCGGCGTGAAGTGTTAATATCGCGAGAACAATGGTAGTGATGGCATGCTTTGTTGCGTTGAGTGGCCCAGACTCCCGCGACTTCGCCAAGCAATATCGCGGGCTCTTCACGTCACTTCCACTGCTGCTGCTGGTTGGTATTCATGACTCGACCGTCTCCCAAGAAGTTAGGGGGTCTTAACAGTTTGATAATCGTTCGCTGTTTTAATTAATGTTCCAACGATTTACTGCTTCTTGCTTTTGCGTTTTACGAATATAGAGTCTTTGGCCCTGATTTCAAAATTCATATGTATTAGAAGTAGATCTAATTATAAGTTTATGTAATTACAAGAAAGACATTTGTTGGTGAGACCTACAAAATATTGAGAATGGCCGAAAAAATATTTTTTCCAAAATCGTTAGCAAAATACATCATTATTCAACTTAAAACAGTGAGCAAAGTAGCATATTGAATCACAAGTGAGCAAATTAAAAAAATTTCTTCACAAGTGAGCAAAGTAAATAACATTAGTGAGCAAAATACACTAACTCTGAGCACAATGTTTTCATGGGATTACAGACATTATAATACATTTTACATTAAATTTAATTATAATTTATAAACATAATTGTACTTTTGAGATTTTCATTATTAAATAAAAAAGTACAATGTTTTGTTTTTTTTTAAATTATATTTTAAGATTGTGGAAAAAATTATGTGAGCATGTCTTTTTCTCACTTGTCCAGTTGACACACTCGCTTCGCTCGTGTGGCCAATTTCTGGACCCGTGAGAAAAATACATATTTTGCTCACTTGTACTAAAAATGGCTATTATTTATAGATACTAGATGTTTAGCTCATATATTTCTTAAAAAATAGTTTATATATGTAAGTATTAACATGGTAATAGTTTCCAAAGTCGCTGATAATGTATTTTACCGTAAACCCAAAAATACTTTAAAAAATCGAAAAGCTGGAAGATTTTAAAATTTTACAAAATTATTTTTTTAATATTTTTTAAAGAATTAGCTACGCTGATACCAAATTTTTAAACAGAATGTTATTATCTCTTTTCGTTTCGCAGGTATTTTCTCTCAAACTTGTACCTCAGAAAAGTGTGTTTTTTGAATATATTCCAAAAACGGATACAGATACAATCTCAACTACTTTACCATTCGATTTTACGAGAAAAGTTATATAAAGAAATGTTTTGCCCACATCTACGTTCTTTGGAACGATTAGGTGAAAAATAAGAAAAACGAAAAAACCTAAATTTCAATTTTTCGCCTCAAAACTTTTTGTCTCCAAAAGTTTTCATTTCTTGGACTTAAGTTTATATCGATGTGCTGATTCCAAATCTTCAAACAGAATTCAATTATCTTTTTCCGTTCTAGAGACATTTAAGTTCAAAGTTATACTTAAAAAATCAGGTTTTTTAGGTATATCCCTTAAATGGTTATGTTTATGGTTTCGGCGACCTCACCATTCGATTCTACGGGCAAAATTACATAAGATTACCAATTTTCAGATTTTTATCTCAACGGATAGAATTTCTAGAAGGAAAAAATTGAAAATAGCCAAAATTCGAAAAAATGCCTGATGCACCCCTTACGATTTTTCTCGATTTTGGCCATTTTCGTTTTTCCCTTCAAAAAATTGTATCCTTTGGAATAAAAATCTGAAAATTGGTATACTTATGTAATTTTGCCCGTAGAATCGATTGATACGGTCGCCGAAGTCGCAAACTCAATCTTAAAGGCGTATACCTAAAAAACCTAATTTTTTAGGTATTACCAAAACTCAACTTTGATTACGAATATATTTCGAGAACGGAAAGAGATAATTGAATTCTGTTTGAAAATTTGGAATCAGCACACCAATATCAACTCAAGTCTAGAAAATAAAAAGTATTGGAGAAAAAAAGTTCCTCGGAGAAATTTTGAAATTTAGGTTTTTTCGATTTTCCTATTTTTCACGTAATCGATCCAAAGAACGTATAAGCGGAGAAAACATTTCTTTTCTTAACTTTTCCCGTAAAATCGACCGATGTTATCGTTGAGATTATATCTCAAATCATTTTAAAGATGTAGCCAAAAAACACACTTTTTTCCTTTTTTGAGGTGCAACTTTAACATCAAATATCTCAGGAACGAAAATAGATAATTAAATTCCGTTTTAAAATTTGAAATCAGTTTAAAGAGATTTATCAACTTACATTATTTACAAAAATTAAAAATTTGAGCACAAAAATGTGTATTCTTGGGATATTTTGCGTTTGTCAAAACATTTTTTTGTTTAATATTTTTGTTTGGTTTGTTTTATCTCTACACAATTTTGATATAGGGTATAGGTTTTGAAAATAAATGAAAGTTACTTAATAAAACGACAGAATAAAATCGAAAAGGCGTAATAGGATGCAGGTTTTGAAATCAGCGCATTGATATTTACTATAGTCTAGAAAATGAAAAGTACGAAACAAGATTTAAAAACAATATATATAAAAAGGGGCATCATTTTATTAGTTGCGGAAGGGTGACACATACTCTTGAATAAAAATTATTTAAAGCCGATGTGAGTGTAATGTTTTCTGGTCCTCAAGATTTCACCAATGAACATATACGATTCTTATTTTGTTTATACAATTGTATCTAGTGCCTGACAATCATATTTTAAGGAAAATAAAATAATAGTATATTATTCAATGAGCACGTAAATTGTGCTATTACTCATGATAATGAAGTTTGCCAACACAAGTGGAAGCTAGTGTTGTAAATCATTCGAATGAGTAATAGCCATTACAAGCGAATAGAATACTATACTTTATCTACAACTATAACAGGAAAATATATGTTTATTATAACCAAATATGTCATCACACTTTGACAGAGAAATAACAATAGCTCGTGTCACTGTTTTACCTACAGTTTAAGCTTATATAGAAAAGAAAAGTATGAAAAATGACAAAACTGGTGTAACTTTGACTTTTTATGTAGAAAAACTTACTTAATAGTAATTTGGTTTTTCTTCTTTTGTCAGGTAAGATTTAAATTTGTCATAACGATTGAATAATATTATTCCATCGAACTGTCAATATTATTCAATTAGCAACAGTAACGAAGGTCATTAATTGATAAACAACAATTGAATTCTTGGTATATTACTTGACAGTAGTGGATAAAACCTTGTTTTTAAATTCGTCTGCATCGTCCCTCCCCGTTGTGTAAATTACAATGAGTCTATAATCCACTAAACACAAATTTCGCCATTATTGTTATTCGCATCACGTTTTGGAAAAGCGCTACACAAATCTACTTTCCGTGCGACGATATTTAGACGTATCTGTCGCATCGATCGTGAATATTAAGTAATCGCACGAGTGACTGACTGAGTATATATTACGATCCAGGGAGGCTGGGACGGCGGCCACTGAGTCGAGACAAAAGCCACGCCAACTTGCAAACGAGCTTAGATGCTCAAAACGCGGCTAAAGTGTGCAAGACCATGAAATTATGCATGGTGCTACTTCAGCGGAATATCAAGTTTTTTGTGGGGTGGGGATATGAGATTATAATGGATCTCTAATGTTTGCTAGGGGAAATTACATATAACAGCGGATATAAATGAATACTTCTTAAATTTTACTCGTATAAAGCGTTTCACGAGAGTTCTGTATTTTTCTTGGTCTTGCCACAGTCTTGCAAAAAATTTAAGATAAGAACAAGACATGAGATACAGATTTCAAAGCAAGGCAAGGCTACAGTGACCATTTTTTAATGTAATCAGTACAAACCTATGTTCTAGATTTAGATTATTTATTGACTATACTAAATTTTTGTAGTAAAACATTTAATATAATATTTTAAAAATGTGATTAAAGTGAAATGAAATTTGATATGATATACAAAGATTAATATTAAAAAAGTCTTCTATTGTGTAAAAGCAATGTTTTAGCAAATACTATTTCATAGTCTTCTTATTTGTAAATTTTATTTCTTCGAGGCGTTTAATATTCTCAGGCAAAACATTTTGTAAATCCAAATATAACTTTTACTATATTATTATTTGCATAAATGATCAATTCTTGAGGTTTGCCTTTGTTAAGAAGTAGATTTTTTTTTGAAGAAAACTAGAGTTCTGCTTTTCCTAGATTAGCTTTAGCAACCTCTTCCTCTCTAGGTATAATC
Source organism: Stenolophus ochropezus (assembly GCA_035578165.1). Classification (NCBI taxonomy): domain Eukaryota; kingdom Metazoa; phylum Arthropoda; class Insecta; order Coleoptera; family Carabidae; genus Stenolophus; species Stenolophus ochropezus. Next base: position 7,199,399 of record JAQOWZ010000009.1, read on the forward strand.
TTTATAGACTTTTAGATCACATGTAAGGGCAAATGGAATAATTATAGCAATATTATTCCTATAATTTTATTACTATTGCTAAAGTTTATAGTTCTTCCCATATCAAATTGTTACGAAGTCACTTATTAATCAAACCGTAAATCAATTGTTTCATTACAAAAGTCGATAGATACAAATTTTAATTAATATTTAAATTACATATAAATGTCAAAGCATCTATCAATAAAAAAAAATATAAAAAATAAGAAATCAATACATTCAGTACAGTATGTAAAAAATCAGTACAAAAGTACAAGGCCAGAATTATCTTGCAAGAGATATGCAAGAATAGTAAGATTTACTTTAATTCTTATACTCTCGCATTGTTTGGTAATTTTAAATTTGTATTTATTATAAAATCATACCTATATATAAATAAAAGCACAAAAATTTTAATTTAAATATTAAAAAAATAACTTATGTATGTAAATTTCACTCAAACTATATAATAGTAATAACTATTGGCTAAATAATAAATCATTATACTTCGGGATTATATAACCAAATGTTAAGACACAAAATGCTTCCTTATAATCAAGGATGCTTTTAAAAAAGCATTTTTGCATGTACAGATGTCGCTTGTGTGATAAAAATACGTATACTACGTTTAGCTACACAATTTTTTGTTGTTATAATATTTATTTATAATAATACAAAATTGTATTATAAGATATGTACAAAAAATGTACATGTGATACATGATTATTTATATGTCCAAGGTCATTTCCAAATATTAACATGCAAGACAAGAATTATGCAAGAAAATGACGATCAAGACAAGATATATATATATATATATATATATATATATATATATATATATATATATATACAAGAGTATTGAAAAACAAGATATACTTACAATTCTTGTCTTGCTTATCGAGACAAGACAAAAAATAACTAAACAAAACACGAAATCTTGTCTTGTGAAACACTAACATAAACAACTATGTCTAACTAAGTCCTCCGGGTAGTGAATATCGGAGCACCATAAGTACTTATACTAATAGAAAAAAAGTACCATAATTTCTGAGACTCACTCTTCAAAATTCATATTTTTCTTCCTTTACTCTAGCGAAATCGTAAAATGGTTTGTTTGATGTGTCGTTTTGGATTTTGAAATAAACTAATTTGTTCTATCTCTGATAACTAGTTTGGGACGATTGAACATTGAAATATTCTATCTGTATTGATAGTTATTCCTCTAATGTCATTTTGATTAGATAATAATGCTTCATATTATACTTCCGTCAGTTTTTGCGTGAAAAAAATTGATAAAACCACGTAGCATTGCGAATAGCTGCGATTTGCGAATAGTTGTTGCATAGTAACAGACAAACGAATGTCAAAAATTACTTAGTCATTTTGACCCTTGTTCTTCGCAGGAAGTATGAGTAAATTTCACCAATTTAATTCATAGCTCCAATTTGCTTGATTATTTCACGAATGACAACATTTCAAACATGAAATTGACTATGATATTGTGGTTTTATCAAATTTCTTCACTAAAAAACTACCTACTGCCTTCAAACGAAGCATTCTGATCGGCTGAAAATGTCGTGTAAGGAATAATCGAGAAAATATAATTTGAGCTATGATTTTAGTCCGTAAAAATTACTCATATTTTTTACTGGGCAACAACTATTCGTATTTTATTCATAAATAAATTCATGGTTCTATTGTTCTAGTTATGAAAAAATAAATGACGGGAAATTTGCTTGATGTCGATTCGATATAAGTAATAGGTTATCATGTGTATTGAATTTGAATTTAGGATAATAATTCTTAATAATAAATAATAAAATTTCCATCTGAAACAATGCTTTATTGAAGCTCTACATACATGTAAATATATAGATTTTCAAAAATTTATTATATTAGCATCTAGCATCCATGTCATTTTCAATACGAAATTATATATGAAAAATATTAATTTTTATTTTGCATTATTAGGTATACAACTTACGAGAAACTAATATTTTCATTACACTTACATTTTCTGAAGGTACCTATATACTTTCTACTGTTTATTAAGTAGGATATTTAATTATTATTAAGATAACTATATTTCACTTGCATAAATCACAACATATTTTAAATAAATTAGAAATTCCTAGGAGTAAAATTAATACATTGGCACTAACTGAACTACAAGCCTTTGACTAGAAAATTTTTACATCACTGAATAAGAGTTCCCCGACATAGTAATAGGATAATGGATGTTGCTAATAATATCGCATTGTTAATGTATATAGAATTTTTTAATATAGTAGATTGATAAGTAAAAGTATTATTTATTAAATCTAAAGTAAATTACTAAGTTAACTTTAAAGTTCTTCATAAAATTATGTTTCTGGCAGTCAATCAAACAAAATTAAGAAAAAAATTCTAAATTTTGTTTTATAAAAATGGTTTTATTAATTATTCGTCATCACCGTGGTTGGCGCTACAACATAAGAAGAGAATTGAGAAGTGAAACTGAAGGCTTTTATTTAATTTAATAATCAAATAAAACCTTAAAAAGTAAGAAAAATACTTGATTTCCGTGTTTAACAAAACTACTGATACGGTTTCAGTTTCGATGGAAAATCGTGTGGCTTAGTAAAAGATGAGATAATAAATGATATTTGGAGTCTAAGGTTATATTATAATTTAAATAACTAAAATTACCCCTTAACCTTAAAATTAATTTTAAAATTTACAAAATACGTATTTCGAAAAATATTCTTATCATCATTAGTATAACTGAAAAGGATTAAACAGAATAGTTAAGATTACTCAACGTGTCAACCATGCCACAGGTCCTAACAACAAGGAAGGGAACTGGGAATATATAGGAACGCAAGTGTCAGATGAATGGATACCTAATTAAAACTAAGATTATTTGTCCAATAGTATATCAAGTCAATTAAGTTTAAGCTTTTATTAAATCAAACAGTCAAGAGTTTGGTATAGGCCCGAGATCTGCATTCATTAGTTTATTTTTATATTTATTTATTATTATACTTTCATAAGCATCTAAGTATCTGTCATTATTATTATGTTTTATAAGTGAAATGTTAGAATTGTCAATATTATGGTTAATTGTGAACATATTTTGCATTTTATTAAATGAGGTATCGAAAGACTGCGTAGGTCTACGGTTTTAGACATTAGTAAATATGAAGATGTCAGCCCTTTATTCTGAGAATGACAGGCGTATATATTTTATCCTCCATACATATTATATTGGTCGACTTTATATCTTTCAAACATTCAATTTTGTACACCTTTTATCGTGCACGCTTTTATTCCGCGAAAAAATTATCTTACACACATTTTAAGTTCCACACATTTTATCTTCGCCAACGTTTCATCGTTAAAACATTGTAATTATACCTTAATAAAATCTGTGGAACATAAAATGAGTGGAAAATAAAATGTGTGCATGATAAAATGATTTGGAAGATAAAATTTGTGTAAGATAACTTTTTTCGTGGATTAAAAGTGTGCACAATAAAAGGTGTACAACAATTACCCCAATTCTGTAAGGAACTTACTAGCTCTTAGCAACGTTACTAATATCATTAGCCAATAAAAATAGTAGACACTAAATAAAATATGAAAATGACAGCTTTACGAAGAGCTAGCAACTTCTTTACAGAATTGGGGTGATTGAATGTGTGCAAGATACAATGTCAAGCAATATAACATGTGTGGAGAATAAAATGTATACGCCCCTTTATTCTGTGAATGACACAGAATTTAATATGTTTGCTAATGGTTGTTACGGAGCGAATTCTTGCAAATTCTAATTACATTCTGCCTTATGAAAATGCATAGTGGATGCCGAATTCTAAATCATATAATCCTAAATTCTGTTTCTGCAGCACGCTTCTCGGGTCCTCTTCACGTAATCCAAATAGATATCTTTACATCTGGCTCGATATCCCGGGAGAAAATGATGCAGTCTGAGGCTGAGGATTTCTATTTACAAGTATCCGCGTCTCTCTCGGTTTCTCTCTCCGCAGCGTCGTTTATCTACTGCGCGACGACGACACTAAATCATCGCCCGCTGCGAAAAACGACCGAATAAATGTTCGCGTCCTCGTTATATTTTATTGTCTTGTTATACGACTCCTACACACAATAATAACAGATTTTTTTTAATTATTACTTTAATTGAAGCCTATAAGTAAACAAAATATATAAAATAAAAGCAAAAGTTGAGTTTACTTATTTTTGTGTAAAAAAATAACTTTAGATATTATTATTCTTTGGTAGATCTTGATGATTTCTCCATATACATATATGTACGTTCTTTAGGAAGATTATGAGAAAATGAAGAAAATTTAAAAAAAAACTAAATTAAATTTTTCATTCGAGAATATTTTTTTCCATAACATTTCATTTTCTGGACTAAATTTCAATACGATGATTTTTTATTTAACCAAAAAATTACTGTTGAACGGTTAACCCTTATAGAGAACGTTATAACAATAACGGTTTTTGTTCGAAAATCGTTTTTAAAAATTGGGAACCGGTTTAAATCGCTTAATATATAATTTTCTTAATTAATTTTAAAAAAATAATTAACAAAATTTAATAAAAAAATAATTAAAAAAATAATAAAAAATTACCTTCTGAAAAAATAAAACTAATAAAAGAATGCAATTTAATTGATGTACATTTACAAAAATTCCCGCAATAACTTTAGAATTTTGTGAACTTATCTAATGCTGACAAAGAGACTATATACTTTTATAATTCTCCAATAAAATGTAAATTGTAAAAACCGTCATGACTCATATCCAAACATAAACAGTAAACAAATATAAAAATATATTAAAAGAATTTCGCGTTAAATGATATTAAAATAAAGGTTAAGGTTCGCTGATAACGTTTAATTTTTTTAGTTAACAGTTACCAATATTTTCGGCCTTACAAATGTCGATTAAAATTACGGTGAAAGTTCGCAATTTTCGTTCAAAATATCGGTTACCGGTTTTTATTAACCGGTTTTTTAACCGGTTACTTGCCCTGCTTATATAGAAGATTAAAGTAGATGAGATTGTATCTCCACACATTTTTAAAATTTACTCGTATCTTGATATCTTAAACAAAAATAACTTTTGGTACGACCAACTTTGAGAACAAATATCTTCGGATTGAAAACAGATAATTCAATTCAAATATCGAAATATATCTATAATAAACAAATTATTTTCTAAATTTTCAACAATTAGTTATTTCTGGAGTAAAATACACAAACAATTAAAAGAATGCTGGTTTAAATTTAAATATTTAAGAGCAGTATTTCAACCTGTCCGATTTCAATTAAATTTAACTGAAAAGGCAATTTCAGCACATCAGTACATGGAAATAAATACAAATTAAACAGCAGCTATATAGTTAATCTTAATTCACAACCGAATGCAGGGGATCGCTCCCTCTCGAGTCCCCAGCGTCGGATTATTGCGGCGTTTGCACCTGCTGAGCGTCGCGACGCTGATTTCCGACTCAACAGGTTGAGGAAAGTGCTATGTTTCCTGACATCTATGTCTTTCTTCAAATCAACTAAGATTCTATTACTTATTCTATAAGTAAACAGCTAACATACATGTTAACATTTTTGTTTAATTTAATATTATATTAAAGTTATATAAAAATAGTAAACCGTTTTTAATAAGATGTTATCCGACACATACAGGCCCAGATTTAAACGACATATCTTGACCAATGGATTAAACACCTAAAAATAAGGTGACAAGTTCTTTTGAGAAAATCATTTTTCTTATAGGAACAGAACTATTTGAACAAATATGTTATAACAACCTACCAAGTATTATCTTTATAAATTGAGACATAATATTAAAAACTAATACGTTTGCATGCTGCAGGTCGACATTTGGACAATTATAATAAAAAAAAAATAGATTTTTGCCAAGACATCAGTGCAAACAAATTTAATTTTGCATTGAAATTATGTAGTAACTTATTAATTTTTAATTTAATTTTAGTATTATGTCACACCTTAGTAAGATAATTTGAAATGTCATTATGAAATTGATTTTTTAAGTAGTTGTATTCCAATAAGGAAAACTTTAATATCTCTGGAATTAAGCATTTCTGGAAATTTTCTTTTGTCGCCTTATTTTTAGGTATTTAATCCATTATGCCGCTTAACACTGGGATACCTGTTTATATCTGAATTTATTGGAGTTTGTCCCTTAATATGAGAACGTTCGCAATCACTTCTTTTTTTGTTTCATCACCATCTGTCATTTGCACATGACGCTTTTAATTACTCAGAATAATTGACAGCTTAATAAAATTAATTTGAATGTTTTATAACGGATAAAATAAGAAAATTGTCACAAATGGCGGATTCATGCAGACATTTACATTTATAAATACGTTACATTTATGTACATATTTATTGTTAATTTAACTTTAGTTAAATGAAGTATTCATGCTTTATATGCAACCACAAAAATTGAACACAAAAATGTTTGAGCATAGTATATATCAAATTTTATTGAATTACTATTTACTTGTCATTTTATACTATTAATGTTTTATATTTTTTTGTTTATATTTAATTCTCATTTATTTTATTAAGATTCAAATTGGCCATGGAAAAAAAAGTTTATTCAGCAATGATATAGAAATTTTACTAATGAATTTATAAACCACAAGAATCTTGTACAGTAGGTAAATATTTATATTATATTTAAGACATTAAAAAAAACCCATAAATTAGTCAATCACAAAGTATAAATCTCCTATTTAACATTAATTAAGATATTTGAAAAAGACTATACTGTTGAAATTTTGTATTGTTACCTAAAAAATTAATTTCGCCAAATTTATGTATTGTGTATTGTACTGTACTGGGCTGATTAGAAAATGCCTGTAAATTTTAAATTATACTTTTTTAAAAACAATATACCTTTTACAAAAAAAAAAATATACTTTTACATACACACACAAACACATATACATATAATCCTTACCTATTGAACGTAACTTTGTAATTCATTTAGTAAATAAAATACAAGTTCACAACTGAATACGCAACGTATTAAATTCACTATCTAGGTAAAATCTCGACGCCGCTCGACGAGCAAATGACGACGCAGTTACTCGGCGTCCCGACGTCAGTCAATTAGTTCTTAAATGTTCAATATTACTTTATGATGACGTGCGCTTAGAAATTTTATAAGTATCAGAATTATATAATTTGGTAGTGAAGTATAATATTATAATAGTAATACAAATATGAAATATATTTTTAGTAGTGTTTTATTTGAACCAACAACAAATACAAAGTTATAACACTTTTCCTATTAACTTTCATTGGTTTATTGAACATGAATATGTACGGAAAAATATAATTAGACCAAAATCCAGAAAATTTTATTCTTCTATCTCTATCCTAGTCAAGAAATTGTAAATTCTTTCATAAATATGTAAACTTACTTATAATATTTTTGGGGTCCCCTTTTTTTTAATAGTTTAATATTTTACTTAATTTATCAATCTACCCAATATACATATATAGAATGTTGTATTCAGTGGTGAGCTATAAAATTTTTAATAAGAGGCTCGCTCATTTTTTTTTTCATTGACAATTGCATAATATAATATATATAATAGTAATGGGTGACTTCGATTGACAAATAAATACAAAATAAAATTAAATGGTTTATTTTATTAAAAATGCAATTTCATAAAATAAAGAAGAAAAAAATTGTCATTTAAAAAATAATGAAATTGTACTACTTACAAGGAAATACTTATAACTTAAGCTAGAAGATGCCGTATAGTATTTCATGAAGTCATCGTTTTGAAAATTTATGTAGTGAAAATGAATTTCAAATTTTATATTATCTTCTTAAGAAAATAGTTACCATGAGCAAAGAACTCGAAAGTCATAGAATAATTTAACAAAGGGTTTGCGCGAGCTCCTATGACCCCCTAATAGCTCACCACTGGTTGTATTCGACTGCTTCACTAGATACATTAACATTAAATGTGAATGTGAAATTCTATTTTATTTTAACTAGTATCATAACACTATAATTATTGCTTGAAAAGGTTCGTAGATTGTTATTGAACAGTAGAATTAAGATTTTTTGAAAATTCAAGTTAGCCAATGTGGATTTTAAGAATTGGAAATAGAAGTATGTTTCTGATGCAATTTAAAGATTATTTGCTAAAACTACGTCATCTATTAGTCAATATTAAAATATAGTACCTATTTTATATTTTATGAATTATATAAAACAGAGTCAATTTTAATAATGTGGAAAACTATATTCTTTGTTAAAATATTAATTAAATAAAATTATAGTAAACTAGGGGGAGGAAGGAGACAAAAGCACTTCTCGCTACGCCTATGTGTAAATCTCATTGTTATTGATAACAATAATAAGAAATGAACCCGTTCTGTCATGTATTTTACAAAGTCGATAAGATAAACCCATTAACGTAAATTCAGATTTTGCGAAATAATTTAATACCTAAAATGTTTATTAAATTTCGATAGATCCTTCCAATGACGTGGTTAGATGCGTAGTAAATAGGATAATTTTTTTTATGAATTTTATATATTTTATTGAGCAGTAGGTACTAGAAGAAAAGTAGTTCTTATTGTCGTCGACGTCGTTGAACTGAGATATGATATGAGTTTGTCCGTTGCCCTATCTTGGTATTGATCAATACGGCAGAGACATTCATCTCCTCCTATCACTACTGAAGAACATCGTTTTGTTGACTGCTGTAGCTTGTTTGTACATTGATATAATAATAACTGTAAAGTCCTACAAATGTTATTTACGAAATGTAATAAAACGCCATTAAAAATAGCTTAGAAATTCTGATATTTTTATTTCTATAAATGAATATAGAAGAACTGTATTAATGGCACATCGAAGAAACAGTATTTTATTTCAAGGACAATATTATTGTTACATAAATTACTGCAAAACAGCAAAACGGGTCTCATCGATCATTAAGCGAAGCAAGCATTAAACGTGATACAATTAGTATACAACTAATATCGCTGCATCAGTAAAATAATTCAAACTTTGATACATGACAAGGGTGACAGACCCTATACCCTTGTGTACTACTTGAACAGCGCGATATCCCTTACAGAATTGGATTTAGAAGATTTTTCGTTTCATGTTTCATCATGTAATAATATAGTTATTACGATAATTTAAAGAAATATATTATAACATTAAAAAAATATTAATAAATAAATGTAGAATATATTTAGGTTGTTTCTAAATTAAAAAAGAGACACCGGATTGATTGCCTAAACAAACATGCTATAAAAAGAAATACAGGAAACCAAGTACGAACCTTTAAAAAATACAACTTTTAAATAAATATAAATTTGTGTTTATTCACCTAGAAAAATAAAAAATATCCATTGTTGGGTCTATGTGAACGGAAATATCTCGAGAACGGTAAAACATAATTGAATTCTTTGAAAATTTGGAATTAGTGCATCCATATTATTTATTTAACTAAATAAACCAGGGAACCAATACGGATTACTATAAAAGAAAATTGCTAAAAAATGTGTTTTTTTTTTATTATTTCGGTTATATATGAAATTGTTTAGTGTGAAATATTAAAAGTTGTAGCTTTTTATAATCAACTGTGTATGAAAATAAAAGGGAGATGTAAAAAAAATGTAAAAATCGATGAGACTAAATTTCTATATTTAATAACGAACTCGTATTTGTTAAATTTAATGTAAATAATTTTAAAGTAATAAAGATATGACAACGGGCGCCTCGTGTTTAGGCACTAAGGAAATGCAGCACCCCCAAGTTTTCTCGATATATAAATAAATTTATTAATTTATTTATAATTGCTATAATAATTAATTTTATCAAGAACCTCTTATTTTATATAAAATAATATAAAAATATATCTAATAATATTAAGAAGGGCGAAGAAAACTCGCAGCACTGTGTTTATCGATGCGCGCGCAAGCATTTACACGCATAGTGAGAAGCGTAATTCGGCACTGCAAAACAATTCCTTTGCAAAATCAGTAATATTCTAGCGTGTTCATAATATTAATCGTGTTTATTCATATCTTTACATTTTAGTACATTACAATTAAATACAAATAGTTTATATTTTAGAGCATTATTAGAATTATTGACAATTATGACTTCAGAACATTATGTACTTTCACGTTTTTTTTTATTTTTCCGATAATTTCATGCACGCATGTAGTGTCGCCACTAATATTGACGACCTTTGACAGTTTAAATTCATGTCATTAAAAGGAAGTTGCATGTGTTTTGAGATAGCAATTTGTTGTTTAGGAGTGAGATATTGCAGAGTTCGTATCTGTGTTACGAGAGACAATGTATCATATAAAATCTGTCGCTGTACCCTCGTCGGTGGCGGCTCAATGACGTGTATCCGAAGTGTAATATAGTCGGTGCGGAGACGCTGGGACGTCGGGACGCCGGGACGCCGGGACGCGTCCCCTGCGTTGCTAGACTCGACGCCCTCGTTTTGCATGCCGCCTCCGCAACCGGCTCTTTATTTGCCCGGCTTTCATTCAACGCATAATGAACTCGATGATATGTTCAGTTTATTTGATTCCTGCGACGTTTATATTTGATGTTTGGTAATATAGCTTCCAACTATAGTATTTAATTTCATGTACTTCAAAGGGACTATGACTAGGGGTAAGTGAGCGTACCCACTAATAAATATAATGAATTTTCTACTCTTACAATATCTGCGGTATTATAAAACGTTACACAAATAAAACATAAATTTCGTTATATTTAGAGAAAACCTTTAATTTCGATTTAAAAAAAATAATGTAATATATGATTTGCTAACTGTCTTAAGCGGAGTTTGTGATCTGGGGTTCAAATCTCAACGTTGTTAATTTTTGACCAGATAAAAATACCGCTCTATCTCTAAGATCGTAAACTAACAACCTACTTTACTAAGGACCCGTTTTTCATTGTCCTGATAAGTGTCTGATAAGTCTCTGTTAAATTAATTCTCATGGTAACCACGAATTTTGGTTTTTCAATATCTTGTTAGCGTTAGGAACAGGGTAAATCTTAGATGACAGGAAGATAAACTAACAACTAGTTTATGCTGTCGATAAAATTTTGCCAATATTCTGTAGCATTTGTCTAATTTTGTTAGATAGTTAACAGGAACTTTGCCAGACAATTGTAAAACCGGCTCTAAATTGCAAGTAAAATGTTTCGAATGAGATGCAATTCTCATCTCGATTTTATTTGCCTTAGGTTAGGTTTTTTAGCGGAATAATATTTTTTTTTAATAAATTGAAACTTCATCAATCATATTATAACTATTTTATTAAAATGAAAGGAAATAAAATACCATTATGTGAAAAAAAATTCTGTATAGTTCTATCGCATAATGCAAGTATCTATTTGTTAGTCTCCTGATATAGAAATTGATTGCTGATTTAACTAACTCTTTATCTCTTAGAATTCTTGAGATAGCAATAGTACACCACATAAAATGAAATGCATGTATTTGAAAACTTTCTGCAAAACAAATTTCTGGGTGCGGTTCTGTTCAGTTAATACTTTGAATTTTTAAACTAAAATTGACAATATTTTGTAAAATAATTCCTACCATGCCACGAGATAAATGAGTTACGCTCGACTGTCCACTGAATTTCCATTAAAGAGAAAAACGTTTCATAATGATATTGTGGCCCGGAATGGAAATAATTTATTCACATATTTTAATGTCTAAATATTGTTCTGGAAATTCTTTGTGCGTTTTTGTCATGAATCCAGTATTGCGCGCGGTCAGAATATATCACAAAATGTTACTGTTGACAAAAATCTAAATAAAACTCAATTAAGTAGTGTTTTATGAAAAGATACAAATTCGGGAAAAATAAATGTCCCGAGACATTGTTTCGAGGTACCGGGAAATATACTTCAAAATCGGGATAATCCCGGTTTTCCGAGACGTATGAGAGCCCTATACATAACTTCATTAAAATTGATGACGTTTGATATGACGCCACATCGTTGCTTATTCGATTCGACTAGTGTGTTTCTATTATTATTTTCAGGTATATTTAATATTAGGAAATTATTTTATGAATGAGTAATTCTCTGAAACTAGTTATCTCGTAGATATGGTTTTTATCAAATGCATAAGGATAAATATTTTGGTTTTGGTTGAGGAAGGTCTTTATGCGGCGTCTCGTATTACATTTATTCAATAGCGGCAGAATATAGTTGGATTTGTGTGAAAGCGTTACGATTTAGTCCGATATCCTTGGTAATCCTTTTATTGTGGCACATCCCGGCATCGCAGTCATTGTGACTGCGGCTTCACAGGAAACGAGGATGAATCCGGCGGATAGACAAAGATAGCTTCACGGGACTCGCGGGATAAAGAACTGAGATCGCCATCAGGTGACCCTTCATCTACCGTATAAAAAGACCGATCTCTAAAGAATTGGGATCAAACAAGATAAGAATTTAGAAAAGAAACCACCCTATTTCAAACATTTTTCTCAACGCCAAAATGTTGCTTTAAATTTAATTTTATAAATTTAGTGCCTTCCTTGCTGCTACTATTTACAACATTTTTACTTTTACTAAAGAAATAATTATTTACATATAGACTTACTTATATAGTTTACATATTTTATATAGGTTTTACATAAAATTTAAAATATTTGTAATTCTACACCAGAAAAATTAAGTAATTGATACTTCATAGAAATAACAGAATAAATTTAAATAGGAATATATTTTCGCAAAAAGAACTTTTATGAAAATTTTATAAAAGTGAATTAATATCTAACTTCATACGCTCCCGTACTGTTCCAGTGTAATGTGTGTTGACTATTTTGATTAAGACGTCTTGTGATAGTCAGCCATCGTTTTATTTTACCTTTACTTTGAAGTCTGAGCATACAGTAATATATCAGTAATATATCATCTTTTACAAGTTATTAAATAAAATTTTATTAAGACGTATAATGCAGACATGTGAATGGTAATGAAAAATGCATAGGCGAAGTTAGATTTCAAAATTGTGGGAGGGGTGATAAGTCCTTACCTTAAAATAAAACAAAGAGCTGTTTCACAAAATAAAAATAGTGTTCATTTGTTTAATATGTAAACAAAAACATAAAATACATATTATTTAAAATTAAATAAAATCTCATTTTAATGTATAACATATATTACTGTAGTAACAATAACGGATTTCATATATTACTGTAGTAACAATAACGGTTTTCTATTCAAAAGAACAAATTCTTTAAAAATATCTAGTGTATTTTTTTTTTTGTAAATTTACTTTCAATATTTAATATTGCCAAGTTGGTAACGTAATATCGTGTCATAGTAATTTTTGTCATTCTATAAGTACAGGAAGCATTTTATCGTTCTATATCGATGCTTCCTATTACGATAAAAATAACTTTTATTAGAAATTACTTTTTTTTGGGTTGCTAATACTAAATTTGGAGGTGCTTAACACTCCCAACTACCCCCCTAACTACGTCTATGGAAAAATGATTATCCACAGAAATGCGTTTATTGTTTCCATAAAAGTTTTATATCCATTTGATTTTTTTTTATTTCAAATTTCCCTTAAGTGGACAATATCATATCGGAATAAAATATTAAATGAACTATTAAACATTGCTGTAAAAATTTCGATTAACATTTTTTCCATGTTGTTTAGTTGGTGCAAGGTACAACTAAGAACTAATGATTTACATTTACACAACAAATGTAAATTCAAATATTAGTGGCAATGATACACCCTACATTTCATTTTAATTTTACTCGACGTGAGCCGTTTAAGAGAATTTTAAACGTTAGGTTGTATTGGTGTACCGGTTAATGTAAAATGTGAAAATATGGAAAGTGAAGTGGCTGGTGTGTACATTCGCTTTAAGCTCTCACTTTCATCGCGCTAGCCGCAACGAAGCATTGGCTGCGTAACTCATAACAGAGGCTGGTAGTTTTTAATTTAGCGTAAGTGACACCACACAAAACCGCCTTCGCCGCCACCGCGTTTGTAACAAGCACAAAGCATCGCCACACAATCACATGCGCATCCGTACCTGGCTCGGATTCAATTACTTTAATGCTGCTGCCAGTACAATAAACCAGATTACAATTGGAGTGCTTGTCTCACTAAAGGGAACGACTACAATCACCGATCAAATTTACAACAATACTTTTCTTTACTTCTTTCCGATTAAATCGAATTCATATTAAGGCACTGAGCTTTTATGTATTTGTATTTATTATTTCATATTCGACCGTTTCGATACTGTATGGGTTTTCTTCTAAATTTCATATCCTGAAGAAGATCCATGCGGGGTCAAAACGGTCGAGTTTAAAACAATAAAATTGGCTGAATTCCAGAAACCAACAATGGGCGCTACAGTGGAAGGGGCAAGGGGGGTTTTCTGCCCCTTCCCCTTCGGCTTTTAAAGTTTTCCAATAAAAATATATATACAAAAACAACGCGCTTAAAACAGCATCGCTCATATAATTCCAACCACTAATTTTGAAGAAGCGATAAGTAATTCATGAATGGATACTTTTAGATATGTTTACAAAATAATATTGTAAATTTTAATGCGTATTTATAACAATTTTAATATGCAATTATAAGCTCTTATAATGGATATAGATTTTGTAACATTAAATTTTAATTAAACGTATTATAATTTTCTTGTTAAAAATTAATTCAAAATGTGAAATAGGGCGAACTAATTCTTTTTTGTGTATAATGTGAATTTATTTTTTTGTTTTAGTTCTACAATATATTTTTTTATTTATTTTTTATTTATTTCTAAAATATATTTTATAAAAAATACTAATATGAGTTAATTTCTTTCATAAAAATGGGTTATATTTTAAATTACCTTATATCTCAGATATATAATGCAAAATATAAGCGAAAATATTAACTTTCTAACGAAATTTTCACCAATGGAAAACATCCTGCGGGGTCTGTGAAACTTTTTCCTACTTAATGAACTACCCAGTCAAGAAACACCCTAATTCATATCATATTTGTATCTAATATTTATCTACTTATAATATTTGGTCACTGTATATGTCAATAAAAATATTATTAAAATTTTCTAGAAACAGATAAATGAGAGAAAAAGTTTAACACGAGTAACCACTATCTGTGTATTATTATGATTAATTTTCTAATTATTATGTTATGCATTTCACATTGTGATACCTCATAAAAAAATTAACAACAATTTTTATTATTACCACAAAATAAATTTGAAATAATAACGACAGTAAACTATTTTTGGCAAAACATTCACTACAAGGCAGAGGACTTGAAATAAGACATGCTTATTTCGTGATCATTTTACTTTCATTTTTAAATTGAACATATAATATTTAATATGATATAATTATAGTTAAACACACAGTAATTTTGATGTCTACTATTTTTGGTCACGTCAGATAATATTAATTTTAAATAATAACAATAATCAATAAGATCATCTACAACGGATAGTGATGGTTGATTTACTTTCACTTTCACTGTTACAAGTTCTAAGTCTCCTCCCAATATATTCTATGCAACAATATTTACTTGGAAAAAAAAATGATAAAATACTGTACAGATATAATCTAATTATACTAATAAAATAAAAAAATCTTATATAATGTGCACGCACATATGTCACTGGAATATATAATAATTTATTTATTTATTTGTCAGATATTAAGAATCAATATTAATATATTGATCGTTATTATATTTTACTAATAGTTACTCAAATAAATAATATTATTGAATTGTATCCATAGGGTGATTCAATTTGAAATTTTCTGGTCTCATTTAATGAGTGTATAAAGAAACATAGTCTATATAGAAACAGTGCAATATTTCTGTTGATATCTGTGCACATGTTCACCCTAGAGCTTATATACTCAATAGATCTGGGGAATTAATTAATCCGGGCAATGAAGACATAATCAGTAGATATTCATCTGTATAAAAAGCCTAAAATGAAAGTCCCCGTCGTTGGAGGGTAGCTCGCTTAAACAAACCTATCTCCGCGACGATCTTATTCACAGTTCCATTTACTCGCAATTCTTTCCATTTCCGGTGCATTATCTGCACGCGCCGGTTAAGCGTTAAACGGTGCGCAGGCCGATAACCGCCGCGACGCTCTTGGCCTCAATTATCCCAATGCGACGCCGTCGAGCCATAATTAAAAATGGAAATGAATTCAAGGAATGTTGGGGAATGGAAATACGCGTCCTGGTTCTTCGGAGGGATATTGGAAGATTTGGCTGTTTTAGTTTTCTAGAACTTTTCTTACTAAGACTTGGTGGAATCTTCAATTAAACTTAAAATATATTTCATTTATTATGTATATCATATGTGTATTGTATTGTTCAGAAAATAAAATTTAAGCTGTGTAATAGCGAAAGTGAATCAGTCTTAAACAAACCTCTAACACATTAAATTGGAATGGAAATCAACCAACTTTATTCTTTAATGAATTTATTTACAAATACATATTGTGAACCATGAATGAATTTTTTAAAATTTCATTTCCAAAAGAAGACTATCATTAGCTCCAAGTTAACAACCGAGGGATATAATGTTTTGATCAATATTGATAATAACAAACTTTTTGACATGAATATTAATTGGTTTCTAAATATTCACAAAAAAAGTACGTTGTTTTTATTTTTATATTTGCCGTTTCAGTTTATCAACCTCACTTTTAATTTTTGATTTGGTTTTATTTGATGTACTTATTTAATTTAGACGGCATATTGAAATTGTGAATCCATAAGTTACACTTTTCTTGAGTTAAATTATTCAAACAATATTTGGATTTTGAGACTTTAGTTTTTTTCAAAAAGTAACAGTTTTCATTAATGACACCTAGGTGACTTTAGTTACCAAGTAAACGGTAGTGAAAACAATTTCTCATGTCAAATTAATATTAGTGGGTTTCTATGCTATTAGTGAAAAAATTATTTAAAATTTAATTCAGCTCGACCGATTTCGGCTCATCATCATCAGATCAGGTAGTCTCGCTAAAGGTTAAATGGAGTAGAAGCGACATCACTAATGTTGAGGAATTTTATAGAATTCGAAAGGCTCTGGAATGTTCAGGATTAGCTGCCCGCAGGTATAAAAGAATAGCTGTTGGTGGCTCGAGAAGTCAGTATCGATCAGAATGTGCAGAGTGTCACTGAAGGAAGTCAGTGTTGGTCAGTGCATGTCAGGGACTTGTCAAGTAGAAATAAATATATTGTTGGAAATAAAATATAAATAATTGGTGATATAAATATCTTGTAAATAAATGTTCTTAGTGGTTAAGTCGACATTAATAATAATTACTGCTACATTAATATTTATATTTGTTTATTCATAGTGTTATTTATTTTTATTATCTTTTTATAATTTATTATTCGTTTATTAGACTTAGTTATTTAAATAATCGTATTTCATATATTTTTACACTTCACCCACATAAATAAACATTACAATACTATAAAAAAGTAAGTAAAATGTGAAACACATTAAAGAATTAAAATTAAAATATATAAAAAAACCGATCGACGTGAATTAAATTTAAATAAATTGACTGCATCCCAGTATCCCAGTGAAGAAAAAAAAAATTATTTAAAATATAAACTAAAAGAGTAATTTATTATAGTTAGTTTAATATTTTCTATATTGCTTTCATAATATTTAAATAAGATTTTTCCAACTAGATTTAATCAAAATATTCTGCTACAAATGAAGAAAAATAAAAATGTCGGAAACATATGTAAAAGCATATTTTCATTTAATTACTAGGGATATCGGTGAAAGGATTTGTTGCGAGTCGAAATATGATGGGAAAATTTCCATTCGAAGCTACTGTAGCATAAAACCAATTTAATACTAGCTGCGCAAGCAGATTTCTAATTGTCTTTACCGCTTCCATTAAACCAGTCCGCCTTTAACGAAATTGTATGTGCGATTGTAAATCAAAATCTCCCCCGACGGCTAGGACTGTGTCCTGGCGTCCCGGCGTCCTGGCGTCCATCCAGCCGAGCGTAACTCAATGCCGAGGCATTTCCGGCTTCCGCTCAGTCGGCTGTGACGCATCACATAAATCCCAAAATCGAAAACTTCCCATATTTGCACGGGCCCGATAGAAAGAAACGTTTTAGTTTCAGTCGCAGCTCTCCCCTTTCTGAGTGATTTCGGCTCTTAAAAGCCACGCGATTTCCATGTAGAGCTGAGAACAATACGCGCCGATTGCAATTCGATGCAAATTGCTTGTGATGTACTATATTTGACTTCTCCTACACTAACCTTGTTGGCCGCTCTAACACTTAAACGACTGTACTTTGCATTTTATTAACTTGCTTTTAATTTCTCTCCATCAAAGTCCTTCACCAACAAATTGAAAACAAAGTAGAATTTTACTGTCAAATAAAATTAACATAATCCACAAAACAAATTAATTTTTAAATATAATTTACGCCAAATTTATATAGACACAAGCATAATAAATTTGATATCAACGTTTTTTGTTAACTATGAAAGTTCTTATTCGAATGGTATTGTTAAAAATGTAATCAACCGAAAGTTAAAATTTACTGATATTTACAGTTCCAAAAATATGTAATATCAGAATAGTATATTGTATATCTAGTAGGAAAAGTGATACATTCCCCGTACGGTGGTGGATTTTTTTTTTTTTTAATTTCTCTCCATCAAAGTCCTTCACCAACAAATTGAAAACCAAGTAGAATTTTACTGACATTGTCAAATAAAATTAACATAATCCACAAAACAAATTAATTATTAAATATTACTTTCACCAGATTTATATAGACACGAGCAAAAGAAATTTGATACCAATTTTTTTTTAACTTTGAAAGTTCTTATTCCAATGGTGTTAATAAAAATTGTCAACCGAAAGTTAAAATTTTCCGAAATTTACAATTTCAAAAATATGTAATATCTGAATAATATATTGTATATCTAGTAGGAAAAGTGATACATTCCCCGTACGTTGGTGGAAATTGTTGGATGAGCCAAAGGCGAGGCCTATATAATACTAGGAGTCCGAAAAGTCATTTGTCCTACGTGACACCCATACTATTTTTTTTTCGATTGGTTTATATTTAATCATAATGAAGAAAATATGATTGTATTTTTATTTTATTTTCTTACAGGAATGCTTTATTACCGGCTGGAAAAAAAAATCAGACCTGTTATTTTTGCAGCCTAGCAACTATACTAAAATACCGAAATAATGCAATTTCCGATTCGAAAACATACCGAAGAGGTGTCAGTTTTCATCCTATCAAATAAAAAAAAAACTGTTGGACATTATAGACGGAATATACCTACATTGCAATATTCTTCAAACTTCAAATAATATTGTAGTATTTAACATTATTAGCAATGTAGAAAAGATTTCACTACTTTATAGGAGGAAATGATTGATGATAACCTCCCTAAAGCAGTAAAACTGTCTCCGTGCGTAATTTGTTCAATAGTTTATTTGTTATTCACTTGTAAATAAAATTAAAACCAAATTCTGACAATTACTAATGTTGCGTCAAAAACTTGTATGTAGTAACAAAACAGCTTTCAAAAATGTACACAATGCCAGTACAAACTTGTAAAATTTCCACAGGTTTTTCACAGTAGCTTTTAAAGGTTAATTTCCAGGTGAATAAACAGTTCAAATAAATAACGGTTTACAATGGAGTAACAAATAATAGTAGTTCATGATACACGTGCGTAATTAAGTGACTCAGGTTTAGAACACAAGCTAAGCGACTATCAAATAGTGTATGATAGTGTATTTGTAACATTTTATTTATTAATTAATTAATGTTAGTTGATAGTAGATGTGTTTTGTATTTTAATTTAAAAATCACAATACAATTGTTTCCTTGACAACATTCACTTTTGATCCTAAAAACAAAAATAAAAAATACAAACATAAATATCAATTCTAAGTAAAAATTATTGTTATTTTGTGGAAAAAGGAGTTCAAGTGAATTTAACGGTGAAATATTACAATGTACTCGAAGTACGAAGAAATTCCATTGATGCTACGGGGAATTTGCTTCTATAAAAATCTAACAAGCAATAACAACGCTTTATGAAATAGTGCACGAAGTTTAAAAATTTACTTCTGGTATAAATATATAAATAATGATAATACGCATATCACAATAAATAATATATAAATTATTTTGATTTGTTCTTTCTTTAAAATTTTTTGTAAACTGTAGAAAAAACATCTTATTTGCACGTTGTTCAAACATGAAAATTTTTTGAATGACATTTAAAAAACAGTGACAGTTTCAAAATAACAACATTTTAATTGACATATTACAAAGAAGTATTTTTAAAACGCGGGACACTTGATAATATTTTTTTGCAATTTTTTATAGGTAAATTAGTAAGATTTTTATAATATCTCTATTATTAGGACTGTTATTTTCTACAACACTTTGTTGACAATGGTAACCAAATAACAAATGTTATCAGAAACTTACGACTTGTAATGCTATGGAAGTCAACTTACGTCTAGGCAATATATCCCATTCACTTATTTCGAGTTACCTAGCAAAGACTTAATATTCCCAAATAACGCATTTTTCGGATTGAAAACAAGAATAGTATATTAAAACATAAGTTGTAGAAGGCAGCCTTTTCAAGCACGAGTTTGAATTTCGGGAACGAGCGCGAAGCAGCGAGTGCCCGAACGAACGAGTGCTTGAATTGCCTTCTATAACGAATGTTTTATACTATTTTCTCTGTTTCGGCTTTTATTTACATTATTTTTTAAAATAATATTTGACAATTTCCATTAAGGGATTTTTTTTATAGAATAGTTAGCTTGGTGACAGTGATTTCTGTTTCGTCTGTTGCCTAGGTAAATTAGAATTACTTTGTCAGTTGCCTAGATATTTTGTGTATTTAATGCAGTCATGCCAATCTCAAATAACAAAATATAATCAAAAATCGTTTAAGAATGAAGCTCCTTCTAACATCAATAAGCGTCCTGGAATATGATATTCTAATTCCGAAACAGAGAAAAAAATAATACTTCTTTTACGATCGCCGAAAAATGTTAGCTAAATTTTCAAATGAATAAAATAAACCCTCCGAAGTCTGTTAGTGATATGTCCATACGTAGTTGGGATTTCCAATATGAGGAGTCCAAACACGAGGCTCCTGCGATGATGATTGCGAAACAACATAATACATCTCGGAAAGACAGTAGTGATCGATCCATTTAATAATTTTTTTTTGTTGTTGTATAGCAACAAAACCTAAATACAGGTTGCTTAAGTGATTTTGCTGTAAAAAAATAGGTGCTTAAAAACAAAAATTTGTCTCAGAAAAGCAGAGAGGTCGTGTAAATTTTTAAACTTCTTGCACTGCTCCGGTTGCGCAAAGCTTCATCAATTTTAATCATTGATTACAATTTTGACAGGAATGTATTTTTAATACGACGCCATGATAACAACGTCAACCGGACATAACAGTTGTCTCTTCCCATTAATTGAATTTTCAATTGTTTTGCATCATAATTGGTTAATCTGTAAGTTAATTGTTAATTTTTAACCAGTCAGTATGTAGTTAGGATTTCCAATATGTGGAGTCCAAACACGAGGCCACTGCGATGATGATGCGAAACAACATAATACATCTCGGAAAGACAGTAGTGATCGATCCATTGGTCTGGACCGCGTTCTTTCACGCGTGTTCGGCACATTGCTAAGCGACTGCAGAGTGGTTCGGGGGCGCCGATATTACTGCCTAGCGCCTGCAGCCGACAAATATTTGAGACGTAAACACGACTATATAGCGAAATCCATCTCGAATGTAAACAAACCCGGTTCATAGCGGTGCTTAATATCGCCAGCCATGGCCGGGGATGATTAAGCTCTTCATACACACTCACAGTTTTACGTTTGCAATTATCATATATCCGAAAAACTTCATTCTGTTTTCGTACAATAATAATATATTGTGTTATTAGAGTAAAATTTACTTTGTGTGGCAAGCATGGAAGTTTGCACGACGAGCGAAGCGAGTCGGACAATTGCATGCGAGGCACACAAAAACACTTTTACTCTGAATAAAACATTCTATTTTTTATTCAAACGTAGAAATTTTAAAAAATATATTACTATTTGACATTTAATATGTAGGTCATCTGTCAGTTATTCATAATTTTCTATTCTATTCTTCTCTATTCTTATGTTATCTAGTTTTTATAGACACACATTTAGGGCGATATTACAGATTTCTATTGTACAAGTTACTTTTTATTGGCTTTTTCTACATACGGCGGCGAAGAAATTAAACGGCAGCTAGAATAAAAAATTATATTACGGCGGCGAAGAAATTAAACTTCAACCTTGTCAATCACGTCACAGAAGATGTCACTTTTATGACCTTTGAAGAAAAACAATATTTATTGTTTAACTTCTTTGGACGCAAGATAATTTCAAAGATACTGACTTTCTTACTTCAAGTGGTGTACATTCTATACATTTCTCACTTTCATGTCATTCTCATTTAATTATAATTTTCAAAATGAACGGTAATTTACACTAATTGACAAAAACGAATATTTTTTTCGTTTTTATTATTTTGACACAATCACTAAAATATTTTAACTAACAAAATAATGTACAATGTAGTATTATATTTTTATTAATGCGGTTTAATTTTTGACACATTCGAATGAAAAACAGTGTATGATATACTGACGACAACGAAATTATATTTTTTATCCTTGAATCATATATAGCTATTTTCTACTTCCATTTAATAAGAGGCTCTTTATTATTCTTATTTGAAATTAAAAGGAAAGTAGAATATATATTAAAAAATTAACAGCTACGACAGAAAAATAGTTCCTATTCTCTTTACAAATATTAATAAAAATTAGATTTAACATATAAAGTGTCACTTTTCAAAACTGATCGAGATATTGAAAGTTTAACTTGGAAAGTGTGCTGTTTCCAAATGTTAGTCAATTTTATAAAAGTGACAATTTATGTCAAAATTCAAAATAAGAAGAAAAAAATTAAATTAATAGAATTATATCAAAATTAGAAAAAATCATGTATGAAACACCTTAGGAAATGTAATTTTATGTAACTTGTGTGATTTTGCAGAGTCACTTGCTTCACTCCCTCCGCAAATATCCCACCGTTACACAAAATGAGACATTTTCTTACTGATTGCATAAATAGCTATTAATATATTCGCTGTCACTTATATTTCACAATTCAAATAACTCGGATTACATCTTTCTTTATATCTATATCTATGTTTCCTTATTTATTATATAAATAGCTATTATGCGTCTTTAAATTATTAAGAGTAGCTATGGTAATGCATAGCTACTCTTAATATTAGCAGGATATATAATTAATATTTTTATTGAAAAGATTAAACAAGCTTTGAAAATATTAAATATAAGCTACATGTTTGAATTTTTTTGTAAGCTTTTTAGATTCTCCCTAAGCATAAGCAGTATCTGTACGGTAATATTAAAAGATGAAATAGAATTACAGGGAATCTAATAATGTCCAGTTATTAGATTTCGTTCATCAAAAAATTTATGGAGACTGATTGAATTTCATACAACAGATTTGCTTCCCCTCATCTACTTTATTGCCTGAGTTTTATATTTACTGGATCAAAATTCACATAAAAGTTATATTTTTTATTAAAATTTTATTTACAAATTTAGTAGTCATTGTACTTGGCTACCAGATTTATTAATAATCATAACAGATCTATTGTATCCTTAAAAGTAGTTTTGATTTGCGAGATCAAGGATTATTATAATACATATTTATTAAGAGCATTTATGATTTAATTTACATAATGTTCTTTTATTTTTTAAAGCTCATTTGCATAATATTGATAAAAAAACAGTGTCTAGTATTGTATCATTTGTGATCATTTAAAGTAGGTACTTCATACTCTGGTTCTAAAGTTTTACGAAAGAAAATAAAATAGCTGTAAAGTGAGCCATTTTAAATTCACGACACGCAACAAATTTCGTTAAGTGTAATGTAACATTAGCGTACGGCGGTGAGACAGGCGAGCGATGAAAAAAGACACAGAAATGCACTTCATGTGTTCTTGAAGGAGAGACCATTTGCTTTGGCTACAAAGAAAGCGGCCTCTCGCCCTGAAAGCCAGGGGGGTTTTGATAGAAAACAAATGTGGTCAGTCAACTAGAGGGCGACAGGAGGGTAAGAAGTCACGACGTTCCATCAATCTCAGTTCAAGGAGAAACCTACTGACATATACTACATTTTATTTTATTTCTCTCACGAGGAAATATTTTCAAGTAAACCTAATTTAAAACATAAATTACTATTATTAAAGTTATTCGGACTCAAGAAAATTAATACACATTTATAATATGTTTTTGACTTAGTGCGTTATATGCAAGGAAATATAATTAGAAGTAATATCACAAGACCTCCTAATTTTATCGATAATTTCTTTCTTTTGCACATTCTTTTTTGTTGTATAGCAACAACACCTAAATACAGTTTGCTTAAGTGATTTTGCTGTAAAAAATAGGTGCTTAAAACATAAGTTTTGTCTCAGAAAAGCAGACAGGTCGTGTGTCGTATTTAGTAAGATAAATTCCAAAGATTTAATTATTATTATATTGAATTATTAATTGTCACACTAATGTCCGTATTCTTAAAACGTTCGTTATAGATATAACGCTTCGTTAAATATTTTCTTCAATAACACAAGTCGTCTTTGAATAAAAATAAAATTTTTAATTTGTCTACTGTTTTATAATTTGTCAAAAAATTAAACGAAGCGTTATAGTTATAACTATAATGAACGCTTTATGAATATGGGCATAACAGTTGTAAATAATAACAAATGTTTATTTACTTAGTATCAGAAAATTATGTACTCCTCCCATTAGTTGAATTTTCAAGTGTTTTGCATCATGATTGATTAAAAACTAGTCGTTGGGTTTTACTTGTTTTTGTTTTTCAAGATTCATCCGATTTTTGATTAAAATTATGTTTATTTCATATTAATGTTATGTTATTGATTCTTTTAAAATGAACGTTAAAACACTTATTTAATTAATTAAAATTTATGATCATTTTATACTTTCAATAAAAGTGAAATGGAGTTCTACTTTAATGTTCATTATGATTAAAACTTGCGCATGTGAATAGTAATTATCATGTTTCTTGAATTATTTTAAGATCCAGTAAATAATTTTTAAGATATTATGTAGTAATGGGGCCTATTCTGTAACTCAATGGTTAATTTTTCACCAGTTGCTAAAATTTTTGACAAATAAAAACAAAGATTACAAGTGATGGTTTAATATTTTTTCCAGTGCTATTTATTTACATTGAAGAAAAAATTTAGCAACTGGTTAAAAATTACTCACTGAATTACGGAATAAAAGGTGTAAACTGGTTGTAAATCTGATTGTTCAACTGTTGGTTCAATATTTGTAATAGGAAACAATATATGATGAGCCTCAAAATGCTTATTAAAACGTGATATATGTAAAAAAAATTTTTTTTAGATTGTCATGAATATGAACCATAGAAAATGATTAATAAAAAATGATTTATGAGAACTCTCCTTTTGGAATAACTTTTATTTCAGTTACCATGAACAGTCCTACATTGTCGACACTATTTCCAATGAAGCTGGGTCAGAACTATGATACCAAACATTGTAAATAATTTTCTAAATCTTCGTTAATCTTCAAACACAAAACTCATATGACTGAAAAGATCGTGATCTCCCGTCAATCAAGATCCCGGCTGCGGTAATCCATCAGGCTACGCCATTCATCGGGAACATCGGCTTTCGGCGACCAGTGGAGTGTGCAGAGATACCGCGCCGCAGCCGTGCTAGGCCCGCAACTCCTCGGGGAAATCAGCTAAACCACGGCCGGGGACCGGCAAGGGTTTTTATGTATTTGTTCCACGGGATACGCCGGTGTTTATTACGTGTTAAAAAGGGAGATTACTTGCAAACTGATTTGTGGTATTGACATTTCATTTTCATTTCCAAAGTTTAGCGGATTGGTTTTGTAATTATGTACGAACAAGTGGTTCATGTTGTCTATCGAGAATAATAGTTATTTATGGTACAAGTGTGTTACATTACAGATAAGTCACGTGGGAAAAGTTTAGCTCACGAGGCTAATTTTTCTAGTGACTTAGGTAATTAACACACATGTGCCATACAACATTTTATCCAACACATTTTAATCATTGATATAAAATGCATATAAGATTTTTGACAGATGGAATTTCGAAATGACATTTAGGAACAAAATAGTGTAGAGAAGGTTTTATAACGTAGTTACTAAGATACGAACCAAAAAACAGTGAGCTAATATATTTAGCTCACTAGTGACTTATGACCTACTTTATTTATCTAAAATCAGCATACTTATATCGTTATAATTACACGGTGTTGGATAAATGTATTTTTTTAAAAGCTAATAATACAGTAGGTTAACAATTATTACAGTCAGTATTTTTAAAGGTGAAACATGATATTTAATTGACAGCAATGTATATTTGTTAGTCTCATTAAAAATTAACTAAAGGGATCGCATTTGACATTTGCTTTCTGGGTCATAACATTTTCTGACAAGTGCAACAACAATTTTAAGAATCATAACTTAAGTAAATAGTAGAATAATGGAATGGTTTACTATTTACTCGATCTACATTCTTTTTATTGGTAATATTTAAAATTAGAAGTTTGCAGTGCAGAAAATCTTCAAAATTTTGATTAATTAAAAGTTAAAACATTTTTTAGAATATAACAATTGCACAAATATTATCGTATGTTATTCAAAAGCTTTATAGTAAATTGAGTCATTGCAGTTAATGGTTGGATTTTTGAAAATTTATTGTAATTATTATTTTATTGTTTGTTATTGTACTTACTTGTTTGTTAGTTTCTTTATTAGTTCTGTATTTTGTATTTTTTTACAATGCTAAAACTTAATACTTTAATCTAATTCGTTCCCCATGTTTCAATTTAAATGAGCCGAGCAAAAATATTGCGGCCAATCAAATATCAAGTCGCAACAATGTTTATGTTAAATCCCCATGTTTCACGTCAAAACTTAAAAATACTCACGGTATGTTTTTTGTTCCCAATTGCATCCAGAAGTCTTAAATATTAAGTTATGTTTAATAAAAATTATGATAACTGCAAAATGTTTTAAAACATTTTATTTCGATAAGATATTACCTATTTGGAAAACATAAAATTTGAGTTGCAATGTGTCAAACGATTATATATATATATATATATATATATATATATATATATATATATATATATAAATAAATAAATAATTGAGTGTATATGTGAGCTGTATACAGGGTGTTTGGCGGAAGGCCGGCACCCAGAATATTTTGTTCATTTTAAAAGATACAAGAAAATGTTAAGGACCAAAGTTAAACTAGACAAAGGGACTCATAAAATGATCCTAGTACAAATTTTGTGTCACTTCCGGTTTTAGCGGAAATGGCACCAACTTTAATTCTAGCATAGGGAATCGGTATTTTTATATATTTTTTCGAAATATACATAAAATTAGCTTTACAATGATACCAAAATATCATTGTTTTACTTCAACCATTTCAAAATGGCGACTCTTTATTTTTAAAATATTTACTAATAAAAATTCAAAAAAAAATACACCATAGCCAGCTATTTGAGATTTTGCTACCTGATACCAAACAAATAATGTCAAAAAATATTAGATCTACCTTTCCTGACGATGTAATGGCAAAATTTGATATATGTGACAAATTGTGCAAAAAATGACGGCGGCCATTTTGAGTATTTTTAATTTTAATTTTGTTTGTTATAATTAGAACGTTTTTGTATTGTGTTGATTATTGTAAGGTATTTTAAAATTAGTTTTTTTTTTCGTTAATTACCAATAGTTGTAAGTACATAAATATGAAAATAAATTGTCGCCATCTTGAAATGGTTGAAGTAAAACTATTATATTTTGTTATCATTGCAAAGCTAATTTTATGTACATTCCGTAAAAAAATATAAAAATACCGATTCCCTATGCTAGAATTAAAGTTGGACATATTTCCGCTAAAAGTGACACAAAATTGTTACTACGGCCATTTTATGAGTCCCTTTGTCTAATTTAGCTTTGCTCCTTAACATTTTCTTGTATCTCTCAAAATAAACGAAATATTTTGGGTGCCGGCCTTTCGCCAAACACCCTGTACATATAGATGACAGTATTGTCAAATGCATCAATATCAATACGTCAATATAATTTGCGTTGTCGTGGTAATACTAATAACTGCTGACGTCAGCATTATAACATTAACTGGAAGACTAGAAAAATAATGAACAACCTACATTATTTGATTAATAATGTATTAATACTTTGATAATGGGAGAACTGTAGCATTATAAAAACTAAGAAAATCTTGTTATACGAGATATCTATGTGGTTGTCACTGACATGTAATTTTTTTTATTTCATACTGTATTGCATTTCCATATTTAAAATTGCTCTTTACACTACTGTATATATAAATTTAATAAATTGTTACTTATTCCTACTTTAAATGATTCTGAAATATTTGTACATTCGTATATTTGGTAAATTTTAATTCTTTAAACCTGACCTTATTGAAAGTTTGTGATTGACATGTCTTAAGAGACAGATGTCAGCGGTTTTCTTCATACATTTCGAAATTCCACAAAAATCATGTTCATACCGCAGTAACATATTTACCAGACTTATAACATTAATTACTAAGTATTATTTTTTACGGATTTGTAAACCATCATTATTATTAACTGCTTATTTAGTAGAAACTCTCCTTTATAAGCTACTACCCTAAACAAATAAACTAGATTTTTTTTTAAATAATTAAATCTTTCCTACCGTGGATCAACAGTATTATAATTTTTTTTTAATCTATTTATTTACCTCAAAGAAAAAGAATATAGAAAATGATTTATAAATTAAAATACCAATTTATATTAATTAAAAATGATGAAACCTCAAGTCGTTTGAAACTGAATTGAAAGTGCGATTCCTCCTCTGGTTTGTGACTATTGCGAACCGTTTTAGAAGAGTAGATGTCGATTATGAGGTTTCACCGCGCGGTTGCGAAATCAATTTCATTACGTCCCGCGTCCCGCGAGTCCTTTTAGCAGTAGCAGGAGACGCCGAGTCGAAACCCCTGATGCAAACACTTGCATTGTGTCTCTAACTCAATTTGCCACTGAACTTTAGAACATTAGTTCTCCGCAAAGTATGTTATCAACTAGTGACTTGGGTGACACGGAACAGGACAAAATCTCAAGTTTAACTTGTTTCAATGTCACTTAGATCATGCCGTACTTCACTTTAAATTCGAAATCGAAAGTTTGTAACTGAACAAACAGTTTGTAACCTCATTTCATAGTAAATTTATAGTTTCCTAGTAACGATGGCTTAGTTATGAAAGACGCGAAGACACGATGTACTTCAGTAGCGCTTCCTGGTATGAAACAAAGAGAGAGAGAGATAAATGTTACGAAACTAAATGTTGAATATGTTTAGGTTTTTTGCTGAGTTAAAAAAATGACAACAAACAAATTGCCTAAGAATACAAATCATGAATTATAAACCTGATGAAAAAAAATATAAGAGACCAATAAAGAACCTTAATAATAATGAGCCATGTTCATAATCTTTTACTAAATATTAGTAGCAATACTACAGAATAGGTTTATATAGAAGCGACAGTAAGATAGAGAAACGAGAATTAGAGAGAGATGGGGAATGTGCACAAATTTAAAGGGCTCATTGTTTAAAATCAGAAAATTTCCTCACATCTGAGAGAGAGATAGGGGAAGGGTACAAATTTAAAGGTCTACACAATGCTTCAAGGTCATATAACTGAAAAGGAGAACATGAAAGGTACCGACACGGAGTGTCGCTTCTGTGTATAATTATTCTGTGGCAATATTACAAATACTACTTAGTATTAAATTATTTACGCTCAAAAAGAAAAATTAGTTCAAATTTAACTTAGTAGTACCTAATAAATACCAAAAGATAATTTTAGGTATCTATTATTACCTATGAATTGAAAGAGTATTGCAATAATTATTTAATAAGATTGATAGAAATACATGTGAATTACGTAAATTAAGAGAAAATAACTTATCAATAAAAATATACAGAAAGAGGAAAAGTGCATTAGGAAGACTTACAGAAATTGATTTCAAAGATATTTAAAAGATATTGTTAGAAAAATTATGCATTCAATTAAAAATGATATCCATGTCCATAAGTCGACTATTTCGACTTCGAGATGTAAAAACATTGCTGATTATATGAATAACAGCAGCTTTAATCCAAATGTAATTCAATTATAGCTCCTTTAAGGGCGGATTATAAAAATTCCACACATGTTTGAGTCCATAGACGAGTATGTAGGTATATTTTTTTGTGATGAATAAGCTGACGATATGAGATGTCCATCAAAACCAGATGTTGTTTGCGTATGTTGGTTCTGGCAGGTTAATTGCAGCTACCACTGATTTAGATCGATGCATTATTTCACGAAAATTAATTTACATGATTTAAAATACTATTTTTAAGTACTAAACTATTCTTTAAATTCATTACCGGGTTATTAAATTTTTGTATACATAGACAAAAGTATACCATGTAATTTTGACAAGTTAATATGATAATAATATTACCGTACAGAATTGCCAAAATTACATGGGACATTTATCACATCTTATCAAAACAAACAAACTTGATCACGAAAACGTTACTCACAAGAATATTTTATAAAATAATATTTATTAATAATCATAGCATGCAATAAATGTATAAAATTCGAATACCTAGGATTAAAATAACTCGTAACTAAAGAGCGGATTATATGCACTAAAACAGTGTCAAAATATGCATTAAAAAATCATCAAAATATACACGATATACGCAATTGCAAATATGCACATTAAAATTAATATTTTTATATACAGTGTTTTGTTTAGAACATTTCATGAAATGTATAATACACAATAAATATCACAGGTAATTTTAACATGAATAAAAAAGAAACATACAATCTGAAAAAAAGTCGAATTAAGTAAGCATCTAGTAACTTATTGTTTCAAATTAATGAAAAGCTCAAACTCTTTCTTGGAACAAACACCAAAAAAATCATCTTTTATGTGAAATCTGATTTTTGCTTTTGTTAATTTTTTTTAATATTTTAATTTCATTCGACAGTACTAATTTTTATTATAGTTTCAAGCATACAAATTTCAGTGACAGCCACTATTTACTAACCTTACTTACAAATAAGAATTAATTAAGCTCTAAGCAATTCTAAAACACTGATACCAACACATTTTTTGGTTTGACGAGAAATTAAATACGATTGTAATGATTTGAAAGTATAGGTGCATTTTATAAATATAAAGACTTATTTATTAAAAGTTAGACCAAAATTATATTTCCTGTAATGTATTTTTTTAAAAAACAAATTTGTCAAAAATTCATTTTTGTTTTTAAGAAACAAAATATGCACTAATATGCAAATTTTTAAAAAATATACGGTTTAGTATCATAAAATGCAAAATATGCATTATTTTTTTATATTTCGAATTAACATTTGATGAAACGGAAACATATGAAAAGAGATTATTGATATGCATAATAAAAACGACACATGGAATTGCATAAAATCCTCTCTTTACTCTTAACTATCTTGAGTATGTTAATAACTATAAAGCCTGGAAAAGATATACTGCTATTAGATGATAGTAGTAAATCTTCATTAATTTAGACGTAAGAAAGCGTGATAGTATATATTAGTCCTTTCTGCTTCACAACTAGTAATTGGAAATGTTTTCCATCGACGTTTCTACTTACTAAGACACGACAACTTCGATTAATTTTGTAACAAATTAGTATGTGCTAGTGAATGACGATGTCCAATGCATTGTCAGCGACCTTCGTACAAAAATTTTAACTAAAATCATACTTTAATATGAAATTTTCGTTCTTCTTTGGTGACCAAAGGCCTATAATGCCCAAGTTTCGTAAATGATAAAAATAAGTTACGATTTCTATTTTTATGCTTTTCCAAAATTGAGCATCTAAATACAGCATAAAACATTTCTTCCTGTTCTTGTTCAAATCCAAAACATTGGCCGAATATCACGTAGCCAGGTTTACACGAAATTCCCTAGCTTTTGGGGAAATTGGCGTAACATTCTATTTGCCATGCACTTCGACAAACGGAACAATATCTCCTGCGAAATGCGAAATTCCAAATCAATATGAAACGTTTTGCGCGTGAAGGAAACATTTCCTAAGTGGCTAAGTGAGCTGTGATGAGCCCGCGACAGCCCGTGACAAAGTCGAAGCAGATTTCATCTGTCTTCATTAGCAACGCCAGAGCTGTCATCTCTTGGCTTCCTATGTTACGAGCTTGCAATTACATTAGATTGCAAATTTCATCTATATTTCAATGAGGCTCAGTTCCTTTCTACTAATTATTTACCCAGATGCAACTGTTTTAGCAAACAGAAAAGGTCGCATACTATTTTAACCCTCTATGGCATTGTGTGACGTGAATGTTACAAAACTTTACAAATAGATGTAAATCTTTTCTTTTGAAAGGTATATTTAAATATAGAGTGTGCAACGAAATGGGGAACGTAGGACTTCAATGGGGGATTCCAAAAAATTGTGGATACTCCCTTTCCTGATAGATTTAGAACAAAACTACACAGTACAAAATTGTTCGAAATTAAATTCTACATCAGATAAAATCATAATGGAAATAAAAAATCTATGTAACAGTTGTCACAGTTATTGATTTTTCATTATAGATAATGTAATTCGATATTTATTATTAAATTATGTTATACTCTAAAATTAATTTAAAAATGGATGTATTGTCCGTAAATATAAATTTGTTTTATTTAATGTACTTATCTCATTTTATATTTAATACCTTATTTAAATAAAAATATTACTTTTTATATTATATATATATATATATATATATATATATATATATATATATATATAATACTGAATAATTGCTGTTGCAGCAATCATGATCGTAACTGACGTAGAATTTAGTTTTGAACAACTTTTAACTCTTCTACTTTTCCTCCAAATTTATCAGGAGAGAAAGTATCCGCAATGCCCTATTAATGTCCTATGTTCCGCATTTTCTTGCACACCCTGTACAGTTCATTAAAAGCGGTGCTTTAAGTTTAACTATACTTAAATTAATTTTTCCGTTTCAGTTGGATCCAATATTTTTGATATAACTCGGCGAATGGATCACTTCAATCAATTCATGTTGTGTGAAAATGGGGAAAACTGATCTAGTCAAATGTAATAAGACCTAGTTTTAGAAATAGTTTGCTTTATTATAAAGACGATGTATTATAAGTTCCATATTATATAAAGAAAGTTCAATATAAGTTTTGCAAGTATTCCTAACATTTTAATATTCAAACTTTGAACGTTAAGTTTATATTTGAATATGAAAGATTCTGGAAACATCTGATTTTCATCTAAATATCTCATTTTGGCAACGATCTAAGATTCTAAAGGTTAAGGATTTCACTTTCCTGGTTTCATCTGCCAAATGGTATATTAAAGCACATGTAGGCGTTATACCGAGTCAATTTGTCAGCGTATTTTTCCTCCAGACCAAAAATTCCTCTATCTTGGCATCCAAAGACATCTTCGATCCAGACATCAGAATAGTTTTTTATCGGTGTAAGAATTCGGCGCCGCATTTCTGGGAGTTTATTGTGTTTGTAACGGCGCCAGGCCGAGAGACGCCGACAATGGCTAGACTCCGAGGCTCCTCGGCGCTCGATAGACGAAGCGTCGCGACGCTCGCGGACGAACTGTGGTTCCGCGGAGAACTTCCAATCTTTCGCCTCATTTGTTCTCCCCCAAGTCTCCCGCTAGTCGAGATGCACTTTATTTATGACGTAAGGCACATCTAACGCAATTACTTCATTTTTTCATTACGGAAAAAACAAGAAGGAATTTACTTTCCTTTTCATTTTACTTTAAAGTCTTTTATAAAAAAGAACAGAACACTCGATATTATAAAAAAATATATGTGACTAACAAATAACTTTTTTCTTCCTTTCATTCATTATATTTAGTAAAATTCTTAGATTGTTTTTATGAGATACGGGATATAACAAAAATAGTTTTGACCAATACATATTCGATGAGCACTTTCAGAGTATCTCTGTTTGATCTAGTTTTCTTTTAATGGACAGAATGAAGACAGACAGACCAGTAGATATTATTTAAAATATTTAGTTATTCAAGCTACAGATGTAAGTACATTAAAACATTCGAAAAAACAATTTACCGAACTAGAATAGTTGTACAGCTTAAAATCTGAGTCGTTTATTATAATTTTCGCGCCACCTTCAGCATTTAATTACAAATTATATTAAGTATTTGTAAAATGTTTGTCACTTGACAATTCATAGTTATTAATTTGTAACTTTTGTTAGTTAACTTTTCAGTTGCTAGACGATTAAACGTAAACGAAATTAACGGCGATGCGAAAAAAAATTGTTTACGTTTCTTGTATTGTAAATAACCACAGCTACGAATTATATAAATGACGTGATCACTTGTTTATAAGTTTTCCTTAACCTCGGTACTAAATAATATCACTTACTTTCCTAGGAAAGTAATACCATCATTTTTATTGTCGTATGAAAAAATGTAGTCAAAATAATAATATTGTTCACTGATGTCAATTATATTTGCTATATGCTATATTTTTATACATATTAATATACCTAGTATAGTTAAAAGTATTATAACTGCTGAAAACGTCAATTGAATTCCGACCTCGGAGAGTGAGGATTTTAAGACATATAAGACTTAGTATGATTCATAACATCCGCGGTTTGTTCAATACTTACCGGTTTCACATTATTAATAAATATTATTTTATAAAATTCTCTTGTGAGGAACGTTTTAGTGATCAAGTTTTTATAGGTTGATATGATATGATAATTGTACCATGTTATTTACACAATTCTTTACGGTAAATATTATAACCATACTGACTTGTCAAAATTACATGGTATACAATTATGACTTAGTTACCCTATTTATTTTTGTTCATGTAAACAAAAGGTTAATATCCTGAAACCGGTAAAATACTTTGGAAGTTACTAGATCTCGGCATACTTCAATATAATTTCTTAGAAAATAAAGGAATATCTTATATAACTTAACTTAAATAAGAAAAGTTTTTAATTCTTGGACAACTTTGTACGTGTACAATATTAAAATTTTTAAATAATTATTTTGTTATGTAGGTATGTATAGATGTAATGGGCCGTAGTTCAAAATCACTTTTATAGAGCAATTTTGTTAAAAAAAAATGATGTCTACCCTCATAGGATTATAATGAAATAGCACGCTTCCTAAAAGCGCTATTATTAAAAAGTGCGTTCGGTATAGGCCTTTGTATTTGTTGTGCGCTTATTGTTTTTTTTTTAATTTTTCTAAAAGTTAACATATTTATTTTTATATTTGTATTGGTACACAAGTTTGCAACACAAATATATTATTTTAAATTATTTCATAAATTTGTGATATGAATATTATGTTTTACTTGGGGTACATTTCCCCGTGTTGAAGTTTTCTCCTTCATTTAACTAATAACACTAAACACCATTCTAATACTGCCTAAAACGCACTCAAATTCATTATTGTTTCACTTTGTCAACCCCTTCGTGATTCATCCCTAATTCATGCGCCCCTCGCGTCTGCACAGCCACCCCCCTCACCTAAACTGTCAGCACGTCAGTGGATGTGACGTCACACGACAATCCGGATTACGCGTGCCATGTACAAAACATCATTTAGTTGGAAACTTTTTTCTTTCTGATCTTCTGTTGTCAGCTTTTCACAGTCCACTAATGATGAGGAGACGTATTCAGGGGAGGCACTGGCATTCGCTTTCAATGACGTGTGCCTATGTTTCTGTGGGGCTCTTTCTTTGTATTTATGGTTTATTTCGCTGAATGTACACAAAAATTTCAGCGAAATAATTGGATTAAGAATATTTAAATGAATGCACGTATAGCCACTTTCTAAATTTTTAATCATATTATTCATTCTTTCAGGTCATGTTAATAAAATATTTCACCATTGTCGATATAGAACATTTCATTTCAAATTTAATGTTTAAAATATAAAGTACATTAATTTTTATAAGAAAGATACGAAGACATAAAACAAAATAGCATCTATAAAAAATCAGAATTTAATTGAATAATAAAAAATAACTGCAAAATGTAAAACATAATGGAATAGAGACTTCTTTGTAAATAAAAAAATATAATATGCAATGTAATAACTGAATTGAATTAAATTTTATCTGCATATTTATTAAAGTTTGTAAGTTAATGCAATGATCTAATTAATTGGGATTATGTTGTGATGCAATAATTGAAACAATTTAATTTAATGTATAATTCAATACTTTAATATAAATTGCAGAAATATTTTATTTACCGGAAACAAATTTGCTAAAATTAATTTTGGCTAGTGACCTATGCATTTTTTCGGGAAAACAAATATATTATTTAAATGGCCAACTTATGCGAGAACTTTGCCTCAATTTAACTGATACGTATCTCTTACGTTTCTCGAAATCCCAATGGTTAGCCTCTTAAAACGGACATCCGTATATGTACCTAATACTTATTTGGTAGGTTTCTAACTTCTTGAATGTAACATTAAAAATTGAATGAATTTCCTGGTACAATAATTCTGGTTACAAGAATGTTATCCTTATTTCTAGATAACGATAACTGCTACAAAAACAGAAAATATATATATATTTTTAAAGTAGTGATAGAAATAAAATATTGTTCTCTAAGGACGTAACATTCAATAACTTCCGAGAAAGATTTTATTTTGAATGAAATAAAATAAAAAGGTACATTTTTATTTTAATTATTATTCAAGAATTTATAATTTTCTAAAGAGGACAACTAGATTTAGCTAATTTCTCTTATGTTGTATTTGTTTGGAAAAATCAGGCATTTTTATTCCTCCGTAAATAGTACAGTACTATTGTTCCTTCTTAAACTATCTATAATAATCATCATTAGTTCTAGTGTTCTAAAAGTGAACATCATGTTCCATGACAATTTACTTGCGTTTTGGTGGACTAGGTTGTCAGTCTAAAGTCTTTGCAAGGGACCTACATCTTGTAGTGGGTGTCAATAAGTCATTCGGACATAGCAGTGGCGGATTCATAAACTTTCCTAAAGGGGGGCGATTTTTTTTTCGGTGATCATGAATATACTATAATAATGTTTACCACAAAATTAAATTAAATCACTGAGTTAGAAAAAAATATTAAAAATTAAAATTGTACATACAAAAGAACAACTAAATTTATAATAATTTTTTTCGTTCTTTAAGGAGTTAATAATCTTAATATAAAAAAGCCACGTACAGTCGTAGTCACATTTGCATTACTGTTATTGATATTGTTTTCTTCAAACGTCATAAAAGTGACATCTGTGACGTAATTGACAAGGTTGAAGTTTAATTTCTATGCCTCCGTAATATAATTTTTTATTCTAGCCGCCGTTCAATTTCTTTGCCGCCGTATGTAGAATCAGCCAATAAAAAGTAACTTGTACAATAGAAATCTGTAATATTGCCTTAAATGTCATTATAAAAACTAGATAACCTAAGAATAAAGTTACTAAAAATTTTGAATAACTTAATGGTAACCTGCTTATTAAACGTCAAATAGTAATTTATTTTTTAAAATTTCTACGTTTGAAGAAAAAATAAAATGTGTTATTCAGAGTAAGTGTCTTTGTGTGCCTCGCATGCAATTGTCCGACTCGCTTCGCTCGTCGTACAAAGTTTCCATACTCGCCACACAAAGTATCACTTTTACTCTTAATAACACAATATACTATTCTTGTAAATAAATATCAATACCAAATAGTACAAGATCTTCATTTGCACTGACGGGAATATTACATTAATTATAAATTACGCATTTGTGTTTCCAATTATTTTGGGAATTAGTTTTTTCTCTTGACAATTCTGCTCCAAAATAAATTCTGTATAATGTTTATGTATATCAGACGCTTCAGATTTATTTATAATTATTGCCGTCTCAAATCCGTCGCTGGGACATAGTGGTATGAATAAAGATTGACAAAGCTGGTATTTGAACCCAAGACCTGACACTTCACTCAGTACTCACTATTTAGTAATTAATAGTATTTGACAATATGTAGTCCAACTACAAACGACCGTTTGACAATGAGCATCACGTCTCGTTTAGTCCGCAATCCTCTGAGCAGTTAATAAATCCACATGCAGTCGTGAGCGCTAAGCATTTGTATCGCCGGGCTGTTGAACAGCTCTCAACAACAAAATCTCCTTTATTGCGCGGCCGATTTGCACACAAATCCCTTCGCATAAACTCCCCGGCTTGCGTGCGATCCTCCCAAAGCAACACTTGTCGACGTTGCTACGGAGATGCCTGCGGATTCCCTTTCAATGCTTCTACGATACTACTACTTCAGATTTAGATTATGTTCATTGCCATCGGAAAAACAATGCTTTCATTCAAATGAATTTTTTAAGTGAGTAATACTCTTAGTGGAAGTACAACAGAAATAAAATGCTTGTAAAGTTTTTTGAACGACATGGGTTTAAATTTAAGGATGCTGGGTAAAAAGTAAAAACTATTAGATTATAGATATCTAAGCTATATATACGAACGTAAGTATATCCATATATTGTGTTTCGTTTTGATTTTAAACTTAATTCAAACAAATTTCAAACTATCACCTGTTAGTTAAGTTCAGGGCCGGCGCATTCAGTAAACAAGGTAAGCGTGGCAGAAAGGCGTCAAAATAAAATTAAAAAAAAATCGAAAAAGAAAATACTTGGTTATTTGTAAAATTTTTACTAAAAATTATAAACTGTAAATTTTAAATTTTCTAGTACATTTCACCATTCGATTCTACGTACAAAATTACATAAGTGTACCATTTTTCAGATTTTTATCTCAACAGACAGAATTTCTGTAAAGAAAAAAAACTGAAAATGGCCAAAAATCGAAAAAATCTAAGGTCAACAACTTATCATTTTTTCAGATTTTGCCATTTTCGTTTTTCCTTTCTACAAATTGTATCCTTTGGAATAAACATCTAAAAATTGGTACACTTATGTAATTTTGCCCGTAGAATCGATTGGTCGTTGAGATCCATCAATGAGTACTATTTTCCAAATCTAAATTTTGGGCACAAAAATTAGTATTTTTGGGATATTTCGTGTTTATCATCACAATTTTTTATTGAGTACTGTTTAACTGTTTATTTTTACTTTACGCAACTTTGATATAGGATTGTAAGTTATGAAAATAAATATTAGTTAGATACTACAGCAATAGAATAAAACCGAAAAGGCGTAATAGAAATGCATGTTTTGAAAGGAGCAAAAGTTTTTGAGGAAAAAGTTTCTCGGAGGAATTTTGAAATTTAGGTATTTTCCATTTTCTCATTTTTTAGCAAATAGTTCCAAAGAAGCGGAGAAAACATTTCTTTACCAAAGATATGTTATTATTTTTAAAAATGAGTTAATAAAATTAGTAACCTTCTCGACAGGCAATTTTAAATGTCTTTACAATTTAGTTAAACAAATGTTTAATATTCGAAGCATACATTTTTTCCTTTTAATAAAAGAGTTAGGAATACGAACCCAGTTCTAAACAAAATTTCTTGTTGCGGAAGGACGCTACATGTCTTACCGCCGGTCTTGATTAAGTTTATTATTATTATTAAACATGAGAAAGAAAATTACTACAGATTATGTTCTATAATGAAAACTATTGTTTTCAATTAAATGGTATATATACTTGAAGAATGAATTGACTTACGGATGCTCTTTTTAACCAACTGATTGGTGAATTTATTATTATAAACTTGAAAAAGAAAATCACTTCAGATAATGTTGTACAATGAAAACTATTGTTTTTAATTAGATAGAGTGTGTACTTGAAGATTTAATTGACTTACAGTTGCTCTTTTCAACCAACTGTTTCAAACTGATTTTGAATTTTGGTGAAACAAACCTATTGATATTTTAAATAAAACAATGGAAATATTGCTGTAATGTTGAATGTACAATCTCTTTTGTTTTAATATATTCAAATCCGGAGCTATTTATCAAAAAAAACATAAAAGAAGTATCCATAAATTCTAATCACGTCTTGCACATTGTATG
The DNA here is from genome assembly GCA_035578165.1 of Stenolophus ochropezus. Classification (NCBI taxonomy): domain Eukaryota; kingdom Metazoa; phylum Arthropoda; class Insecta; order Coleoptera; family Carabidae; genus Stenolophus; species Stenolophus ochropezus. Next base: position 7,239,861 of record JAQOWZ010000009.1, read on the forward strand.
CAGAAAGTTATAAACTCGTAACGGGATTTTGGTAAATGAGCGGGAATTTTTCTCTTGCAGGCTGTAGGGTGTCAAAGCCTGCAATCCGAAGCCCAGAGCAGGGTTGTCTAACGTAACGAACAGCATACCAAGTATTCATGCGCCGACTTCCCGGACTCTTTATCAACTCCGTAACCCGACACTGTTGTAAAGCGCCATCCGCCACCGCCGTTACGTGAAATTAATTAGAAGCACATCAATGCGTGTAAAATATGGTTTCCCAGGTCTATTCATCAAATATTTATAGGAATATTAATTACCCAGAGTCCCTCTGTATACATCAAAGTTACTCTGCTCCAATCATCTGACTCTGCTGCTTTTCATTTTCAATTTTATATTACTGTTTATTTAATCATTTGTGCCACAATTTTATAGTCCTTGAAATTAATTTGAAAACAATTCATCAAAGTTACTCTGCTCCAATCATCTGACTCTGTTCTTTTTCGTTTTCAATTTTACATTACTGTTTATTTAATCATTTTTGCCACAATTTTATAGTCCTTGAAATTAATTTGAAAACAATACATCAAAGTTACTCTGCTCCAATCATCTGACTCTGTTCTTTTTCGTTTTCAATTTTACATTACTGTTTATTTAATCAATTTTGCCACAATTTAATAGTTCTTGAAATTAATTTGAAAACAATGATATGAAATTAATAAAACGTAAATTTAATTACAATTTGGAGAATTTAATAATTGATTTATGGCAGGATTAAAAAATTTATTCTACCACAGAATAGTTATATACAGAAGCCACAGTAAGACAGAGAAACGAAAATTAGAGAGAAATTGGGAATGCCAACAAATTTAAAGGGGTCATCATTTAAAATCGTTAAATTTCGTCACCTCTTCGTGGGTCTGTTTCTATCAATCGTTAACGCACCTGGAAAATTTTCAATAAGGGGATAATAATAAAAATATAAAATAAATAATAATTAATAATTAAAGGTGTACGATATTGCTTATATCTAAAATTTTGTAAAAAAATGGGGTTTCAACTCGTAAAATTCTCCATTAGATTATCAAGAAAATTATATGTAAGACTGAGAATATTTTATGTTATGATATACAGTAATATAAATTTCAAATCTAATCAAAAAGAAAGAAATAGAAAATTGTTCTTATTGTTGAACTTGCAAAATGCTGGAATTTTGTTTAATAAAAACGTAAAAATCATTCGCGCATATAAAATTAGACGATCTAGTTACTATTCCATGAGTTCTGTTCTTAAATTACTCAGAGGGTGATGATAATGAAGAAGCTGAAGATTATGAAAACGAAAATGCGGGATGCAAGGAAAATTATTAAAAAAAAAATGTAGGATGATTGGATAAAATATGTAATTTGTGGTCGCTGGTTGTACGTAGAGTGTACCACATATGACAATAGCCTTGGTCCGTCTCACCTATATATTGGAGGAAAGTTGGACTTTTTTGAACCAAAATAAAATATTTTACTACTCTCTCTTTATAATGAACACATTAATATGCAATATATTGTATGTGAAGTGTGTCATTAATGAAATCATGTGTGTGTGTGTGTGTGTGTGTGTGTAAAAGAACAATGTAAATTAAATTGGACTTTCCTTATTGATTTCTGTTAATAAATGAAAAATATGTTTTTGATACAATGGTAATGTGTAACAACCATTAGTGCTACCAAGGATACAATGTCGTAGAAAAATATATTACAAATTATCGTATATTGATTTTGTACAATTTATTTTTTAAATTTATATATATATATATATATATATATATATATATATATATATAATATATATATATATATATATATATATATATATATATATATATATATATCATAGTTTGATTTTTCAAATTGGTAACATTGCGTCGCTGTTAGCATCGAGGAATACTAAACGCAACCCAGTATTTTGTAGCGATCCCAAGGTCATGTCGCGGGCGACGGCCGCTAGCAGACTTGTTCGTAATGCATCTATTGTTCTATCGTCTCGAGGGTGCGAGAACATCCTGAACTTAATTGCTCTACTATTTAAGCCAGAGCAGAGAGACCGCGAGGACGGTCTAATATTAATACGCGTAGTGAACATAAATAATTGGTGGAAATAAATATCATGTAAATAAATAGTGCGTAGTGTTAAACGTTTAAATAAATAATCTTTAAGTTTTATTATCTTTTATAATGCATATTTCGTTTATTAAACTTAGTTATATAAATATTAGTATTTTAATAATTTTTATGCTGTACCTAAATGAATAAACGCTAAAATATTATTTTGTCGCCAACGAAGAACCAGTGTTGCTGTGTGCGTTTGGTATTTTTTTAATCATAGCAGTCAGAAATTGAATTACATACGTTATTGTAGATTTAACGTTATTTAATCATTTAGGTTTCGTTATTCTAGGCAGAATTGACTTTACAAAGGATGAAGAAAAAATTTGTATACACCAGATGTAGCTTAGATATTAAACAACATAATCTGGAATTTACTGCTTATTTACATTTCTACATTTCCATTTATTTTTTCTAATTAGTACGTAGATAGACTCATAACGATTGAGACACTCGCTTTTGCTTGCGTCTGAAATACAGTAACTCATGCATAAAAGTACTACTTCATACACTATTTTTATAGTTTGCAGGACAAGGTTAATTTTTTTTTTCACGCCTAGATTATATATTATAAATAATTTTTGGTTTTTAAATATTATTCAATATTGTAGAGTAATTATTACTTTTCCAAGAAGTGGTCCATCTCTCTTACTCTACAAGAGCTTTTTTAAATAGCAGCTAATTTTTAAAGTGTCCATTAAAAATAAAAAACGTTAGTCCAAATTGAAAGTCAACATCGAAATCCAAGAACAAAGAGTGGGAATTGAAAGCGGATTGATCTTTTCGTATTTGAGGGTTATTATAGTCGTGAGTCGCCAGTTATTGTAGGGCGCCGCGATGACAACGTCGGAGCGACGGACGGCTGTCCATTACTCTGGTTGCTCAATCTCTTAATCAGACCATTAGCGCTGCGCGGGCCCAGGCAGCAAGACAAAGCCCATTACGGTATTAGCTATTCTCCCTCGACGCTGCTTGCAGATTCTTCATCTCGCATTAGCGGCAAGAGATGGATATTACTTTATTAGTATGCTATTAATAATTAACATGTGCTACTGATACCCACATATCAGGTTCTCTCCTCCACAAGGATCATTTGCCTGCTGAAGTTCTTTAGAGGAAAATGCACATCTCGTCATTCATACAGGGTTTCATTATTAAATATATTTAATAGAAAATCTGGTATATGTATAAACTAGTATTTAATAACGTGTTTTATAATTTATTTATTAATCTAATCAAAAATTCCGTTGTGCCCGAATTATTCGAGATCAACTTAGGACTTAGGTCCCTTGTAGAGGCTTTATATTTTATATTGATAAATTATTCCACCAAAGGGCAAGTAAAAATTGACTTGGAACTCCACTTTTTAAACAAAATAATTGACCATTCGAGTTTTTCAAATATAGTGTTGCCTTATAGATCTAGACTTGCTAGACTCTTGTCTTCTGTAAATTATCAAGACAACACTGGTAAAAGTTGTCTTATTCTAGAATCAAGACGAGATAATTCTAGACAATTTTCAAGACTTTAGATTGATGAAAACTTTTAAATTTTCGAAATTTAACTATCATTCGAAGCTTGTTACTTCCGAGCTGAAACAGATATTTTAAAATAGAAAAAGAACGCAGCATGCAGCCGAAGGATTATTATATATAGTCGATGTAACTAACTAATAATAAAACTATTCATAATTTTTTTATGTTTAAAAAATTCGTTAGTTCTATTCGCTGTTTGTAAACCGCAAATTTTGTTCAAAAAAATTCGCTATCGATCACCTCAACCAGACAAGTCACTCAAAATAGGATGCCCGCTTATGGAATGTCAATATAATAAAAAATACGACGGAAGGATGTTATTGCCAAGGATTTTAAAATATTATTCTTAATAGTATGGGGTCTGTGGTATAATTGGAAAACATTCCAAATTTGAATCCATGCTTTCTCGAACTTTATTATATTTATAAATTTTGACCAAATTTTGATGTTTACATATATTATATAAGTAAATTTTTAAATCGATTTATTAAAAAATAAATATTAAAAATTTAGGGATGAGAAATTATAACTTCAGCAAGGTACAATCGTGAAAGAAGACAGATAGACTTGGAACTTAAGAGACAGTCTACCTGCCTTTTTTACGATCCTACCACAGAATAGTTACATACTGAAGCGACACACCGTGTCGGTACCTTTCATGTTCCCCTATTCATTTCTATGACCTTGAAGCATTGTGTAGACCTTTAAATTTGTGCTCTTCCCCTATTATCTCTCTCTAAGATGAGGGGAAACTTTCCAATTTTAAACAATGAGCCCTTTAAATTTGTGCACATTCTCCATCTCTCTCTAATTTTCGTTTCTCTGTCTTACTGTTGCTTCTGTATAAACTTATTTTGTGATCCTACCATGGGACGTCACATATCCCTTCTCCTGAATATTAAATTGGTAATAACTATATTATTGCAAACTAATTTGTAGTTTTTATTATTATAATGAGAAGCTACAGTGGTTAGTTTCTAAATTTTATGACTTTAATGAAATTCAATTATGTTTACATTTCCCTATATTCTGTAACTCAGTGGTTAATTCTTCACCAGTTACTAAATTTTTTGTCCAATAAAAATAGACGGTACTGAAGAAAAAAAGCAAATGTAATGTTTGTTTTTATTTGTAAAAAAATTTAGCAACTGGTTAAAAATGAACCACTGCGTTACAGAATAAGCTCCATTAGGACACATACCATTTTGTTTTTGACATAAATTTTTCCTTATTAAATTTATATCCGTAGTACAGTTCCATTTACTGAATTACTGCGTACATAAAGCGATTATTTTTAGACTAATGATTTTATTATAGGAATATGGATGTAGATAAGATAGTCATGAATAAGCGAACAGGGATATAAAAGCAACAATAGAAAAGAGCAATTGCTGGTGGATCTGATAAAGTGATACAAATACAGCGCGTGTGTGGGCGGATGTTTAGCAGTGAAATATGGCAGTACATTGCGCATGTAGGTGTCACCAGCGCATACAAACGACCGGGGATTAGTTAAGTGAAATCCCTGCCATGATATACTACTCCCTTCTAACTTGCATACACGTTATTCCGTTTTACAAAAGGATTCAAATGTTCCACGCAACATTTTAATACAACTTTGTGCTCTTGTTGATGAAGTTAAGCTTCTTGCAAGTCGAATGCGAATCTCGTTGACATTAATGTGGATTCCATGTTTTATTATGTTTTAAAAAAAGTCCAATTAGAACTTTAACTTAAAATGGTTGTCACAAAGATTCATTTTTCATGAAATTAAATGAAATAGTACATTGTGTAACTAGTAGGAAAAGTTATATATTCCCGGACGATGATGGAAATTGCGGAACGAGCCGTAGGCGAGGCCAGCAACTCCAAGAATCTAGGAAGTTAATTTTCCTACGTGGTACACATACTACTTTTTTTTAATTGGTTTGTTTCCACAATTACGAAATAAATATGATTATATTTTTATTTATGGAAAACAATGAACTGCGTACTGCACGAGATTACTTTGTCACAGGCAGCAAAAATATTCCTGGACTGTTATTTTTCGTATGTCCAAGTAACTAATGTAATATATTTTTACTACGACCATTAGGGAAAATATTACTTTTCTGACACTATATAAAGCTTCATAGTTGCGTAATTCCCACAATCGTGGGTTAAAGTCTGAGAAATCATTTCTGCATGTATTTTTCTTCTGAAACCTTTAGCAGTGTGATCGTAGAAAAAGTATAGTGTGCCAATCGTGCAGAATCACCTATTTTCCATCTTGTGTAATTAAAGCACTTGACTTCGTCTCGTGCCGCAGCTTTCACACCTAGTTGTAAATAGGCGACTTTCTGCACTTGTTGAATAATATGCTATTTCCACACCAACTTTTAATAACCTACTCGTATACCACTTACTGCAAATAAAACTTACCACGAAACAAGTAATGAAATTTTTGATTCTTTTTAAAACTGTTGTGCCATTTAGGATAGAAGAATAAAAAATAATGAAATGTGAAATTAAATGATCATGCTTAAATTACGAATACAATTAAGAAACATTGGGTAGGTATCTTTGGAGTAATGTAGTTAAAGAAACAGGTTAATTTTTTAATTGAGACAATAAAAGGGGATATTTCTGTAAAATAAGGCAACGCAGTGTAGCTAGGGCCATGGGAAGGGTAATAGCTGTGGGGGACGCAGAAGCAAATGAATACATTATCTTGTGTTAACACTCGTGATAATTGTTCCCACAGCTGGAACGTGGAACGTGGAACCGACCCGAGACACATTTCAATTAAGTAAATGTTCCGCGATTTGACCAGTGCCTCTTGTCTACAAATAACGTAACGTTTACTTGAGACTTTATATTCGTCGTCAAATAAAACTATAATTAAATTTAAAAACAAAATTGTTCTTTTCAAGAACTCGTCGATGAGGATCGTATCCGATGCAGTATACAATATAAGGTTTAATGCAAAGATCGTTGTAAAATAAGATTCAGTTACCTGATGATGATCGAAAGATCGAAACGCGTAGTGACACAAACAGTGCCGAGTTTTGTATTCCGCTCAGTGTCATATTTGGTTTATTACATTGAATCTTATTTTACAACGATCTTTGCATTAAACCTTATATTGTATACTGCATCGGATACGATCCTCATCGACGAGTTCTTGAAAGGAACAATTTTGTTTTTAAATTTAATTGTGACAATGAACTTCGGACATTCAGATATTTTAAATTTTAAAATTATAATCTTTAATTAAAGATTTAGCAAATACTATTCAACAACAAACAGGTAACTAACGTAAAAATTAATTGTATTCCCTTTATTAATAATTAAGTACATCAAGAATATAACTCTCTTTTTACTGGAGCTACAATGCTGCAAACTTCACAAAATTATAAATATTTGTAGATGTGACACGGTATCCGAGTTACTTGTAAGCTATATTCTTTCCAAATTTTGACAAATCTAACTCAAAGATTTGGTTTCACTGCAATACACCAAGGCGGTAGAGTCTGTATTTCGTATCTTTAAATTACATTTTTTTAATAGTTCTAATTTTACTCTGGGGGTGCCATTATTATAATGAGAAATCACAGTTGTTAGTTTCCATATTTTATATATTGATATTCGATTATGGTTACATACCCCATTGATAGATAGTAGATTATTATTATAAAACTCTAAACTCCAATACAAGTTATTCAAGTCTGCTAAAATTTGTAAAAATAAGGATTCTGCAAAATAATTTAATAAAATTCACCCTTAATTTATTTTCCCCTCGAATATTTTATTACTTTTAAATTTAACTGACCTAATTCGCCCACTGATGTCTCATAATAGATCGCCTTCGTAAAATCGATTTTAATTTCTGCGCAAAAGAAATTACTTCGGTCTTAATGAATTTATTGCAATGGATTTCAAAGAAACTAAAGAATATTGTAATTTATTCCTCCTACATTAATTCACTTATTGATTTTTTGTACATTTCAATTGAAGAAAAAGCATCATGTATAATTTATCAAGTATTCGTATTACATTTTTATGTATAATAAAATATGATTTTCGACCTAAAAGCAGTCATAACTATAATGAACACGTTAATATACAAGTTATTGTATAGGTAAATTGTGTCATTAATGAAATCATATGTAAAACAAACCAAATCGTGTGTAAAAGAACAATATAAATTAAATAGAACTATAAATATTTTAAACGATTTGTGTTGACAAATAAAAAACATGTTTTGACACAATTCTCATGTATAACAACAGCCGTTAGTACTACCAATGGTACAGTATCGTAGAAAAATATACTACAAATTCTCGTATATTTAGAATATATAAGAAATTTGTACGATAGTTCTATTTTTCAAATTGGTAACATTGCATCGTTGTCAGGAATACTGAATATGTTTCTAGGTTTCGTTATTCTAGACAGAAATGATTTTATAATGGATAAAGAAGACATTTGTACACCTGCAGAAGAAGCTCAGATAGCAACATAGTCTCAAATGTGCTGCCTATTTACATTTTCATTTTCGCTCTTGCCTTAAATCCTGCTCGTCTTTACTCACTAGTTCATAACAATCGTAAATAATTTCCTTTCTTCGATTGATGTTTTTGACAACATTGCTTTTTTATAAAACTATTAGTTGAGTCAACAAGAATTAAATGACATTCTTGACAATTCAAAAAAGACATAAAATACGTCTGCAAGTGACAAACAGAAAATGAATTGTACAAGTACAGACACGTTTCACAGTTCTAATAAGTAACATTTAAGTTTCATTTTATCGGCAGTTCATCTTTTTTCGTATATATTACAAATTTCTTGTTTTCGTCAGCGAAATAATAATCAGATATACTCCACTATAGACAGACAATGAAATATCCTGAATATTAATTTTTTAATCATTTCAGTGGTTAAATTCTGCTACATTTTTTCCATTTTTATATCAAAAGTTCCGTAATCCTTAGTGCTTTCAGTTAATTTACGCCTCTAAGTGTTTAGTGCATTAATTGGAGCAGTGTTTATAATTCAAGTGCATCTAGTATATATCAATTTTTTTGCAATCCATAAACAATATTTAACAAGTTATATTGCTTCTCCGTGAGTTCAGTGACTCATAGTCGCCCAGCTAAATAGCAACGCTTTTTGACTAGTACAGCAGAGTCATGGTCCCAATGTGTGATACTTGTAAACAAAAGGTGAATAGGCAAGACAAGCATGTGATGTGCGCCGGCACCTGTCAATCCACCTACCACATCAGCTGTTTAAATGTGCCACAAGCGGATAGAAATGCTCTATTAACATCAAAACACCTTGCATGGATCTGTACAAATTGCAAAACACAACCCTTATCCCCGATACCTGCAATGCCGTCACGCTCTAACTATACAATAGATGATGTTATGGAATCAGTGATCGAGCTAAAAAAATCTGTCGAATTTTGCTGCAGCAAAATCGACGATTTTGAAAATAAAATAAAATCATGGACCGATAAAATCAATCAAATTGAACCTCTTAAAGCCGAATGTGAAAAACTTAAATTAAAAGTAAATGATCTAGAACAGCGATCACGTTCTAACAACGTTGAAATTGCCGGAATACCCGAAACAAATAATGAGAATTTAATAACAATCATGTCTAACTTAGGAACGGCTATACAATGCCCAATTACAGAAAATGATTTGGACGCTATTCACAGGGTGTCTCATTTTAATGACAACTCTAGGCCAAAAAATATAATTGTTAGATTCACATCGCGACTAAAAAGAGACAAATTCATTGGTAGTGCACGGCTAAAAAAAAATATTAATACCACTAACATCAACTTCAAAGAAAACAATCGAATTTTCGTAAACGATCATTTAAGCCCTAATAACAAGCTTCTATTAAAAAGAACAAAAGAGATTGCACGACAAAAAGACTACAAATATACCTGGGTGAAAAATTGTAAAATCTTCACGAGAAAAAACGATAATACTCCTATTTTGATAATAAACACCGAAAAAGACTTGAATAAAATAAATTAATAAACAGTTCTCTATACTTACTCTTATTATTGGTCTTTAATATTTTATGGTTACTGTGTATTACCAAAATGTTCGTGGTATTAAAACCAAACTTATAGATGTGTATAACAATATTAGTTCGTGCAACTACGATGTGATATGCTTCACCGAAACGTGGTTAAATGATAGTGTTAATGATAGTGAAATTTGTGATACAGACAAATACTCCGTATTCAGACGAGACCGTAACGATCCAAATAAAAAACAAGGTGGCGGTGTAATGATTCTTGTGTCCAAAATATATTACTCACAAATGCAATTAGACTGGTCATCCAATGCAGAAGATATTTGGGTATCCATTACAAGCTGCAACCAACAAACCTTCCATGTGTGTTGTGTGTACATCCCTCCCCAAAGTGACTCCAACATCTATACTAGTCATTTTAATAAATTATGTGATGTGTCATTACAAATTTCCCACAAAAGTGTTGTCATAGTAGGAGACTACAACCTACCCGACTTACAGTGGTCAACTACCCCAGGTTCTACAACTCCGATCATCCACAGAAGGTCTGATACACATACTATGCTAATTAATACTATCCACCTGTGCAACATAAAACAATTTAACCATGTTCCAAACCATCAAAACAATATTTTAGACTTAATATTTTCAAATTCTGAACTTAATATAAACAATTCCGACGATCCCTTAAGCAAACTAGATTTGTACCACCCTGCTTTAGACATACGTCTGAACATCTGTAATTTCAAACCACTTCAGTGTAACAATTTCAAGTGCTACGATTTTAAAAAATGTGATTATGAAAGCATTATATATAAACTATCTGGTATCGATTGGGACTCTAAATTTATATTTGAAAACATTAATGACAATGTAAAAATATTTTATAACATCATCTATAACCTTCTTGATTCTTTTTGCCCATTGCGTTATAATAAAAATAGTAAGTTTCCTAAATGGTTTTCCAAGTCACTTATAAAGATTATAAAAGAAAAAGACAAATATCACAAGAAATGGAAAACCTATCACAATGCTGCCGATTATAATACTTTTTCAACCCTTCGAACAAGAGTAAAAACCGTAATGTCTCAAAACTATAATAACTATGTTAAAAATATTGAAAATAACATGCGTACAAATATCAACAACTTCTGGCAACACACTAAAAATCTCCGAAAAGAAAACAGTTTTCCAAATTCTATGTTTTTGAATAATGAAATTGCTTCTAATGGAGCTGATATTTCAAACCTTTTCTCCACTTACTTTGAATCAGTATATACAACTCACCGAAACAACAACACAATTTCTTTTCCCGAGTTCAGCAATCTTAACGTAAATCAAATAATTATTTCAGAGTCTGATATATTACACCACTTATGTACAGTAAATATTAGTAAGGGTTGCGGACCTGATAATATACATCCCATCTTTATTAGAACTTGTGCCCATTACCTATCCTATCCACTCTCCCTACTATTTAATAAGTCTTTACAATCAGGAGTGTTCCCAGAAATCTGGAAACTCTCACATGTCACACCTGTTTTCAAATCCGGTGATAAAAGAAATATTGAAAATTACCGACCTATTTCTATATTGTCGGCATTTGGGAAATTATTTGAACGTTTAGTAATTAATAAAATAAATTTTGATATTATGAATATAATAACTCCCAGCCAAACAGGGTTTTGTACTAAAAAATCAATTTTAAATAATCTTATTCCCTTTACAGATTTCGTTAGTAAATCCTTAGATAATAAAATTCAGGTTGACGTTGTGTATACTGATTTTAGCAAAGCATTCGACAGAGTAAATCATACCATATTAATAAAAAAACTAAATTCTAACGGCATTAACGGTTCTCTTCTTCGTTGGTTTGATTCTTACATCCGCAATCGTTCTCAGCTAGTGTGTGTAAAGGGATTCAAGTCTCGTACAATAAATGTTCCATCTGGAGTACCACAAGGATCGCACTTGGGCCCTTTACTGTTTAACATGTACATTAATTCTATATCTACTTGCTTCAAACATTGCGATTTCTTGTTGTACGCTGATGATCTGAAAATCTACAAAACTATTACTTCTATAAATGATTGTGATATATTGCAGAAAGAATTAACAAATCTCGCACAATATTGCGCTGAGAACGATTTAACATTAAATATTGCAAAATGTAATGTGGTTAGTTTTACCAGAAATAGAAATTTAATAACTTTCGATTACAAACTACAAAATTTAATCTTAGTACGCAAATCCATTATCAAAGATCTTGGTATAATTATGGATTCCAAACTTTTATTTAATGAACATATTGACGCAATTGTTAGAAAAGCTTATAAAACAATGGGTTTCATCTATAGGTATTCTAAGCATTTTACAAATATCAATACATTATTACTACTATATAAATCCTTAGTACGTCCCATTCTTGAATATGCTTCTCAAGTTTGGAATCCCGTATATGATAAAAACAAAACCAATTTAGAGTCAATTCAAAAAAAGTTTGTACGCATACTAGCATATAAGTTTTCTTTGCACGATGATAACTACAATAGCTTATTGAAGCAATTAAAATTAAATTCCTTAGAGCAAAGGAGAATTATTGCTGATATGACTTTTTTGTATAAAATTGTAAATAATATTGTGGATAATTTTCTTATTATAGACAACTTACATTTTTATGTTCCTCATTTCGACACAAGAAATAAGAATCTTTTCTATATTAATAAATGTAATACCAAAAACTTTGAAAGTTCACCTATTAATAGGATGATGAGTTGTTATAATAAGAACTATCAACAATTAGATTTATTCTATTTATCAAGCTCTCAATTTAAAAATGCACTTTCTATCTCCACCTCTGTTTCCTAATTTAGGTATGTACCTATTTGTCATTCATGTTTACTTATACTTCTGAATTTTTTTAAGTTAGTACTTCATAACTCAAACTGTAAATCAAGCTGTATAATATGTGGAAGCCTATTATTGGTTTTACTGTTGGCTTCCCAATAAATAAATAAATAAAAAAAAAAAAAATAAATATTGTGCGATAAACATCAGCATCCATGGGTTTGGTTCCGGGTACAAGCTAAGTGCATCCTTTCCAATATGAGGTTGATGTTTGAGCGCCGCGACGGCAGAAACGAAGTGTGGTCGTAATTCGCCGCACGTCTAACGGAGCCTTTATACGCCACTAATACGCGGCCGATTTCGCAATTTCGTCACGCGACGCATTCCGTTTCTCTTGTGCACCATTCCCCACTTACACACTGACGCTTGACGGCCGCACTTCTTACCAGGAAGAGGGTGTCAACAACACGGTTATCATCCAAGATTAACCTCTAAACATCTTCATCTACAACCTATTATACTCAAACTGTAATATAATATTGTTTAAAAATTTATATTAATCTTTGTGACGTATTCAGAGTCGAATTCACGGTTGGGCAGTAATGATTTTGGCGCTCCTACTATAGAATATACGAAATACAAAAATGAAATAATTTAACAAAAAATATATTTTAAAATATTTCCTAATATTCAATTGGGCAAACTTTACGAAGATTCGTCATCTACTAATGACTTTGTCATACCCCATTTCAGCTGCTAATTGGTAATTTGTTATGTACCTCAGTCCAATACTTACTATGGCACAAGACTTTGGTCCAATTTTTAATAAATTAGTATGTGCTAGATAGTGACAATGTCCAATGCATATTACTGTATTGTCACATTTTTTTTTAATACTTCTTAAATTCTATAGAGATGAAATCCTGAAAATATTGCTTGAAGAAACAATTATCCTAATTTATATAGCAGTTCTGTTTTCATGCAAGTTTTTGTTCTTAACTTATCCTTCTCCGTAGGGTCATTTCAGTTTTCTTGAATATTTTTTTTGAGTATTGGTTATGTTAGTTGTTAATATTACAATATTTACTTTTTTCATTGACTTTCATTTCATTTAAAAATGCAATTATTGTGATTGGGTGAAAAATGACATGGATATATACACTTTAAAATAGTATCAAAGAACGTGCTGTCATTAGAGTTTACCAACAGCATTTGAATGCATTTAAAGCGACATGTTCTAGCATAATGCAATTGTAATAGTAGGCACGTTGCAGCACATGTACAGAAAATTAAATCATATACAACCACATGCGTTTAATCGAGTTTAGCCACTGAAAGAGCAGTAATATTGACCGATAGTGCTGCTAAGTGCAAAATTACTATTTGCTTTGTATTTTCAAATAGCTCTAAGTATTAAATAACGTTTGCTGAAAAAACTAAATTATAATGTAGAAATAGCATATTGTGCAACAGAAAATCATATATATATATATATATATATATATATATATATATATATATATATATATCCCACGAGATGTGAAAGTTTCGGCAAAAGACGAAGTCTTGTGTTGGAATCACACAAAGTGGGAAATAGGTTATTCTGTACGAATGGTAGTCTATACTTTTTCTGTGACCACAAATACTCCATATACTCTGCAAGTACAATACGGTATAGATATTACCTGTTGTTTATTACAATGTTGGCAAATACTATAAGAAATGTTTTTTACACTTTTTTCCACGATTATGGGGAATATGTAATTTTGAAGTTTTATGTAGTATGATAAATGTTTCCATAGAAGCAGTAGTCTTAGAAAAATATTTTTTTTCTAATTTTAACATATAAAGTGTCACTTTTCAAAAATAATTGACGTTTCGAAACGTGAAACTTTTCATAACCAGATAAACAATAAAAAAATTTTTGATGAAAAGAGAATTGTATGCCGTTTTCAAATGTCTGTCTATATTGAAAAGTGACAGTTTATATGTCAAAATTAGAACAAAAAATTAAATTAAAAGAACTTCATCAAAATTAAAAAATATATTGTGTGAAACTCGTTAGACAATGCAATTTTGTGTAACTTGTGTGATTTTGCGTGGTCTCGCTTCGCAAATATCCCACCGATACACAAAATGAGCCATTTGCTAACTGGTTACATAAATAGCTATTCTTGTATGTCTATAACCATTAGTCCAACAGAGTAGAATTAATTCCATTAATTATCTTTTAAGCTGACTGCGTCCTATATTATCGATATTATCTGCAAAAACTAATTTAATGTTCGTAAATTCACATTTTTAATTAACAATGGATATTTTCATTTCGCACCTAAATTACTAGTTTTGTTACAAATTGAGTATTTTATTTGTAACATTTGCGTGGGGAGCATTATGAATTTGTATTTTAATGCGTAAGCTAGTTCCCACTCGAATTGCGTGGTGTTATATTTCTACGTGGGTAGTTTTTATTAATCCGTGCGAGGGTAGTATGCGTAGGTATTTAATAATGCAATAGTTGATACAAAAACATATTATTGTTTAAATGTATAAAATTGTGCATCTATAAACGGTTTCAGTGAAGCCAATTTATTTTTAAAAATTGATAGGTCTGCTATAAAATAAATTAAAACAAAGGATTGTTCTGAATTTAATTTTTGTATAATATGTAATTATTCTGCTATAAATGTTTACTAATAAACTATTGTAAATTGTACTACAGTTATATTTAATATTGTTGATTCTATTATTAACATAAAGAAAATAATCTGAAACTGAGAGTAATGTTAATGTGGATGTCATTTCCCTCAACCCTTGTCTACTATGCATATTTGTTGGAACGTAAGAGAATCTAAACAAAAATGTTATAAATAATACGTAGTAACAAAATTAAATACAAACTTGATCTTTAACCCTATACTGCAAAGTGCCAAGTAACTGAATCAGAACCATACTTTATGAATGTTTATATGTAGCACATATATAGCAATGGATTTAGAATATTTTCCTCGACATTTATATCAAATTAAGTACGACAGGAGTTCATATTAAAATAAAAGGAGTCCTTGAAAGAAATAATTCAGCATAAAAAATGGAATATATGTATATGATAGCATAAGTACGAGTATACATATAGTATGTATATGTGTATGTTTCTATAAAGCAATCGTTCTCATTGCCAATTTATTCATTTGTAAGTTTAAGTTGTTAAAATGAATGTTACAGGAAATAAAAATCCTATTTGATACTTGATTATGGTTCAAAACTGGCACCGGTCCAAGATTTAACTGGTTTTATTACTCATGAATATTCGAAATAACCACTAAATCAAAAACTTTGCCATTTATGGAGGACATTACAAGAAGCCGAATGCACTGGGAGTTAAATTTGTGCATTGATGCCCTTGTTGTTCTGCCACACATTATTACCAATTCCCTCGTCCACGCACAACTTTGTTAGCGACAATTTTATTACCGACTGCGATTCTTCGCTGCTGTTCGAGGGTTGAGATGATGCGCCAGTACGCCGCGGGATCCGACCTGTTAGCCCTTAACGATGACATATAAGGAAGATAAAGCACTGCACTTTGTATAATCGCAAAATGACAAAATGCTCACTTTTATTTATTATTTTCTTAGCTGTTGCTGCAACTTGTTAGGGAGAATCTTCGCTGACAAACAACAACGCAAATGAACATGTTAACTCGAATTAGTCATTTCATTTTAATATAGCCGCTATAATATATACACAGTTGTTTTCTGTTACTAACACAATTTTTCGTTTCGCTTATTTTTTTTAGGTAAGATTCAATTCAAAAAGATGCACAATTTAATAAAAATATTTTTTGTTATTATCAAAAGAAGAATGTAAATGAAATTGTGTTGAAGTAATATCCACAAATATAAACTAAGAATTATACATTGTGAAATATGCGATATTAAAAAAGTATCAATAATATACTAAAAAATATCAATTCCAGTATCGGATAAGAAGAAAATTATCGATACTTTCATGTATCGACAAAAAAATGTAGAAAGTAATGAGTAAATAGTATAGCGTAAACTGAAATATTACCGCAGGTTGGTGGAAATTGTGAGAAGAGGACTGTTATTTTTCGTAGCTTATCAACTATACTAAAATACCGGAATAATGTACTTTCCGTTTGGGAAACTCACCGGAAAGGTGTCAGTTTTCGTCTGATCAAAAAAAAGTATTTTTTCTACGACCACTATGGAAAATGGCACTTTTATCACACTACATAAAGCTTGAAAGTTGCGTGGATTCAAGTGTGAGAAATCATTTCTAAATATTATTTCTCAAAGTAATTGTAAACACTGCCCATGCGTGTAGGTACTTTTTGTGAGATTATGTGCGTCATATTGTTCTTTACGTCAAATAGCTCTCATGTATGTATTTTTGTTCTGTAACGTTTAGCAGTGTAGTTGTAGAAAAAGTACGAGTATAGTGTGCTACTCGTGCAGAATCCCCTATTTCCCACCTTATGTGATTCCAGCAATCGACTTTATCTCATAGGAAATAGACGACTTTCTGCACTTGTTGTTTTACAGAAAAATTCTTCCTATCCAAGTATCTTGGTATTTGAGGTCTTGTTTTTACTAGAAACGTCTTTCCACAGGAGAAGAAGAATGGTATTAGAAAAGGTTTGAGTATATGTTTTTGATAAAGTGTAGAATCTATGTACTTATATTATAGTATAGCTGTACAGGTAGAATATTTTTTGAAATATATATTTTAGTAATAAATTATGTTTTAAGCTTTCTATAATTATAAAGGATTTAAATTAATATTACATATATTTATTTCCTCCCTAAATACAATTCAATTACTGTGTCATTTAATTGTATTCGTTCCTTATTAGATACCATCAATATTTGTTGTGGTAAACATTTACCTATACATTATTTGACTGTAAATTTTATTAATTAATTAAATTTTGTTTTTATCAATATTTAAAAAATTTTAATGAAAATTTTCCCATTTTGCTAACAGCTTTGTAATGACGTACTTTCAACTTAATGAAAAAGGCAATAAAGTCTATTTACGTTCATATTTCATATGAGTATCCCACATATCGATTGGGGTCCAGACGCCGAGATCTGCATTGTAGCCGGGCAACAAGAAACGCAGAAATAACATAAATCCTGGATTAATCTGACGTTATCAGCGGGGCGCAGTGAGCAGTAAAAAGGGATCAGGCTTACATCAATGCCTCACTTTCCACGTGGAACGGATATCATCGTTTATGCTACAAATTTGTTACATATTTTGCTGATTCTATATATATTTTTAAATTTCATAAGCTACTTAACATCAGCTTGATTTATTTGAAATTAAAAAGAATAAGCAATATTACTTCACAATTTGACATCGTTGTTTATTATATTATGTTTAAAAGCAAAACCTTTTTATTATATTTAAATTAATTAAATAGTTAATAACAATAAATTCTATATTCCATATTTAATTTATTTGTAAAAAAGTGTAAAATATAAAGCTACTGTCCCACGAAACAATATTAAATCAGTTATAAAAAAAAATGCAAATGTAGTAACTTGAAATTTGTGTATTCAATATATTAAAATTTTAGGTAGGTACCAAAGTATTCTACATACTGAAGAGATTTTTTTAATATGTTCATTATTATTAAATAAAATATTAAAGCACAATGCAAAAGAGTACAAATATTTTGTGGATCAGGAAAAAGTACGAAATGAAAATAAACTGCAGTACTTATAACTTTATCCAATATCCGAGCAATATACTTCCAAGAGTTCTGTAGTAAATTAGGATTTTTATTGTTAAAACTCGACGTTAGAATGGAGAGAATTATATTTATGTGACAAAATTTATATCACTTTTTTAGTTATTATGCTTTGTTCAGAAGATAGTAGATCACAATTTAAATTTTAGGAGTAAGTAATATAAAAACTGTACTAGTACAATTAATATACATAAAACAAATAATAAAAGTATTAATATCTGAATTATTTTCACATGATTCAGCATTTGTATAAATTTTAGACGTTTCTCTAAAGATTATTTTGTGACTCATAAAGTTGTTTGTCCCGTTTGCTACATGGAAAATTTCCACATTCATCATAAAAAGTAAAATTTTCCCCTTTTGTTAGCCCCAGAATTTCGAAACAATATATATTTTATGCGACTGTTACAAAAATAGTAGTTTTACATATAGGTACTTTGGCAACAATAAATGATCATTTTATTTTATATCGATCATAGCTTTTTCTGCTGCTTTTAGGTTAATTTCTACAAATATATAAGAACTAAAAAAAAATTGCTAATGGCATAGAGGCCGAGAAGTAAAGGAGCCATATAATAAAAGTGGCCAAAAAAAATTATTTTTTTTTTGTTAAAGTTGTCTAAAAAATGTTGTCTACCTCTCGACTTCAATATTTTAGTCCAGTGGCAGATTTACACATAAGACAGGGGGCTCCATAGAGGCCTTTTGCTTTGGTCCACACATTTCTTCAGGTGACAAGTGAAACATGCAATAGTTCAGATCTTAGAAGTAAGACTTTCGTGCGAAAAGGCAAGCATTTAGGGAGATAGATAAATTTATGTAATAGGGTTTCTTAACATACCAATATGTAATACTACTTGTGAACGATCTTTCTCTATTCTTATACGAGTATTTAAAAAAAAATAGTGTTGGACAATGTTATTTAATGTATTTTACGTTACTAGTAAGATAAAACAATTTTTACTGCTGGTAAGAGTAACTGACTAGCAAGCCTTTTAGGCTTTAGAAAAGAGAAACTTTAATTGATCGTCGTAAATTTTTAAGATGAATCTTTATACGCTTTAAAATTGAATATGATCTTTCGCAGGAACTAACAGAAATGAGTATGGTAAAAAAATTGCAATTTTTTTTAAAGAATTGTTCACATAATGATTTTATTTACGGGTAGAGACCGACATACGAGAAAAATGACATAATAAGATGAAAATAAAAAATTAATTTTATTTAAATATAACTGCGTTAAGCGGAAACGGGCCCCTTTTTTCAGTAAATATATACATTTAAAAAAATAACACGAATTAAAGATTCCTTAAAATACAAAAGAGCAAGCTGACAATAAAAGCCGGCCATTTAGTAATCAGTCTGTAATCACGGACGCGTTTCGCTCTTATTGGAGCTTTTCAGCGTGGTTTAACTAACAATTATTATATATACATATTTTTTAATAAAAAAATAAAGGATATATAAAATGCAGATATTAATTTACCTATTCTACCAAAAAATTTGTAACGCTTCAGGCCCCTTAAATGTTTAATCCGCCACTGATCTCTTAAAAAGAAATGAGCAAAAAAAAAACGACATAGCAGATAAACTGCTAATACGTAATAAAACACAACCCGCGAAAAAAAATAATATATTAGAATGAGGACAAAGAAAGCCGAAGGCTTAGAATCCTATAAGAGAATCACACACACTTTTCTCCAATTACCTGATGATCGAAAGATCGAAACGCGTCGTACCTCAACTATTACCGAGTTTTGTATTCCGTACTGTATTACATTTGGTTTATGGCAATGAATCTTGTTTATAACGACCTTTGCTCTAAACCTTATATTATACATCGTATCGGATACAAAACTTACGGACGAGTTCTTCAAAGGAACAATTACATTTTTTAATTTAATTGACAATGAACTTCGGAAATTCAGATATTTTAAACAAATCGCTTGAACTAAGTGAACGTTTGTTAATTTAGCAATACGATATATGAGGTTTACAGCAAAGGTTGTAGAGTAATTTTATTGGACGGAAGATTATGTCTTCTTCTACTTGACACTTAAATTCTACATCCTTTTCTCCAATTACCTAATGATGATCAAAAGATCGAAACGCGTCGTACCTCAATTATTACCGAATTTGTACTCCGTGCAGTATTATATTTGGTTTATTGCAATTAATCTTTTTTACAACGACATTTGCTCTAAACCTTATATTATATATCGTATCGGATACAATACTTACTGACGAGTTCTTCAAAGGAAGAATTACATTATGACAATGAACTTCGGAAATTCAGATATTTTAAGCATCTCACTTGATTTTAGTGAACGTTTGTTAATTTAACAGTAAAGTACATGCTTTATTCACATTTTTTAATTTAATTTGTGACAATGAACTTCGGATAGATATTTTAAACATATCACTAGAACTAAGTGGCAAAGAGATAGATTTGTGCAACTTACGATCCAAACATCCCATGCGCCTTGTCCTTGAGGCCCCCGAAGGCCGAGAAGCCGGGCATCTCGGGCGAGCGAGAGCGACTGCAGGCGATCAAATGCCGATGTGGGAAGTCGCAGCGCTCATGTCTCGCTGCTCGCCAGCCTCGCTGCTCCCCTTACGAGCTCATCTCCTGGACTCCTGCACGCACCAACGCAAAATCACTCCTGGTTCACATTCATTCTTACAAATTATAACTAAATTCACTACTTTTTCATTAAAATGTCGGTCCAGAACTTGGAGGAAAGAATAGAAGGAGGGAGCATCTGTTCGCAATAGTGAAGCCATCTCTGATACCATTACCCCCACTCCAACCCGCACCATGTCGCTGTTTGCGACCAATATTTTAAAATAAGATTTTATTATCTTTGCAAACAGAACATAGATGTATCTAACAATATAAGAAATTATTCAAACAGACTAATATTGTTTAAGGGACATTAATTGTAAAGAATTAATAAAATATTTTATAAATAAATTTTTCCGTTGTTATCCTTTCCTTTCCTTCCTCATGATACGTGATTTTAGTATCTATTATGTATATTAACTTTATGGTATGGTAGGAAGTAATTTTTATTTGAAATTTTATTATAAATGGTTTTTTTTATATTCATAAATTTTGAAAATATTTTTGGGACGCTTCGACCTTTATGTTTCAGTACCCTTATAAATTAAATTTACAATTTGTTAATTA
Organism: Stenolophus ochropezus; assembly: GCA_035578165.1. Classification (NCBI taxonomy): domain Eukaryota; kingdom Metazoa; phylum Arthropoda; class Insecta; order Coleoptera; family Carabidae; genus Stenolophus; species Stenolophus ochropezus. Next base: position 7,261,392 of record JAQOWZ010000009.1, read on the forward strand.
AGCCTTTTTTATTTTACTCCTTCAGGCACATAGTGTCAATTTAACTTTTTGTTTTGTTATTAAGTAAGAAAGTACTGTGTATGAATTCGTAACTAGCGCGCTGTCCCCACTCTAACCCGCACCAGCTGTCATTTTCGTCCGTCCCCACCTGGCTTCAATCCCCCTACCCATAGTATACGCTAATGCTATCTCCTGTTATATTCTTTCCTCTAAGGTCCAGAATATGTTTAAATAATTGTTTGAAAATTTTGGTAATATGGACCTTTATTATTATGTTGTGTTTTGTTTAAATTGTGTTTGGATACTTAATTTCTGAATTTTATTTGAATCGTTATTGATTTTTTTTCATTTCGTAGTGCTATTTAAGTGCCCTAAACTACAAGTTTTTAGTTGGTTTTCCCCGTATAACAGTTAAACACATTATATTATAGTAAATTTATCTCTTTTGTAGTGCACAAAATTATTTAAGAATATCTAATATGTAAAGACAATTTAACTACAAATTACGTATGTTCGATGCCGGAACCCAAACCACTAGCTATAGATGTAGAGTTTGTCTCAAGAGAAGTAGAGGGATCGTTACAAAATTCTCCTCAATTAAGTTATCAAAGAAACCTAAATTTATGTCTGTTATAAATAAGACTAGGCATTCTGTTACTCTTAAATTTGATTTTTTTCCTAATAAAAATATTATGAAGTAAAACAACTCAGTTGTACTAAAATAAAATTCCAATCATTGTACTACAATAATAATTAAGTAATTTCTTTTTTTTATAGTAAATCCTCAAATATTTGGATAGTTCTACAATCTAGATTACACAAAGGTATTGTAACATAAGATGTTTAATGCACCAATTCAAAATCACTCCTGTTTCACATTCATTCTTAATTATTATAACAAGTTTCATTAGGTATTGTTATTTTTTTCTAATGTTAAAGACTATTTAACCACAAACTACTTATGTTCGATACCCAAACCCAACCATTATATACAGGGTGAAAATGAACTTAATGTAATAAATTTAAGAGTGAGTAGTATGATGTGTGTAGATTACGAAAGTTAAAGAATTTTTTTAAAAATTCGCATATTTAAGCTAATATTTTTTGTACTACTGGACTACTGGTAACGCATTTGCATTCTTCTGTAAATAAAAACATAATTTTCGTTAAAAATACTATTTAATTTAATTATTAAGAATAATATCTTATACAACTAATTTTAAATGTATTTTTGATAAACATATTTTTAAGGAAATATTAATTAAAACAGCAGTAAAAAAAGTTTCCTTAAGAAAAGACCAATTTTCGTTTTTTGAATTTTTTTAAAATTCTTTCACTTTCGTAATCTACACATGTCATACTACTCACCATTAAGTTCATTTCCACCCTGTAGATGTAGAATTTGTCTCATGAGAAGTAGAGGGATCGTTACAAAACGCTTAAACTCTCCTCAATTAAGTTCACATAGAGATCTAACTTTATACCTGTTATAAATAAGACTAGACATTATGTCACTTTAGAGTTGAACTCTTTCATAACAAAAATATTATAAAGTAAAGTACTAAAATAAAATTCGAATCATAGTACTTCAATAACAACTAAGTAATTTCTTATTTTTTTAGTAAGTCTTTGGATCTTTGTATAGTTCTACAATCTGGATTACACAAAGGTATTGTAACATAAGATGTTTAATGCACCAATTCAAAATCACTCCTCTTTCACATTAATTCTTACATATTATAACTAGATTCACTACTGTTATTTTTCTCTAATGTGTAAAGACTATTTAACTACAAACTACATTTGTTCGATGCTCGAACTCAAACCACTAGCTATAGATGTAGAGTTTGTCTCACGAGAAAAATGAGAGATCGTCATAAAACGTTTAAACTTCCTTCAATTAAGTTTACAAGGAAACCTAACTTTACAAATATAACTAGGTATTCTGTTACTCGTAGAGTTGAACTTTTTTCTAATAAAAGTATTATGAAGTAAAACAACTAAGATCTACTAAAATAAAATTCGAATCATAATACTTCAATAACAACTAAGTAATTTCTTATTTTTATAGTAAGTCTTTGGATCTTTGAATAGTTCTACAATCTGGATTACACAAAGGTATTGTAACAAACGATGTTTAATGCACCAATTCAAAATCACTCCTGTTTCATATTAATTCTTACTTATTATAACTAGATTCATTACTGTTTTTTTTTCTCTTATGTCTAAAGACTATTAAACCACAAACTACATATGTTCGATACCCAAACTCAACCATTAGCTATACAGGGTGAAAATGAACTTAATGTCATAAATTTGAGAGTGAGTAGTATGACGTGTGTAGATTACAAAAGGGAAAGATTTTTTAAAAATTCGAAAAACGAAAATTTGACTTTTCTTAAGGAAATTTTTTTTACTGTTGTTTTAATTCATATTTCATTAAAAATATCATTCACAATTATGTATAAGATACTATTCTTAATTATTAAATTAAATAGTATTTTTAACGAAAATTATGTTTTTATTTACAGAAGAATGCAAATGCATTGCCAGTAGTCCAGTAGTACAAAAATGATTAATTTTTAAAAAATTCTTTCATTTTCGTAATCTACACATGTCGTACTACTCACCCTTAAATTTATGACATTAAGTTCATTTCCACCCTGTAGATGTAGAGTTTGTCTCCCCGGGAAGTAGACCGATCGTTACAAAACGCTTAATCTCCTCTAAATTAAGTTTACAAGGAAATCTAATTTTATACCAGTTATAAATAAGAGTAAGTTTTCTGTTACTCTTAGAGTTAAACCCTTTCCTAATAAAAATATTATGAAGTAAAGTAACTAAGGTCTACTAAAATAAAACTGGAATAATAATACTACAATAATAATTAATATCTTAATTTTATAGTAAGTTTTCTTTAATCGAACCCTGACACTGCATGTATTCTGACAAATCCAAAGCAATCAAAGATACAAACTAAAATGCTAGAGTTTTGTAAAATAAAAAATCTCATTTTCTCATCATTAGTGTCTTTAACTAATGTCTTTCAAATAAAGAAGAGAGTTCGAGTACTCAAGATGTTACAATCTCTGATTTCTGAGTTAGTTGTGTTTTACAGACGATGTTCTCGAAACATTGTTTTAAAGATATATTTAAGGTTAAAGTTAGGGATAAGTTTGTATTTTGTCTTTACATTATCAAAAACCTTAGACACCATAGTATTACTTATTGCAAGAACGGGGAGCTAATTTAATAATGCACCCTTCATCCTAATAAGCATTGATACCCGTTATTTTTTAACGATGTACTAAGCAAAACAATTTCAATTTACAATTGAAATAGCAAATAGTCAATATTCGGATTTTAATTCAATAATTTTGACAGAAAAATATTTGACAATGATTTTTTTTAACTTTATTATTAATTTAACATTGGTTAGTTTTAACAAACTATTAAACTAAAAAGTTCTTTAATAGTCTCTCATATTCAGATGTTGGTGTAACATATAAGCTTGAAAAATACAGCGAATTGCGATTTATCAATATCGATTTTTAAACAGAAAGTATATGTATTTGCTTTTTATTCCATAAACTAGGGGATGTGAAAATTACCTATATCGAAAATATAATAAATAAGACCTTTTATCAATGGGGATAGTACATTGTGTATCTAGTAGGAAAAGTGATATATTCCCGAACGATGATGGAAATTGCGAGACGAGCCGTAAGCGAGGTTAACAACACCAGGACACTTTTCCTACGTGGTACACGTACTATTTTTTTCGATTGGTTTACATTCAAAAATTATAAAATAAATATGATTGTATTTTTATTTACCAAGGTCGCGAAATCGCTTTTTAGCGTTCCGCGAGAAAAATTGTCGCCGAGGTTGCTTGCGGCCGAGGAAGACAATCTCGAGGACGCTAAAGGATTTCGCGGACAAGGTGTACACAATATTTTTTGTGCAACCGTAATAAATATGTAATTACAAATTTTATCAATTTTAAACAGTTTCATTGTAAATTGAAAGTCGGCTTTCAAGGTAGCTATTTAAATGACAAGTGATAACTGATGTCGAGGTTATGTCACATGTCTACTCACGATCATAAATACTGAGGCAAAAGTATTAACAAATCATCACTTGTAACGAAATTGCGATATTGTAATTTTAAACGGATGAAACTAAATACGAAACGATGAATTTCTACTTTTAGTGAGTTAAGTGTCAAAATGATTGTTTACCCAATTTCGCGGCCGCTACCATGAAAACGGCCGCGAAATTGGATTTCGCGGCCGGTATTACAGCTATGAAATACTATATTCCCGTACTGTTATTTTCGTAGCCTATCATCTACACTAAAATACCGAAATAATGCACTTTCCGGTTTGAAAACACATCGGAAAGGTGTTAGTTCTTGTCTAATAAAAAAATTATATTAAATGACAAATGAAAAATAAATTTTTGACTGAAAAAATCGCATTTTTTATATGATAAATTAGATTCGTTAATATTTTATTATTATATATTTTTATGTTCCATGTAGGTATACATTAATAACAAAAATTATTATTTAAAATAATATGACAAAACTAGTTATTTTCGTTTTTATATATAAAAACTTAGGTATATTGTGAGATCCCATAATTAAAAATTTTTACTTTGTAGGACAAATTTAGAAACATATTTTACAATACTAAAGAAAACAATATATCGATTCATTCAGTGAATTATCGATCTTATAGTTCATTCTGCATAACTTTTCAAATTCGATTTACATTTTTTTTTGTATTTTTCTACATTAGATTCAGGGTTATACAATGACACCAAATGCTTTCTAATATTTAATTTATCGATATTTTCTTAACAGTTTAATATTTCAAAAACATAAAATTTAAATCAGTTTTAAAATAGATACTTAATATTACTTAATTATTAATTTATAGATTTACTAAATCATTATTGGAAGAATATCGAAAAATTACACGCGACTTGTATTCCATGTTCTTTTACTTTTGTGAATGATTTTATATCTGTCATACCTTTTGCTTAAAAAAATATTTGATTTCCATTCTAGCTTTCATTTTTACTTAAAAATCCTTTTAGACTTTATTATGAATGTTTTCAAACATGAACTGATATAAATATTAAATAAATACAATTTTTAAACAGGACCTTGTTGATTAAATTACCATTGGACAGCAAAGTCTTTCAGTTAATTATTAAATAAAATACTTTTTGGTCTTGACCGTGAAAATTTTGAAATAAAAAATTCGACGTGAAAATAATACAAAAATTTTAATTAAAATTTTTTAAAAAACGTGTTGATTTGATTACCTTTGGGCAGCAGGAGCACGGACTGGCAGCGTAGTGAGCGTCGGCAGGCGACTCCAGCAGGAAGCAGGCTCCTGCGGCGGCCAGGCGTCGCGACGCCCCCGCATTGGCGCGCTACAGTGGCGGCGCGCGCCCCGCCAATGGCGCGTCGGGGGCGGGCCGCCCCGTCTTAACATTGAAACAATCGCATTCGAATATTCCTCAGGCAGCCATTTTGAATCCTGCAAATATATTGTTTCTCTGATCTTATTAACTGATTGTGCGAAGAAGACAACGAACAAACTTCACGTGCTAAACATATTTCATTATTCCCGCCAGAGCTTCGGAAATTGAAACAAATCTCTTCCAGGTACGAGAGAGGAATTTAAATACACTAACCGCATTTTTATGAACTTGGGACAAGAACCTTAAGTGAATTTATCCAAGAATTCGCTTTTTTATACCCCTTTTTATTTTATATTCAAAATTTTACTTTTTCAGTTTGACATTTTTATATTTTATATACTACAATATTTTGTGTAACTGCTGTCTATAGAAAATGGTCCAACAAAGTGACAGCCATAACTTAAGTATGTATTCCTTAAGGAGTTTTAAATCGAAAATACATTTATGGGCAAAATTAAACCAGATACTCTTTAGAAAGCTACTATACAATTTTGGGAAATGCTAAAATATGTATTTGACAGGTGGAGAGGAATTTAATACACTAACCACATTTTTATGAACTTGGGACAAGAACCTTAAGTGAATTTATCCAAGAATTCGCTTTTTTATACCCGTTTTTATTTTATATTCAAAATTTTACTTTTTCAGTTTGACATTTTCATATTTTTATATCCTAAAATATTTTGTGGAACTGCTGTCTATAGAAAATGGTCCTACAACTTGATAGAACTTAAGGATATATTCCTTAAGGAATTTGAAGTCCAAAATACCTTACACTTTTATGGGCGAAATTAAACTAGATACTTTTTAGAGAGCTACTACTACAATTTTGGAAAATGCTAAAATATGTATTTAGACAGACGGAGGACATTTAGAACTTTATTAACCATATATCCCGTATAATATTCAATATTGGAGATGAGTACGAGAGAAGAATTTAAAAACACTAACCGCATTTTTATGAACTTGGAACAAGAATTTTAAGTAAATTTATCCAAAAATTCGCTTTTTTATACCCGTTTTTATTTTACATTCAAAATTTTACTTTTTCAGTTTGACATTTTCATGTTTTACGTTCTACAATATTTTGTATAACTTCCGTCTATAGATAATGGACCTACGACATCATATCCATAAGTTGAGGATATATTCCTTAAGGAATTTTAAGTCGACAATACCTTAGACTTTTATGGGTAAAATTAAACCAGATATTCTTTAGAAAGCTACTACTAAAATTTTGGGAAATGCTAATATATTTATTTAGACAGACGGAGAACATAACTTTATTAACCATATATCCCGTATAATATTCAATATTGTAGATGAGTGCATAAGGTTCCTGGAAATACCTCTTTGTCGTGCCACGATACACAAGGTTTATTAGCTATTCGACATAATTATGTAGTGTTATTTAGTGGAAATAGATTGGAAACTTCAATTATGGTAATGGAGTAGTATGTTATTTACTAATATAATTTTATTAGCAACGTTTAATTTTCAAAGAGAATTAAATTTGAAATTCATTACGCTTATTTTTGTTCATTCCCATTATGTTCTTTGTTCGATACTTATTCATTCCGCCCATTTGAATATTATTGTACTATAATGATAGTTAATGTCTTTTTATCGACTTTAATAATTATAACCTATTTTACTTTTTATATATCTAAAAAATATAATTAAATGTTCTTATGTATGATATAAATATATTTGACATATTTATTAACAACATTTAATTCTTTTTTCAACTTTATTTTAGCATGTAATTTGCCCGAATCGGTGAAAAGACCGCTTTGTTCGAGTAGTTCGAAATCCACTACAAACTGTAGATCTCTAGCAGAGGCGATAAGCTGACAACTTATCTAATGCAAGTAAAATATTTATTTATTTGGCCTATGATCCTCAATAGAATTATGTGAATTCGTAAAAATACTATAATATATTGAAATTAAAACCATATTCTGTCGATTACTAATGTTATATCAAAAATGTATATAACAAGAACAATACTTATTTGTATATCAAGGAACTAAAGTATAATTTTTTATTACGCATATCAAATTTAATATTTTTAACAAACGTACTGTCAAAGTGTCAAATATTTATTTATAATTTTCATTTATGTTTACACCTGCTTAGACGTCATCTACATGAAATCAGATAAATTATTATCAAAAGTAAATAATAAATATTTTCACCAATAATATTATAGAAAGATATGTTTACTATTTAAGGCAGTACTAACATAAACTGCAAAAATATAATACTATTAAAATATAGGTTAATTCAGTTTGACAGATGAGTCCGTAAAGCTATTTGACATAAAGAACAATATGGCGTAGATAACCTCACAAAGATTACCTTCACGCATGTGCTGTATTGTGAATTAATGTGAGAAATGATAATTCTCACATTGTACATGTTCACTGTTGGCAAATACTATGAGAAATTATTTCTCACACTTTAACCCACGATTGTGGGAAATAAGCAACTTTGAAGTTTTATATAGTATGAGAAAAGTGCCACTTTCCATAGTGGTCTCGTAAAATATTTATAAATAAATGCTAACATTCAAGAAAGTTCATATTTATATTATACTTTTTAAATATAATTTGTAGTGAAATATTATTAGTATTAGCATAATTTTTGTTGGCTGTTGACATATTTGTTATACAAGAGTCTGCTACTATAATACATTGGGTCTTATTTAACGTAGTGACCTATAACAAAGTCAACAAGACAAAACTTTAAAATTTAATTATAAGTTTCTCTCGCCTGCAGTAAGTTATTTACTTATCCCAGTAAGGGCATCGTATATTCGTGTTTTTTATTATCATGGGGGCCCATAAGGGGGGGCAAGAGGAGGCATCTGCCCTCCCCTAGCTTTTTGCAAATTTTAAAAAGACGGCATATTACTTAATTATTTCACTACCGTTATGTTCTATAACAAATTTATTCGTGTTTGCTTAACTTTGGACTTGGATCTTGGATTGATATTTATGATAAATTATTTAAACTGGAAGAAAATTGCCTTTACAAAGTTTTTTTTTTCTTTATATTTTTTTTTACTAATAAGTATATGTTTGCAGTTTATCACTGTAATATATATTTTTTATATTATATATAGTGGATTACTCATAGAATCTTATGAGTGTTGAGGTATTTTTTTTATAAATATGTATAATGACCGGATGTAACAATATTATTTAAATTTTTATGTTTTTCTTAAATGGACAATCTTACGTCGGAATGAAATCTACTAACTATTCACAATGTTGTCAAAATTTCGACTAACATTTGGTTTAAGTGTTTCTTTAAATTTAAACCTTGTTAAAAAATTGAATAATAAAACACTCGCTGTTATTTCACAAAAAATAAAAGTTGAAACTTTATTGCAATTTCGGCGATAAGGCCATCATCAGAAGTATACATGTGAAATAACAGCGAGTTTAGAACCTACAGCTTCGTCAATTAAATCTATTAAACCTTGTTAGTACAAGTGTGCAAAAGAATATATACCTATCTTTTTTATGATAATATTTTTTTTTGCTCCTCCCTGAAAAATACTTTATGGGCGCCCATGTTTATTATACATTTAATATGAAGTTTAATACAAATATCACTTTTCCATTTCTCTCTTTGATAACAGTAGAGGTCAAGTTATATTTCCGAAGAAATAAAATATCATTTTTCAGAGCCAAAAACTTTCACAATTTATATTTAGGTTCATCAATAAACTTTTTGTTTCTGATTGGGAAAAGTATTGCCTACTATACTATAAATTCCAGTTATTTTTAGAACTCAAATAATACCAGTCCTGCAAATAGAACAAAATTTTGTCGGTGTCGGATTATTGAATTACTCTGCGCGGGTACCATGCGCACTGTTTCTGAAATTGATTTTGTTACAATTGAGAGAGCTAGACTATCACCAAACTAACATGATTAAACGGGTTTTGTATAAGGTCTGATTTGTCAATACATGTGATTTTGTTACTACGGTCTGATGATTTCTATAAATTTTAATCATCTAACAAATGTTCCTGTATGCTTTTTTCAGTTTCACCTCATTTTGATTTAATAAATTTATTGGGAATATCAAATTGATAGATTCTTTATAAATTCAATTAATTTTTCTGGTACAAAATATTTTTTTTTGAAATCGACACTAAAGTACACAATATCACTCCGCGAAGTTAGCCAAAATATTTGTGAAGTACACTATTAGACTATTATGTCAAAATTTCACTTTACTGAATTAACCTATATTTTGATAGTATTATATTTTTGCAGTTTATTTTAGCGTACCTAAAATAACAAACATATCATTCTATAATATTATTGCTGGATTTATGTATTTTTTAACTTTTTATTTACTTTTTTATTATCAGATATTATGCAGAAGACGTCTAAGCAAGTGTAAACATAAATGAAAATTATAAAGTAATATTTGACACTTTTACAGTACATTTGTTATCACAGCCAAATTTATAATGCTATTTATTTGTTTTTAATTAATAATTTAACGATTTCGGAAAAAATATATTGTATATCTCAAGACTAAACTATGTTTTGTTACTCATATGGTTTATTCTATGAGACGACAGTCGAAGATAATAAATTCCATATGCGTAACAAAAAAATATACTTTAGTTCCTTCATATAGAAATAACTGTTTTATAAAGCAAATCTATCTAAAAAAGAAATTCAATTTTATTATAAACCTGATAAAGTTTTTTTTATAGTAAAATTGTAATTCTCATTTTGCTTCGATACGATTTACCTTTAACAAAAACATATACGAATAATATTTTTATGATTTCGTACTTGTATACAGCTTGCCAAAGAGATTGAATATATTTCCATATTGAAAATCCAAAAATCATATGAATATCGAATCAGATTTCAAATCTTATACTAATATTTATTTTCCGTCTATCTACAACTGCTATTATTTTTAAACATATCTTAAATATTAAATTATATCTCTTCTCTTAAGATATTCATACATAGTACATATTGCTATCATTTATCAGTATCTCTATGATAAGTATTTGCATTTTAGTATAGATCTAAATATTGTTTGCATATCTTTCAAGTAAAGAATATGGTGTATAGAACTTATGTACGTAAAAATGTAGGGTGAACTTTTTTATAATTAGTATAGTAAAAATTTAATTTTTACTACTTATGCATAGAGCTGTATAATATAAATCAATTTATAGCAAAATCAGAGTAAAATTTTGAATTTCATAACTTGTCATAAATATTGCAAAGATAAAAGTTAACGTTCAAATGAAAGATAAGGAATTATTATAAATGGCTTACAAAATAAATCGTCTGAAATTTTATTTGGATTCCAACACTTATGTATTTCAACTTAGTTAAAAATATTTGTAAAAATGTTATTTTCCCATTAGAAATTAATGGAATGTAATAATAACTTCCCTATAGATATACCTATGTAGTATTAATCACTGGCGGCTCGTGAACTAAAATTTAGGTGAGCCAAAAGTTCAAAAAATCAGAATTCATCGTGGAAAATATAAAAACAGTTGAATACCAACAACCTGTTTAAAAATAAACCTCAGCCTAATGCCTAATCACCACATTCTGCTGAGCAAAAAAAGAAAATAAAAACTGGCCTAAAGGAAAGAACAGGAAACATATGCACTTATAGTGTAGGGAATTAGAAAGAGAAGGTAGATCGGAAGAGATGGAAAATGGGACAAATAGTAAAAAAAGAAATTACGCGAAAAATATCATCTAAAATCTAGTAATATAATTAAACGAAATAATACGTAGATTCGAAATCTGGGTAAGATACGAATTATTAAATAAACGCAATCTACCAACTTATTCACCATTGCTCATTACGTTACTATGTACAAACTGGTACTGTATAGAGATGGCTATCAAAAATTATTTATGATGTTGAGGAAGATAAAAATCAGATAGCTGTCTTATGAATAGAACTTTTATCTTCCTGAACATCAATCCACTATCCAGTCGAAGATTGTTTTCATTTAAAAGCTATATACTTCAAATACACAGTAATGAAATAAAATTTTATATGCTACTGATACAGAAAACTTAATTCTGTACTTTTAAATGCATATCTAATTTTTGTCAACTGCAACTGATATCGAGAACTATTATTATAATATTTTTATGAATAGAAATTATAAAAAGCGTAATGATATTTCTTTATTTTCAAAAGTTAAACAACATTTCGGTTCTGGATGGAACCATCTTCAGATCAAATCGTTTCGTTTTTTAAATTATTTATCCAACACCGTGTAATTATAACGATATAAGTATGCTGTTTTTAGATAAATAAAGTAGGTCATAAGTCACTAGTTAGCTAAATATATTAGCTCACTGTTTTTGGGTCGTATCATAGTAACTACGTTATAAAACCTTCTCTACACTATTTTGTTCCTAAATGTCATTTCGAAATTCCATCTGTCAAAAATCTTATATGTATTTTATATCAATGATTAAAATGTGTTGGATAAAATGTTGTATGGCACAAGTGCGTTAATTACCTAAGTCACTTGAAAAAATACCACACTCGGCCTAACGGCCTCGTGAGCTAAACTTTTCCCACATGCCTTATCTGTAATATAACACACTTGTACCATAAATAACTATAATTTCAAATTTTCTTTTAAATACCTTGAATTAATTAAAATTACTTGTAAAATAAAAAAGTTCTGAGGACCTGAAGATAATTCCATCCAGAACTGGAAACTTGTCTGACTTTTAAAAATAAAGAAAATTCTAAATTAATAAAATATAAATTATAGTATTAAAATGAAAGTATTATTTTGAATGAATACTCGTGATAGTTTCCCCCAATGAGAAGCGTGAAGCGGACGTTCAGTGCATTTAACCACCATGACGATCCTGACGAGCGAAAACAAAACCACCCCTCGGATAGAGTCATAATGTGACTTATCGGTGGCGATGATTTCCACACGGTTACACCTTGGCTGTGGGGACGCCAAGGCCGGAACGCCAACGCCGGCAAGCCTGACGCTTGACGTCGGTTCCGCCGGCCCCTGCCGTCTCTATCCCCGAACAACACTGCAGGTTCTACCAATTCTCACATCTACATATCTACTTGGGTAATGATTTTTAATTCTAATGATTATAAAAGCATATTTAATTTTTTTCTTAGGTAGTATAAGACCCGGGAATATCAAAAGGCTATCCTAATTTTATCGATAATTTTACCTCATGTTACTTTGTTTAAGTCATCATCATCATCAATGGCTCAACATTCCTATGCGGAACAAGGCCTCAAGTACCTGAAGTACTTGTTTCGTGACATGTTTTACTTGCATTTTAGTGATGTAGGTTGTCAGCCTACAGTCTCTGCAAGGCCAGCACACACCGAGCCGTTGTGCGGCAACCCATCCAAATGGACAGGGCGGGCTATGTTGCTTATCTACACGATCAGACAAGACACGCCACGACCACACAACCGTACTGGCTGACTAGAAAATTTTTTCTTCTTTGTTTAAGTGATTTTGCTAAAAAGTAATAAAAGGTGAGAGTTTAAAAATAAATGTTTATCTGCGAAAATCGGAGAAGTATTGTTGTTTTTGGTGACAAAAATTCCAAATACCACGCAAAATTAAACAATTTAATTATAATTATTTTGAAATGTTAATTAACTGTCACACTGCTAGTTATAAACAATAAAAAATTGTTTATTTACTTGGAAGCGGAAAATTATCGGGGTAACGGAATTTTATCAGTAAAATACTTTTCCCATTTGCAGAATTTTCAAGTGTTTTGTATCATGATTGTATAAAAACTAGTTGGAATTTATCGGTAAAATTATGAAACGATTTAAATATTATTTATGACCCGATTTTCGTTACTACACAGAAATTTGTGGAAATTTTACCGATTAAATTCGTAGTTCGAATTATATTTATTTGCTTGATTATTTTACGAATGACAGTTCAAACATGAAATTTTACATATGAATACAATGTAACCATGATAAAGCCACAGTAGGATCTACTGTGATTTTATCTAATATATTCACTGAAAAACTATATATTCCATTTATTTTTCATCTATCACTCTCACTGAATATTACTTAATTGTTATACAATATGCATGTTTTAATATTGATAAAAACATAGAAATGTTTGCATATACAAATAATATTGACAAAAAAATATAGTTTGATACATTATTTTCCCGGAATGCAAGTGTTTAATAGGGATTCAATAATGTACTGGGAAAAATTCAATTACAGTTCAAAGCCAGGTTCAGAAATTGATTTCAGATTCCAAATAAAAATAAAAATATTGAGAACCTTGAACTTCAGCCACAGTTTTCAATCATTTATTTGAAAATGCTAGTAGACCATAATTTCATATATTTTTCTAATATTATTTTTTCCATTAGAAAAAATTTTGAAATAGACAAGTAATTATTAAATTTATGCGTAGTAATGTAATAATAATTTTATCACAAAAATTTAATTTGTTATACGAATACAAAGGCGCAATTATTTTTATTGTTATTCCATATTTTTTTAAATCTCTATACGTGTTTGTTACCTGCAATAAATCTTTTACTTGAATATATCCATTATAATTTTTTAATTAATTACCTAGAAAAAATATGACCGATAAATATTCTTTCATACAGAATTTTTAAAATTAATGCCTTTTGATATTGACTCAAAAGCAGATACATTACGTATAATATTGAAATACATTATTAAACATACATAACATTTGTGACAATATTCTTTTGAAAAGGCACAGCGCAAATAAACTTCCAGGAAATTTTAATTTTACTAGGTATACAAACTAACTAAAGAGAATCATTATTCCATGTATTCTTCGTACATTTTTCTGATAATTTTAGTATTGCATGCTGTCTTCAATTTCTGCGAAATCAGAACATATTAGTAATAAGTTATACAGAAACTCATACAATTGGACGACAATGTTGCTTAATATAATGATCAAATCAGCCGATTTTATTTTAGATATTATAACGAACATGACTCACGGTAGATGAATCATCGCGACAGGTAGTCTTGCTAAACGTCAAGTGGGATAGGAGCGACGCTGCTATTGTTCGGGAATTTTATAGAGTGCGAAAGGCTCTATAATGTTCGAGATTAGCTGCCGGCAGATATAAAAGGGTCGCGGTTGGCGGCTCAAGAGGTCAGTATCAGTCAGAGTGTGCAGAGAGTCACTGAAGGAAATCAGTGTCGGTCAATGCATGTCAGAGATATGTAAAAGGGAAATAAATATATTGTGGAAATAACTGTAAATAGTTTAATATAAATATCGTGTAAATAAATTGTACTAAGTAATAAGTATTCAAACAAAATTGAAGTCTGTATTAATAATTACTACCTCTAAATTAAAGTTTATATTTGTTTATTCGTAGTGTTACTTATTTTCCATTATCTTTTTATATAAATATTCGTATTTCAATTATTTTTACACTTCACCTAAATAAATAAACGTTGCAATACTTTAAAATAATTATAAATATGTTGAGCCATATTACGAACGCACTTTTATAACAAAAGTGCTCTATAAAAGTGAACTCGTAATAGGGGCAATTGTGTTGCATGATCGAATTGTATTTATTACGAGTACATTTAATACAATTCACATATAATTAAAACAGTATTCGTAATTGTTATATATAAATTTAAAAATAAGTTCGTTATTAGTTAATTGAAAGACAAAATGACAATTAAACTTCAATCTTTCTCATAGAAATGTAAGAGAGAATTTATTTGAAAATCGGCGAAAAATGATGAGTCTGCTTAAATTCCCCTATCTCCGTTCTGGGTACTTTAGCTTTTAGATTAACTCTTGAAAAATGAACCCCTTTTGTAGCTCACTCAGTTTGCCGATTTAGTTGTGTCTCTGTCTTACGCATTGATTTCTAATGATGCTATCTTCTTTATCAGATTCTTTCGATCAAGTCAACAGCTGCAAATGTATTTCATCTTTTTGTTTGAACAATGAAAAATTGCGATTCTAGGGTAAGATGTTTAATAGAGATAGCTCTCATTTATAGGTCAGCATTTAGGTCAAGTGAGGAACTGAAGGTCGATGTAATCTAGTTTAACACTACATATGTAATTACAACAAAACAATCAGAATTAATTAATTTATGGGTAAACAGTATCAATTTTGGAATTGGGCCTTCACGAGCTCCAGTTGTTTACTATAAAATATTAAAATTTCTAATAACAAATATTATATTGAAATTATAAACATATTAATTACAATAATATTATAAAATCGAGAGGTAAAATTCATGTATAATTTATAATATTATAAATATGCATGTATAATTTATAAAATTATACATAGATTTAAGCATGGAGATTTTGAGAATATTAAGAGATATAAAGTCGGTTAAATTAGTTAAAAGTTGCCTCATGTGGGGGTTATTTTTGTTTTTTGCTTGTAATTTTTTTTATTTCAATACAAAAAATATTTTAACTTGCACATTATTCAAGCACTTTTTAACAATGAATTCACTGCATTACTTAAAATTTTTATTTCTCATACCGTATTCGAGAAATTGATATCATGTTTCAATTTTCATATGGGCCTCAAACTACGCTGTGAGACTGTTAAATAATAGAGATTTTTTTCTCATTTCAACAATATAAAATACATGCACATTAAAATAAAAATAAATTTAGGTTATTTAATATTGATTAAAATTATTGTTTTATGATAACTTATACCTTTCCTTATTTTTTGTAGTTTTTGGTGAAAAGAATTGCTTTTGTTTAATTTAAGTAAATTTTAATGAAATAATTGCCATTTTGTAGTCTTACGATATAAAATAAATAGAATAAAAAGTGATTTTTTTTTAATTACGTAATTTTTCTCTTTATTTTCTCTTTTAAGTATTTTATATCGATGAAAACAGAAAAAAATTTAACAGTCCCACGTCTACTTTTAGGTTATTATGAAAATTAAAAGTTGGTGTCAATTTCTCGAAAACGGTATAAGAAATTTTAAATACTGCAGTGAATTCGTTGTTAAAAAGTGCATCTATAACATAAAAGTTAAAAATTGAAAAATTTACTTTTTGGTTTATATCTAGTCACCTATACATTTTTTGGGAAATACAAAAATATGTGTATAATGTTGACTACATGAGGCAACATTTGGATAATTTAACCAACTTTGTTTCTTTTATAGTTCTCGAGATCCACTTCCTTTATAGGTCATCCTGTGTTCTCGTACTGGAAATAATATATCTCAGGTATAAAAATTTAAACAAATTATTATTTTTTCTTTTCTTCTTAATACTAAATATTGGTGTTGTGACGAATAGCAGTGCAAACCACCAAACAATATAACTTCGTAAATTCTATACTCTTAATGTAGATATCTAAATTATAATTGTACATATATCTTTTGTTATGAATTTATTAACAATCATTTTATAGGTTAACGTAATACTTCACTTATTTTATGACAGAATATTCGGTCCCATCTCCATCCAGAAAAAGTAAATGGAATAAAATGTATTACGTACTTTCAAAGAAGGTATACGAGTATATATTTGGATTCGATAATATTACTTCTGAGAACTTGTACTCGAAAAAATTCAATTACAGAAGCCACGTTTAGAAATTGATTTTGATTTAAAATAAAAATAAAAATGTTCTGATACCCTTGAACTTCAGACAGTTTGCATTCAAATAAGGTTTGAAAATTGCTAGGTTGTTATTTTTATTTTCTAAATAAAAATAAATTATTAAAAATATATATAAATGACTCATTTAATTACTTGTTCGTGATTTTAACTTTTAAACAAATGTCAAATACAGAGAGGTATTGATTTCTTCCTCTTGTTTTCTTTAATTGATGAGGAATAATGACTAGGCGACTAGACTCGTATGAATGTGAGGTTTCCATATTTGCAAGTACAAAGCACATCTTTCTTGAGTACCAACCGATATTCACAATGCAACGAGTATCAGCATTCTTGGAATGATTTCCTGTACCCCCTGCACATATAATGAAAGCAACTATGCGTGAGCGAATTTTGTTGCCAGGTGACGAAATACCTTGAATTCACTCAGTGTAACAGGTAAATCATTTGGAAATAATTCATTCATTATGTAGTTTTAATTGGACGTTTATTGTGTTTAAGTATACCATCGAGCTATTTCAACATAAATATATTTGAAATATTATTGCAATTTTAATTAACCATTTTTAGATAAATACTTATATATTTACTACAAAGGATAAATATTTTATTGTGGATTATAAAAATAAATTACATCAACCCAGGTAAAAAAGCGGTAGAGTTTGTTCTTATCATACTGCCATCAAACAATGCGTATCAATGGTATTAATAATAAATCAAATTAAAATTATTATAAATACCATTCCAAGCAGGGATAGTAGGGGTTTTCAGAACCTCAGTAGCAAGTTTTGAGGGGCGGCAAATAATATATAATAATCTTACTATTTTTATTTTATTGTTATAATATTTCATATAACCTGTATATTCAGTTTTATTTGATAGTGTATTATCTGCAAAACAATTCCTGAATTAATAAACAAATTATTTCTCTTATTTTAATTTGTGCAAAGAGTATTGTTCAAAACCATTCTTATTACATTTTAAATTCGTATCCTATTTTAGTTCTCTTTGATTTTTATTAGATAAACAATTTCTATTGTGTTGTAATTTGGCGTCGCTCCACAGCTCACAATTTGGTTTTCTGTAATATCATTTAATGGAATACTTATTTGGAATATTTTGGATATTATTATCTGTTCGTAGTATTGTAGTTTTATTATTTATTTTAGTTCATATATGTATTATATTGTAGCAGGTTGGTAGGTACATTATGTTGCAATGTTTTCCATTAAAACCAAGTAACGATTGTACGCTGATTTTCAAATTATGAATAATTTTATAATATTTTGTATTAACAAACAATGATCTCTTGCTTCTTTGGTTTTCTTATAAATTTTATTATTTACTTTAACATACATTTCCTGGATTATGTACAAAAAACATAATTTATATTTAATTAAAGTTTCAAATATTTTATTATTAAACGGTCACTTTTTGAAAAGTCATTATGATTATATTCAATTATTATTTAGGCAAAAACTATTTTATATTTTATTTTATATTATTATTACAAACAATAATAAACTTTAGGGGGTGGCAAATTTTATCTGGGACTCTGACATCAGTGCAGTTTAGAGTGGTCCTGCATTCGCGGCTTTTATTTTCACTGTAAGAGGGTATCACCACTTCTGTTTTCCTTTCACCTATTGTGCTTATAGCTATGTAACGAACATTTTATTAATTTATTATTCCTTTTTAAAGATTTTTATAAAATAAAGAAATATGTACCTATGTAATATTTTTGTACCTTTCAATTTTCCATTTTAACAGAGTGACGCTTATACCCTAAGAATAAACATACTGATCTTAAGTTTACGATTCTTTTTGCAATTAGCAATGATTTTTAGATTATTGAAATTTTTTATTGTGATGTATTTCAGAAAATTGTTAAATTGGTAAATTAATTATTTGTTTAAAATTAATATATTTCCAATGTATCCCCTATTCCTAAATTCTAAGAGGTAGTTGAAAAACTATCGCATGGTAGATGCGGATGGACATATGCCATCAAGTTTGAACCAGTATTGCTACAGTATATCTACTTTCTTTATTAGCTCATGATGAGCTAATTGCTCCCATCTTTTTTAAATATAACGACCATGAAACGTACGGGCCTATAATTATTTTTTGAAAATTATTTAAATAAAAATAAAAAAAACATGAAAACCACCGTTAAAGATGATTTCGTGTACTAACTTGCAACAACAAGTATTGGCATTGGTGGAATTTGGCATAGTTGTGTATGGAGTTTGCGGGGCACAGTAGCGCCGCGCGGTACCGGAGACGCCTTGGCGTCCCAGGGGAATCAATACGCAGCGCTGGACCCCGAACCAGGCAGAGGAGCGACATTAGCATACACACTCATGTTTATACTACCACTTGTTACCAATCAATGTATTACATATAAATATACATACAAGGTAGCCCAGTGAAAATTATCAGCGCAATTTTTGGCCACTTAACATTAATTTTGCAAAAAACGCTCGAACACGTCAATTTTAATATAAAGGGGGACACCTATATGGATTAGTACCAATGACATAACTTCAACCCTAAAATGGGTGTGGACAGCACCTCAAAAATTTTAAATAGGAAAGGGTGTCAAACATGATACAGTTCGAAAGGCCTTTCAATTCTCTTTACAACAGTTTTTTTTATTTTTCAAATCCGATCATTAGTTCTAGAGAAATATCGTTTAAAACAAATTTTATCAGGTGTTCAAAACTGCAATCAAGTAGGCTTAAACAAATGACAGAAACTAAATAAACAATTCTTTCGACAAGTTGTTTGTATTAAACAAGTAATATGTGATTTAGATTTCTTTTTGTGGGGTTATTTGAAGTCTAAAGTTTATGCCACGCCACCCGAATCTTTAGAAGATTTACGGCAACGTACCGTAGCTCCAAAATTTTGAGCAAAAAAGTTGGAGGTAGTCATTTTGAACACCTAATAAACTGATACTTGAGTTTCTGTCATTTGTTTAAGCCTACTTGATTGCAGTTTTGCACTCCTCATAAAATTTGTTTTAAACGATACTTCTCTGGAACTAATGATCGGATTTGAAAAATAAAAAACCTGTTGAAAAGAGAATTGAAAGGCCTTTCATGTTTGACACCCTTTTCCATTTAAAATTTTTGAGGTGCAGTCCACCCCCATTTTTGTTTTATTAAATAATTCATGATTTTCCTGACTACTTATAATTCAAGGACGAAATATGTATTTTCTCGTATGATTATGGAATACTGCTGAAAAAGTCTAAAAAATAGCTAAATAGTTTCACTATTGATCAAATATTATAACCAGGGCATGTAACCGAAAAAAATACTGGTTAACGGTTAACCCTTACAGAGAACGTTATAATAATAACGGTTTTAGTTCGAAAACCGGTTTTTGAAAATTGAAAACCGGTTTAAACCGGTTAATATATCAATTTAAAAAATTATTAACATTAATTAAAAAAAAGTAATTATAAATATTTAATTAAAAAAAATTATAGAATAAATAATTTAAAAAAATAATAAAAAATTACCACCTGAGAAAATATAACAATTAAAAAAAACAATTTAATTAATAAATATTCACAAAAATTCCCGTAATTTATTCAGAAAAACGCAGGTCACTTTTCAATTTTAAACTTGCCTGTGTTGACAAAGGCCGTATTTATTTGGACTTTTTAAGTAACCTTAACGGCCAAAGAGACCTACATTTATGACTCTCCAATAAAATGTTAATTGTAAAAACTGTCATGACTCATGTTCAAATACAAATAGAAAACACAGATATAAAAAAAAATATTAAATTTTTTTCTCGCTAAATGATATTAAAATAAAGGTTAATGTTCGCTAAAACCGGTTTATTTTTTTTTGGTTAACGGTTACCGGTATTTTTGGCCTGAAAAATATCGGTTAAAATTACGGTTAAAAATTAAAAAAAAACATGCCCTGATTATAACCAAAAAGTCAGTTTTTGACCCATTCGAATAAAAATTTTGTTTCATTTGACCATGGAAGTTATGTTCTATTATTGGTTGTTAAAGTTAGAGTGAAATGGAAAGTGTATAATCAGATCAGTTTCACTTTCTCTCTTTGTCTGACACCTATAGGATTTTCTCGTACGCTGCACTATCCCATCTCTGTGCTCCGTGGCTCGTGCATGTCATATTTTACCGAGCAAGCGTCCCAGCCGCTGGCAGTTCGGACTTCGCCAAATGAAGTTTTCATGGTACACTGATTCTTCCACGGCTTATTATGCCTGCACTCAATGCATCACACAAAGAGAACCTTATTTTTTTTAATACATCTATTTTCTTATTTTTACAGTTTCGAATCTAATAACATTAATACTATAAGCATATCACCAATTTTTTAACCTATATAAAAAAGAAATTTAGTATTCAGAAATTATTGTTTGAATGTATTTAACAAAATTATTAAATTCCGAATTATAACTTTAAAAAATAAAATCTTCTTTCAAATGTTTTGACTAAAATAGATATATCAGTCACAGCCTTTTATCAATTGCTGAGTGTACAAGTTTTGCTTTGAATTGAAATTGTTTGTCAGATCTTCAGCTGGCATGGAAATAAATTAAAAAATGGCACGATAGGATTCGAAATTCGAAGTTTTACTCATTTTATTAGTTAATGAGGTCTTGCAAAAAAAATTAAGTGAACCTTTTTATTGTTTAAATCGAACCTACAAAGTCTAATTTATCGCCCTGTACGATTTAATTCATTTTTATTTACATTTTATGTTACATAAAATCGATTTAAAGTATCATACTTTTAAAAAGTTGCAAAAAGTCAGCCATGTTGTGACGTGTGTAGGATCTTTTGGAAGACATATTTGTTTTTTGATAAGACATAAAAATTAGAAAAGAAATAAATATGTAAATTAAATTTTAAGATCAAATGTTTCTATATATATGAAAAATATATATTAAATGTAATAATATAACACAATTTTATTTCTTGAAATATAATTTTTATTTGGGGTGAAGTTGTCCACGCATGGAAAAGGCATGATGGCTTGTTTGAAAGTTGGTAAAGTGGACAGTGCGTGATTGAAAGCATTGTAAGGCTTTTGTGTGCCACTATATTTGCACAAGATTATACAATTTGTCAGTTTGGAAGTTAAAACATTATATTTGACGTTTGAAACGAAGTGAAATTAGGCGAGAACCCTGATACGTCACTAGACAATAGGGGAAGTGAAGTAATTCAGCCGCGTTTTCACGCACATCGTTTTTAATTGCAGTTTTTTCATTATTAAAGATTAATTTGGGGAAAAATAAAAAATACGGGTCTAATATTTTTCATTATTCTATCGATTTAAGCTAAAAACAAAAAACCGTGCAAGACCTTATTATAGATTTCATATACTCGTAATGAAATAATTATTATATAAAATATTTTTTACACAAAATTACTTTTTTTAACTCCACAGATAATTTTGACAATGGTCTTTTCCTTCCATATTTAAATTCAACGTACTTTGAATATGTTTTCAATAATTTTCTACAAAACAAGGTTATAAAATATTTAATTTCACTTTAAAAATATATAGTTTACTAACAATAAATTATAAAGTTTTACCGCTATTTAGTTGTGACGTATTAGTACCTCTCTATAGAAATGGATATATAAGAGAGACGAATATATATATAGCGCAAGAAAATTTGACGTTTTGTTTGTAAAAACACAAAAACATTTTCTTTTCGTTGTCGACAGGGTTATTTTACTTTACTATACTTATAGTTTTATTTTTCGAATTTATTATATATTTTAACAGAATAATTCTCATTTTTTTGTTTTGTGTTACGACAGATGTCCACTGCGAAGCTTTTAAAACGTCAAAGGCAGTAGAACGTGACGAGCTAATTTGAATTTGTAATAATTTATTTCTCGCTTATTTGTCTTAAAAAGAAAATGAAAATATGAAAAATATTCACACACAAATATCTACAAAATAAAAAAAAATCAGGAAGAGTCCATTATATTTGTAAATTTAATATATTTATAAATAGGCTTAATTTTATTTTGGAATTGTATTTATTTATAATAATCATTTACTCAACAAAATTGCTTAAGGAAATAAAGTAATTTTTTATTAATTTTGGTCAAATTATTTCTAACAAACAAACTAAAAACTATAAAAAAATTATTATCATCATAGTGTTTTTCCATCACTTATCATAAATATTTATTAGGATTTTCCTTAATTTTAATTTTTGTGAATATTTACTGAGATTCTTATTTTTATTAAATATAAAAAACAAATACAATTTATTTATTCACTTTCACTACGAAATAAACTGAAAGGGTATCGCATCTCTAATTATTCTGATGACTAATGGAATTTATTATTTGCTAATGTTTGCAAATTCTGAATCATAAACTAACAAGATACCAATAATGAGAGAGTAGCACAAATCCCCTTGCTTATCTTTGTTTACTTAAAATTATAACAAAACAACAGGAATAAAACGCAATGAGTTTAATTTAAAATGTGGATGTAATTAGTAGTAAATTTTGAAGTATTATTGAAAAAAATAAAAAAATTAATCATTATCAACGTTTTATTGTACAGATAAACTATATGATTTCTTAACGTATTAGCCTTATTCATATTTATTTTTGGCATTTTTTGTACAGTTTACTACTTTCCTTTATTTAAATTTGATATAACCATTTAATTTATTTTCCGGATGTTCTTTTCGACCTTTTTCTTAAAAACAATCGCATATTATTTTATAACGTAGTCTCATATCTCATGTTCCAGGTGTCTCAGTTAGTTATTATTCCCAATTTAATTAATTTAATGTTTTCGGTTGTATTGATTTAAGTTCAATATTTTTTATCCACTAAACATTGTCATTGACTAAATTGCACTAAATCTTGTTATAATTTTTCTCTTATTCTGCAAAGCGTTTTCAATGTACTTGTTGGGTGTATTATTGTTTATTACAAAGACTTTTTGATTGAGTTTATCAATTTTTGACATTGATATTATCATACATTTTTGTTTTTTCTATATCTTGAGGCTAATTTTTATCATGTTTTCCTGTATAACCACATATATCTTGAAATAAAATTTTTAACTGATAGTGAATATCTGGCAGTGTCGGATTAACCATGAGGCGTATGTAATGCGCGCTTCATGGGCCGGGACTGTCTGGGCCACGCAATCTTTTTTTCGATTTTTTATTTTTTTATGGTTTTATTTTATATCTGTAGAACCGAAGCTTTTGTCTAAACTCAGTACATTGTATGGGAATTGGTTAGTAAATTCATTATCTTGTTATATGTTAGCTTGAATTCAGTCGGTTTTATTTTTATTTATGAATCATATTTTACAAGTCTATTTGTTAAAAATTCCGTATATTTCCTATTCTTACATTGATGTAACAACACATACATAGAGCATAGAGGAAAGTTAATGACTGATAATGATGCAGATGCACGATATGAAGATCAGATAAGGAGGATAAAAAGGAGAAAAATGTTTACAGACGAAACCAGAGACAATGAAACTGAATTGCAAGGACAGGAAAATTTTAAAACTTTTTTATGTAGGTTATGATGTTTTGGAATATGATTTAAGTAGAAGATTAGGATAATATTCAGTAGTTGAGTCTAGTTCCATTTTTTTTTTTTTTACAAATGGTCAAAAAATATTCGATAAATCTCTAGTAAAGATCTCTGTCAAGAACATATTGAATCGTCAAATTTAATGGAAGAATTCCAACATTTTCAAATTATTCGTAATAATAAAATTCTAATACAATTATTCATACATTCGAACTTACGCAGTCTGTTAGGTCAATATTATTATCTTGTTGGAAATTTATTTTACTAACGGGTCAAAAATTACCTAAGATCCAGTCATGTTATTAAATGCTGCTGCAGAGAGGTCGTTTTCCGCATTGAAACGGGTCAAAATTAACTAAAATCCAATCATGTGACAAAAACGTAAAATTGTATTTACATTACAAATATATTACAAAAAATATCTACATTTTCGTCGAAAATCCTATAAATTGTTTGAGGTATATTCAGGATTTTCAAAATATTTTATCAACTGTTTAATCATAATAATAGCACTGTAATCCGTTTTTGGTCTAATAACTGATAGATATATTCGAAGTTAATAAAAAAAACTGGAGACAGGTTTGAGAAAGCATTTTTGGTTTGAAAATCTTCAAGATATGGAAACATGAATATCAGTAGTTGTTTGTCTATAATGGCCGAGGTTATAGGTTATCCGATAACACTGTTTATATTATTATCAATTTCAAAGTTTTGCATTCGTCTGTGTAACTGTCAGTAGAACTTAGTCAGTCGGATCGCAGTGTGTTGCAGTAATTAATGTGAAATTTTTACAATATTTTAAAGTTTTAAAGTTGAATTGAATTGTGTTTTGAAGGTAAGAATATTATTTGTTTATATTATAATCAATTAAAATAGATTTACTCATAGTATAATTATATTAAAATATTGCAAAATAGCTATTGTTTCCTTTGTACTTCAAACTATTGGTTAAAGTTCCAGAAAGGTCAAAAATTAAATTTCTTCTTATCACCGTATTGATTCTAAAATTCTTGATGTTTTTTCATCAATTCAAATACGAAATACACCTTTTTTGTTTTTAGACAATATATTTGTATGTTTATTGTTCTAAAGATTTTAAACTTAAATTGTACCTGCAAAAAGTTGAATAGTAAATGAATGTAGTAAATAATTTTGTCTTATTTGTTTCGATTTTTATCAATTTATATTATTGGTATTCTTTTAAGAATTTCATCAAAATTGGAAGAATGAGAGTTCAAAATACTTTTAAATATTTAATCTTTAAAAATATTTTTTTCTCTTTATAACCTTCAACTCCTAGTTTTATCAGTCGGTTATTTATAATTGTCATTGCAATGATATATTCTCGTTTTTCTGGAAAATGTGAATCACAAATTGAAAAGGGAATTATATGTTATTAATATTACTATTACTTTACTCTCATTTCTTAATTTTTAAGTTCGATATTATTTATTTTAATTTCCTATTTATATTTATTAATATTCAGACATTTTGTAAATATTTGTGCTTTTGAAAATATATTGTGATAGGATATAGACTGTCCTATCAATTTATTTTTGTTTCTAAAAAAAAAATGTAAATGAAATAAATGATATTTACACATTTACTCATAAACTAGTTCCGATTCGATAAATAATTAAAAGTTTGGTTTTCTAATTCTTAAATTTTAAATGGGGTCCTCCACCATAGTAACAAATTAGAAAATTGATCACCTATAGTCAATCTAGACCTTAATTCTACATAATAGAATAAAGAAATTAATTTTTAAATTATTTGAGTTTTTAGTGCTCTTGACATATACCTACGTCACAATATTACACCTTTCTCTCTCAAATATCTACCCAATTTGAAAATCTTACTACTTCCAACCCTACTTTCAGTATAAGATACCATATTTGACAATTAATCTATAGCTTGCAATATAAATATAAAATACAAAGCGTATTTCAGAGCTAATCTAAATAAAAAATGCTTTAGTCCTTAGATACCTATACATTAAATTTTTTCCAAAATCGTTAAATTATTAATTAAAAACATAAATAAATAGCATTATGTGTTTGTAAAACGTCAACTAGCTGTAGAGACGGGGATGGCTGTAATAAGAAACGTACTGTCAAAGTGTCAAATATTTATATTTTTCATTTATGTTTACCGTTGCTTAGACGTCGTCTGCATAAAATCATATAAATTATTATCGAGAATAATATTATAAGATAATAATTTTGTTATTTTAAGTTGTGCTAAAATAATCTGCAAAAATATAATACTATGTATTAAAATATAAGTTAATTTTGTTTAACACATGAGTCCGTAAAGTTAAATTTTGACATAAGGGTCTGTAAAGTTTTATTTTAGCTACCACATTGGCTAAATTCGCTAAGTGATAACGTGTACTTTAGTATCGATTTCGAAAAAAAGTATTTTAATGTGTTAAAATATAAAATACTTTTGAGATGTATTTGAAATAAAAACACAAAATACTTTTTAAAAAAAGTATTTCAAAAAATTTATCAAAATACTTAATCTATTTCAAATACATATATTTCAAATGATAAACAACACTGCTCCTATTTTGATCCTTCTGTTCTCTGTGTCTTACCCAAATCTCATAAGTGATATTAAACATAGTAATAGTTATTTATGGTACAAGTGTGTTACATTACAGATAAGTCATGTGGGAAAAGTTTAGCTCACGAGGCCGTTAGTCCGAGTGTGGTATTTTTTCAAGTGACTTAGGCAATTAACACACGTGTGCCATACAACATTTTATCCAACACATTTTAATCATTGATATAAAATACATATAAGATTTTTGACGGATGGAATTTCGAAATGACATTTAGGAACAAAATAGTGTAGCGAAGGTTTTATAACGTAGTTACTATGATACGAACCAAAAAACAGTGAGCTAATATATTTAGCTCACTAGTGACTTATGACCTACTTTATTTATCTAAAAACAGCATACTTATATCGTTATAATTACACGATGTTGGATAAAAATTAAAATGTATTATGTTGATGATAACAAATGCACTTTAACATATTTTTGTTTCAGGTAACCATGTTTCCTTTAAAACAATGTGCATGGTTATTGCTCGTTGTGTTAGTTTCTGAGTGTTTATCACTATGTCGCATTCAACGTCCGTCAGGCTACATGTTATCGGATTACCGAGATGGCGAAGATATCGCTTATCGTCACCGTACCATTCACTGCTTCGGCCTAGTTCGCCAACTCTCCTACTACGACTTCATCAGCTACGTACCTACTAACGTCACCATCGTCGACTCTACCATTTATGAACTCAAACGAGAGTTCTTTCCAACTATATATCAAGCCAGAAGACCTGATCAAATAGTATCTTTAACAATGAACAGCGATCAACTAAGATCTATTGAAGTTAATGTGTTTGAAAAGTTTGCAGATCTCAAAGTATTAGATTTTAGTTTTAATAAAATAGAAGAGGTGAAAAAAGGAGTCTTCAATGTTCCAACTTTAGAAATGATTACTTTAACGAGAAATAAAATTAGTAGTATTGAAGATGATGCCTGGGATACGCCAAATTTAAAATATTTAAATCTTAATTTCAACAAATTAAAATTCATTGGAGAAAGAATGTTTTCTAATTTAACTAACTTAACTACTCTGGAAGTATCTTTCAATGAAATTAGTTATATTGAAGAAAATGCTTTATTAGATTTAACCAATTTAGAGGAATTGGTTCTAAATAGTAATAATATAACAAATCTGTCATATCATTTATTCAGTAAAATGCAAAATTTAAAATTTTTACATTTAGCCAATAATAGCATTCCAGGTATGGAATCATATTATTTTGAAAATATTCCCAATTTAGAAATTCTTAGATTACAGCAAAATAATATTCAAAGAATTCTCAACAATAACTTCAAATCTAATCCAAATATAACAAACTTAGATTTATCTTTATGTAAAATTAAAGAAATTGGAGAATATCCTTTTGGTAGTAAAATAAAAGTTCTACATTTAAATAATAATAATTTAACGACTTTACATGCAAAACTATTTATAGAAAATACTGAAATTGAAATTTTATATCTTCACGAAAATCAAATATATGACATATCACCCACTACTTTCAAACCTTTGTTTAATATGAGTCACATATTTTTAAATAATAATGAACTTAGAATTCTTCCAGAAAATTTATTTCAAGATAATAAGGCTCTGACTACAATTGAATTAAGTGGAAACCGTTTAGAATCACTTCCAGAAAAAATATTTAATGGTTTAACGAATTTGCAAATGATTAAATTATCCCAAAATAAAATTACTGGCCTTCAGGCTAATTTATTTGTGGGTCTAAATAAACTGGAACAGTTGGATTTAAAAGAAAACTTAATAACAGGTATTTTAGAAAACACATTTAATAATTTAGCTAATTTAAGAAATCTAAATTTGGATTACAATATTTTAAAAACTATTCACAGCTCTAGTTTCAAAAACGTTACTAGTTTACGTTACTTAAATTTTGAACAAAGTCATATTGAAAGTATTGAACCAGATACTTTTATTGATTTGATAAATTTAGACATGTTATATTTACAAGAAAATAATTTGACTAAATTAAAGAAAGATACATTTAAATCTGCTGTCAAAATGTATATTTTGAATTTGAATGATAATCAAATAAAGGAAATAGAAGTAGGTGCATTCAATAATAACAAAGGAATGTTCTTTTTATCGATTGAAAGAAATCATTTAACAGTGTTAAAAAAGAAAATATTCCAAGGCTTGTCTAACGTTTCTTCATTAAGTTTGGCAGAAAATGACATATTTAGTATTGAAGCAGGTGTTTTCGACGACACACCAAACCTTCAAGAGTTGCATTTAGACGGTAATCAATTCCAATCATTATCTGCTGACGATTTCCGTGCTCTGACTAAATTGCAAACATTAAACCTTACTGGAAATCGCATTCATAGTATAGAGCCCCGTGCTTTTGAAGGATTAGAACAACTACGCGAATTGTGTTTGGGGGAGAATAGTCTGTCATCTTTAACTGCAGCGTCTGTCATCCCCAAAATAGAGGGAACGTTCTACGGATTAGGAAATTTGTTAACTTTAAGATTAGACAACAATATCATTGACAATATCCCTATGGGTGCTTTCAAAGATCTGAAATCACTTAGAATATTAAGTTTAGAATACAATATGCTTGTCAAATTACCTACTGGAGTATTTAGCGGCCTAGAAATGCTTGAAGTATTAAACGTTTCTTTTAATAAGATAGATGAAATAAAAATGTCGTCGTTATTTGCTTTAAGCAATTTAAAAAGTTTGGACATTGAAGGAAATCAATTACAGAAATTTGATTATGAGGCAATTAAAAATAGAAATACTTACTTAGTTAGCATTTACATCAACGGTAACCCATGGCATTGTGATTATTTGTCTGATATGCTTCACTATTTTAACAAGAAAGGAATGTTGTTTACAAACAAGCTATTCACTAGTTACGATCAAGAAAATGTTATGGGAATTGCTTGTAGTGAAATGCACAGGCCTGATTCTATGGCTGTGGTTGAAGATGTGTCACATACCAAGACTGTTATGAATTTAACACATAGCAATAATGTTATTTTGTTAACAATTTTAATAATAATGTGTTTGATATTAGTGTTTGTATGTTATATATTTTACGCTATGTACAGCAGAACAAGAAGAGTAGAAAGTAATAATAGGGTATCGTTTAGAAATAATCATATTTCAGCTTCTGAAATGGAACTTATGAATGCTCCTGAATAAACACTGTAATTTTGTAATAAATCTCTTATGGACCGAAATTTTAATGTAATTTATTATAAAAATTTATGATAAAAATATAAACGTTGTTACAATTTTTTACTGTTATTAATTTCGATTTGTTCACACTCTCATATAAAAATAAATATTGAGAAAATTAATTTATATTTTACTTGTCTCGTTTTTTCTTTTTGTAAATTTCTTTTCTGTGTGCCCTCCTTTATATTCACGATATAACTGTAGATTTTTAGGCTAAATTTTTTTTTTATTTATAGCTTATTAATGTCAACTATGCCAGAAAATACCTTGGGGGAACTGAGCATCAAGTAACGTAGGTAGGTTTTTTTTTCGTAACAATCTTTATTTCAGTTGCAGGGATGTGCTATTCTTGTTTAATTTAAACTAATTTACTATGTATTTTCAAAATTCTGTTTAGTTAAGGATTACAATATTATATTAAAAACGTGATAAATAGTACAACCAAACTGTCTTGTGAAATATAGGTAAACCCTTTTTATAAAAAAAATATTCCTACTAATCAAAAATACTTTTTTTTTGTCTGATTGAAGTCTATTTGATTTCGGTTAAAATTTCTTTTCTGTCTTTAGATTACCTGGTTAGGTTAATAACTTCTGATACCAGTCTTGTTGCATATATAATTAGCATTATTTTTTAGATAAAATCTCAGTATATTTTAATCTCAGCTAAAAAAATTATATAGTTATATTACTGTCAATCAACAAAATCATTTCATTATTAAATTAATTATATCGTTTGATTGTAATAATTACAATATTGTCAATTTAATTTAGGTATTATATTAGTAAGTTTTATTTTTTTATTTAAATAATTAAAATAATAAAATATGTTTAATCCCATTAAAAAAAACTTTGTGCTGTAACTTGAGAATCACTGGTATAAAAAAATA
The DNA here is from genome assembly GCA_035578165.1 of Stenolophus ochropezus. Classification (NCBI taxonomy): domain Eukaryota; kingdom Metazoa; phylum Arthropoda; class Insecta; order Coleoptera; family Carabidae; genus Stenolophus; species Stenolophus ochropezus. The sequence goes on from JAQOWZ010000009.1 coordinate 7,292,870, forward strand.
TTGCCACCTACAATTTTGTATATTTTTGTATCTATAATAAGTTCCGAGTAAAACCATGTGCACTTTCGATTCCACCCTGTACATACTTTTGTAGGCACTAATCAAAAAGTTTATTGCAAAAGAAAATTTAACTCAAATTTAAAGACCTTAGTTATATTACAAAAAGAAATGTAACATAACATTTCAACGTCTTGGTTTTCTTTTAGATTCCTTCAAAACAAGAATGTTTGAAACTTCAAACCTTTCATTTCATTGATATCTAAAAATATAATACTTTACAGTCCAACAACTTAATGTTCTAAAATAAAGTATGTAGATATTTTTATTATATGTTTTACTCTTGCTCGATATCACAGTAAATATCCTACTGAACACTGAAGAATGGTACTGATTTTCAGAGATGGTTCTGAAGCTCATCACAATTGTTTTTTTTATTCTCAAAAATCTCAGATGAGTTCTTCTCTTTTTAATCCGAGGTGAAATAAGAAGTATGATAAAAAAATGTTACTAATTTGAACTATGTAGCACGAACTACTCAGAATGTAATCTACCTGGATAGCTAGTATTTGCGTCAGGTGTTCACAAGAAGTTACCTTATATGTTCGTCCTTGTACAAGTACAAGAACAAGTAGTGTAATTACTTGGTCATCGCCGAAGTAGTTCCTCGCAGTCTGACACGAGTTGCTGGTGTTGTAGGGTAGTAGCCCTTCGCCAGGCCTGTAGGCCAGCTTCAGCCCTTTGATAAATGGCTCGGTGTTGAGTGTTGACAGTTTGCCGGGGAATAAACTCTGCTCTCTTGGGGCGATTACGGCTACCGAGACATCATTGCTTACTTCTGATTTATTTCCAAATCGATATTTATTAAGTTTTTCCGAGAAATGTAAATAATTTAGATAAATGACATTTTTCTTCAAACGTCATAAAAGTGACATCTTCTGTGACGTGATTGACAAGGTTGAAGTTTAATTTCTATGCCTCCGTAATATAATTTTTTATTCTAGCCGCCGTATAATATTGTCGCCGCCGTATGTAGAATCAGCCAATAAGAAGTAACTTGTACAATAGAAATCTGTAATATCGCCCTAAATGTCACTATAAAAACTAGATAACCTAAGAATAAAGTTACTAAAAATTATGAATAACTGACAGGTAACCTACATACTAAACGTCAAATAGTAGTTTATTTTTTAAAATTTCTAAGTTTGAAGAAAAAATAGCATGTGTTATTCAGAGTAAAAGTGTCTTTGTGTGCCTCGCATGCAATTGTCCGACTCGCTTCGCTCGTCGTGCAAACTTCCATGCTCGCCACACAATCACTTTTACTCTTAATAACACAATATACTATTTTCATGGTTTGGAACATACTATAAGTTAAATAGACAGCATGGGCGAACGCAGAGTTTTTTACAAGGTGGGTCGAAATTTTTGAAAAAGACATTATAAAACTTCAGCTATTTCATTTGTTCGTATTTACATACCGGGTGTTCCAGCTCGACCGACACATGGGAGTTTTACATGGGAAATCAGTTAATTATGAATAGTATCTCCCCAGTGCAAGATATTAACTTGAAATTTTGTATACTTATCGGAGAATATTAATTCTATTGATCACACTTATTTGAAATATGCAATTTCGTCTGCAGGACGAGATTTATTAAATTTAAAATCTAATATTTTCGTTCAAAATCAGACAGCCATGGAAATAAAAGAAAATATTTATCTGACAGTTTAGTGAAGTATCACTGATTTTAATTCTTATTCCCTGTATTTTAATATTATTTAAGTTGAACTTAGTTTCTTTTTGTAAAATAATATAACAATATTACAAAAAAAAAAATATCTACAATGGCATGTCATTAACTGTCAGAACTGTCACATAGATATTTTCTTTTATTTTCATGGCTGACTGATTTTGAACGAAAATGTTAGATTTTATAATTTAATAAATCTCGTCTTGCAGACAAAATTACATATTTCAAATAACTGTAATCCATAGAAATAATATTCGCCAATAAGCATACAAAATTTGAAGTTAATATCTTGCACTGGGGAGATACTATTCATAATTAACTGATTTCCTATGTAAATCTCTCATGTGTCGGTCGAGCTGGGACACCCGGTATATTAATACATATTAAGAAAAATTTGAAAAAAATATTGTTATCAATAATTATTATAAAAATAGAGATACATTAGACTGAAAAAATATAATTATAGGTTTATTAAAAAGAGGTATACAATTCATAAAAAGAAAGGGAGGTCCATCGACCCTTTCGACCCTCCATGCGGGCGCCCATGGGAGACAGTTTCTGAAATTCAGCCTTCACTTCAATTCAATTCACTTTATATCTTCTTCATGAGATGAAATTTATAAAAGTGTACATATGTTATAAATTCCATCTCCTGAAGAAGACTCATCTGAAATCTTAAAATTCAAGGTAGAAACAATAAAGTTGGCTGGAATTCTTTTTTAATAAACTACCCAGCCAAGAATCTTCTCAACTCTCTTACTATGACTTCCTTAGGATAGAAAATCGACATCACTAAACTGCAAATAAAACAACAGGACCTGGTATCAAATAACAACATCTTTCTTATTTATTTTCTACAATAAAATTCCTACAATTTAATTATTATAATGCACTGTAATGAAACTACGCAACCAGTGTTACATACATGTGTTTAAATCAGACTACAAATAAAATTCTTGCTTTTTTGTGGGACCAACTTTATTGGTAAAATATTCATTACACATATTACATACCTACTGCAGATTATAAACTAGAGTACCTCTAATTTATTTAGATTAGAAAATATTTTTTCTTCAAATGTCATAAAAATGACTTCTTTTGTGACGTGATTGACAAGGTTGAAGTTTAATTTCTATGCCGCCGTAATATAATTTTTTATTATAGCCGCCGTTTAATTTCTTCGCCGCCGTATGTAGAATCTGCCAATAAGAAGTAACTTGTACAATAGAAATCTGTAATATCGCCCTAAATGTCACTATAAAATCTAGACAACCTAAGAATAAAGTTACTAAAAATTATGAATAACTGACAGGTAACATACATATTAAACGTCGAATAGTAATTAATTTTTAAAATTTCTACATTTGAAGAAAAATAAAATGTGTTATTCAGAGTAAAAGTGTCTTTAAGTGCCTCGCATGCAATTGTCCGACTCGCTTCGCTCGTCGTGCAAACTTCTATGCTCCCCACACAAAGTATCACTTTTACTCTTAATAACACAATATACTATTATTATTGTACTTTTTTAACGCGTAGAATTTTGTTTTATTCTAAATTTCAAAATCTGATGTCGACACCATATGACTTTCATGTATGCCTATTAAATTATACACATTTTTCTTTTATATTATTTCATTTGAAAGTAATATCGTTTTATGGCTTATCATTCTTCAACTTCCATACGTTTCATATCTTCGAACATTCCTTCGAAACTGATTTTTAATTAGTTTCTGTCAAAAATTAAGTGTCCTTTTGATTTGAATAAAAAATAAAGATGTACAAGTAGATGTTATAGCAGTCACTTATACAAGTATATAAGTTAATACAAATTTCAACATTCAACTCATTTTTGAGTTATGCAATATCAATAAGTACTTGCAGGCGCCACACCAAAGCTATTAAAAACATTTTTTTGTTACAAAATCTGTTGCATATTAATCATTTTTTTTAATGTTCAAGGTCAAACAGCTTTTAATAAAAAGTTTCATTTTTAAAGATAAAAAGTTGTATGTATTTAAAATTGTTGATTGCAGTAAATAAGGAAGGTGCACAACTAGATGTTATGGCAATCCCATATACAAAATTTCATCATTCTACGGCTAATTAATTTTGAGTTATGCGAGATACGTACATATGTACGTACAGACGTCACCCTGAAACTAGTAAAATGTATGCAGGAATGGTCAAAACGTATATTTTCTTTGAAAACTTTAATACAATAATGAGTAATGCAGAATGCAGTATTTAAATAATCAGACATAGAAATGAAAATTAGTTGTCCTATCGACCGAAGAGTTCAACCAAATTGTGAAACTAGTAATTAACATACATAAAATAACTACATCGAACGTTGACCTCTTTTATAGAGGGCCCCCATCACATGAAATATTAAAACAGACATTTTTTATTTTTGTGTATTCAAAATTACAAAAAAAAGGTAGTCTGTGCATAAATACGACCCTGAGTAGAAAATAGCTATTTATGTAATAAGTACATAATGTAGGTCTTTATTGGCGAGTCCTACAGTTTATTGCAGAGTAAGCGAAGCGGACGAGGTAAATAAATAGGACGAGTCAATAAAGCCCAATTATGAACGAATTGCATACTTTATGTACAACTGCGAAAATCAGTTTCTTTTAGAAAAAAAATGTTCATGATTTTAGAAGAATGAATCAAGTGTGCTTTTCTGTAGTTTAAATACGAATTTATTTGATCCGGTGTCAATGTTAAAATTTTGTTTGAAGCTAGATATAAGCGTGTCGGTCTCAGTGTGAAAAAATAATAAAGATTTACTATTTCCTTAAGCAGGCATATATACGAAGAGACATACAATGCGAATCGGAAATGGTGTTCTAGTAAGAAAGTTGAACGAACTTCTGAAAATTATTTTATTTTACTAGTACTATAAAGAGGTACTTTATGGCCACAAAACTATGATATAAATCAAACTTCAACATGCAGCCCTACATAAAAATATTTATTTGAAACTACCAAATCCTGCTGAATTATATTAAAACTCTGCTCTGATCATCAATACCCTTAGTGAATAAGAATCACTTTTTCGATATTTAAAGCCTGGGGTATTAAGAGTTCACTTTTAAGTTTGCTGAATCGATAATAGACGTACGTCGGGTCGTTTTGGCGCTCGAGTGGGTAATTAGTTAGCCTTGAGATGAGCCCGGATCCAGGTCCGGGGTCCGGAGTCCCGGAGCTGTCGCTGGGTGGGGCGGGGGCGTCGCAGGTAGCAGTTTGTAGCGAGTGTCGCAGGCGGGCAGAGCTAAGCCACCACCCACGCTGCCAAATGTAGAGCGTCCCGCGCAGTGGCGTACGCCAACACGACAGATAGCAAAAAGTACCAAGTTCAGGATATCAGGATAGCAAGTTTTTAATTAGATCGAAAACCACCAAAATGTTCACTATTTGATCTATTTTTAAATGCATAGATATCGTATCGTTACGATAAAGTGACACTAAAAACCTGATTTTCTTATATTCCATTAATACAATTTTCTAACTGGAAACAGGGGTGGGATTCCATAACTTCGGTTGTTATAATTTGGACTTGTTATGATATCAATTGCAAATATCAACTACAAAGTGTATTTGAAATTCTACAGTAGTAATTGTTATTTATGGTTGATACATATTTACACACATAACGAACATTCTACAAATCTACACTGTTGTGAGAATGTCTTAAATTCATTGCAAATTTGAATTTCTGTCATATTGACATTTGAGGTTAATCGTTTATAATTGATATAATAACAAGTATAATTGTTATATGTAGTTGTTACGAGTTATGGAATCCCACTTCAATTTACCTAACTTAGCAATTTGAAATGTACACAAATGCATACAATAGTTATTTGTATCACTAGTCCATAAACTAAACTTTTGCGAGAGCGGGTTTATTTTGACAAAAGCGAGGCCTGAAAACAATGCGACAACTCGCAAAAGAGTTTCTGGCCTGGGCCTGTGATACACAAGTTTTTTTGCGCCGATGACACTTTTAATTTATTAAAGAAACTACATAAAATTTCATACACTATAGGTTTTTATGTCAGAAATATTTTCGGTTCACATGATCACATGGATATATAAACAATACACTTATTTTATTCAAAAAATATAGTCACATCTGTTCTAACCTAAAAAAATATAACGAATGTGAATTGATATTTTTTAGCAATTAATGTAATCATAATCATGCAAGACAAGTATAATATAAATAAGAAATCAAAAAAAGTGGTTTTAATGAACGTTTTATATTCGTTCGGGCATTCGAAAACATATTCAGGTATTTCCCATACACTTATGACATAACTATTGAATATTTCCCTCGAAAAATTTTACCAAATCAGGTAGTACAGTAGTTTCGACCAATGAAAATCGAATATCAGTGAATATTTGCACATGTGCTTATATCCAGGTATAGGTACTGTACATTTATCAAGTGTTTTAAAGTCATAAATGACGTTTACATGTCAGTTTAAAATAAATATTAAATATTTATGACAATTGTTTATATAGATTTAACGATTTTCCATGAGAATATTTTTTTAATATATCACTAGTGCTTGTCTTGTACATGAAAATATTAATAATTAATTACGAGTACTGAATATCAAATATCAGTAAAATATTTTGCAAATGTGCTTATAATCGAAAATTTTTACTTGTAAATTCCTTATATACTTGCATATTTTTTAGGATTTCCACGCAAATGAATACAATTAAAATTTAGGATTACAATATTAAATGATTTTTTGATATTTATTCTTCCAATATACCTATCTCTAGTATTGGTCAAATACAGTCATAATATTTTCTCCTGTGCACCTTCGTACAATCTCGAAAATATTTAGGTATATGCCATGTAGTTGGGATAAAAGTAGTGAATTTACCGTATGTTTGGGTATTTTTAAGAGTTGAAGCATATATTTGTTAATATTATTTTATAGCTATTTATTGATAATATTATCAAAGTACGTTAAATTGGTCCATAAACATAAATACTGTTGTAACGGGATATTAGAAACACCAATAAAAGCAATAAAGTTGAACTAAAATAGAATATTGGCAATAATTTTATTTTTTTCTGATAGAAGGTAATACCGTTAACTTAAATGCTTTCTATATGGAGTGTAGGTAAATTCGAAACTGCTAAAGGATTCCTTGTCCTTAATAGTTATCGACTGTTAGGAATGAAATTATGGAACCTCAATATCACAAACGCTTAGTATCGATAGAAATTAATGTTGACGAATTTTCGCAGAATGGTATAAAATTAAATAACTTTATATTGTACAAGTATATATTTATGCAGATAGGTATCATCATTATCTTCACCTACGTTGGCAGTGAACTAAGCTAATTCTAAAATATTAATTTAATCGGTTGTGTTAAATAAATAGTATGATAGAAACAATTAAAATTTTGTACTTTTTATACGTCAAATTTGTAGCATATATCTTGAAATTAATTTTGATTTAAATATATATTATAATCTGTATCAATTATAACTATGGATTAATTTTTCAAATTTATATTAATAGTAATTTGTATCACTAGTTCAGAAACCAAACTTTTGCGAGCGCGAGCTTAATTTGGAAAATAATACGAGATCTCGCAAAAGTTTCTGGGAGTGTGATATATGAGATATTTTCGCCGATGACACTTTTAATCTATTAAAGAAACATTATTACTACTTAAATTTTTAGAGACTATGGCCCATATTACGAGCTCACTTTTATAATAAAATCGCGATTTTAAAGCTGTAAAATTGAAATTTAAAATCACGATATTATTATAAAAGAGAGCTAGTTCGCTGTTATAATAAAATCGCAATTTTATCGTTCGTTTTTACAAAAGATTTTAATGTAAAAGTGAGCATTAAAATCGCGATTTTATTATAAAAGTGAGCTCGTAATACGAGCCTATATGTTTTTATGTCAGTAACACTTTCGGTTCACATGGATGTATAAACAATTCACTTGTTTTATTCAAAAAATTTAGTGAGATTAGTTCTAACCTAAAAATTAACGTACTCATAATCGTAATACACGAGTAAAATATGAACAATAATTGTAAAATAGTTATTTTCATTAACGTTTTTATTAGCAATACAATAAAATTAAAATGCCTATGTCGGAAAATTATGAGTTTTTGGACGATTTTGAGTTTTGAAATACTAGTCATAAAAGCATGAAGGTGCGAAAAACATTTTCAATTTAAAGTTTTTATATGTTTGCAAATAATATTGATGATACATTCGTATAAAATTATACTAGTTTATTATTTGATGCGATAAATATAGTTTATAACAGTTTTATATTGGCTGCGCAATATCGCCGCCTATGTTTTATGTCATGCAGCACACAAAAACATCACATCTCGAATATTGATTCGCAGTACAAATATATAACTACATTTTGACATAACCACTGACTTTTATTTCGATTTTATGTGTACTGAAATATTGTCGATTTTCTATTTATATTCCGGTCCATGAAAACCTTTTCAATTTTTTTATCAAAATAGTATAAAAACGAAAAGTGAATACTTCATCAGATGAATTATCTTTTTGATATTTTCATTATTTGTCTCTATCATTAAATGTAGCGACGTTAGATTTTGGACAAAGTTAGTGTCCATATCTTGGCATCACATTTCACTAAGTGTAACCAATTCTCCAGTTCATTTTGCAGGCAACAATGCTGCTTAGTTGAATACTTTGTCAGATGAATTATCTTTTTGATATTTTCATAATTTGTCTCTATCATAAAATGTAGCGAAGTTATTTTGGACAAAGTTAGTGTCCATATTCTTGGTATCAGATTTCACTAAGGCTAACCAATTCTCCAGTTCATATTGCAGGCAACAATAATGCTTAGTTGAATACTTTGTCAGATGAATTATCTTTTTGATATTTTCACTATTTGCCCTATAATCAAATGTAGCGAAGTTATTTTGGACAAAGTTAGTGTCCATAACTTGGCATCACATTTCACTAACGGTAACCAATTCTCCAGTTCATTTTGCAGGCAAAAATAATGCTTAGTTGAATACTTTGTCAGATGAATTATCTTTTTGATATTTTCACTATTTGTCTTTATCATCAAATGTAGTGAAGTTATTTTGGACAAAGTTAGTGTCTATATTCTTGGCATCAGATTTCACTAAGGGTAACCAATTCTCCAGTTCATTTTGCAGGCAACAATGCTGCTTAGTTGAATACTTTGTCAGATGAATTATCTTTTTGATCTTTTCACTACTTGTCGTATCATCAAATGTAGTGAAGTTATTTTGGACAAAGTTAGTGTCCACATTCATGGTATTAGATTTCACTAAGGTTAACCAATTCTCCAGTTCATTTTGCAGGCAACAATAATGCTTAGTTAAATACTTTGTCAGATGAATTATTTTTTTGATATTTTCATTATTTATCTTTATCATTAAATGTAGCAACGTTAGATTTTGGACAAAGTTAGTGTCCATATCGTGGCGTCAGATTTCACTAAGGGTAACCAATTCTCCAGTTCATTTTGCAGGCAACAATAATGCTTAGTATTACTTTGTCAGATGAATTATCTTTTTGATATTTTCATCATTTGTCTCTATCATCAAATGTAGCGAAGGTAGATTTTGGACGAAGTTAGTGTCCATATCTTGGCATCATATTTCACTAAGGGTAACCAATTCTGCAGTTCATTTTGCAGGGAACAATGCTGCTTAGTTTAAAACGAATTCCATAAAACTATTAACACCGGAGGGGTAGTGCGCGTTTTCTGTTCAAGTGGCATTCATTGTAACGTCGGTAATTAGATCCCCTGAGTCTGATTTAATCTGCATTAATCCTCTCATTAAACTACTGCGACGCTCCCTCGCTGGTTGTTTATATACAAACTTCCGCTTTGTATAGACTCAGGAAGATTAAATACTCAAGGTTATTCCATTCAACTCAAATATTAAAAACATCGATTTTATAAAATAATTCCAAATGGAATCTTATTGATATAAATTATGTACCAGTGCTGTCTATTTACGAAAAAAAACATGTTATTTTTAATGATAAAATTTTAATACTTGAAATTGATATAGTAGTGGGTACTTGGTGGAACATATTTGAATATAGGTACATAAAATACTTGGTTATTCTACAATAATTATTATATTAGTGACGTCCTTTCAGATATCATCAGACAGTCTGATGATGTCCGAAAGTTAGGCACTGTTCTATGCAAAAATAGAACGTTTTGAGATATATACTAAAAACACAGTACATGAAATGCATAAAACCACACATAACACCTCATTAAAATTGATGACTTTTTTTTTCAATTTAAATCAGGGCATGTAACCAAAAAATAATGGTAAACGGTTAACCCATATAGAGAAAGTTATAACAATAACGGTTTTAGTTCGAAAATCAGTTTTAAATATTGGAAACCGATTTAAACCTGTTAATATATCGGTTAAAAAAATTTATGAAAAAAATGAATTAAAAAAATGAATTATTAATTAATTTAACAAATAAAATAATGTAATTTAATTAACGAATAACGAATATTCACACAAATTCCCGTAATACCTTTAGAAAGATACAGGTCACTTTTCAATTGTCAACTTGCCTAATGCTGACAAAGAGACTACCTACTTTTATGACTTTCTAATTTTTAACACAATCAGTGTGTTGCCTGTTGCCCTGTAATGTTCGTATATTATAAATTTATATAATAAACATTCAAAATGTATTTGTATCGTAACAATTCAAAATAATTTTAGAAATAATATAAATCCTAGATTTAGTGGTCATTCAAATTAGTGACATATATTTAAAAAAATATCTATTGTAAATAAAATACACAGTTTTTATTTTAGCAAGGATCAAATAAATATTCATAACAAATCGTAATGCCACCATTTGGCGAATGATGTAAACATAAATTAACATACTTAACATATTAAAAAAAATTAAATTAGAGTACATTTTACTTGGTTCTATCAAAATTTACTGCTAAGTAAATTGTAGCAATTTGGCATCCTGCTAAATAATATTTTATAGAAAAATAATAGTGCCATCTTCTGTGGTTCAGTACAACCAATTCAAATTTCGTCCTGTATGAAATCCTGCTAGTGGTTCAATCCTGCTACGGTATTGATTTCTCTCCTCTCTTACTCATCTCGCTCATAGAGGGCAACACCATACGAATAAATACATCATGGTATAGAGCAGCGGCGGAATTAGAAAGTAAAATTACACCTAAAAATAAAAAGTACCCACCTATTTTGGGTCCAAAATAATGGTTTTTGAAAATAATTCATTTTGATAAATGTCGATGTCATGACTGCAAATTTAGAAATAGAATATAATTATTTCTTTTCATTTCTGAGATTATGCTGTAAAAGTTGCAACCCAAAAAGGTTTGTTTTTAGCATATCTTCAAAATGAGCAGAGATACAATCTCAACAATTATATTTGTCGATTCTGCTGACAAAGTTACATAAAGAAATGTTTTCTCCGCATATATATTCTTTGGAACGATTCAGTGAAAAATGGAAAATGAAAAAACCTCAGAAATAACAGAATTCAATGATCTTTTATCATTCTTGAGATATTTATGTTTAAAGTTAGACCCAAAAAAATCGGTTTTTCAAGCATAGTCTTCTAATAAGTCAATATACGACCACAGTGACTTCAGAAAATTAATTCTAGGGGGAAAATAGATAAGTATACCAATTTTCAGATTTTTATTCCAGCGGATACAATTTATAGATTAGAAGTCAAATTATTGCTTTACCGAAATAAATTAAACGTTTACTTAATTTTTATTGTCGATGACTTGATATTAAAATTGAAATAAGAAACTGACAGAACAAACAAAACTTTTCAAAATGTGCAAGTGACTTGATTGTCTTTGATTTTGGTGTTTGACAATTTTAATCAAATTCCAAATGAATTCTTCGCGAAATTCGGATGTTAGTGTATGCAGTACGTTTAACGTAAATAAGTACATATTTAATTATTATTTACAATGTTTTCTTTTTACAGAATCATATGACAGTGGCGTGAAAACACAGTCATCAGTTCTTTCTATTCAAATTGCGAATGAAGATGATGATAACGTAGTCATTCAATTGTATCCAAAGAAAAGAAGAAGCCGACGATATGAAAGAAAGAAAATTAAGAAAAGCAAACAGAAACGTCAATCTGCTGGAGGAAACACGTGCTCCTGTAAATTCAGTAAGTTTATCATAAATTGTAATATATCAGTAAAAAAGAACTTGTTAATAAATATGCAAGAACATGAAATATGAAGCCTTAACAAGTTATGTGTAATAAGAAAAATATTCGTGACCGAGTTTCTATTTTAACAAAATTAAAAATAATTGAAATATCAAAAATATCGAGTTGAATTATCAATACCAGTATCAGATCGTAAGAAAAGATTTTCAAGTAACAAATAAAAATGCAGGAAGTAATAAGAAAAAAATATTTTCTTAATGATTTCAGGATTTCTCTATTCTTCTTTCGGATCACAAAAGAGCTATTTTGCTAGTTATAGTATATTTTTTATAAGTACGAAGTGTGGAAAAGATAGTACAAATTTGATCTTCTTTTTGGATTGGCTCTTTTTGGGGTATTATCCAATCAAGAAACAAGGTCAAACTGTTCCTATCTTCTCCACACTTCGTTCTTATAAAAAATAGACTCCATTAATTGTTTTACAATCAAATTAAATATTCCAGACTTGTTTATTGCAAGCACCAAGAAAATAGTTTAGTAAGCCTTTTTCCTTAAATAATATATATATTAAAAAAGTTATGGTTTCGTGTACAAAAAATAAACATTTGTAAATGACACTTAAATAAATTATAAAAAGAATGTCAACCGCCGATATTTCAACCCGACGTATCTTGCCGGGATGTCGCTCTACCATCTGAGCTACGGCTCACTAGATGTTTAAATGCAGTGATACACCAACCCCACATCTAACTTGTGACTAGTAAAGTCCTAATAAAAAAGGACGTTGGCAGTAGCACCTTGAGAGAATATGTCAACCAACGTGATAAGAAAAGAACAGCTACAGTGAGCCGTAGCTCAGATGGTAGAGCTAAGATGTATGTTGACAATTTATTTCAATGCTCCTACAACTGTTAAATCAATTCTTATTCATATACATGTATATATATATATATATATATATATATATATATATATATATATATATATATATATACCTATATTTATAAATTTGAATTAAAGTTTTCTGATACTGAGTTAATTGTACTGATATTAGTAAAATACCGGAATATTGGTATCGATACTAGTATCGTATCAGTAATATTGGAACGCCCCAGTTACCTTAAAAATATATAATTTTCTTACTAAATCTATTTTGTTTTTTTCAGGACATGGGAGGCCAATTTATTGCAACAATTGCAATAACATATACAGAACCACGTTTGGACCAACATTGGACGAAACAGTTTTGGTAGGAATAGAAACATTTAAGAATTTATATAACTGCGACAACGATGACAGTACTGCGGGACAGAGAGGTTCTGACGAAGACTTTCCTTGTAGACGAAATGACAATTTCGTAGAAGAACCTGTATATGAAGAACCTCCATATGAAGAACCTCCATATGAAGAACCTCCTTATGAAGAACCTGTATATGAAGAACCTGTGTATGAAGAGCCAATGATTGAGCGAAAAAAATCATCACTTCCGAGGGCAGTAATAGCATTGCCACCCGTTGAACCAGAACCCCCCTTTATACCTGAGCTGATGATAAGTGAAGATGTCATTTCGCCGCCGAAGAAGCTTTCACCAATGCGAAAGAGTATCGAGCCAATCTTGGAAGAAAGTGGTAAGTAGATTAATTTGCACATTAGTTGACATTTCATTAGAACATTACCGTCATTATATTTTTATTGATTTCATTTAAACAAAAAATTGGTAGTAAAAATGTTTCACTATTATTAACTTAATAACAATCAGGAGATTATAAGGATATGATTTGTTGAATCATTCGTAAAGTTATCAATGTGTAGTCTCTTAATCATCCGTTGTTATTATTAAAAGGCCTGGTCTTTCCAAGTACAAATAAAGTTTAAAATGAAATATATCTGTCAAATAAACGTCAAATCCGTCTTACCACAGTATAATATATTTTCGCAGAATATCTACCTTTATCTGGTAAATAAGTTATAGGGAATTTGAACTTCGAAATTAACTGGGTCAAGTTGTGAATAGTGATGGAATTATGCTGAAAAGCCACGAGTTGCTTCTTTTTGTTTATAATTGTCAATTCTAACCTACATTCCTTTCATATATTTTCATTTTAGAGCTACATATTCTTTATAAAATACTATAAAAAATTGATGATATAATTTTTGTATTTTTTTTTATATCGAATATAATGTTAAGATAAGGAGATGAGATGGTAGAAATGAACACAAACATCAAGATTTTATTCGAAAATGCATTGTTTCGAATTGCTCTATTTAAATATTGGCAATAATTTTTGGTTGAATTTATAAATACGAAATATATTCGCAGGATTGATAAACACAAATGTATCATTAAAATATTTCATGATTTATTAACGAATATAATAAAAATAATTTTATAATTAATCATGATTTATAGACTAATTTAGAAAATGTTTTTTTCGTGATTTGTTATAATTATTTTTCAAATTTATTATATTAAATACTTTTAGATATTTGTAAACGCAGAACAAGTAAAAACAGTAAAAGCATCTATGTTAATTGTGCAAATAAGAATAAGCATGGTATATGTAAAAATTCGAATAATACTAATAGATATATAATTTGTGAACCTAAGAAGACAGTAATTGATGCCAGAATACCTTCGGTGCAGTGTCGTTGTAAGAATGATCAATGTACAAGAGATCCTACAAAGGACAGAAATTTTGAATTACAACGTTCTGTGCATACATGGCCTAAATGTAAATGCAACTCTATAGACAAATCTGCAAACACAATAAATTGTAAGTTACATTCAATTAATAAGGTGAACCAAGAATTAAGTACTTTAAAATTAAACTACGTAAATATGAAACATAAAAATTGGTTCATCTAAAGTCTAGAATATATGTATTCCATATTGTCCTGAATTTCACTGCAAGCACTACATTATAAACAATATTTTTTTAAATATAAAATAAAAACTGTATATTTGATATAATATGATAATTAATATGTTAGCCTCTAGATCCTTTGGAACATCAACAAATTCATCTAAAAGTAAATACTCGGATACTACAGAAAAAAGGAAAGTCGGTAAGTATGGGTCAAAATATATAATTTATGTTGATGTACAAATCCACTCTATAACAATTAAGCAAATTTTAATTGTAGCTTATGTACAAGAGTCTACACCACAAACAAAACTATGTCAAGGAAGTAATGGAATGTTTAAACCCAAAAATAAATGTGTACATAAAAATGTTGTCACTTGTAATGGTACGTATGCCTATTTAGTAATATCTTATGTGAGAAAAGAAATTTAAGTGCCGGTTTTTCAATCGTCTGCCAAAGTTCCTGTTAACTACTAAACAGATTATATTTATCTGGCTGGTAAACTCCATGGTAATGAAAACGCGTTTCTCCATATGAATTTATCTGGCTGATAAATAATAGCCCCATTTAATTGTCGTTAATTATATTGACTTATAATTGCTATATTCTTATGTAAACAAATGACAGTTTAAACAAATTTTGAATGTTCTGTCAATTTTGACGTTTCAACTGGATAATTGCAAAATTTCTGTTAATAAAATTTTGGAATACATTTACGAATAATTACATGCTATTCATAAATTTATTTACCTGCTAGCAGAAAACCGATAATATTTTCTACATTTTGTAATAAATACATTGCTGTACTAAATCTAAATTTTTTGAAAAATTATGGTCATTCCAGAAATTAAAATGATCTGGTTCAAACAAAACAAAATTTTTATAAATTTGCAAATTTATCCTATTGGTAACGCTAACAAAATATTGAAAAACTGAAATTCGTGGTGACCATGAGGATTAATTTAACAGAGATTCATCATACATTTATCACGATATTGAAAAACCAGCTCTTCTTTGTAAATATAAAAAGTTTTAATCTCGCTTTCGGAGGTAGATTTAAGTTTATGGTTTTACTGAAACAAAAGAATTGCTAATATTATTTTTTGCGCAAATTTGTCAAGTTTATTAAGTTAAAGAATTGTAAAAATTATGTTCTAAATTTCGGTTACTTATCCGTTTTTTACATTTACCGGTTTCGTGTACCAGTCATGTTATTATATTTTTGAATAAAAATGTATAAAATAATGTGTATTTATGTTCTCCTTTTGCAAATTTAAATATCTTATTGAAATGTCAACATATTTCACCGTATTAACTTTTTTATTCTTTTCAGTACCAACCAAGAAACCTATGAATGTGAATCAGAAACCAATCAGAATTATTAACGATGAACCAAAACGATTTGATGTGGAAACCAATGTTAACAGTAAGTTTAATTTTTTTTCCAAATTATTTCTACATTTATAAGTAAAATAATTATACAGGCACACAATATAATTCAAGACAAAATAGAAGAAATAGCCAAAACACTAATGGAGATAGTAATTATGATTTTAAGGAAGATATTAATTATAAATTTAAAGGAAACAATAAGACAGATTTTCCAATTGAACCTACCAATATAGCTTCTTACAAAACAAATAATGGAAAAAAATGTAGAAGTTCAGATTGTCCAATTCCAAAACAAAGTAATGATTATACAGGTACACAATATAATTCAAGACAAAATAGAAGAAATAGCCATAACATTAACGGAGGTATTAATCATGATTTTACAAAAAATTCTAAGGAAGATATTAGTTTTAAATTTGAAGGAAACAATAAGACAGATTTGCTAATTGAACCTTCCAATGCTTCCAATATAGCTTCTTATAAATCAAGTAATGGAAAAAAATGTATTTGTTCAAATTGTCCAATTCGATCTGAATTACAAACAGAAATTCAACTTAGTTATAGTGACGAACAAATTATTGAAGAATATGATTATACAAATACACAATATAATTCAAGGCAAAATAGAAGAAATAGCCAGAAAACTAATGAAGATATTAATTATGATTTTTCAAAAAATTCTAAGGATGATATTAGTTTTGAATTTGAGAGAAACAATGAGTCAGATATGCCAATTGAACCTACCAATTTAGCTTCTTATAAAAAAAGTAAAGGAAAAAAACGTATAACTTCAAGTGGTCCAACTCGATCTAAATTAAAAACAGGAATTCAGCTTAGTTGTATTGACGAACAAAGTAATGAAAATGGAAGTTCACTTATTAAAACAAGTCCTGTTTGTACAAAAATAAATTACTGTTTAAAGGGTAAAGATCAAAGTAATAGAAATGGTAATCATTGTAATTCAGTAAATAGAAGGACTGATGAAAGTCTAATATCAACTGAATGTAGTCTATTAAACATACTAGATTGTCCTGAAAAATATTGTATGCATGGCACATCATTAAATAAAGATAGAAGTCTACAACATTCCCTAGATAGTTTCCAAAAAAAATATAATCTTATTAGTAAAGAAAATATATCAAAATATAATTTGGATAGTACAGAATTCGAAGAAATTGATTTAACAAAATATGATTCTTTCGAAGAAATTGAGAAAGATGACAGTCCTTCGATTATAAATAAAGAAAATATTAAATGTACAAGTCCATTAATTAGTAAACTAGAATCACCAGTAACTAAATCTGATGATTTTACAAATACTAAATTGAGCGCAAAATCAGGTTTGTAGAAAAAAAATATTGTATTTTTTTCTAAAATTTATTTTTAGAAAGGAAGCAATCCAAAAGTTTAAACGTTTGTACTTGTGAACCCCCCAAAAAATTAAGAAGTGAAGATCTTTCAAAAAATTATTATACTGAGAAGGAATTGGAAATATTGAAAAAATATATTGGTAAAAAAAATTCAATAGTTTTATTAATACAAAAGTAATTATAACAAATGTTTAGATATTTCCGAAGATGATAAAATGAATAAAGCGTTTAATCCCTATAAGCCTGACAATGTTGCTACTACTGCTTATTTTACTGTCCAACAGGAACCAACTTGTACAAACTTGTCTAAAATGAGCTTCGATAGTGAAAACTCGGACGAACTAAAACTTTATCGCTTTTCTTTCAATAATCCCAATGGTAAATTCCAAATAATGTGTACAACCATAATTATATAATAAATTTTCCAGACAGTACATCTTCTAGTAGTAGTTCATCTTCACTTGTCAATAATAATAAAAATGTATCAATAATGTCGATATGTAATCAGAGGACCATACAACATGGTAAGGAGTAAAGAGTAACGGGCGGTTTTAGCTTTCTATCAAGATTTGAAGGTTACAGAGGAAAATGTAAGTCTTCGTCAACCTGTGCCTTTGTGGCAAAGACGGCAGAGTTTTCCGACAGCATACTTCGTTGAAAATCCTAACTTTAGAGATCAATCCAGAGCTATGGTGTCTTTTCGAGATGATAGTTCTATTATGTTGCGAAGTACTGATACGAGTTGTTCGACGTGTACGTGTTCTTCATTAGAATATGAAGATGGTAAGGAATAATTTGTATACGTTTTCAATAACCCATTTAAATTGGCAACAATAATTTTAAAATAGAAACAATCAATTTTAAATTGAGCTTTTTTGATTAGATATTACTTGCAACAAGTTCAAATAATTAAAGAATTTTAATTTCTGGAGCTCTTTTCTTTCTTTTTTCTTTTGTCTTTCTTATTTTGTCTCTTCATATTTTTCGTATCCTTTCCTAAATTTAAATTCTTCAATTTCTTTACGGTCATCTTATTTTGTCTGTTCATATTTTTCGTATCCCTTCCTAACTTTAAATTCTTTTGAAGCTTTTCACCTCCTTTTTCCGTTTGATCTTTCTTTATTACCATACTTCTTCTAGTGATCTCCATGGTTATTCAATAGATCTCATTCCAAAAACCTGAACATTTGTTTGAATAAGTTTTTCAATCTAATTAATCTTAATTGGGAATGTTCTATTTCCAATTTAAAATTGATCGTTTCCATTTTAAAATTATTTATTTATTAACAATTCGTTGTTTGCAATTCGAAATTAGGTTTGTATAAATATAAAATATATTTTTTAGAAATAATTGGTTTGGTTAAAAGACGTGCGTCAACTTCATCCTTAGACACTTGTAGAATAAATTCTTCCTCAAGCAGACCTAGTAGTTCAAAAAATAGGTTTATTTCCAGGTCGATTATAACACAAACAACATGTCGTTCTATCAATACAAGTAAATATAATTGATTACTTATAATTTATCGATATTTTATTAATGTTTTATTAGTACGAATATGTGAACCAAGTACAGTTCTTAAAAAATCTTCTTTGAAAGTAAAAGAAAAAGTTCCATCAGCTGTCGTATTTTCAACAGGACAAACTTTTTTACCTTGTACTATTGACACAACCGAAAGTTGTAGGAAATTAAGAAAACCAGAATCTACTTGTCAGTACAAGACATTATGCGGAGGTATTGAAGCTCCGAAACAAGGTTTTAAGGAGATAGTATTCAGTTTTTTTTATTTTTAATTATAATTACATACTTTTAGATACATACCCAGACATTTTAAAGTATGAAGGTAATACAGAATCGAGTAAAAAATCAGATATATATTTTGGTAAATATTGTGGTGAACATTATAATGAATAGAAACAGTTAATGGATTTAATAAGGACTCAAGTACTTGATGTGCTAGTTGTGTTTTAGTGATAAGTTGTCTCCTTACAGTCACTGTATTGTAATTGGACGACAACGTTGCCTACCAACAATATCTGCATAATATATTTAAAAGATTGGTTGTTTTATTTTCAGAATAATATAATTATTAAAATTTCTATGTTCTTTCTAATGTGATAACAATGCAGCTCATTAAATTCTAGGCTCTGGTATAAAATTCCCTAAGGGGAATGAATGTTTGTGTTCATATTTAAAATCTCATCTCCATTATCTTAACTACAAAATACAATTTTAGTAGGCAATGCAAAATACACTTGTATTGCTCGTAATTGCAAGGAAATATGCAATTAAAAGTTTTGTATTATTTTTATTATTTTTTTAATAGATCCAGTAATACCGATTATGGAAACTCCAGAACCTTCCTTCATAAATAATGAACAAGTAGAAAATTTTCCAGAAGGTAAAGTAATAGTTAAACTACATACCTGAAATTTTACCTTAGTAGAAATAAGGCTTAAAGTACTTGAGGTTTCCTCCAATTTATTAATGTCCTGTTAAATCGGAAAAAAATACCGTCTCAGTGTCGCAGTTCTTGAGACACAATATAGACACTTGAAGACATACATTTTGAAGTTCACTTTTTTAATATGGTATTGGTTGTATTGATACTGCATTATTAGTTTTCTTTTAAGACTCGACAATTAAAAACACCTTTTAAGTTTGCACTACCTTTAGGTTTGGGTTTAATTTAATAACAACCTGAATTCATATCCTGAGGCATATTTGTATTTGGTGCATTACCTTTTCCTACTTTTTCTAATAATATTTACATAATTATATATTGATATTGTAATGGTTTTTAAAGTTCGAACAATGCTTCAAGTATTTGATGTATTTGTTTCGTATTAAGAAGGTCTTGCATTTTAGTGATAAAGGTTATATACTTAGCAGCCTACAACCTTAAGTTCCGCTGTTTGATAATTCATTCAATTGGACGGCAACGTTGCTTACTATCTTTGATCAGACAATTTTATTCTTATCCACAAAACCGTACCGACCACTTCTAGTTCATAACTATTTAAACTTTAACTGTTTCTATTCATTTCAATTCGGTTGTTTGTACCATTTTGTAAAAAATACTTCAATAGATGCAGAATCCGTGAACTATATAAATAGTATTTCGGGCAATTATGCACACTCGCAAGTACATTCGGAAGGTAAAAGCAAAATAACTGGATCAAAAACTATGTTATTTCAATTTGTTGTATTGCATTTTAGGTCCAGAAAGTATTACCTATAGTTCTCCAATGAGCAAAAGCAAGTCACCAACATATTCCGAAGGTAAAGTTACTGATATTCACTGGACGAAAAATATTTTTTACTGTTTCTATTAATTATTATTATTAATTCAATCACTTTTCTGCAGGGCCGCATAGTGTTAACTTTAATGCTTCATCAATAAATCAACGCAAAGTACAATCACCAATATTTTCGGAAGGTACAATTAATACAGAATAAGTACACCAAATATTTTTAACTTCAATATTTTTAACTGTTTCTATTTATTATTTATTATACAAAGTGTGCAACGAAATATGGAACATAGGACTTTAACATAGGATTGCGGATACTCTCTTTCCTAATAGATTTAGAGCAAAACTGCAAGAGTACAAAGTTGTTCAGAATTAAATTCTACGACAGATAAGATCATAATTGTTGCAACAGCACGTCTGCAGTACGAGATATATTAAATATAAAATGTAACATTTTCGTTCAAAATCAGACTCCCATGGAAATATCTTTGTGTCAATTGTGACAGTTAGTAACCTTACTCAGTGTTCAATATCTTTTTAAATTATATTTGTACTACTTTTTCAATATTAGCATATTGTTAAAGAAATGAACATAATTTCAACTTAAATAATATTACAATGTAGACAATAAGTATTACAATTACTGAAATTTCTCTAAACTGACAGATAGATATTTTCTTTTATTTCCATGGCTATCTGATTTGTAACGAAAGTATTATATTTTATATTTAATATATCTCGTATTACAGACCTGCTGTTGCAACAATTATGAGCTTTTCTGACGTAGAATTTAATTTTGAACAACTTTGTACTCTTGTAGTTTTGTTCTAAATTTATCAGGAGAGAAAGTATCCGCAATTTTTTGAAACATAGGACTTTAACATGGTTAAAGTCCTATGTTCCGCATTTCGTTGCACATCCTGTATAACTATTTTTGTAGAAGTAGCGAATGTTGACTATAATAATACCTCAATGAATAATAGGAAATCTCCAATATATTCCGAAGGTAAAGTGTAAAATCTGTAAAACTGTTTGCATTACATTTTAATATATATCATAATCATAATTTTAGGTCCAGGAAGTGCAAACTATAATAATATTCCTTCAATGAATCAAGGAAAATCACTAACAGTTTCAGAAGGTAATGAGGAAAACCTCTGAATCAAGGATATTTCTAATTATTTATATTTCAATATATTTATTGCATAATTGTTATAACTTTTTGAAGGTCCAGGAAGTGCTAATAACCCTTCAATAATCCAAGGAAAATCATTAACTTATTCGGAAGGTATAAAGAAAAATCTATGAATTAAATATATTTTTATAGGTTTCTATTTTATTTGATTTGTTTCATAATGGTTATCATTTTTTGAAGGTGCAAGAAGTACTAACTTTAATAACCCTTCAATAAACCAAGGAAAATCATTAACTTCTTCGAAAGGTATACAGAAAAATCTCTGAATCATATAAATTTTTATTTTTTTGTATTACATTTTATTTATTACATAATTGTTATCATTTTTTGAAGGTCCAGGAAGTACTAACTATAATAATAATAACCCTTCAGTAAACCAAGGAAAATCATTAACTTATTCAGAAGGTATACAGAATTAAATAAATAAATTGTTATTTGTTTCTATTTTATTTTATTTATTACATAATCGTTATCATTTTTTAAAGGGCCAAGAAGTACTAACTATAGTAATAAAGACCCATCAATAAACCAAGGAAAATCATTAACTTATTCGGAAGGTATACAAAAAAATCTTTGAATTAAATATATTTCTAATTGTTTCAATTATATTTATTTTTTATAGGTCCAGGTAGTGCTAACTATAATAACATTTCTTCTATAAATCAGGGAAAATCTCTAACATATTCAGAAGGTAAAATTTAAATCTATGGAGCAAATATGTTTCTATTTATTTTATTTGTTACATATCCATTTTTATTTTTCATTAGGTCCTGGAAGTAGCAACTATAATAATATTTCCTCAATAAACCAAGGAAAATCATTAACGTATTCGGCAGGTAAAATACAAAACTACGGAGAAAAGATATTACTAACTGTTTCTATTCTATTTATTATGTAACCGTTATCATTTTTATAGGGCCAGGAAGTGGTAACCAAAATAATATTCCCTCAATGAATGAAGGAAAATCACTAACATATTCCCAAGGTAAAATTAAAATCTATGAATCAAATATGTTTTTTTATTTCCACCTTCTATATAATTGTCACTTTACAGGCTTCTTGGTAGCTAAGTAACTAACCTGTACAAATTTACAAGGCAGCCTTGTAAAATTTTACTATCCTCAAAAAACAATAGAAAATAAAGAAAGTTTTTTATGCATTTTATTATAAATATTACAAACTTAATTTATTTAGGTTTATGTGAGTAATTATACACATTTATAGTACATTTTGATTCACTGGCGAAACTCATTTGACAACGTCTAGCTATAAATTATTCTACCACCGCCAACTACCTTTGATTCCAAAATAGAGTGAATCTTTTTTTGAAACATTAAAGTAACTTAATAAAAAATGCTATGAAGGTAGAAATAAAATTTTGTACGCGGCACGCGTACAATTAATCTTTACTGGGCTTACTGGATTATGAGAGCTCGCTCCTTCGTCGCTCACCTCACAAATTTCCAGTTCGCCCTGTAAAGATTAACTTACACTGCTGGCCACGTAAATAACTATTAACTGTTTCTATTTTATATACTATATACCCCACATCATTTTTTATAGGTCAAGGAAGTGCTAACCATAATAATCTTTCCTCAATGAATGAAGCAAAATCACTACCATATTCAGAAGGTAACATTTAAATTTAAGGAGTAAAGATCTTCCTAAAAACTCTCTATTTAATTTATTTTTTCTGTAACCGTTATCATTTTTATAGTTCATGGAAGTGCTGTCTATACTTCCGAATTAATTAAGGCACAATTACAATCATATTCGGAAGGTAAAATACAAAAGGATCAAAGATGTTCCTGTTTCTATTTTATTTGTAAAATAACCGATATCACTTTTCTTAGGTCTAAGAAGTAGTAACTATAAAAATACGTCAGTGAATAACGGAAAATCGCAAACACTTTCACAAGGTAACTTTAAAGCAACTTAGCTCGATCATTACATTTTGTACAGATCTTAATTCTATTTTGGTTATTGAAAAACTGTTATAACTTTTCTGTAGCACATGGAAGTACTAACCAGAATGCTTCCTCAATAAATCCGGGAAAATCACAAACATATTCGCAAGGTAAATTTAATGCAAATTAATCAAAAATATTTAAACGTATGCAATTCAATGAATGAATCAGGGTCAATCACATATATATTCAACAAGTAATTATAATGCAGAACAAATCAAAATATTTTTAATTTTTCCTAATTCAATATTATTTTTTGCTTAACTGATAGGTCCAGTAAGTGTTAATAATCCGTCAATGAATCAGGGACAATCTCAAATATATTCAGAAGGTAAGAAAAATGTAAAACATTGGTTTAAACTATTTTGAACTATGTACTCGCATACCAAATTAAGTAGAAAAAATATTTCAACTACTTATCTGAATTTTTATAATATTTTATAGGTAGGAGTGTTAACAATCAAAACAGTCCTTCGAAGAGCCAGGGATACTCGCAAGCATATTCGGAAGGTAAAGTTATTGAAATAGTATATTGTCCTACAAGTGCAGAAACTTATTTGTCACGAGGTGTGAAAGCAGAGCCGGATTTATGTATTTTGGAGCCTCAAGCGGTTATATAATTTGGGTCCTATACTTTACTTTTCTGTTATATATGTATTTAACATGTACTTACCTAAAGCTAAAAAACATTTTTTTATTTTTCCCCATAAAAATACCTTCTTTTCAATTTCTCTCCCATTAAATTCGAAACAAATAATAAAATAAACAAGTAATCCTCTTTTGAATTTGTTGTTAAGCTTATGTCAGTCCCACGAAATGTACTTACCTGTGTAATTGTTGTATCAATTTTATATTCGCAACTTAGGATCGATTTTTTATCTCTGGTTAAAGTGCTGGTTAATAGAAAAATATAGCGTCGAAAAATTGACAATTATAAAAAATGTATTATTTACTATTTCGCTGCGAATCATTTTTATTAACTGGTACTTAAAGTAATCGGCACTTTAATCAGATGTCAAAAAATCGGTACTTATTTCCAATAAGCACATGGACTTTACATGATCTGAACTTTGTTCATATAGGCGACAAATTTTTGTAAATAATTCCAAGTAATACAGCTATGAGTTTGAGGGGTGAAGATTTATTGATTTCAAAGAAAAATTCAATTGTTTTTTATTTTGTTGTTAGTTAAAAAAATCTTTAACAGAAAATAAAAATATGGGTCCCTAAAATTTCACCGTTTCACCCGTTTAGGCCCATTTCACACTAAACCAGTCCAATCCAATCATGTCCAGTTAAGTTAGTCCTATTAAATCATGTTTAGTCATTAGGTTTCGCATTAAACTCGTATTGTGTTGAGAAATTGTATCAGTCTGCGAAAGAATCGGTTTTATATAGAATTCAAAAAAGAAGAAGAAGACGAGGAAGAAAAATATATAGGGTACATCCAATAAATACAGGAAGATATGTTTTCAGATCATTTAGTCATTTTCTTCTTGACCTACTGGACAATCCAAAAGAAATTTAACTATAGAATGGGCCAAGACTTATTTTTTTACTTCTGAAATGTAGCAACTGAAGAAATTTTATATGGCATTGTTATCTTGAACTAAAAGTATCAATTCTTCCACATTCAAGTTTTTTCTGCCGTTGACGTAGCAAGATGATATAAAAATTCGGCCGGCTGAGTCAATGCTAGTCGTAACTTGACTCGATGCGACTGGACTTGACGTGACGCGTTCGAACTAGTCGGTTGAATTCAGCAACTGGACATGACTGAAATGGACTGGTTTGGTGCGAAATGGCCTTTAATGCTAAATTCGGTCCTCTGTAAAAGTGAAATTAAACTAGTAAAGACGTCAATGTTTTCAATTTTAATTTAATTTGTTGATTATATACATTTTTACTTACTAGGTGAAGAGAATATAAATCACACTCCCTCTATAAATAACGAAAATGCAGACATTTTTTATATAGCCTTGTTGATAATTACTATTTCTATTTAATTTAATTTTCCATTTTTATTAAATACAGATAGTAAGAATACTACATATTATCCTCCTCTCCAACAAGGAAGTTCGAAAAATTATTCCGAAGGTAAATATATTTAAATATTAAATATTTAATACTTTCATCAATCTACTTTAACAAGGAAACGCGGACTACAAAAGTGCATACTCAGATACGTATTCTGATGGTATAAGTATATCATAATTGATTTACACTATTTTTAATTATCATTTTCCTTTAATAGTCGTACAAACTGTTAACTATGGAAATAACGCTTCTATGCATGGAAACAAAATAAATTCGAAAGGTAACCTCACATATAATAAAAAAAAATATTAAATTAAAAATATTATAAATAGATGCAGGTGTGGTAAATAATAAAAAATCTTCAGCAACAAAGCACGGGAACTCAGAAATTTATCCGAAAGGTAAATTATTACCATGAAATACTAAATGATAATTTGTTTTAATTTGATAATTACTTTTTATAAAAATTGTACAAGCAGTGGAGAATAGAAGTATAAACTGGATGACTTATGGAAATCCAAAACATACAAAAGGTATAATATCTAAGATAAATGAAAATATTTTAAATATTAATGATTTATTATTTTTCTTTAAAGTTTCTATTGGAAACCTTGAAGTTTATTCCGAAGGTAAGTGGCACTTTTCTCACACTCTATAAAGCTTCAAGTTGAGTATTTCCCACAATCGTGGGTTAAAGTGTGAGAAATTATTTCTCACAGTATTTAACAACGCTGTGCATACGCAGAGTGGGAAATGTCATTTCTCATAGTAATTGTCAACACTGCGCATGCGTGAAGGTACTTTTTGTGAGGTTACGTGCGCCATATTGTTTGTTTCGTCAAATAGCTCTCGTGCATGTATTTTTGTTCCTTAACGTTTAGCAGTTTGGTCGTAGAAAATGTATAGTGTGCTACTCGTGCATTCTACTTCGTCTCGTACCGAAACTTTACTTGGAAAATAGGCGACTTTCTGCACTTGTTGCACAATATACTATTATCTATTTAATTCATTATTTTTATAATTTTTCTTTCATAGCTTCAGAGTCCATAAATTACAGAAATAACCCTTCACAGAATACTGGAAACTCAAAAAATTATACGAAAGGTTAGACGAACAAAATAATCTGTCTAATATATTTTTCCTTTTTTTAATAGATTCAAATGTCGTAAATGTTCCCTCAACACTTTACGGAAATTCAGGAACTTATTCAGACGGTAAATTATTATTGAAACCAATTATTTCAATTTACTTAGGGCTAGTTTTTTCATCTTTGGTTAAAGTACCGGTTAACAGAAAAATATCGCATCGAAATAGTAAATAATGTATATTTTTGACAACTTACATCGGCTTTTCGATGCGATATTTTTCTTTAACTAGAGGTAGAAAAACCGACCCTTAATATGTTAACATTATTATTTTGTAGATACAGAGACAAAAAGTTACAAAAATTCTCATTTATCGGGAAATATTTATGCGAAAGCTGGTGGAGCAGGGAGTAGTAAATAAAAAATATCTACTATTTTTTTTTTCATTTCACTTTTTAATTTTTTTTAGGTACAAATAATCCATCGCAGAACTATGCCATTTTTGCATCATATTCGGAAGGTAAAATTGTAAATATATTTAATAATATTTCTTATCATTTTTAAATCAAAGGTGAAGATACGACGAAAAATAATTCCTCATCAATTCGTGGAACCTCAGAAATATATTCTGAAGGTATAGTAGTATACACAAAATAAGAAAAAACTTAACACTTTTTTTTTCTAGATACAGAAGTTGTAAATAATAAGAAATCTTATACGTATTATGGACCCTCGGAAACTTATTCGGAAGGTAAAATTAACAGAAAACATTTTTAATTGTTTTAATTTTGTTTATTTTAATCCTACAGTAACACCCACGACGAATTATGGGAATTCGGATGGTAAAACAATAGTAAATTTTATTTATTCGTTACTAAGATCACTCTTTTTTATAGATACAGAATTTCAACCACATGCTTCTTCGGAAAATCGTAGAAATGAAACGTTTGTAGAAGGTATAGTTCCTAGTAGTTTTCAGAAATTTTTCTGTAAAATCATACATCAAATCCCATTTTTTCAAAAATCGGTTTTTATTGAAATCAAAAGTTTACTAACTTTAGGTTAAATTAAAATTGAGATACATATATGTTACCCGGTATGGTTTCATATACAAAACAAAAAAGTTGTTTGATAAATATTAGTAAGCAACGTGACCTTCCAAAATTATGTGTTTACACATAAAAAGTTCTAGAATGCTGAGGTTGTAGGCTGACACTCTGCACCACTAAAATATAGCATATTTTGAACATTTATAATTTGTGTTAAAATATTTCACGTATTTTTTCATTAATTTTGAGAAAATATAACGAAAAAATGTTCATGTATATATTTATTTAGGTCTACAACTGTAATTGTATAAAATAGTTACTTACAACTATAAACTTATGTGTATGAAAACCAATTACATATCCCTTTCACTTAATTGTAAAATTTGGAATTACGAACTTTTTTCAATTCCAATTTCATTAGAGATCTCTTTATTGCATTAAAGTTACGTCGCTATTTTGGCTGCATCATTAAATATTAACGTGATAAATTTCAATGAGTAGTTTTTAACTAATCATGATGCAAAACATTTGAAAATTCAACCAATTGGAACAGTATTATACTGATAAAATTCCCTTATCCCATAAATTTCTGCTACCAAGTAAATAAACAGTCGTTATTGTTTATAACTGTCAATGTGACAGGTAATAAATATTTTAAAATAATAATTAAATTCACTCATTTTGCGATGTCTTTCGAATTTATCTTACCGAACACATGGCCTTTTTGATTTTCTAAGATAAACTTTTAATTTTAAGCTTTAATTTTTTTTTTGCTCTTCAATAAAATCTAGTTTTGCCGTCTATACAAGACAAAAAAAGACTGCAAAAAATTGTCTTGTCTAGAAATTTCAAGATAAGACTTGACTAAAGGGTCATTCCGAGCTACTGTTTTAATTTTAAGTTTTAGTTTTAATTTTGAGTTGTAGTTTTAATTTTAAGTTTTAGTTTAAATTTGGTTTCAATTGCAGTGCAGATGTGTTGTTACTTGCTATGTTTTTATTTTTCGTTTTTAATTTATTTCATGTCATGATTGATGTCATAAAATATCCCTTTTTGTTGGTTTGAAGAGTGAACCCACCATTTTGATTTATTTTTCTTTATACCGGGTGGCTGATTTTTCATTGTCCAGGCCATATCTCCTGAAATGTTAAATGTACAAGAAAAAGCTAAATAGGAAACTTGTATAATAAGACCTTGCCTATAAAATAGCGTTAACAGATGTTTTTCATGGCCTACTGATTTGGCGGAAATATATTTAACTTTGGTTTTTTAAATAGAACACCCAGTATGTTTTTACGGAATAAGATTCTACATCAATTTCTCTTTACAATTATGTAAAACAACTGGAGGTTTGCCTTTAATTTATGCTTAATAATGTAAAAAATAAAATTATATGAGACGGCTGTGATTTGCAATTATTTTATTATTTATACCTGTAGACAACTGCCAAGAAACAGACAGAAGTATTTATTAGTTGAAAAGGTGTTGTACTTCGTAATTACAAAAAAAAAGAATTTCACAAATAGTGAAAAGGTTGATATGCTCTGTTGTTTTAACAAATCAAATAATAATTAAATAAAAACCATAAAACACTTCTAATAAACACTTGTATCAGATTTATAAAAAAAATAGTGATTACCAATGAGAAAACACAGCCGACTTATATAATTTAATTTTTTGCATTATTAAACATAAATTTAAGGCAAACCCCCACTTGTTATACATAATTGTAAAGAGATATTGATGTAGAATCTTATTCCGTAAAAATATATAGGGTGTTCCATTTAAAAAACCAAAGGTAAATACTTTTTCGCCAAATCAGTAGGCCATGGAAAACATCTGTTAACGCTATTTTATAGACCAGGTCTTGTTACACAAGTTTCCTATTTAGCATTTTCTTGTATATTTAATATTTCAGGAGATATGGCCTGGACAATGAAAAATCAGCCACCCTGTATATTGTTCATTTTTTTTATTAAATTTGCAGCTGCCACAAATCATTCTGTTCACAGTTTCTATGTAGAAAACAGCACATTCCATTTTAAATTCGATTTTGGATATTATTAGTAGTTATTTATGATTCAATTGTCTTTATATATTCGAAAACGTAAATTTGACATTTCGTAACAGCTGACAGTTTTAGTTTTTAGTTTTAGAAAAAGAAATTCTTGTAATTCAAAAATAAAAAAAATTAAAATTATAACTAAAACATGTGCGGGGAATGATTACGCACAAAGGCATATGACTACATTACCCAATAATTCTTAGGCAGTGTTCTTTTTATATTTTACAATCACTGTTTTAGCTCGGATGGAACAATCGTTGCATGATATATTATTATTTCGTAAATTAAATTTTCTAATTAATCTAGAATCTTGAACATTTTCTAGAATTTCCTCGTCTTGATCTAAAATAAGAAAGTCTTGTTTTCTTTTGAAATTCCAAGACAAGATTTTTGTCAGTCTTGTCTTGATAATAGACAAGACAAGACAAGAGTCTAGATAGTTTAAATTTAGACGGCAACATTAGCAAAACATACAAACTGACATTCTGTAAAACCTTTCCTTTTTGCTATCGTGATTGTTGGTAATCAAGAAAAACATGCAAAATAAAAGTTTATAGAAGGTCTAGCGATATTACTTCTAAATAATATTTTAGAAACTTCAGTAATTCCTCCCACCACATCCATATCTCGAGAATCTGAAAATGCTAAAACCGTGCATCAATTCTGTTTCCCTAACTTGGAATTTAAAAAACCACACTGTCACACTTTATACGACCCTGAAAGGCCAGTATGTGTGCCACACCCACAGAGCATGTTCTGTAAAGAAAGACTCTGCTCCCCAAAATGTGGACTTCCTCCACCTCCCCCACCGATTATGACTTGCATGGGATTGATGCCCGCACCAGAACCAGAACTAAACCCAGAATTAATCGCAGAACTAGAGTCAGATGGTCGCGAGTCAGGTATTTGGCAGCCTGCACCACACGCGCATTCACGTATGTATTATCAATGGTTCTGTTCCCTCGAGCGAAAAAAAGAAGTACATGATAAATTCTCTTTTATAAGTAGAGCTGATGATTTTAGGCATAAAAAATATTTAAAATATTCATCAATTAAATAATCAGGTTATTCTAAAATATATAAATACTTTCCGAAAAACAATAATCTATCTATTAAATATAATATGATACGTATAGGTAAAAATATCTTTTGTAAAGATATACATTCTTTGGAACGGAATTTATTCTCGTTTCATTTCTGAGATATTTGCTCTCAAAGTTGTACCTCAAAAACGTGTTTTTGCTATATTTTTAAAATGGATAGAGATACAATCTCAACGATTATGGCAGTCGATTCTACGGGAAGAGTTAGATAAAGAAATGTTTTCTCCGCATATACCTTCTTTGGAACGATTAGGTGAAAAATGAAAAAAATCGAAAAAACTTAAATTTCAAAAATTCTCCGAGGAACTTTTTTCTTCAAAACTTTAAATTTTCTAGACTTAAGTAAATATGTATACGCTGATTTCAAATTTTCAAACCGAATTGACTTATCTCTTACCGTTGTCGAGATATTCGTGTTAAAAGTTCAGTTTTAGCTATACCTAAAAAAAACAGGTTTTTTAGGTATAATCCTTTAAGGGTTAGGTTTACGACTTCGGCGACATCACTAATCGATTCTACGGGCAAAATTACATCAATGTACCAATTTTCAGATTTTTATTCCAACGGGTACAACTTTTAGAGCGATAAAACGAAAATTGGTGAAATCGAAAAAAATGCCTGCTTTACCCCTTACGATTTTTTTTCGATTTTTGGCCATGTTCAGTTTTTTCCTCCTAAAAATTCTATTTGTTGAGATAAAAATCTGAAAATTGGTACACATATGTAATTTGGCCCGTAGAATCGAATGGTGATGTCGCCGAAACCTTAAACCTAACCATTTAAGGGATATACCTAAAAAATTAGGTTTTTTTAGGTATAACTTGGAATTCAAATATCTCGAGAACGGAAAGAGATAATTAAATTCTGTTTGAAAATTTGTAAGCAGCGTACTAATATCTACTTTAGCCCAAAAAATAAAAAAAATAGGAGAAAAAAAATTTCGAGGCGAAAAAATAAAATTTAGGATTTTTCGTTTTTCTTATTTTTTATCTAATCGTTCCAAAGAACGTATATGTAGGCAAAACATTTCTTTATACAACTTTTCCCGTAGAATCGAATGGTAAAGTAGTTGAGATTGTATCTCTACTTATTTTTTAAATCTACTTAAAAAACACACTTTTTTGACGTACAATTTTGAGAGCAAATATCTCCGAAACGAAAAGAGATAATTAAATTCTATTTGTGAATTTAGTACCAGTGTAGCTAATTCTTTAATAAATATTACAAACATAATTTTTTAAAATTTGAAAATTTATCAGCTAAAAATTCAATATTTGAAAATATTTTTTGGTTTATGCAAACATACACCATCAGCGGCTTTGGAAATTATCTCTTTTGTTATTACTACATATTTTTCCAAGTAATATTCATATCACTAGTCTAAAAATTCTAACCCGTTCGTGAGTGACAAAATTTTTGCTTTACGTACTTGTATTTGTATAGTAAATAACTATTTAAGTTTTACCGCCTTATTGAAACTTCAATAAGTAATCACGTCTACATGTTTTAAATGAAAACTTTTGGTCGTTCACATTTTCGAAAGATGAATCTTAAGCTAATTAAAATTTTGCGTTCTTATGAGTCAGAAAAAGAATAGAAATACAGAAAATCACAAAATATGCACAAAAACTCAATGCATGCAAGACGTCGTAAAATATGCAAAATAGGCATTTTTAAATTCAATATATATGCTTCTAAGTACATGAATTATTGATAAATATACAAATTTTGAAAATGTGTCTAGCAAAAAAAGATATATATTTGCATAAAATTATCAGCTCTATTTATAGGTTGCAATTAACTTTGTTAATCTTGATAACGTTATATGTTGCATTTTCATTGTAAAATCGAAAATTTATGTTGATTTTTGAAATTACAGAAATATTTTAGTGGTGCAGGTTGTATTGTTACAGCCTCAGCAAAGAATTTACAGTTTATAATGGATTTTATATATTGTCTATGATCTTGAAATAATACCTCAGATATCACACTTCGCTTAATTCTAGTTGCAGCTTGTGATCCAGTTATCTTCCGTTCTTGTTTTTCCCGAATATTTTAATTTCTAGATGGAATTTGGAGAAGTAATTAGACAGGCAGTCAGTTAAGGTAGTTTATTTCACACCGACGTTTCGAATTCACAGAACACATCCTTAGAGCAAGAAATTGTCTTCAATTATGAAGAATATTAATGGTATGATATTCAGCATTCACACAATATATCATACCCTCAATGTTTTTATTAATTGAAGGCAATTTCTTGTCCTGAGGAATACTTCTACGAAGTCGAAACGTCGGTGTAAAATAAATTACCTTAACTGATTGTCTGTTTGATTACTTCTTCGAATTCCATCCTGCTATAACAGTCGATCATCAAATTCCTTCCGTTATGGTTTCGTATTTTAAGTGTTTTAGTATTTTCTTTGCCCATTTTGCTTTTGGATGTTCCAATTTTTTGCAAATAGATTTGTTTCCTCTTTAGTGGTCTTAAAAATTTCACCGTATCATAGTTATATGTTCCAGATATTGTTATCTGTTATTTAATTGATGATTGTTGCCGATCAATTTAATTGCTTATTACACAAGGGTTAGATATATGTTGACCTTGCAGAGGCTGTAGGCTGACAACCTACACCACTAAAATGCAAGTAAAACTTATCACTACACGAAGTACTCAGGTACTTGAAGCCTTGTGTCTACTACAATTTTTATTTCTGTAACTACTCTGAAAATATCAATGAAAATTATAATAATTTATTTTAGAACATGTAGAGGGTGATGAAGCACCAAATACAAGTATACCTGAGGTTATACCACAGACTATGTCACAGGGTATGTCACAGGGTATGCCACAGGGTATGCCACAGGGTATGCCACATTGTACGCCCGCAGGTTGTAATCAGAGTAAACCCAAACCTAAACCGAAACCGAAACCTAAACCTCCACCTCCAGCTTGTTGTAGTCAACCGCAGCCAAAACCAAAAAGCTGCGGTCATTTAAGAGGTAAAGATAGTAGGGTTTTTAATTTTCGAGTGTAAATGCCATATTTCCAGCTGAAAATTGTGGTGCAATATCAATACCATGTGGTAGTAAAAATGTAAGTGAAACTCAAAATGTAGGTCTTCAGGCGTCTATGTTATCTCAGAGTAACTATGAGGCTCAATATGACCATACCAGCATGCAAGCAAAGGAGTCTACTGGTGGGTCTCGAATGTGTTACTCCGTCGACACTCAGACGGACTTTAGACAAGGTAGGTTTGGTAATTTTAATTGCTAGATGATTATTTTTATTTTTATTGTTGCTCATATTAAACAACGATACGAGGCGTAATTTAACAGGACATTACCATTTCTTTGCATTTGTTATTCTTATACTCTATTCACTGTTAAGAATATAGTATAGGGTGTCCCAATAAGAATATACAATCGACGAATTCACTGCGTTACAAATGGTCGGTTAGCAGTAGTTGTTGCCTTAGTTTCAACTTGTAAGAAAGCAGGTGATAATCCAGTCATCCACAGTGACTGAGGGTTTGGGGACTTCGGACAAGTTTTAACAATGGCAATACGTTGTTCGACAGTAAAGTGATTCATTTTCTCTAACCGTAATGTCTGTTAGGCATTGCCAACCAAAAGAAACGAAAATGGCCCGAAATTTAAAGTATGCATACTTATTGGGACACCCGTAAAAGATTACCTCAAACCTAGACGTATGCATACACAAAATACACCTAAATTTGTACGCCATTTAAGTAATTAATGCGATATACCTTTATAGTTTAAACACGTAAATACTTATTGTAAGGTATTAATTACATAGAAGTAAATACATTTTCATCCATTTTATAAACGTTTTAAATATTTACAAATCTAGTATTGTATAACCTTGCAATCTAGATTTTCCCTGGGTAAACTAGGTATTTATTTTAACCAATCAAAGAGTCACAATTATAGTCCCTATATTAGTCTTCTCTATCTTCTTAACCTAAACATACTATACTTAGTAATTAGTATCTTATCAACGTATGAATATCCAGTTATCATAAACAAAATTTTAGTCAATGTTCTTGTTATATCGCGGTTTTCTAGCAATATCTTTGATGTAGTTGTGCTAGAAGTCTAGTTTCTTCTCTTTGTAGTATAACAAAATGATTTTATGTTTCTGATGTTATAAAATTATTTAATATTTTTTTACAGTTTTCGTTATTTTAATGGTAACATCACAAAGCTCATTTTGCATGTTTATTAAATTTGTAAATAATATTTCTAGTTCACGGAACGTTGAGAAAAACATTTATAAATATAATAATATTTTAAAAACTAATTATTTTATATACTATTTTATAAATATGTAGATTTGACAAAAAAAATCAGAAAATGTTTACAAAATTTAACACTGAATTAAAAATTCGTCTAGTATTAGTAGAAATTTATGAAGAAGTAAAAAAATATTTATTTTATCATTTTACCTGTAATTTTCTATAAACCGTTTTTAATCAGAGTGAGAGTCGATATTTCTTCTACAATCTATACTTTCAAAGTGAAATTGTAAGTACCTCGTTTTTTTTTTATAAAACCATAAGTCTCTAAATTATAAAATAGAAAGTGTCATATTTTGACATTTGTCATTTTTGCTATCATTACTGTTGAAATTTTGTTTAACAATGTATAATTATTAATAATTTTAATTATTCAGTTATTATATTCGAATTGAAAGTTTAGTAACTAATTTTTAATTTGATTTTTCTGTACAAAATTCAAAAATGAATGACAGTTTTACATCGAGAGATACTTCACAATCCCAATCACTATACGTGCCAGTCAGTAATATGAAAGAAAGATCAGTACAAGAAAAGTCGACTATGGTTAAGCATAACGCTTCTGTAGTTAACATGGCTTGCGGTCATACAGGGGACGTTAGATTTAGTACAATGCCAATTACTGCAGGTAAAATGATAAAAAAATAACAGAATAGTGATGTTTACTACTACTAATAATTCTTTTCCAGAGATGATGTGTGGATCTGGTAAAAAACGGAATATTATACCAAATGAAACCAGATATGCTATTACTCGTGTAACGAAATATGACGATTTTACAACGTACGAAGTTATGAAATCTACGAAATTGCGGCCAAAATTCATTCCTTGCACAACTGAAGGAGTTTTTATTGTGAAGAATAAAATGAAATGTTGTGGTCAAAATATGGCGCAATGAAATGTTTGTCACACTTTTTGTTATCTCTGTAAATTATTGTTTTGTACGTAAAATAAAATTGTGAAAAGTTAGTATTTTACTTGTTTTAATATTTATTTATCATTATCATCTTTTCGTGTTGAAGATGTTTCAAGTACGTAGTACAGATTTATAAAATTCAAATTTAAAAAGGGAATTCATACCATATCGATCAGTTAGTATTGCTATACATAAATTTATTATTTGCAAATTTTATAATTTAGAAAAGAAATAATAACTTTTTTGAGTAACAAAATAAAAACTTACGTTACTTATTTTTGGACCAGCCTTGAGTTCAACAGATACATCTGTTTATACAAGATTTGGTTTGTTAATTAGTAGGTAATTAATAGCTACTAGACATTACGCAAACTCCCCTTTCTATTCAATTTTTTAAACATATACAAACATGGCGGCAACTGTCATTCGCATTTCTACCTCCGAGGGCATCAGACGTAAGGTGAGTGATTCTTTACAGTTTTTGTTTTTTTGACAACTTCATTACAAATAGTTATCTGTATTGCTACTCGTATATGATACTTTATTATTTAGTGCATGTTTAAAATTAGATTCCATATTATTTTTTTTTTAATAAAATATTATAGTTTATAAATGAATTGTGAATTTCCAATAAAATTATTAATAATTATAATTATTGTAAAGTACAGAATACAGAAAGATTTACTATTTTCAATAGTAAATCTACATTTCAATAAAGCCAGCAATCTTTTGTTTTCAATTTATAAGATTCATGAATTGTTGACTATTTTGAACTTGAACTTACACAATATCAATTGTTATCCTTTTTATTGAACATTTTTTTTACAACTGAACATAACGTGACACGTTAGACATAGGTGTGGTGTGTGAATGGATAAGCGAAATCTGTTCTGCAAAATTGCTCGAGAAGTTTTGCAGATGAGATTAGCTTTTAGATATAAGTTAGCTTAGGTTAAGTGGTGTCACGTTTTATTCAGTTATTTTATAATAAGTAAAGTTCCATTTAATTGTTTTTAAGAATTCTATTTTAAGTGGTCAACATGAAATGATACATATGATATAAGCATAATTTATATTCATTTAATTTATTTATTATCATTAGCCGAACACAGCGTTTAAATTTTTATATTGCTGAACAAAATATTATCAAAATTTATTTTTAATTTACTAATTATTACACAAAGATGTCAAACCCTATATTTACTTCTATTATTTAGTCTGTTTTTTCTCACTATACTGTGTTAAGCATGCATGAAATAAATAATGTTCTAAAAATAATATTTGTTGCAAAGCATGAGCATGTTGATAATTATATTCATTTTCAGAAATAATTATATTTATTTTCAGGAAAGCACTTGAATACAACTTGTTTCCTCCTGAAGACTAATTTTTTATTACGAAATTTCCCTAAAATTGTAAATGGCAACATATGATTTATTGCTTTTATATAAATTTTATACCTTTATATGTAATATGGCAACACACTAGATTTTAAATCTCCCCTGTAGACCTAAGTACGAAGGTTAGATTATTAGATCGATTTAAAGCTCAGTTATATGTATTTATAAGCCTAGATGGCTATTCCCTTTTTCTTCGTTAGTTGCATTCTTGCCTTCATGTTGCACCGCTCTTGCTCATCCGGTTTCAGGAAGCGTCCTTCTATTTACGGGGCGGATTCCCTGGGCTTCTTCTCTGGTATAGCTCGCTTCGGCCACTTGCCCGGTGTGGCTCATTGTATGAAGTTCTGTACTTGGTTGGAAGTGGAATGTTATTTGGGTGAGCTTGGGATGAGTTCTTACTCTTTTGGTGCCCCCTTTGTTCGTTTGACTTCCTGCCCGGCAGGGTTGGTGGGGGGCTGACGGTGCTTAGGTGGTGTTCTTAAGGGTTTGATATGTGTTAGTGAGAGTTGAGCGTGTGCTAATGAAGCCCTTTTGGCCAAGTCAGTCTCGGTGACTGTTCAACAACACTAGTACTTCCCCTTATATGTGCAATAGTCTAGATGGCTATTTCTTATTTTAAATTGAGCTTCTTGTACTAGTAAACTTTAATTGCAACAATATAGTGTCTGGCTATTTAAAATACCACTAGCATTTATTCCCTTATTCTGTACAATAGTCTAGATGGCTATTCCTTTATTTTTACTGAACTGAATGTGAGCTAG
Organism: Stenolophus ochropezus; assembly: GCA_035578165.1. Lineage (NCBI taxonomy): Eukaryota > Metazoa > Arthropoda > Insecta > Coleoptera > Carabidae > Stenolophus > Stenolophus ochropezus. The sequence continues at coordinate 7,331,643 of JAQOWZ010000009.1, forward strand.
TGAAGTTAAGATTTCAAAGACATTTTGGCCGATGTCAGAAACACTAGTATTTAATAATTCCTTAATTATGTGCAATAGTCTAGATGGCTATTCCTTAATATCTACTGAGTTGAATGTGAACTAGTGAAAATCCCCGATCCACTTTAGGCATAAGATTAAAAGATCCCTAATTATGTGCAATAGTCTAGAAGGCTATTCCTTAACATCTACATAGTTAAATGTGAACTAGTAAAAGATAATTGATTATGATTATTTGAAGCTCTGACACATGTATTTTACAAACCTATCCCCTTTTGGGGAGTTTGATATACGCTAATGACGGTTGAGCTTATGCTAATGACGCATTTTGGCCATGTCAGTCTCGGTGACTATTCAAGAATACTATTTCTTATTTTGAATTGAGCTTCTTGTACTAGTAAAGTTTCTATAATATATTGGCTAATTTAAGAAACACTAGTATATATTTATTCCCCTTTATATGTACAATAGTCTAGATGGCTATTCCTTTTTTTATTTCTATTGCTACATTTATGTACAGCTGTACGGCTATTTATTTTGTAGCTTTTCCGATATGAAATGGCAACATCTTCCAATGATCCAATATTTCTCTATTTAAAAACCCATTTTTGTCGTCAAAAGCACTAAGTCAATGTCCACCCTGGCTGCAACGGTTCTAAATTCCGTTTCCTATTAAATTTAATTTAATAAAATGAAATATAACGTGACATATTAGACATAAGGTATGGTGCGTGAATGGATAAGCGAAATCTCTTTTGCAAAATTGCCCGGGAAATTTTGCATATGAGACTAGCTTTAGCTATAAGTTAGTTTAGGTTAACTAGGTGTCACGTTATATTAAATATTTTACTTTTTGCTCCTCTTTGCGAATATATTTTGCTTTTACAACAACTAGAATTGTTGCAGTATATATTTTTAATTAATTTAATTAGTTTTCAACTCATCCAAAGAAAAATAAAATGTTGCCAGATCATATCCGTTTAATTTTTCAGATTAGTTTTTAAATGTTCTCCATATAGTTTTTGAAGTGTTGCCATACCCTCCCTTACTTTTACGTAAATTTAAAAAGTGTTGCCATACCTCTTCAACTTTTACAAAAAAAAAATACAACATCCAACATGAACCAACCACACTAATCAAAAAAATATTTTTTTTAGGATCACGTCACTACGATTTAGAAGTTGCAGAAAGGAATCAAATCAAGAATTTATGAGTCGGAGTGTTATGGAGGTATTTATGTTTAGTTTTAAGTTGCGGCAAAGTAGAACCATGGTTCAGGGGTCGCAGTGCTATAAGAGTAGCTGCGTTTAGGTATAAGCTACGTTTTTGGTTCCACAGTATTCTAAGTTCCTGTGTTTAGATGTAAGTTATGCCTTTGGTTCCGCAGTGTTATAAGAACCTGCGTTTAGATTTAAGTTGTTTCAAATGTGGTTGCGCCGAGTAGATCTACTCTTAATTTTAAGTTTCCATTTACGAGTACTCGTTTCCCTGTTCCCTTTAGTTTTAAGTTGCGTCCAATCTGGTTTTGAGGTTTCCTAGTTTTAAGTTGTGTCCAAAGGTTCCGATTTTCTTAGTTTCAAGGTGGGCTAAAATATTTGTGTTGTGGTTTTCTTCTGTTTTCAGGTGATAATTGTGATTTTTTTTTTCAGGTGATAATTTTGTTTTATTATTAGGTACCTGCTGTTTTCTTGTTACTACCCTCTCATCCCGGGGGTGATGTAATACCGGGATGGCTCTATCCTTCTTTCCTTGCGTGAGTAGGCAGGTAGGATCGGGCCCCTGCCCAAGTGGAGAGACCTTGCCGTGGTGGCAGGGCTTAACCATCTTCTATGACATTTCCTTAACCAATATGAATTGTTCATTTCATTTTTATTATTAAAAAAAGGAAAAATAATAGAGGATGGAACCAACGTCTCCACATTAAAATAATTATTTTATATTCATATATACATTGTACAAAGACAAAAATTTGATGTGGTCAACAACATTATTTTTCGCTGTACATTTATATTTTGTATAAGGTTTGACCATGAAAAGTCTTTGTATTCATTTCAAAATTTCATTATTTTCCTGTTATTTATTTTCAAACGATATATATAAAAGTTTTATTTTTATTTTCATTAGACGTTTTATAAATTTTGAATACCTATAGATATAAAGTTATTTTATGTAATATATTTAACTCTATAAATTAAAACTGATTTTTTTTGTAACTTATATCAAATTAATTCCCAGTATTTTTTAATATGTACTATTGATGTACATATGTATGCAGGAATTTTTCATAGAAATGAGACATTCTAATAAAAATTATAAAGTATAAGTAAAGCAGGAAAATTATTATTTATATAATCATGATAAAGAAATAATTAAATAACAAAATTAGGAAAATATACCCTGTCAATTCTGCTGCATTTATGTGCTGTTACAGAATCTTACAAAAAAATATTTGCACACAATGCAAATGATTACATAAGATAAATAATTGTCTAAATTTACCGGTTATCTGAAAATGTGCATTTCTCATATTTGAAAAATATCAGAAAATGCTGGTTAAATGTCTCATATTGACCTATAGCTACCTAATGACCCACTCATCCACCGATGCGTTGTCGCCGACACAATTCAGGATTGGATTCAGTTTATTTTATATTCTGTTTTCAATTTTCCACAATTATACAATAACTCTATAAATGTTAAAGAATTATTTATTCGTTGTCTATTTTTAGAGAACAAAGTAGAAACGTTTTAAAATTTATTGCAAAAATTACGCATCAAAAATTGATTATAATAATAATAATTTGTGAGATAAATGCTCAGTTGCATAAAAGCGTAATTAGCTAATCAACTGGTTAACTTCACGGTGTTACTATGGTAACGTATTAAAATATATGGTATCAACGTGTAGTTAACCATTTGATTAACTAATCATGCTTTTCACAACCGAGTGTAAGTAACATACAATAGAATTTTATTCATTAACATATACAGTTCATTTTTTTTAACTAGTAATATTCTTTAAACGTTGTTATGTTTCATTTTTTATAGATTTTATGTAGAATATTAAAAATGTTTGGTCTGATAGTTTAAATTTTAATGTAAAATTATATTTTGCTCACAGGCTAGTGCGTCTCTGTAAGCACTGCAGTACCTGTCTGCCACAGCGTCGGGACGGTCGGCGTCGCTTGTTCCCAGCTACGGCGTCCGCCGTATATCTCCCACATTCAAATTCCCGGTCCGATATAAAACTTTTGAAGACATATTTCCTGTAAGTGTTTGTCCAACGCTTGTCCGACTTGTGTCATATCTCCAACTTCAACAATTGCCTGCATTCATGTATGCTAAATTCTCTGTATTCTATTTTTCACATAAGTTATACTCTAGTTTTTAAATTCTAGAATAATTAATCTACATTTGAAGAATTACAGAGTACGAAGTTACTTAGATAAATTTAAAATTTATAAGTGTCAGTTAAAATTTTGAGCGTTATTAAATTATGAAATTTTTTACAAGCAGCTGAAAATACCTAGATGTATAAAACAATGAAATTTATCATATTTTTTTATTGGTCTATTCGTCTATTTGCCATGCTGTTTCAGTAATTTATTAAATTTTTATAAATGGTAATACTTAATAAAGTCAAAACAGTCGACTTAATGCAATGTGTTTCTTTCATTTCATCGTATCATTTTCATTTCATCGTATAGTTTTATTTTTTTTTATTTAATTAAGTTATTTTTTAGTTTTATTAATAGTTAAATACTTAAAGAAAAAAAAATCTAAGAGGAATGAGGAATAATATAATATTTTAATAAAATAAATTATTTGAAATTGATAAAAACTATTGGAAATAGTATATTTTATTCAAAGGAAACAAATGTATGATTTTTCCTGACATGCAATTTGTAACCAGCGAAGTAAGGAGTGAAGGGAAAGTACAAAAACATATATTCTCCTGAGGTTTATACAAAATTTTTTTTCGCGATGTTTTATGTTTAGTAACATTATTTATTAACATATACCTACATTATAATAAAAATTCTACTTTAGTTCAATAAGAGAAGAATAAAAATAAAATATTTAGTTCTTATTATCTTCACAAATATTAATCATATAGTTAATAAATATTATTAGAATCACAGAGACTCGTAGTTTACAACTCAAAAAACATGATAACTTTAATCTTCGTTTATCTCTTTATAACCAATGTCATCAAAATGTTAAAAATTCATAATTTCAAATACATTTTTCAATTTTTGTACTTATTCAAACGGAAGTAGAAAAATATTGTATGAAATACATAAGGAAACTGGGTGGTTATTTCACTTCTGCTCTTACAAAAATCGCATTCGTCCCGTTTTGTAATTTTCATATACGTTAAATAACCACCTTTGTTTTCTTACAATAGACCATTGCAAAAATTAAATTGTAATAATGACAACTGTTAATCTTGTAAAAATCATTTAAATAGTTAACAAATTAGTGAGAAGTACTCATATGTTAATTTTAAAACAAATCATAATAAATAAAAATGTAAAATTATCTATTTTTATTAGACTACCTCGGAAGTTTCCCTAGGGAATAATACTTCTGTTACATTTTTTGTTTCCTAGAAATCGGTTTTCATTCCCGCTCGTGAAAAAAATAAGTTTTTTTTTTATAGATTTATTTGTAATAGAGGTAGAAATCGGTGAAACTGTGACAAACAAGAGTAAGAAATATCAATTAGAAAGAAAACATTTATGGAAGTGAAGGTTCACAGTTGTTATTTTTTCTGGAGCTGTTTGTTTCTTTGGCCTCTCGCTCGAGTTCATTTGCCCGTGTTTGTTTTCAGCAAATAAAACTCACAAGTCGCTGATGACAAGTGAAGATTTGTTGGCTGGGATATAAAACAACAGGGGAAGTTATACGTCCGTGATGCCAACGTGTTTGTGCCAATAAACGGGATGGTTTTTAAAATCCCATTTGTTTTATATGTGGACGAGTCGACCGGAGACCGTCTGGCCGCGGAAATTAATCATCCTCCGAGTAAGCGAAAATATACGCTGCCCTCTGCTCCAACTTCGACCTCTCTTATTTCACCACTTTGTCAACTAAACTGTCATATGCATAACTACATGCTTTCCATTTTCTATCGGCGTAAATGGTTATTTACATGCGAGGTGGGAAATGTTTCATTTCAGCTGAGGTGAAATGAAACTCCCACCGAGGTATGTATACTATTTTATTCACAATCATACGGACAGTTAATTGTTACATAAGGTACAGTATTTTTTGACAACTATTATAATTTGTTTTAACCTATTTTATTGTAGAGATATATGACAATGTTACTAGGCAACCTTTACATAAATACTTCCAAACCAAGAGATGGAAGTGCAATTTCTTACTTCCAACCCAAGAGATTTGTCAATACAGTTAGGAATGACTAACTTCCAAATTTCCAAAAAGTTCGGAATCGGCATATTACTATAATGATTGTGAATAAAATATTTTATCCAACTCCGTGTAATTATAACGATATAAGTATGCTGTTTTTAGATAAATAAAGTAGGTTATAAGTCACTAGTGAGCTAAATATATTAGCTCACTGTTTTTTGGTTCGTATCATAGTAACTACGTTATAAAACCTTCTCTACACTATTTTGTTCCTAAATGTCATTTCGAAATTCCATCTGTCAAAAATCTTATATGTATTTTATATCAATGATTAAAATGCGTTGGATAAAATGTTGTACGGCACACATGTGTTAATTACCTAAGTCACTTGAAAAAATACCACACTCGGCCTATCGGCCTCGTGAGCTAAACTCTTCCCACGTGACTTATCTGTAATGTAACACACTTGTACCATAAATAACTATTTTCTACTCTTGTATAAATATATCCCATTATTTCAATTTAAGATAGTGAAATACGACTCATATTTCACTCTTTTCTGCCAATCACAGAACCAGAAATCAATTATTCACGTTTGTTTTATATCTGACTGTTAAGTAATTTGTCATTGTGTATTTTTATGTAGTCATTTTCTAAAATATTTATGGGTTTTTCAGAATTTGCAGGAGTTGCAAAAGTATAGAATTATATAAGGAATTATCTTCGCGAAAAATGACTCATAATCCCTTATATATTAATATATTATTAATCACAATCGGTTAGTAATATGTCTGTTTCTAGCCAACCAAATTGTTGGAAAATGGCTCATTACTTATCTACTTCACTTACCAGCTAAGAGAAAGGAAAATATATTTCCGGCTACTTTTCCTAACCTCTTAAATGTCATTTTGACAATTCAAAGGTAATAAAATGCTGTCATTTTTTCTTAAGGTTCTTTTAGAGTCCTCTCTAACTAACTATAAAGTATAATGTTGATATACCTTGTGATAACTGAACTGACAGAATAAATAAAAATATTATAAAAAATTGTCAAAAAATATGAACAAAATTATTGTTAGCGTTAAATAATTAGCTTTAAATGAAACATTTACCAGCTCGGTATGTATTTTTTAACAAAAAAAATACAGATTTACCTGTCATTGCATAAGTAATTTTTTATACAGCCTGTTCCAGTTTTAAAGGAGATAACTTATCAAGGGATTAAACACCTAAAAATAACGTGACAAGTTAATTACAGGTAATTTCTGGAAATGCTTAATTCCAGAGATATTTCACGTTTTTCCTATTGCAACAGAACTACTTAAAAAGGCAATTTCATAGCTATTATTAAATATTATCGTCTTAAGATATGACATAATACTAAAGTTAAATTAAAAATCAGTAAGTTACTACATAATTTCAATCAATAAAATCAAATATATTTCTTGTTTTAAATAAAGTAAAAACATCTTAGAAAAAAATTACATTGCTCATGAAAATCTCTGGAATTAAGCATTTCCGGATATTTTCTCAAATGACTTTGTCACATTATTTTTAGGTTTTTAATCTATTGATCATGTTATGCCGTTTAAAATTGGGACACGCTGTAAACGTTACACGTTCGATAGGTTGTATTTTACAACACAACGTTCCTTATTAAAGCAAGACGCGGAACGGAGCACTTTAATAAAACCGAGCACATAATGTGTTTTATTTTTTGGCCGACAAATGCATATTCTGAAAATATTGCTTGTTAATAAAAAATAAGCGAGCTATAAAAAAAAAGGTATGTATAGTAGGCTCTGCTACAAGACGTTGTGACAAACAATAATTTATCAAAATCAGTGAAAATAATTAAAAATTGCATAGCTCCATGACTACATTGAACGATAGTTATTAGTTAGTATTTTTGTATGGTCGTCAATGATATGTGATTGTTTAGACGTAAGAATTAATATTTATTGTGGCCAGAGTGGGAATGGAAGAAATAAAAATTTACTAAATGTATGTTTGCCTCAGCGAATTAACACAGATCAAAACATGGCAACTTGGTCAGTCCGAGGCGGATGTATTTGATGCTTTTATTTTGTTTTCCTTTCTCGACGGTTAATGATTAATTTGTGACAGCCACTACAATCAATATATTACATAAATATTTTATTATATCAAATCATGTATTGTAGATTTTCTTTTGCAACTATAAATTTATCTGAAATATGAACGCAGAACACATTGCTTGTTCAGCAAAATTAATACTTTACTTCCAGCCATGAAATGCTGAGACATAATCTAGAAACTTTTCTGATTAAACTGACATTAACCCACAATTATTAAAAATGCATAAAATCCTTTAATGCGAAAGAAGTTTTAGTGTTCATAATTATAAATTTTAAAGAGTTGCAATACTATAATCATTGTTGCAATTGAAAATGTATTTTAGAAGTATATATTTTCCTTTCAATATTGACCAGTACCATACTAAGAAAAACATATCATCACTAATCCTTCACCATATTTTTTTGAATAATGTATTTTTGAGATATCGTTATGCGAGAAATTTATTATTATTTCTAAACAATCTTTTACACTAAATTGGAAATGGATGAATTTCTCAACCTATTAAACAATATATTTTTTCTACGACCATTAAGATATTTACTTCTTGTATCCTTGCTATTGCTACGGATACATAGTACATTGTAAACACATTTCCATTTCCCACGGTAACCATGGACAATGTTAAGATATAAATTCATATCTTCTATCAAAAATCATCTTGTTTAACTTTTGTATTGTAGCTAGTTGTTAGGAAATAGTGAAATAAAGACATCTTTATTATTAAAATATAAATTAATTAGACAATAATACCGGGGTCGTATAAAAAGCATAGTGTACAATTCGTTTGGAATGTCCATTTCATATATGAAATGAGTACCATTAACCATTCCATGCTTGTGGTACAATATTCTGTTACCGTACAAAATTGATCACAAAAACGTTACTCACAAGAGAATTTTATAAAATATTATTTATTAATAACGTAAAACCGGTAAACTATTGAACAAACCACAGATGTTATGAATTATACTAGGCCTTAGATGTTTTAAAATCCTCGTTCTCCGAGCTCGGAATACAATTGACATCTGCGGCGATTATGTTATTTATAACCAGGGCATGTAACCGAAAAAAATAACGGTTAACCCTTATAGAGAACGTTATAATAATAACGGTTTTAGTTCGAAAACCGGTTTTTGAAAATTAGAAACCGGTTTAAACCGGTTAATATATCGGTTAAAAAAATAATTAAATTAATTAAAAGAAATTAATTATAAAAATTTGATTAAAAAAAATTACAGAATAATTAATTTAAAAAAATAATAAAAAAATACCATCTGAGAAAAATATAACAATTAAAAAAAAGCAAATTAATTAATGAATATTCACAAAAATTCCCGTAATATCTTCAGAAAAACGCAGGTCACTTTTCAATTTTAAACTTGCCTGTGTTGACAAAGGCCGTATATAGTTGGGACTTTTTAAGTAACCTTAACGGCCAAAGAAACTACCTACATTTATGACTCTCCAATAAAATGTTAATTGTAAAACCTGTCATGACTCATGTTCAAATACAAATAGAAAACACAGATATAAAAAAAAATATTAAACTTTTTTGTCGCTAAATGAAGTTCGCTAAAACCGGTTTATTTTATTATTTGGTTAACGGTTACCGGTATTTTCCGCCTGAAAAATATTGGTTAAAATTACGGTTAAAGTTCGCAATTTTCGTTGAAAATATCGGTTACCGGTTTTTTTAACCGGTTACATGCTCTGATTTTAAGACTATATCTATAATAGTTTTTGAGTTACATGCTTATAAAACTTAATTTTATTAATTTTGCATGTTGTTTTATTTTGGTAAACCTGTTCCGTACAAGTTAAAGTAAAAATATAAAAAATGTGTTTTATAAAAAAAACAGAGAAATCCATTAAAAAAATTCAAAAAAGCTTTTAGTTTAGTACTTACTTTAAAGTCAAATGTAGACGATGTCTCTGTTTCAAACATGGAAAAGTAAGAAACGAGCTTTTTCCAAAGCTTCTACTTTTAAGCTCACATAATTCTGTATAATGTTCATACCCATTATTGGGATAACAGTCTTCACAAATAAACCCTCCTTTTTTAAGGAGAGTGCAAGTTGAACCACTCTTACAAATATCTCTTTTACATGCGTCTTTAGTTAAAGTTATGTCACAATTTGAACCGATAAAACCAGCAGTACAAACACAGGAATAACCACCTTCTTTCCGAAAACAAGTTAAACCTTGTTGAACTATCTAGAACATTGTTAAACCCTGTAGAACTGTCTCATCTTACTCCCAATTATCTTGGAACAGTGTTGAACCTAGTACATTTATGTTACACCCTAAACAAGTGCCTTAACTTTGTCCCAAACAATTTGGAACAAAGTGCAAGTCTCTCTACTTATTTCAGAACACTTGGAACATCTTTCTGCCTTCTAAAACTTTCTTTTTAAGTCTTCCTAGTAATTTCCAATAATAGACATACATGAAAAGTTACAATTTATTGTTTTTCACTCTAAAATTTTTCATATACAGCCAAAAAAATTTAAAAATGCCCATTTTTGGGCCCAAAATTTTGATTTTTGGGTCCAAAATTTTGATTTTTGGAATTAGTCTAACTTGATAGTCGTCGATGCGCTGATTTCAAATTTTCAAACCGAATTCAATTATCTCTTTCCATTCCTGAGATATTTGCTCTCAAATTTTCACCTCAAAAAAGGGTGTTTTTTGACCATATCTCTAAAATGGGTAGAGATACATTCTCAACGATTATACCAGTCGATTCTACGCGGAAAGTTACATAAAGAAATGTTTTCTCCTCATATACGTTCTTTGGAACGATTTGGTGAAAAATGAGAAAAACGAAAAAACCGGAATTTCAGTTTTTCGCTCGGAAACTTTTTGTCTCCAAAATTTTTTATATTCTGGACTTAAGTAGAGAAGAATGTGCTGATTCCAAATTTTCAAACCGATTTCAATTATCTCCTACCGTTCTCGAGATATTTGAGTTCAAAGTTGGACCTGAAAAATTCAGTTTTTCAGGAATAGTCCTGAAATGGGTTGAGATACGACCTCGGCGACCTCACCAATCGATTCTACGGACAAAATTACATTTTTGTACCAATTTTCAGGTTTATATTCTAATGGATACAATTTTTACAGCGAAAAAACGAAAATGGCCAAAAATCGGAAAAAATCGTAAGGGGTTCATCAGGCGATTTTTCAATTTTTGCGATTTTCGTTTTTTCGCTCTAAAAATTGTATCCGCCGGAATAAATATCTGAAAATTACTATACTTATGTAATTTTGCCCGCAGAATCGATTGGTGAGGTCGCCGAGGTCGTATCTCGACCCATTTCAGGACTATTCCTGAAAAACAATTTTTTTCAGGTCTGACTTTGAACGCAAATATCTCCAGAACGGTAAGAGATAATTGAAATCGGTTTGAAAATTTGAAATCAGCGCATCTGAATTTACTTAAGTCTAGAAAATGAAAAGATTTGGTGACAAAAAGTTCCCAAGCGAAAAACTGAAATTCCGGTTTTTTTCGTTTTTCTCATTTTTCACAAAATTGTTCCAAAGAACGTATATGCGGAGAAAACATTTCTTTATGTAACTTTGCCTGTAGAATCCACTGGTATAGTCGTTGAGATTGTGTCCCTACCCGTTTTAGAGTTATATCCAAAAAACTCACTTTTTTGAGGTGCAACTTTGAGGTCAAATATCTCAGGAACGGAAAGAGATAATTGAATTCGGTTTGAAAATTTGAAATCAGCGCATCGGCGACTATCAATTTGGAATTATTACAAAAATCAAAATTTTGGACCTAAAAATGGGTCTTTTTGGATTTTTTTGGCTGTATATGAAAAATTTTAGAGTGAAAAACTATAAATTGTAAGTTTTAATGTATAACTATTATTGGAAATTACTAGGAAGACTTAAAAAGACAGTTGTAGAAGGCAGAAAGATGTTCCAAGTGTTCTAGAGTAAGTAGAAACAGTTGCACTATGTTTCACTTTGTTCCAAATTGTTTGGGACAAAGTTAGAAACTTGTTTAGGGTGTAACATAGATGTATCAGGTTCAACACTGTTCCAAGATAATTGGGATTCAGATGAGACAGTTGTACAGGGTTTAACAATGTTCTAGATAGTTCTACAAGGTTACACATTATCCCAAATTGTATGAGATTAATTTCAGGCAGTTTTGGAAGGTTTAACATTGTTCCAAATTGTTTGGGACAAAGTTACGACAATTGTTTACGGTTTAACATTGTTATATAAGGGTCAACACTGTTCCAATTTCTTTGAGATTAATTTCAGAATTCCAAATTGTTTGGGACAAAGTTAATATAATTATTTAGGGTTTAACATTGTTATATAAGGTTCAACACTGTTCCAAGTTAATTGGGATTAAGTTAAGAAAGTTATACTAATTTAACAATGTTCTACATAGTTCTATAAGGTTTAACACTGTTCCACATTGTTTGGGATTAATTTCAGAATGTTGTGGAAGGTTTAACATTGTTTCAAACTGTTTGGGACAAAGTTAATATAATTATTTAGGGTTTAACATCGTTATATAAGGGTCAACACTGTTCTAAGTCAATTGGGATTAATTTCAGACAGTTGTGTAAGGTTTCACATTGTCCCAAATTGTTTTGGAATAAATTAAATCAGTTTCATTGGGTTTAACATTGTGAAATATCAATATAGACTTTTAAAAAATCAAAATTTTTGACTCAAATTGAGGTAATTTAACATTGTACTAGATCTTCTGTATTTTTTTAGTAGGTTTATAATTCATAATTTGTCAAACTAATTGAAAAATTATCTTATCAGATTTAAATCTTTTAATCACAGACTTACAGACCGACTCAAATAGTTGTCAATTTACGAAAAAAATATTTTAAGTGTTAAAATATTTCAGAAACAAAATTTAGAAGGTGATTTTATCTCTAAAGAATATTTGTGGACTGCTTTATGTCAAGAAAATGAATATTATGACAGAACATTCCTTAATATCGACAGTAAAGCTCTTATGTCGTCCCATATTCCAAATTGATTAGATTTTTATGTGTCACATTGTACCATTCTTTATATATTGCATTGGCTGAGCCATAAAAATGCAAGAAAAAATATAAAGTAACATGATTATTATAGAGAAATCTCCAAGGAATCGATTGGTGCAAGAATTTTTGTTATAGCTCAACTTGTTTTTGAGATACGCGGCCATAAACTTAAAATTTGAAAATTGTAAGTGCCAAATTGTACAATTTTTTATATATTTCATCGGCTGTGCCATAAAAATGCAAGAAAAAAATATAAAAATTTTGTATCTTATAGAAAAAACCCCAAGGAATCGATTGGTGTAAGAATTTTTATTGTATCTCAACTAATTTACGAGTTACAAGCCTGTAAAAACAAAACTCATTTCCAAAATATGTTTTGACCGCCACAGGGATTCAGATCTATTTTAGACAGTCAAAAAGTTATATAAATATATAAAAAGTAAATAAAAATAGCCAGGAACATTTTTTTATTTTACGACCGCCACACGGATTCAAATTCTTACCTGTAAGTCTTTTAAAACAGGGGCATTGTCATTTACGTCTGTGACAATAACTTCAACATGAACATCGCTTCTTAGAGGAGGACTGGCTGCTCTAACTCTTAAATCATATTTTTTCCTAGCACTCTCGTAGTCTAGTTCAGTCATAGTCAATGGTTCTGCACTAGACGAGCCAGGTCTAGTCACTAGAGAAAAGCTGTTAGAGTCATCTCCTCCTAGAAAAAACGAGTTTTAGTCTTCAGACGGATTATGAGTGGTCCAATGAAAATTATCAGCGCAATTTCTGGACACTTAAAGCAAAAAACGCTTGAACACGGCAATTTTAGTATAAAGGGGGACACTTGAATGGATTTCCAATGGCATTTCAACCCTAAAATGGGGGTTGCACCTAATTTTAAATGGAAAAGGGTGTCAAAAAAATCTAAGAAAAATATAACAATTAAAAAAAAGCAATTTAATTAATGAACATTCACAAAAATTCCCGTAATATCTTCAGAAAAACGCAGGTCACTTTTCAATTTTAAACTTGCCTGTGTTGACAAAGGCTGTATTTATTTGGGACTTTTTAAATAATCTTAACGGCCAAAGAGACTACCTACATTTATGAATCTCCAATAAAATGTTAATTGTAAAAACTGTCATGACTCATGTTCAAATACAAATAGAAAACACAGATATAAAATGTTTTTTTTCTCGCTAAATGATATTAAATAAATGATATTAAATAAAGGTTAATGTTCGCTAAAACCGGTTTATTTTTTTTTTGGTTAACGGTTACCGGTATTTTCGGCCTGAAAAATATCGGTTAAAATTACGGTTAAAGTTCGCAATTTTCGTTGAAAATATCGGTTACCGGTTTTTATTAACCGGTTTTTTTAACCGGTTACATGCCCTGCTTATAACCCAGCTATTAACGAGAAACAAAGGATTTATCATATCCATTGTTACGACTTGAAATTTGATTGGCAGTAATGCGTTTACCTGTCTCATTTAAAATGAAAAATGGGAAATGAATTCGTTAAAAGAATTATTTTTAAATATTGTTATAAATTACAAAATAACGAACAATGAATTAATTACAATAAATATTCAAAACTGTATCCATTGACTGCTACGTAATAACCTAATCTTGAAAACAGTGCTATCAATCAAATGTCAAATCCAATGTTTTACTTTAAAAAAAACTTAAGGTATAATTACTTAATTGGAATGAAATATATTAGTACCATACTGACTTGCCAAAATTACTTGATATTCAATTATGATTTAAATACTTTTCTTACTTTTGTCTATGTAACAAAAGCTTATTATTCTGAAACCGATAAAAATATGACCGGCATTATGGTTTTATGAACAGTAATAGTTGCCAAGGCCAAGTGTTGTGTGCTCCGGCTCTGTAAATTGGAATCTGTGGATAAAATGAGTTGTTGAGCCGTTGAAGACTATTTAAAAATAAACCCACTTGATATTCGCGCGGCGTTCGCGTAGGTAACCACTATACCGCGCCGCGCCGCAGATAGCCGGAAGTGAAAACAATTTACTTCAAGTAGGCAATCATTGCTTTTATTTCTATCGAGAGGCACAACGTACCTCTTCGCCTGGCGCCTATGTGGGCGAAATGTAAATATCACTAAGCGTACTAAACGCAACTAAATTATCCCCGAACGTCCCTTTTATATTATTTTTCTTTCAAAATAGCTATTTTTAGTACCAGTGAGCAAAATATGGCTTTTTCTCACGGGCCCAGAAATTGGCCACACGAGCGAAGCGAATGTGCCAACTGGACAAGTGAGAAAAAGACATGCTCACGTGTGCTAAACATAATTTTTTCCACAATCTTAAAATATAATTTTTATTTAATAATGAAAATCTCAACAGTACAATTTATAAATTATAATTAAATTTAATGTAATATGTATTATAATGTCTGTAATCCCATGGAAACATTGTGGTCAGAGTTAGTGTATTTTGCTCACTAATGTTATTTACTTTGCTCACTTGTGAAGAAATTTATTTACTTTGCTCACTTGTGATTCAATATGCTACTTTGCTCACTGTTTTAAGTTGAATAATGACGTATTTTGCTAACGATTTTGGAAAAATATCTTTTTTCTTCAAACGTCATAAAAGTGACATCTTCTGTGACGTGATTGACAAGGTTGAAGTTTAATTTCTATGCCAACGTAATATAATTTTTTATTCTAGCCGCCGTATAATATTGTCGCCGCCGTATAATATTGTCGCCGCCGTATAATATTGTCGCCGCCGTATAGCCAATAAGAAGCGCCGTATAATATTGTCGCCGCCGTATAACCAATAAGAAGTAACTTGTACAATAGAAATCTGTAATATCGCCCTAAATGTCACTATAAAAACTAGATAACCTAAGAATAAAGTTACTAAAAATTATGAATAATTGACAGGTAACCTACATATTAAACGTCAAATAGTAATTTATTTTTTGAAATTTCTAAGTTTGAAGAAAAGATAGCATGTGTTATTCAGAGTAAAAGTGTCTTTGTGTGCCTCGCATGCAATTGTCCGACTCGCTTCGCTCGTCGTGCAAACTTCCATTCTCGCCACACAAAGTATCACTTTTACTCTTAATAACACAATATACTATTTTCTTCAAACGTCATAAAAGTGACATATTCTGTGACGTGATTGACAAGGTTGAAGTTTAATTTCTATGCCTCCGTAATATAATTTTTTATTTTAGCCGCCGTTTAATTTTTTCGCCGCAGTATGTAGAATCAGCCAATAAGAAGTAACTTGTACAATAGAAATCTGTAATATCGCCCTAAATGTCACTATAAAAACTAGATAACCTAAGAATAAAGTTACTAAAAATTATGAATAATTGACAGGTAACCTACATATTAAACGTCAAATAGTAATTTATTTTTTGAAATTTCTAAGTTTGAAGAAAAAATAGCATGTGTTATTCAGAGTAAAAGTGTCTTTGTGTGCCTCGCATGCAATTGTCCGACTCGCTTCGCTCGTCGTGCAAACTTCCATTCTCGCCACACAAAGTATCACTTTTACTCTTAATAACACAATATACTATTTTCTTCAAACGTCATAAAAGTGACATATTCTGTGACGTGATTGACAAGGTTGAAGTTTAATTTCTATGCCTCCGTAATATAATTTTTTATTTTAGCCGCCGTTTAATTTTTTCGCCGCAGTATGTAGAATCAGCCAATAAGAAGTAACTTGTACAATAGAAATCTGTAATATCGCCCTAAATGTCACTATAAAAACTAGATAACCTAAGAATAAAGTTACTAAAAATTATGAATAACTGACAGGTAACCTACATATTAAACGTCAAATAGTAGTTAATTTTTTAAAATTTCTAAGATTGAAGAAAAATAGCATGTGTTATTCAGAGTAAAAGTGTCTTTGTGTGCCTCGCATGCAATTGTCCGACTCGCTTCGCTCGTCGTGCAAACTTCCATGCTCGCCACACAAAGTATCACTTTACCTCTTAATAACACAATATACTATTGTATTAAAACACTAATGTCTATTCATTAATGATCAACTCTGATCTATAAATAAATTCAATTTCCTATTAAAAGTCAAGATAAAATCAAAATCAATGATCAACTGATCCGTTGTATTATACAGTGTGGAAATTAACTTAATGTCATAAATTTAAGGGTGAGTAGAATGACATGTGCAGATTACGAAAGTGAATGAATTTTTTAAAAATTCGCAGATTTAAAGGTAATTTTCATTATACTAACATTTTTGGTATCACTGGACCACTGACAATGCATTTGCTTTCTTCTATAAATAAAAACGTAATTTTCCTTAAAAATACTATTTTATTTAATTATTAAGAATAATATCTTATACAACTAGTTTTAAATGTATTTTTGATAAACATATTTTTAAAAAATTCTTTCACTTTCGTAATCAACACATGTCATACTACTCACCCTCAAATTTTTACCCTGTATATACATATCTATTTTTATGTACAATATTTTGTTAGTTTAGATTAATCTCAAATATTTAAATTTTCGTAAATATATAAACCACTGTAATTTCTCCATTTTTTATAATTTTTCGCTATTTTTATTTTTTTTTCAGATATGAAAAATATAGTTATAATCAGGGCATATAACCGAAAAAAATACTAGTTTATCGTTAACCCTTATAGAGAACATTAAAAAAAAAACGGATTTATTTCTAAAACCGGTTTTTAAAAATTGGAAACCGGTTTAAACCGATTTATATATAGGTTGAAAAAAATTAATGGAAAAAAATTAATTTAAAAATATAAAAAAAATATTTAAATAAATTAATAAAAAAATAATAAAAAACTACCAACAGATAACAAATTAGAACAAATAAAAGAATGCAACTTAATGAATATTCACAAATATTTCCCTAATACCTTCAGAGAAACGTTGGTCACTTTTTAATTGTAAACTTCCCTAATGCTGCCAAAGCGATTACCTACATATATAACTCTCCAAAAAATGAAAATTGTAAAAGCTATCCCCACTCATATTCAACTACAAATAGATAACAAAGATATAAAAAAAATATTTAAAAATTTTCGCGGTAAATAATTTTAAAATAAAGGTTAATATTCGCTAAAACCGGTTAATTTTTTTTTTTTATTAACGGTTACCGGTATTTTTGGCCTTAAAATTACGGTTAAAATTACTGTTAAAGTGCGCAATTTTTCGTTCAAAATATTGGTTACTGGTTTTAATTAATAGTTTTTTTTAATTGATTACAAGCCCTTGTTATAATTATAAGTCTTGTGTCATCAGAGAAAAATAGAAAGTTTAATTCACACTCTTAAAATTATATAAACTGTGAAAAACATTAAACCACACAGTAAATTAGAACAAATATTGATCCATGAATCAGCTTGATTCTTTGATCAACGGACTAATGGTGATTTCTGCTGTTAGTATGTTTATAGATTACTTTGCGTAACATAATTATCATGTACGTAAGCTAATAAAACGACAAAATGTATTCATCTATAATTATTAGTATTAAAAACATTTTCACTTTAAATTTTCATTAAAATAATGTTGATGAATCCTTAGTTATGTATAAAAAGTAATCTAAGTTATATTTAAACTAAATGTCACTAACAAAATATAATAAATATTGAGAAATAAATATCATTGAACTACAACAAAGAATTACTTATCTGTAATTTAATTGAATTTCAGTTTTCAAATGCAAAATTACTTCGTAGTAGGTACTTAAAGTATTAAACCAACATCTTCAAGAATGTAATTTAAAGGTTTTTATTTTACTGCTTTTCTTTAGATGTAAATGTTGAGATTGTAATAATAGGTACTTAATTTTATTTTTTGTTTGTAGCATAATGAAAATGAATTATTACAATACATTAATTCTTTTTAGTGAATCATAAAACAATGGAATAGGAGGAACATAATTGTGTATTTAATTTGGATTTTATTTTCTCTTCTACTGGTATACTTTCAGAAAATAAGTAATTACAGATTTATTATGGTGTATTATTTTATTTTCATTTTAACAAAGTTAAAATAAATTTTGTTTTCTTTATACTATTACCTTTTAGAAATCACATTTCATATTCAAACATATTTAACAGAACAACTATAACAAACTAATATGAAATTTAATTTGTTCATTAATTGAAAATGTTCCAGTAATTCAAATAATACATATTGGAGTAATAATAACTATAGAAAAAATATTATATTAAGCCCCCGTCCCATTATGATTAGTATTAGAGAATTCAAAATCGACCAGAAACTATTTGTTTGCCGGCCTTTTTTATATATTTTAGCATTACATTCTATCAAAAAATTTTATTTTATTTTATTTGATATACAAAACGTCAATTAAAATAACTATTTTTGATTTATTATTCGTATTATAGTCGTCTTGTATGATTATGATTACGTTAATTGTTGAAAAATATCAATTCACATTCGTTTTATTTTTTATGTTAGAACAAATGTCACTAATTTTTCAGAATAAAACAAATGAAGTGTTTAAATATCCACGTGAACCGAAAATGTTTCTCACATAAAAACCTATAGTGTATTAAATTTTAAGTAGTAATAATATTTATTTAATAAATTAAAACACACGCCCAAAAAAAAACTCTTTCGCGAGATCTCACATTATTTGCCAAAATAAGCTGTCGCAAAAGTTTAGTTTCTGGACTAGTGATACAAATAACTATTTGTTTGTATTTCACTTGAATATTTTTTGACTTTGAGAATGAACATATTTGGTAGAATAATTAATACAAAACTGTAAAACAAAATTGCTACATTAATCGAGAATTGAGAATATAGGTCGATATCTTGTTAAGTATATTAAAAGTTTATATTTGTATTACAATTCCGTCGACATATGTGCAGCTAATTAATTATTTAGATTCTCTTTTTCTCAATAAATTATTATTTCGTGAATGGTGATCCCACTTAGCCCCTGTTTCGGCGCTCATGGTATGATTATGGCGTGCCGGGCATATTCAGAGGCGGTGGGTGCGTCTTCATTCATTAACAGACGCCAGTACAGCAGACGGATTTTTACCAACACTGCGATGTTTACAACCAAGCGTGGAACATCCAATTACACGTCCACGTAAAAGGTAGCCCAAGTCATTTGAAATTTTAATTATAGAAAACTAAAAAAGTTATTGTTAAATAAATGTTTTGTATGCGTGTAATTATGAGTCAACGACACTGTATCTGCTATTTTAACAAGAAAAAAATATACGCGTAATAATTTATAAAAACTACCATAACTTTTTGTTACAAAATTATGAATCAACATAATATAAAAAGAAATATTATATTTATAAATATTAAAATTATAACATATGTTTCATGTAAATATGAGTACAAAAAATCTTAATAATAATATAAACATGGTTCGCATAATTAATTAATAAAACAAACATAAACAATCTGGTTGAATCGCATTGATAGAAAAACTTGTTTTTAATAATTTTAAATAAACGATAAAAAAAAAAGTTCGATTCAAAGGTTTGGAAATATATACATAAAAACCAACTCCAGCAAATAATGAACACATTTGCAGAAAATCTATTAGAAAATAAATAGAGCAATATAAAAATGTAATAAAATAATTACATCAAAATTGTAGAACAATAAGCATTATTGGCAATAAGTATGTAGATAAACGAAAATAAATTGTTGGAAATACATACATACGTAGTAGTATCTTCTAGTTCCGGCTGAAAACGTACCCGAAATCGAAACTTACGTTAAATTAAAATTTAGTTCAATTTTTATTACACACGGAAATCCAGTGTTTCTCTTTCCTTTTAAGGTATTATTCGATTATTAAATAACATAAAAGAAGTAAACCTGTAAACCCTTTAGTTATCCATCATCACACAAATATCACATATTTCACAATAAAATAAGTAATATTTCCAAGAATTATTTGTCATTAACTAAAAGATTGCTTTATAATGCTATTCTTTTAAAATAACGTTTTTTTCTCACTTCCAGTCTTAATTCTATAAATTAAATTATTGAAATCTTGCCTTAATAAGCAAAAATCGTACTTTTCTAGTAGCTCTTTTATGTAATAGATTTCCATTCCAAAAAAAATCACACATATTCTTACATATTATCTGAACAACTGTGTTAATATATTTTTCGAAAGTATTTTGAAATTTAAATAAAAAAAAATAAAAATTTAAAATTAAATTATATTTTATTAAAGAAACTTAGCTTTAAAAACAGTACGATACATTATTATATGTATAATGTACCAAAATTGGGTTATTAGAGAAGTACGAACGATGCTTTTGCTGTAAGTAGACTATATTCTTGATATGTAGTATATAAACAATTACTACGAGCTAGAAGAATAAGTAGCAAGAGTTTACAATAAAAGTTTCAAAAATTAGGCAAATAGATCATATTTTGGAAGCAAATCGAAGAAAAATAATATATTTACTAGAATAACAATATTAAAAAATTACCTTCATTTTTGAGTTGATAAAACTGAATCGGGATTATCACAAACCACTAATTTTTTATTTGTTTTTAGATATTTACACTTGAATAAATTACATTTTAAAAAAGTTTTAAACACACATGTAAATTGCAGTAATTGCTTCATAAATGTAATCATTTAAAATTTAATTATACTTTTATTAATTACCCAAATGAACATGAGTTTATGTTTGAATTTAACCACGAAAATACAAACGATGATATTATTTTAAGTCTTCAAAACATGAAAACGACATTATGTGTGTATACCTATTTAAACTTTATAATGTGATTGCTTTTTATTTGCCATGCAGTGAATTATAACTTCTTCAAACGAAATTAGTTGCAAATGAAACAAAATAAAACCTGCAAAGTCCGTAATTCATTCGGTTGTCATCGCTCGCGCACAGCTTGCAATGCGGAGATCAGGTGATAGTGTTTGAGGTTCTTTCGCGATGATTTATCGATAGGAACTCGAGTGCGTGTAAAGCGAAGTGTTTGCTTCTTCGTGATTGCAGTGTAGGTTAAACATCGCATATTCGTGTGGGACACAAATGACAGAAATGTATCACCGAACACCAACATGACGCATGGAAACTACGTGAAGGCATGTGAGTATTTTTAACTTTTATTGTATTTTTACATTTTGAAAGATGAGATAAGTATTCATGTTGCAAATATTCTGTGGGAAATGAAATGAAATGACCAGGGTCGGATTTATGTTGAGCAAAAGTTTTGTGTGGGTCCCGTTTTAATTAATTATTATTTAATTATTATAAACATACAGTGGCTCACAGAATTATTCGTACACCTAAGTTTTCTATTTAAAAAGTAAAAAATAGAGTACTTTTAAAAATAATATTAACATATTACTGACGGGATAATATTCTCTCTTATTCCAGAAATAAAACGCAATAGCCAATTATGAAAAAAGTATTATTTTACTTGTTTTTTGTGACCTATTTTTGAAAAAACATTATACAAAATACTGAAACAAAAGATAATTACGCAATCATAAATGTTTTATATTTATAAATATAAATATTGACACTTTATAAGTAAGATTTCATAAGTGTACGAATAATTTTGTGTATCTATTTTTTGTACACATTTTGTTTTTATTTAATTTACATAAGAAAAATAATATTTTTTTCATAATTGGCTATTACATTTTATTTCTTGAATATGAGAGAATATGATCCCGTCAGTAATATGTCAATATTATTTTTAAAAGTACAAAATTTTTCACTTTTTAAATAGAAAACTTAGGTGTACGAATAATTCTGTGAACCACTGTATATATTTTGTAATAAATATACAACTTAATATTATTAGATTTTTAATTTTGAAAAATTGCTAGAGCCGGATCAAGGATTTTTCCGTCCCTATGCCTATTTAAAACGGGGATTCTAGCTCAATCGAATTTATAAAAATTAGTTTAAAAAAATAGAAATATACGTGTAATAATGAATATTAATAAAGAAATAAAATGATATAATTAAAATACTTCCGAAATACGGGGACTTTTTTGGTATAGCGTGATGTCACCTATCATCAGTATTTTGATTGGGGACTTTAAAAGACCGCGAATGTTGGCAAGTGAAAAATCCTGGCATCAAGTCTGACGAATGAGCTTGAAGAATATAACAATCTTGATCTTGGGAACTTCAGTTCTGTAATTTTAAAGTATTGTTATTTGAATTTTAGTCTTATATATTAACTTTTATTATTTCTTTTACATCTGTGACAGTACTATTTACGAGATTAGTACATAAAATACCTGTTTATGTGTGATTTGATAATAGTTTTCATCAGCAGCAAAAAATATAAATATCATTTTTAAACGTATATAATTTAAATACACGTGCAATTTATAAGAATGTAGACCTGTACTGTATTATAATATTAATTTTTTTTTACAAATTTAATGTAGAAACAGCATAACTTCAAGAACATTTTGATCCAATACAAAAACAGTTTGCAAAGAAAATTCATATTCGTGACGTCATATTCATTATTTCCAAGTTTGGTAGTCTGTAATTCGCTTATTAATATAAATATTTTCATCGGATTTTCTCCAATAGCCTTAGTGACCCTTATACATAAAAATGAACTAATAAAAAAAATGTAGAAACCTCCATTGCCACCCTCATGTCAATGGCATAGCCAGGATAAATAATAAATCGTATAAAAATCAAAAACTTTAGTAAGGTCCTCAGTAATCTTATTATGGCGTTTTCCAGGCTGGTTCATTTATTTTTTAAAAGCGTATATTTTTGATGTGGAGGGGGCCACCCTTAAATCCGGGCCTGGAAATGCCACGTGAATATCATGGTCATACATTTTGAGGTTATGAATTAACATATTACATTAACATCTTTATTACAATAAAGGAACTTGTATGCTAATAAGAAAGGATGCAATAGGAAATCTATAGACGTTGTATGCGTGGATTACTGAGGCGTCTACCGTCTACATCTACGATTTGAGAGATATTGATTGGTAATTGAGTTGCTAATCCTCGAATGATTGAGCAGTTTGTTTACAAACATTTGCATATTGCATTAAATACGACTCGGATTATATTAATATAAAACTCTAAAACCGTGGATAGTTTATTATGACTTCTCATGCAGTATCAATATATCTTTCATTGATGTAAAAGTATAAGTACGAAATCTTCATGTATAAAATATGAACATAGGAAAATAAAATAGTGTTAATACTGGAGTCATCTTCAGGAGTGGGGCAGAAACCGCTTAAGGTGGATTTTTTTTTTAATTAATTGACTGCACCACAGTATTGCATTTTTTTTCCTACAAGTTCTTCAATTTAAAGGCTTCTAGTACTTAATTAAATATGAACATATTGAACTATTTATTGCTCAGAGTAATTACTACATAATAGTTTAATAACATTAAGAATATTTTATTAATAAGTTGCATATATTTTTACTTTAAATTAACATAGATGCCTTATTATGGCGTCATAAATTATTTTTCCTACGACCGTTAAGATATTTGATTGTTGCATGTTTGTTATTGCTATGGATAGATACTATATTGTTAACACATTTTCATTTTCCACGGTAACCATAGACAACGTTAAGGTATAAATTCAGTTCTCACAGTTCTGTCAAAAATTATTCATATCTCACAGTTCCGTCAAAAATAAATTGTTCCAAATTTAATTAATTAGAAAATAATATCGTGGTCTAAGAAAAAGTATAGTGTACAACTCGCATGGAATGTCCATTTCATATGAGTTTGACAGTTTGTATAGCATGAACCTCCCCATTAAGAGTTCTTATTATAAAATACTACTTCCGCTTATAACCTTGGAGTAATACCTTTAGAAAATGAAATCAGGTTGACATAAGAGATTTTTAAACCTTGTTTTCACTGATCGTCCTTGTTATAAAATTTTATAAAAAAAATAAAATTGGTTTTTGAGTCCATTGTGCTATGCAGAAATAAATTAAAATAAATACATAAATAGGTTCGGTATTTCTTTCTCTCGAAACCTCCCCATTAAGGATTCTTGTTATAAAATACTGCTTCTGCTTACAACCTTAGAGTGATACCTTTAGAAAATCAAATCTGTTGACATAAGAGATTTTTGAACCTTGTTTTCACTTGTTATAAAATTTTATATAAAAAAAATATAAATTGGTTTATGTGTCTATTGTTAAGCAACAATAAATTAAAATAAATACATAAATAGATTCGGTATTTCATTCTCTCGAAACCTCCCCATTAAGAATTCTTGTTATAAAATACTGCTTCCGTTTACAACCTTGGAGTAATACCTTTAGAAAATTAAATCTCATTGACATAAGAGATTTTTGAACCTTGTTTTCACTTGTTATAAAATTTTATATAAAAAAAATAAAATTGGTTTATGAGTCCATTGTGTTAAGCATCAATAAATTAAAATAAATACATAAATAGGTTCGGTATTTCTTTCTCTCGAAACCTCCCCATTAAGGATTCTTGTTATAAAATACTGCTTGCGTTTACAACCTTGGAGTAAGATCTTTAGAAAATCCAACTTGTTGACATAAGAGATTTGAACCTTGTTTTCACTTGTTATAAAATTTTATATAAAAAAAATAAAATTGGTTTATGAGTCTATTGTGTTAAGCATTAATAAATTAAAATAAATACATAAATAGGTTCGGTATTTCTTTCTCTCGAAACCTCCCCGTTAAGAATTCTTGTTATAAAATACTGCTTCTGTTTACAACCTTAGAGTAAGATCTTTAGAAAATCTAACTTGTTGACATAAGAGATTTTTGAACCTTGTTTTCACTTGTTATAAAATTTTATATAAAAAAATAAAATTGGTTTATGTGTCCATTGTTAAGCATCAATAAATTAAAATAAATACATAAATAGATTCGGTATTTTTTTCTCTCGAAACCTCCCCGTTAAGAATTCTTGTTATAAAATACTGCTTCCGTTTACAACCTTGGAGTAATACCTTTAGAAAATTAAATCTCATTGACATAAGAGATTTTTGAACCTTGTTTTCACTTGTTATAAAATTTTATAAAAAGAAATATAAATTGGTTTATGTGTCTATTGTTAAGCAACAATAAATTAAAATAAATATATAAACAGGTTCGGTATTTTCAATACTTGTATAATTTCAGCACTCGACATCGCCTCGTGCCAAAACCTTTACATCTTATGGGAAATAGGCCACATTCTGCAATTATTGCACGATATACTATTTTTGTACTCTTACAATAAAATCTGTTGATTTTTCGTCACCTAAGCAATCCTTGTTTTCATTGATCGTCGTTGTTATAAAATTTTGTAAAAAAAATAAATATAAAATTGGTTTATGAATCCATTGTGTTAAGCATCAATAAATTAAAATAAATACATAAATAGGTTCGGTATTTTCGCACGAAACCTGTCCGCACAATCCTCACCCACAGCCGCATCAAGAGGCGTCTCCAGCCCGCCGTTTTGGCACAATGCGATCGCCTTCAATGCAAATGACCCGCGTGTCTCGCTGCTTGCCCACGTGCGGACTAAACGCGCGTAATGACCGCCGATTGTATATGGACTGCCCTGCGAACTTGATAATTGCACGCCGTACAAAGAAGCCCAGGGAAACAGCGTGTGGGATTGATTGACTGACAGCTGATGGACTAAATCATTACCTGTCACCCGGGATCCCATAATCACATTATGCTTTACTTATGGTTATGGTTTAGGCGTCTTCTTCAATCTTCTCTCTACTATGTTGTAGCAGTGTTTGTAAAACTTTTAAACTCTACGTTTTTATATGTGTCAAGAGCACGTTCGCAAATCATAATTAGTGTTAGTTTTATGTTTTACGTTTGATAGCATTTTAGAGCAGCATTCACAATAGTTATTTATGTATCAAGTACTGAAAGTGCATGTTTTCAGTACGAATATGAACATTGCTGTACGAGGCGAAGCCGAGGACTGCAATCATATGAGGACTGAAAATATGCACTTTCTTTACGAGATATATACAATATTTTTTTTTAAATTATAATTTTTTAAAAAGAATCTACAATATAAGTCGGTGTAATTGAATGGCGTGGCATGCAATAATAATCAGGGTACCATTTGTAAGGAAACAAATGAAACAATTAAAAATGTTTATTGACAACTGTCATCAGTCTGAAATGTTCTGATTTCTTTCCCAAAAATAATGGAAGATATTGATTATTCTATCAATTACGAAGATCCGGGTACTCCACCGGCAATTGCAGAATCAGCAAACGCAGCAACTCTGAATTTGTTGCCTCCAAAAAGCCGCGAGAGTACTAGTACCAAAAAATAATAACTTTTTAGTACTAGTACCAAAAAGATAGATTTTCTGTTGCTGTCTAGGTTACCATAAAATCAACATTTTGTTATGATTTAAAAAAAATCGTGTTTTATGGTGCAATTCTGTGCCACAACCTATAAATTTGTAAATTCATAAATCTGTAACTTACAGAAAATTCGTAAAAGTGTTCTTTACAGATTTATGAAAAATGCAATTCTGTGTGCACATCTATAACACTTGAAGTTACAGATTATTTCTTATGAAAAAGGTTTGTTCACGGTTGCTACATATATTTTGACATTTCTTAAATGTTGCCAACTATATATTCATGCTTTTTATTGGTATTGAATTTCTTCGTGAATACTACTATAATAGTATCAAGGATACTTATTTTAAATAATAGTAATATATATTATTAATTATTTCTCCTTGTACAAAGTAAATGCAAAAAATATTCAGATAAACTGCATATTTTTTTTTCTTTAAATTGAATTAAGTTGGTACCTTACTCATTTTTATAAAAATAACTACCTACTTGTTTTTCGAAGAATTTATAGGTTATATTTTCAAATACGTGTAGTGTCAGTGTCAAATTTTAACATGACGTATTATAAATTATTATACTCATAATGTTATTATATTTATTTTATTAAATAAATTTTGTTTGTAACGTTTTTTATTTTTAGTGCTGAACACATACAAGCAGTTTTTAAGCAAGTTATTAAAAAATAAAAACAACGAAAAATACCACTAAAGACAGATATGAAATGTATTTGACGCTAACAAATTCCTTAAATCATAAAATTTCTATTGTACAACTTTTTTAGGTTAACGCAATTAACAAAATTATTTCTCTTCTACAAGCATTCCAATAAACAAAATTCTGATCTGATTATTCAGTTTAAAATACAAAAAAAATAGTTTTTTTCACTATTTAACATATAATATTGTAGTATTCAGACCTTACAGGGAAGAAAACTGTGACTGTAAATGTTTTACAAATCGTAAGAGAGTTACGAGAAACTGTAAGCTACGAGTTATGAATAGAATTGCATTCTAACCGTAACGACTTACAGGTCTTACAGATTTTCTTACAGGTCTTACAGATACGCACAGAATTGCAGCATTAGTTGAATTTTTAGTTTAACTATATCGGTAGAACTGTAAAGGTTGGTTTATGATGGATTTAACTTATTTATTTTAATTTCCTAAATTTATCCAATCAGAAGGTATCACATGATATTACATTTAGTTTTGATGTTTGACTGTTGGTTTGACATTACTTTGAAGAGAGGTGAATTGTTTTGGTACAAAATGAATTTGATATATGATTATTTTTATTTTATCAGAAAACCAAAATAACACTCTCAAACTGGCATTTGAAATTTCCTTCTAACTTAACATATAAACATCAGTTCAATGCTTTCTTGTGATTGGTTGGATTTGGATTTTCAAATTTAGAATAAAAGAATTGATTATATTCCAATTGCAAATTTTAAATTTTTAAATAGTTCATAAACCACCACGTTTGTTTTGATTGTGTTTATATTTTAAAATCTAAATCATAAATTGAAAATCCGTAAATTAAATCCATCATAAACCAGCCTTAAGTCATCAGAAATCGTGACCACATGTGACACTGATTTTTGTGAGGAAACTCCATATATTTGTTGACAGAAATACAATGCTAGGTAAATTTTATGTATATTGATATACGTACAGTTGATCTTCCTACGCGAAAAGCAAATTCTAATTTCACATTTTTTTATTAGCGATCCAAACAATTTATCAAATTGTTCAGTATGTAATCTGATACATTTAAAAAATATATATCTATCTTCCCAATCTTCTTCTTGTCGTACCCACCATCTTCTATTTTTCTTTTTCTTGTCATTGTACTCGTATAATTTTTGTAATAAAATTATAGTTAACAATTTACATAATGTTCATAATTAAATAAATCACACATTTGACAGTTCTAAACAAAGTTTATTTCTATTTGCCGATTTCTAAATATAAATGTATAACTGAAATATATGTATATAGTTTGCAATCTTCTGTGTTAAAACCAAAACTAAATACTGATTTCTGAATAGCTGCATAAGATAATAGGTATGGCTACAAGGTTATTACAACAAACATGGAAAACATAAAACTAAAACTAAACTTGATTTGTGAATGAGCCTTAAGTCACTGTTTTAATTGTATAATTACAGTTCAGATGTACAAATTTTTTTTCTTTTCACAGACATAATTTGAAATGTTCCAATGTTTTATGTTTCCCACGAACACAAGTTTCACTCTGTAACCTTGTTAATGGTACAATTTGTGAATAGAATTTTGCCGGCAATTATTGCCGTTGTGATTATGACTACTTGGTTTTTATATAAAAAGTTAACCCACCTGAGTTTTTTTGGGTATTTGAAAATTTGGAGGTTTCATATTTTTTATGTTTCAATTGTTTTTGTTAAAAAATATGGTCAATGTTAAGAATTAGAATAGATTGTTTTATTTAATAAGAGTTAAAAGGAGAGTGAATAAAAAATTAACAATAAGAAGAAGTGAGCTAAGTGAAAAGCAAAATTCTAGTTACAATTATATAATTCATGACAGTACCTCGAAATTCTTTGTAATTCTTGTTAATATGAAATCTTCCTGGCAAACTGAAAATCTTAATTTTTAGTAATAACATCATTTGAGGAAAATAAGATAAATTTTACCAGGAAAATCAGTTTTGAACTTCAAATATAATTTCTACTTGACCAATTGCAATGAAAATTTAATCTTCTCAGTATAACGACATGCTTCAATAATAGATTTATTTTATCAAACAACTTTTTCAAATATTCATTATCAATTCATGTTACTTTCGAAATTTAGAAGATTTCTTTCTTTTCTGTCACCTACCCTTTTGTCTAAATATAAGTATTTTTTTATATATAATTCCATTTTCCAATATGGTATTATTGATTAATTTTATTCAGGAAAACAAAATGTGCTATGTAGTTTTTCATTTATTTTTCAGTGTATATTTCATGTATAATTTTTTGGAATTTTAATTTCAGAGAATCCTCAAACACAAGTTGATCGTAAAAAATCTTGGCAGATTTTCTTCGTTTTCGTAGAAATTAATTTTTATTTTCCTAGAACCTACGCAGAAACCTAGAAAATGTTGAAGTTTATGGCAAGCGCGGCCTTCTTTTATGGATATTCGCGATTATTGCTTTTCGTTCTAGGAATTATGACGACATTCATATTCTTTTATGTCCAGCAGAGTTACCTTTAATTTTGTGCTACTTGTATGTGATGTTTATTTCATTATGAATCCTGAATAAAATATCACCCGCAGTAATTTTCATTGTTACTACAAAACATTCCAAATGAATATCAAATTCCAATCTTTCATTTTTATTTTATTTCCCAAAACACAGAGATTTGTCAATGCAGTTTGTATGCAATTGGATTATTGTTTTGTGAGGGAAATGTTTTTGAAATGTAGATTCAGCTAAAAACAAAGCATCAGTGAGTATAACTGTCAATTTGGGTTTTTTGCACATTGCATTGTTCTGGACAGTTTTGCTTATTGAAATAAAAACATGAATATTTTGTAATATAGTAATATCACAATTAAATATTATTTCTCGAAAATACTGAAAAAAAGTGTAAATATTGCAAAAATGAAAGTTTCAGTTCCTTGGTAAAATACCGGTTTGAATAAATGAAAATAAATAAGCAAGAATTTATCCAAATTTTTTATGTGTATCAACTTTTACAATTTATCAACTGCAACTTAAATTTTTATGTTCAAATAAACATTTTTAATTAAAAAAAAAGGTTTAAAGTTGCGCATTTCTCACAATCATGGATATGCAATCATTCCTCAGAATTTCAGCTCCTGATGGGAAATAGGCGATGTTCTGCAATTGTTGCACAATATTTTATTTTCGTACTCCTACAACAAAATCTGTTGATTTTCGTCACCTAAGTAACGTCGAGAATCTCAATTTCCCACCTCTCCCCCAGATTAGCGTGCGGGAAATTTTGGAAAAGAGACTCTTTCTTCTACAGCATTTATTAAAAAAAACTGTATTAATAATAAAAAAGTATAATTGCCCAAACATCCTTTTACACAATAACAATAATAGAAAATAGTAAATTATTGAATGAATTTTAATTTAGAAAAAAATATTTACATATCAAGTGTGAGAATATAATTTTCCCAGATTCGTTCTATTGCAAAAAAATACTCAACTGCGAAAATGATGTTCATACCCTTTTTATGTAAATATCTATTTTGATTTTTTGTGGTACAGAACATAAAACATAATTTAGTTCAACTTAAAAAACATAGAAACTTGTCTTTCTCACCCCTCTAACGGAAATTCTTGGTACTACCACGAAGTATACAGAATTGCGGCGAATGTGCACGAACATATAAAATGAACATTGGTCAATTTCTTAACTATGCAGATCTATACTTGTGCTCTGTGTGTCTTAAATCGAATGATTTTTGCAGTGGCGGATCCAGAAACATTCATAAGGGGGTCCGATTTACTATTTTTTTTTTATTAAAGTAACCACAAACATTAAAACATATAATAATATTAACCACAAAATTTATTATTTAATACAAAATCAATGAACTATTAAAAATTAAAATTATACATTCAAAAGAATAGCTAAACTGCGAATCATTTTTTTTTTTTGCCGATGTAAAGCGGATCAAAATTTTCTTCGGATCCAACTCCTTTAAGGGGTTGTAGTTTCCTAATATAGAAAAACTACGTTAATAATTTATTTACTTATAAATAAATATCAGCATCAATTCTCCTGCCTTGACGGGAACAGCACATTCCTTAGAAGTTAGGCATTTGTGTTTCCACAATATTTCGACTAGGAATGACGATGGGTACCCTGGTACCCGGAACCTACCCGATAATAATGTACCCGGGTATCAAAAATAGTACCCGATTACCCGAAATGTACCCGTTACCCGTTTATTACCCGTTACCCGAAATCTACCCATTACCTAAAATCTGATGTTGCCAGTTAAAGACAGTTTTCAGCTGCCGGAAACATTGTAACAAAACGAAGATCAAGTTCAAGACTGAGTGCAGATACATCATCCATGCTGATATTTGCGAATAGAAATATGAGATATTCCTAAGTAATTAAATCAAATGTACTTCATTCATTTTGTAATTTTATATTGCTGATATACTCGTATATTATAAAAAATAACAATGTTTTTTTTTTAATTTCCATATCAGAAAATTTTTTTGTTCATTTAATAAATTTATATGCAAATAACAAAAATTTGTATTAAAAAGATGAACATGAAAGAATAACGGATATTTTAAGGGTATCAGGTAATTATCGGGCATCAGGTTATATTATATATTATCGGGTATCGGGTAATTATCGGGTAACGGGTAATTATCGAGTATCCGGTACTACCCGAGTATTCATATCGGGTACCCGGGTACCAAAATTTTCAGGTTTCGTCATTCCTAATTTCGACAACTAGTTTTTGTTCTTGACAATTCAGCTTCAAATCATATAAATCTTTATGTCTGTAAATATGAGACGACTTTGCGCTTCCAATACCAGATTTATTTATTATTATTTTCGATATTCCTAAACTGACCTATCTAAAGAGGGGCGATCGCCCCGCCGCCCCCCTCTCAAATCCGCCACTGGATTTTTGTGATATATAATGTTAAGAATGACGATTGTTTTTTAGTTCTATGTACAGTTGTCCTAGTAATTAGAATGAATCTGTAATTGCGAGCTGTATGAAACGTAGGATTAATAGTGACGAAGATATTTATGTTGTGTGCATTGAAACGCATTCATACATATTAGATCCTACATACGTGTTCCAATTTGTATGTGAAAGCTCTTCCACCCCTGCATTGCATTGAGTCCGCGTCTGGCGGGCCTGTAACAAGCCGTGTTATTTTATAATACACGTGTTTAGCATATAATAGATCTATTCAGCACAACGATCATTTATCATGGATCTGCGAGCGTATTGTCGCTCTGATTGATTTCGTTCGCGAGCACGGGCTCGAGATTCTCTCCACGTGACATTTCTACCCAGTCTCGTGGGATGAACAAGCAAGAGAAATGAACAACGCCAACTACGTCAAGCCCTCTTGCTACTTTTGTTTTTATAGTCATTTCAAATATGTACTAGGTAAGTTTGTAATTTAATACGGATCGTGGAACACCTTTAGATTATTAAAATGCTGAAACCTTATACAGTTTTATTTATATATTTTTTAAAACTAAACATATTTTTTGTAACTGAAAATTAAAACCATCATAGGTGTAGTATTTCATAATTCTTATCAGGGGCGCGGATCGAATAATGAAAGATATAAATATTTTTACATAATATAATTCATGAATTTTAATAATATGTCTGATATATACTTAATATTAAGATTTGAGCATTTTATTATTCAATATGTTTACTTCTTTGTACGAAGTGAAGGGATTATTGTAATAGCGGAAAATTTAAGTTTTCAGGTTTCAACGGAAATATCCGTTATGACCATTCTTGAATTCACTTTGACTAGTTTCGGCATGACGTCTGTATAGCGTATATATGTACGTACGTATATTTGTACTTTCGTTTATCTCGCATAACTCAAAAATGATTAGTCGTAGAATGTTCAAATTTGGCATGTGGGATTGATAATACTTTACTCGAAGAGTTTTTTTTCCGCATAACTCAAAAACGGTTAGCCATAGAACGTTGAAATTTTGTTTATGGAATTGCAATAACATCTAGTTATGAAACACTATTTTTGGTTCTAATCGGCCTTTTCAAAAGGGCACTTTACTTGTTGCAGAAAATATAGAGATAAAATAAAGATTATAATTTATTATTTTTCATGAGAACAACAACAATTTCAAAGATATGAAAAGATCGGAATTTGAACAATGATTAGCCGTGGAATAATCAAACTTTCAAGAGAAATAAGTTTAAATGAAGAGCAGCAAAAAAGTATATAATTTTTTTGTTGTTAGATATCCCTGATGTTTATTGTTGAAAATATAAGAAGAAAAACCTTAGTAAGACAATAAAAACAGTAAATTAAAATTATTTTGAAAAAATGACCTTTTAAAAAATAGTATATTTGTAATGTAGAAGATGAACAAAAGGCGAGAAAGATAAAAAAAAATAAAAGAGAAGCGAAAAATTATTCATTTTTATTTTCCTTTTCTTTTGTAGTCAGAATAATTTTTCTACATTTAACTCATTTTCAAATTAGTGGAAATTAAAATAAACAAAAATTTTGCCTATTAACAATAAAAAAAATAATATTTATAAAATAGGAAACCTATTACCTATCTTTATGATTTAATTAAGTGGTTTTGATTAACACCAAACCCTTTGTAAGCCTGTGTTATTACCGTAATTACAAACTAAGTGCCCTAGGTGCTTCGTCATAGAATTTAGATTACCACGCCTTCTCGTTATTTGTTCCGCAACCTACTACCTTGAGTGTTTGATGTTCGCACTGCAAGTACAGCTTCTGTTTGCGTCAAGTGACAACTTCTCACACAATGAGAAGACACGACCTTTTGTGTGAGGAAATGAATATATAAACTTCACATATTGTGTTGTCTCTTTGAAGTAAATATTTATGTCATGCATATTACATATTACAACACATATGAAGACATATTCACTTTTAAAAATGTAAATTATTTTCTACTTCAACTTCAGTAGCTTCCACTTGATTGACTGTAATGATTTTTGATTATAATTTTCTATCATATCCCAGTTTTAATAAGCGAAATTTAAATGTGTCTAGGTAAAGTTACAGATATGGAAAAACGAAAAAATATTTCTGAATCAAATAAGATGTGAGGAATTATTATGGTCACATTCTTTATGCACGAAGAATAAAATAAAGGTTTTGTAGGAATATATGAATGGTAAGAAGCATCAGAGATGAAATATGTAATGATGTGAAGTCACTAAAGTCTAGTTTCGAGTGTTCTAATGTAAGATGGCAGAGTAATGGTAACGCATAATGTAGAATCTGAATGTGGATGCAAAACTGCAAAGTATTATACACGAGTAATGTTACTCTAAGGAATGCTTTCGTAGACATATAATACCATCTAACTTATATGACACTTTTCTTTTGAAGTGAACAATATTACATATATATGAATTTTGAATTAAAAAATTAAAACAAAATAATTTTTTTCATGAAGTATCATTCCCACCTACTGTTTTAAATTTAATTTTAGTTTTAATTTTTAGTCGTAAGAAATGTATCATATGCCTAGAAATCAGGGCATGTAACCGAAAAAAATACTGGTTAACGGTTAACCCTTATAGAGAACGTTATAATAATAACGGTTTTAGTTCGAAAACCGGTTTTTGAAAATTGGAAACCGGTTTAAACCGGTTAATATATCGGTTATAAAAATAATTAAAATTAATTAAAACAAATTAATTATAAAAATTTGATTAAAAATATAGAGAATAATTAATTAAATTTTTTTTTTAAATATCATCTCAGAAAAATATCACAATTAAAAAAAGCAATTTAATTAATGAATATTTACAAAAATTCCCGTAATATATTCAGAAAAACGCAGGTCACTTTTCAATTTTAAACTTTCCTGTGTTGACAAAGGCCGTATTTATTTGGGACTTTTTAAGTAACCTTAACGGCCAAAGAAACTTCCTACATTTATGACTCTCCAATAAAATGTTAATAATTGTAAAAACTGTGATGACTCATGTTCAAATACAAATAGAAAACACAGATATAAAAAAAATATATTAAAATTTTTCCTCGCTAAATGATATTAAAATAAAAGTTAATGTTCGCTAAAACCGGTTTATTTTTTTTTTGTTAACGGTTACCGGTATTTTCGACCTGAAAAATATCGGTTAAAATTACGGTTAAAGTTCGCAATTTTTGTTCAAAATATCGGTTACCGGTTTTTATTAACCGGTTTTTTTAAGCGGTTACATGCCCTGCATACTTCTGACAACTTTTTGCCAAAAACAAAAGCTGATTGACATGGTAATTATTTGTCATTTTTTATTTACATTTAATACCAAATACGACGTACTTCTGACAACTTTTCTCCAGAAACAAAAGCCTGTTGACATGATTTTTGACATTTTTGCACGCCAAACATAGTCGAGTACTTACATTTGATACCAAGCACGACTTACTTTTGAAATATATTAGCTGAAAACAAAAGACATTCGACAACGAATTTCTTTGTCATTTCTACACGCCAGCCCTCATCAAATAATCCTTTCATTTGATACCAAACACGAGTTACTTCTAAAATATTTTAGCAGAAAACAAAAGATAATCGACATGGAACATTTTGAAGAATACAACGGGCGTGATCTTGAGTAATAGTACACTTAAGTTGTGTACTTTTAAAGTGCTATTAGTTTGTGTCTTATATATTAACTTTTATTATTCCTTTTACATCTGTGACTGTATTATTTACGAGATTATAAAAGTATATTATCCTTTCGGCCCACTACGTTACGGGAAAAATACTGATATTCGATTTTGTCATTTGTTTAAGCCTACTTGATTGCAATTTTAAACACCTGATAAAATTTGTTTTAATCGATATTTCTCTCTATTCTGTCATGTTTGACACTCTTTTCCATTTAAAATTTTTGAGGTGCAGTCCACCCCCATTTTAGGGTTAAAGTTATGCCATTGATATTAATCCATTCAGGTGTTCCCCCTTTATACTAAAAATGACGTGTTCGAGCGTTATTTGCAAAATTGATGTTAAGTGGCCAAAAATTGCGCTGATAATTTATATTGAGCCACCCTGTATATAGAAGGTGGAAATAATAATATAAGAAACAGTTAATAAACAAATAATTAGGACAAATGAACTTTATCTAAACAAAAGGATGTCTGTAAAACAATTTATAGTTGTTAATTGGACCACGAACCTTGGCCTACAACGGAAATGATGACCGGAAGTACTTATATTTGGAAATTTTGTTTTGATAATTGTTATCTATATTCGCAAATATATTCCAAACCATATCCAAATAAAAATTAATATCTTTTCTCATCTCCAAGTAATTTACAATCATAGTTAATCATGAAAACTAACAATATTTAGATTTGCACCTTAAAATTTTGATTTTACAGCCGAAAAAATCCAAAATAACAGATTTTTCGGTCAAAAATTTTGGTTTTTTAAAATACTCCAAATTGATAGTCGCCGATGAGCTGATTCTAAATCTTCAAACCGAATTTAATTATCTCTTCCCATTCCTGAGATATTAGGCTTCAAACTTGCACCTCAAAAAAGTGTGTTTTTTGACTATATCTCTAAAATGGGTAGAGATACAGTCTCAACGATTATACCAGTCGATTCTACGCACAAAGTTATATAAAGAAATGTTTTCTTCGCATATATGTTCTTTGGAACGATTTGGTGTAAAATGAGAAAAAAGAAAAAAACCGGAATTTCAGTTTTTCGCTGGAGAACTTTTTGGCTCCAAATCTTTTCATTTTTCAGACTTAAGTAAATACAGATGCGCTGATTTCAAATTTTCAAACCGATTTCAATTATCTCTTACCGTTCTCGAGATATTTGGGTTCAAATTTGGAACTGAAAAAAATCGTTTTTCAGGAATATCCCTGAAATAGGTCAAGATACGATCTCGACGACTTCACCAATCGATTCTACGGGCAAAATTACATAAGT
The DNA here is from genome assembly GCA_035578165.1 of Stenolophus ochropezus. Lineage (NCBI taxonomy): Eukaryota > Metazoa > Arthropoda > Insecta > Coleoptera > Carabidae > Stenolophus > Stenolophus ochropezus. Next base: position 7,369,254 of record JAQOWZ010000009.1, read on the forward strand.
GTACCAATTTTCACATTAATATTCCAATGGATACAATTTTTAGAGCGAAAAAACGAAAATCGCGAAAATCGAAAAATCGCCTGATGAACCCCTTGCGATTTTTTTCGATTTTTAATGATTTTCGTTTTTCCTCTATAAAATTTGTATCCATTGGAATAAAAATCTGAAAATTGGTACAAAAATGTAATTTTGCCCGTAGAATCGATTGGTGGGGTCGCCAAAGTCGTATCTGAACCCATTTCAGAATTATTCCTGAAAAACTGATTTTTTCAGGTCTATCTTTGAACACAAATATCTCGTGAACGGTAAAAGATAATTGAAATCGGTTTGAAAATTTGGAATCAGCGCATCTGTATTTACTTAAGTCCAGAATATAAAAAATTTTGGTGACAAAAAGTTTCCAAGCGAAAAATTGAAATTCAGGTTTTTTTCGTTTTTCTCATTTTTCACCAAATCGTTCCAAAGATCGTATATGCGGAGAAAACATTTCTTTATGTAACTTTGCGCGTAGAATCGACTGGTGTAATCGTTGATACTGTATCTCTACCCATTTTAGAGATATGTTCAAAAAACACACTTTTTTGAGGTGCAACTATGAGGCCAAATATCTCAGGAATGGGAAGAGATAATTAAATTCGGTTTGAAAATTTAAAATCAGCGCATCGGCGACTATCAATTTGGTTTTTTCAAAAAAATCAAGAAATTTTACCTAAAAATGGGTTTATTTGGGTTATTTCACACCCTGGAATGGGTTTAAAGTGCTTAACAATGATATAGGTGTTCATAATTAAAAAAATAAGTTTAACACGATTATGTGTTCCATTTTATACCCAAAAATGAGTTGAAAAGTGTCTAAACATATTGTATAGTACATTTGGAAATTTGTCACACCTTAAAATGGGTAAAAAGGAACCCAAACCTGACCTAAAATTGGGTTTAAAGGGTGTCAACAATCAAAAACCAAAATTTTGGACTCATACGTGGGTATGTTTGGAATATTTCAGCTGTATATGAAAAATTTTACAGTAAAAACCTAAAAATTGTAACTTTTTATATTCAACTGTAATTAGAAATTACTAAAAGTTAGTTACAAACAGGGAATGTAACCGAAATAAATACTGCTTAACGGTTAAGCCTTATAAAGAACGTTATAATAATAAAGGTTTTAGTTCGAAAACCGGTTTTTAAAAATTGGAAACCGGTTTAAACCGGTTAATATATCAATTTAAAAAATTACTAACATTAATTAAAAAAAAGTAATTATAAATATTTGATTAAAAAAAATTATAGAATAAATAATTTAAAAAAATAATAAAAAATTACCATCTGAGAAAATATAACAATTAAAAAAACCATTTAATTAATAAATATTCACAAAAATTCCCGTAATTTATTCAAAAAAACGCAGGTCACTTTTCAATTTTAAACTTGCCTGTGTTGACAAAGGCCGTATTTATTTGGACTTTTTAAGTAACTTTAACGGTCAAAGAGACCTACATTTATGACTAATAAAATGTTAATTGTAAAAATTGTCATGACTCATGTTCAAATACAAATAGAAAACACACATATAAAAAAAAATATTAATTTTTTTTCTCGCTAAATGATATTAAAATAAAGGTTAATGTTCGCTAAAACCGGTTCATTTTTTTTTGGTTAACGGTTACCGGTATTTTCGGTCTGAAAAATATCGGTTAAAATTACGGTTAAAGTTCGCAATTTTCATTAAAAATATCGGTTACCGGTTTTTATTAACCGGTTTTTTTAACCGGTTACATGCCCTGCTAGAAATTAATAGTAACTTTGAATGATTCTCAACTTGACAATACAGTAATACAAAATAAAGTAACACAGCTAACTTGACCGTTAAATATTTTTCCCTAATTTCTGAGTTTACCAGGCACCTAAAGTTAATTTTGCTTATTGGTTCACATGTAGAATTTTATACTCTACAATTGTTATTTAAAGTTTTCTTAGTTAAAATAATTAGGAAGCATAAAATTACGAAAACATAATTTTATATGTTAAATGGCTATATTCGTTTATTCGAGTCACCACCCTATATGTAAATCATAAATTATACAAAAAAAAACATGTTAAATATAAATTTCTGTGAATTATTTATGCAATATGATAATATATGAAAATAATTCCACTTATTATTGTGGTTAATAGTTCTTCGTACAACTGACAAAGACACAATAAAGTGTAAGTATAATATTTATCTTAGTTTATCATTTTCTTTCTCACTTCGGTACAAAAAAAGCTCAATAATTTAATAAATAATCTTTATTATAAAAAATTACGTATGTTAATAACAATTCATTTTTAAAACAAAGTATAAAAATATATCTTATGACATTTAACTTTTAAATCTCTTCTTTCGCGAAACCTTCGTTCCTTTTTCCATCTTCGATTACATTTCTAGGAATTTCTGGTTTCTTTTGTTTATGATTTCCAAACAGAACTTTCTCAATTGTTATCATAGGAGATTCATAGGCTAATGTGAAGCATATTGATACTGCCAGTGACAATACTAAATCTCCCCAGTAAATATACATCTAGTAAAAGAAAAATAATAATTAAATAGAGAAATATTTATTGAATCCTCAACTTACCAGGTAAAAGTCAGAGAAGTATACCCCTGTTCTTGTAGAACATACTAATAAATACATTATACTATAGTGGGTGAGATACATGGTGTATGTAAATTTACCGAGTACTTGGAATGCTGACCAAGATAGAAAATTATTTATTGGGCCTGAAAAAATAAACATTTTACATTTAACTTGATTACGTACGGACAGATGAAAAACTTGTTTAATAATTTAACTGATATACTAGAATTCGAAGAATTAATATGTATCATTAAAAATTAAAAAAGGAAAGATGAAAAATAGGAAAAATAAATGGGTTTTTCCAAAAGGACGTACATATTTTAAAGGAATTTATATTGCAAATGCAGTGAGTATTTTTTAACGTGAAACATGGGGTTTATTATATCCATGGTTACGACTTTATATTTGATTAACAGCAACGTTTATTTGCCTGTCTCATTTAAAATGAAACATAGGGAACGAATTTAAATTTACTTTTTGGTTCATAAAATTTTTTGTGCGACAATATTTTTAAGAATCATTAATAACTTTAAAGGAAATGGTAGAATAGTAGAATGGTCACAACAAGTAAATATCATAACGAATAATTAAATAATAATTACAATATTTCAAAAAAATCTGACCATTAACTGCTAAGCAATGACTCAATCTGTTATAAAAATTTTGTATTACATCCGCTAATATTTGGGAAATTGTAATATGTAAGAGATATCTAGCAGACTATTCTATTATTCTATATTTTCCTCTAAAGTTATTATTGATTCTTAAAATTGTTGTTGTACTTGGTGTAGGCCTATCAGAAAATTTAATAACCCAAAAAGCGAATGTCAAATTCGTTCCCTATGTTTAATTTTAAATGAAACAAGCAAGTATACATTGCTGTCAATCAAATATCAAGTCGTAACTATGGATATGATATATCCCCTATCTCAATTCCAGGGCTACTACTATTATAAGGGTGATTTACATCTTTCTCATATCTAATTTCTAATCTTACAAGGCTCGTAAAATTAATTAACTGTTATTTGAAGTTTGAAATAGACGATTTTTAAATTTGTGGTTAAAAAAATAATCAAATTAAAAAGAAGTCAATAGTTTTCTTTTTTCTTAGTTTCTGTGTGTGTTACTAACGTAACTTAGCAATATCTTCTTTTTCTCACCTCCATATCCTTGAGTACAAGCAAATATTACCCAACAGAGTCCAAGAGCCCATCCTATTTTATGGAACGAGGTAAAAAATGCATTTCCTAGTATATCATCTTTTTGTAGGCCGTACCCAGAAAATAGGGTGGATAATAATAATCCTAGTCCAACTATCCAACCTAATATGACTTGTATTGGGGACTAATGAAAAGAATGAGTTAGTATATATAGGAAAGATGAAACAATAACATTTTTACCAAATGAATCTTTTTATTCTTGTTTTTCTTTAGTGTAAATAAGAAGTAACCTAGCATGAGACCCATTAACCAAGGTCCAAAACGAGTATGTGTAACAAGGCCTAAATCTTCTGGAGTGTTAAGGTCTCCGTCTCTAAAATGAATCAATTAATAAATTCTTTAAAGCAAAATTAAAAGATGAAAATCAAAATATATTTTAGTAATTTACATATTTTTTGCACGATCGAGCATTAGAAAAGGTTTATTGATTGGGTTTCCATAACGTTGCTTTTTTGGTTCCTACGTCTAACAAAACGGTAGACTTACATGTCGATTTAGCACGGTGAGTAGGTTCGTGATTAGCACAGAAATAAGATAGTAAATTTATGAATTGCTTTTAAAATTAAAAGTATAGTTAGTTATTTAGTTTTCGAAGACTTTGATTTATTGCAAAATGAAATAAATGTTTGAAAAATACTATGGAAACGGATTTCAGTTTTCTACGAATGAATTTAATACACCTCATTTTGGATATTTTTTTAACGATATTGAGGGAAATTCAATTTTGATCGTACAAAAAAATGTACTAGCATTACGAAATGTTCCTCTTCCAAATCCAAACACTTGTCTTCGTTCGGTATAACGTTCTAACTTTTCTTAATACTTAATATTCTATTATTGTTGCTGTCGTTTCTTAGATAAGAAAATACTAAACTACTTACGATGCTACAAAGATTGTAAAAGGAATTGCGATGGCCGCTAGAACTAAAACTAAACAAGCTGCAATTGTTTTTTTAGGCCATTTCCAAAGAGGAATCAAAAGAAGAGGAGACAAAAAGTACAGTTGCATATCCACAGCCAAATACCACGTTTGAGTTATGCACTACAAAATAAAGTATTAAACAATATTTTTTCACTAATGTGTTCATTACTTACAATTTCTTTAGGATTATAGTAATTTTGAATGTATAGTAGGGCTGACCACCAATTTTCCTCACAAAATGTTTTCATAAAACTACCAGTCATATGAAATGGACCAGTTGCCAGATAGGTGAGGAGAGTCGAATGTAGCCATATCAAAACGGCTAGTACTGGTGTCAATCTATGAAATAAATAAATGTATCAGTCACGACTTATTACACTCATCTGATCGCCAGTATCAAAGGTGTTTACTTCTAATTTAAAATACTGTTAAATATATTGATGAGATTTAAGAAATTTTATTGGAGGGACAGTATCAAAATATCCCGGGTTGGCCCAAGTTTAGTAGAAGCCCAAATGCGAAGTGTGTCGGTCTTTGTATAAAATAAAACGCGACTCCATTAAATAATAAATTTTATTAAAGTAAATTTAGAATATATTTAGATGCTGCGTCAAAAAAGATACCGGACAGATCTAACCAATCATGAATTATAATCCTGCTGGAAAAAGTAAGACAAGAGACCAGGAACGAACTTTAAAAACTACAAATTTAAGGTATTTAGCGTAAAATTGTGTTCATATATTCGAAAAAATCAAAAGTACCCATTTTTTGTCCAAGATTTCAATTTTTTTAAATAGTTAATATTGGTAGACGTCTATTCGCAGATTTCAAATTTACAAACAAAATTTAATTATATCTTTCCACCCCAAGATTTTTTCTGCGTCTAGATCAAGACTCACAAAAATCTTGTCTTAAAATTTCAAGATAAACTTTCTAGATTGTGGACAATCTTCAAGAATCTAGATTAATGAAAAATTTAAATTTTGAAATATAAATATAACATGCGAAGATTGTTCCATTCGAGTTGAAACAGTGATTGTAAAATAGAAAAAAGAACGCTACCGAAGAATTATCTGTCCTTGTTTAAAGCGTATGTGCAGGTTTATGTAGTCTGGAAACAATTTAGAGTCTTGATATCTAGGCAAGAATTTTAGTCAAATCTTGTTAAGAAATTTATAGAGAAGACAAGATTTTACAAAGTGTTGTCTTGTTTTGTCTAAACGACAACAATAAAGAAAGTGGCCCGTATTATGAGCTCACTTTTATAATAAAATCGCTATTTTAACATTCACTTTTACATCAAAATCTTTTGTAAAAACTAACGTTAAAATCGCGATTTTATTATAAAAGCGAACTAACTCATTTTTATAATAATATCGTGATTTTAACTTTCAATTTTACATAAGATTATGATGTAAAAGTGGGCGTTAAAATCGCGATTTTATTATAAAAGTGAGCTCGTAATACGGGCCAGTGTGTTTTGTTGGTATATCTCAAAAATGGGTAGAGACATTAGCTCAACGATTATACCAGTCGATTCTATTCACAAAGTTACATAAATAAATGTTTTCTATGCGTATACGTTCTTGGGGAACGATTCATTTAAGTTTTTTACTGGATACCTTATTTTCTCCAAAAATTCTTATTTTCTGGACTGAATTGGCATCAGTGCATCTATGTTTACATGATGCACTGATGCCAATTTTTCAAACAGAATTCAATGATCTCTTACTGGTCTTACTTAACTGTACTCAGAAACGAAAAGATATAATTTTAATGTTTATAAATTTTAAATCAACGAATCGAAGTCAATATATACGGATGTTTTTTAAAATTATTATGGCTATATGAATTTACATAAAAAAATATAGTGAAACAGACTATGCTTGTGTACCGTAAGCCGTAATATAAAATAATTATATAGCTACTTGTAGTTAAAGTTTTTTGTTTTAATATTACCTTAGATAACGATGAATGTAATATTGAAAAATATTAAATTTCACTCCTTTTTCCATGGCATTTAAAAATATATACGAAACTAAAATTCCACTCAATACAAAAAAGGAATCAACTGACACACCAGCATTCATTATATATTGATTAATTGGTTTATTCTTCCACTGCAAGAAATTGTTGTAAATATTCATATTTATTGATCTTGAATAATACTTACAACATCAATGTCAGAATAGTTAATTATAGCTCCCGCTGAAAATACTTGATATCTATGTCCATATACAACCCACATCATGCTTATAAATCTGATACCATTGAGACAAGTCAATTGATCAGGATTGTTACTAACTGCTAATAATTTTTTCCCGTTGGATTTTATTGAAAACGCTAATAAAAGGAAGTGCATTGGTTCTACAAAATAGATTATAATTAGCAAGTATGGATATGGAAATTACAAAATGAATATGAATGTACAATATTCCAAATTATCATAAAGACTTAATGATTTCCATATGTACATACCTCTTTTGTGGTATCCAATATACATATCATATATTGTGCTAAGTACTATTAAAAGTAGTGTGATTGAGAAAAATACTCTGAAAAAAATCAATCATAATATTACAGTTTCAGAGAATAACATTAATTTGACATATGTAAGTAATAATTTGGAACAAATTGTGGAATTGAATTATTTTAAAACTAATATTGTAAACAAAGATACAGATATTTCTATACTTCTAGATCAAACAAAGTTTTTTCTTATTTTAAGCAGTACTGATAACACAGCAAAAGTATTATTTTAAATTCTCAAAACTATTTCGGTTTCTTTCATAAATAGTTATTTAAGCTACAAGGAATGGAAGTACATTTTAACTTTCGAGAAGGTAAGAACTGAGGTGGAGCCTGTGGAATCGAAGTTGATGTTACCATACGAGAATAGTTGATTTGGTATTTACATTCCGAGTCGCTCATTATATTTTTCGCGTCACCAGCAGCAATGAACTTCAAACAATGTTCAAGTATTTGTAAAATTTTATCCATTGCTAGACAACCAAATATATATAAAATTCGTTAGTTTTTCATAATTACCCTGCTAGGAGGACAGATGTTTCTATAAGCTACCGTTGATAATGGTAACCGAATAACGGCAGTTATTGGCAAAAATAAAGTGATGACTTAAAATAACACGTATAGTGCCACTGGTATGATACATATTTTTAATATTTTATGTGGAAATATCAACTGCTCATGTATTTATCTAATCTAATAAATGTGTAAATTTAGTAATTAATTTCAATTATTTTGTTTTTGTGAAACAAATCAAACTAGTGGCCTTAAAAATGTGTAATACAAATATTTTAGAATGATCTTTAAAACGAAAATCTTGTGTACATAGATACATATGTCAAAACGTCATAACGAGGATTAAATCAGATTTTTATATAGATATGTATGTAAGTAAATATAAAAATTATGCTTACATAATCAGAATATCATTGGTTGTATACGTAATTACTAAATCTTCTTTTGTTTGACAAATGCCTCCTCCAAGAGGAACAACTGTAAATTTTTTCGAAATTTTTTCCAAAATTTCATTTAAAGCGTCTGTCAATTCACGGATTGGACATTCTTGAGGTAAACACCATCCAAGAACTATTCCTGTTCTCCAGTCTTCGAACATTAATTGTACTAGCATTCGTTCATTAAGAGTAGGAATGTCAATATCTTCTTGTTCACCGTCGATGTTTTTCTGTGTTATCATTGCACTCACTGATAGAACTATTTTTACTACACAGTGTTGACCTGATGTAATTTTGTCAGTTTTGTTATTGTATTCTTCTATAGCAAGACATGAATCATAGTTGCCTAATTCTACTAAGTTTCCTTGGAGGATACTATGTGGCATCTTACCCGATGAGTCGATCACTAAAATGTTTTAATATATATTATTTAAAAAAATAGAATACAAAATTTTTAAAAATGTATTTTTTCTACGACCACAACGGAAAGTGGTACTTTTCTCACAGTATATAAAGTTTGAAAATTGCGTATTTCCCACAATCTTGAATTAAAGTGTGAGAAATCATTTCTCACAGTATTTGCCAGTATTGCACATTTACTGAAACTTTCAACTCGTGGGAAATAAGCGATTTTCTGCACTTGTTACACGATATAGTATAACCTATTCCATTATTATGTTTATGAAATTCTATAACTTGCCATATTAGATTATAAAGTTTAATGGAAATGGAAATCAAAGAAAATTCTGTTCATATCAAAAAACTAAATCGTATGTTAAAAATATAAACAAAATACTAATTAATAAGTAACTAAATAAATTTCGTCGCTAAGTTTTAAATTTTATTTAATTTCTTTACTAACAACTTTTCAGACATTCAGAAAGTATTTTTTTCTGTTATTATTTAATAAAGAAATATATTATATGTAAATTATATTTAATTATGTTTATAATTTGTGTATTTGTATATAATATAATAATTATTTTTTAAATTTACTTACTTCGTAATGATGGTTTACATTTTGCATAAAGTGGATAGTTTATCAATTCTTCTGTTAGATACAAATGATTTAAATCAAGTGAGTTAGTGGTGCAAACCACTGCAAGAAAAATAAAAAATTGAATTAACATTGTAACGAAACAAGAGCAGTTCTATACTATTTTGATTGACATTCAACTTTTATACAATTTACGATAACCATCTTTTATCTTACAATCGATGTGATTAGATAAATTTAGAATATACTTTCCACCATTTTATAAACATGAATAACTTTATTCTAAAATGTTTTCTTTTCTTATTTCCAATGATAAAACAAAGTAAAATTATTCTTTATTCTTTTAAATTAGTTTATTTCATAAATCCACCCATTCTGTAGTAATACATAGGTATTCACTGGAATCGGAAGAATTATATTTCCTTATCTTTATAAAGTAACAGATAGTAAAAAATAAATATTACTCATCAAATAAATCTTAGTAAATAGTAAAAGTTTATTTATGAAAATAATTTACTAGAACTGATAACATCACATATTGTTTGATATTAAATAAGTGTATGAATCAATTCAATGAGTATTTCCGAGATGAATAAAGATTAAATATATAAATAAACCGGATGAAGATAATTGACCTAATTTAGGATGTTGAATATTTCGATGACTTACATAAAAGACTGATATCTTGATATCGTTGCCTTTTTTATGTCCGGCTGTACAAAGGTAGTTAATTAAAAAATCAACTGATTAATTTGACATACCTTGGCTATGTATAAAGAATACACTGCTGTCAAAAAATTAATCAATGATTAAAATTAACAAAGCTTTGTGCAACTCGAGCTTAAAGAGTAAAAGAGAAAAAAAATTAAATTGTGACATAAGTCTTCTTTTGCATCCAGCATTTTTTTTGTAAAATAAAGAATCACAGTTTAATCAAATCAGTCACTTTATTGTCTTTACCGCTTTCTGATATCATTTTAATAGTATTGGACAAAGAATTATTCAAATATTTCTCTTAAAAAATTATACAATTTAAAACAATTATTTCATTTCTGTTGTCAACTAACTGTCAACTGTTAAAGAATATCTGATTTGATAAACGTAAAAAAAATTTCTTTGCTTTCTAAATTTGGAATATATGGAAAATGTTGTTTGATACTTGATTGCGAAATTCTTTTGACTTCTTTGAATTTTAAATAGGTAACTATTTTAGTGCCATTGGTTCTTTTACAAAACCAAACAAATGAGACATTTATTTATATTTAGACAATTACTTGTATAATAATGAATATCTTGCTTATTTTTAAATTATTATCTAAGTAAAAAATCTTTAATTTTACTTTCTCTTATCGAAGATGGGAATCAAATGTAAATTACAGATTTGTTTACAAAGAATGTGATATTAGTAATAAACGAAATACAATGAAAGTTGTGATAAACAGTTAATTAAAATTAATAGGTTTTTAATGATATCTTTTGAAATCATGACGTTTAATCAAAATTATTGCAATTAGATAAACACCTGTTTTCTATAAAGCATTTTCGATAAAATATGAAAAAAAAAAAACGTAAAAATACAAATACAAAAAATGGTCTTTTTTTCGTTATTATATAAAATGAATTTTTACGAAAACTGTTACGAGTTAATATTTACTTGAAAATTATCAACACGTGAAATTATTGTTTTTTTCTACAGAATGTAAAAGAATTTTTTGTAGTTTTACAAATAAAATTGATTCGCGTCACCTAAGCAACATCCTACTCCTCCCCAAGATTAGCGTGCAAGAAACTCTGAAAAACATATTTCTATTTCAACTGCTTTTATTAAAAACCTATATTTACAATAAACAAATATAATGTCTCAAACATCCTTTTGCCTAATAATAATAAAAGAAAATAGTACGTGTATACAATAAATAAAAATATTTGTACAAAAAGAAAACTAATTATTGATTTAACGATTTTCGTAAAAAAAATATTGTGTAAACCTCTTACGTGAACTTTTATTCTCAGATTCGTTCTATTACAGCGCTCCCAAGCTCGCGCCACAAAATACGTATCCGGGAAAATGGTATTACGGAACTTGATATCTAAAAATCTATCACAATCAGGAAGTAAAAGTTTTTTGTATTCTGCCTTTCTTTTTGGTAATAATTTAATCATATCTGTGACTTTATTTTTTCATCGTTTTTTGATATCTGTTTAATAATATTGAAAATTGATATAATTTAAAACGTTGTAGCCATGGAAATATTACTGTCACATTTTTACTAACTTTGGAACATAATTTTCAAGAAAACGTTGTTTTATACTTGATTGCAAAATGCGTTCGCATTATTAAATGCAAAAGAAACATTTAACAAACTAGAATTAAATATTAACTATTAGTTATACTGTTTATAATTAAGTACAACAGATTAACACATAGTAATAATCATGTTCATGAGTGTTTATTTTCATATTATAAAAGGTCATGTTCCCCATTGTGCGCTGGCATGTCACTTTGCGCGAACACAGCCAGAACATGTACTGCGTCGTCCAACATAAGAGGCAGTAGGATGTGGAACAAATAGGAACATGGCGTAGTAATCTCTGACAACAGCAACTCCATTAGCTCTACATAGCACACTAATTACCTCTATAGAGGTTGTAATAACATCTACAATTCATTTCCTATTAATTATTTATTTGGAATTGGAATTAAATATTTTAACATTTTGTTAGTCGCAAATTTGAAATAAATGAAACATGCCCTTAAATGTAATAACAATATGTGTCTTTAGATGATTTCTGGTGAATAAGGAATTTCTAATTTTTAAGAATTAAAAACCTTTACTAGATTTATTTGACAACATTTTTTCTCATTAAATCTAATCGCTAAATTTGTTACTATTGCAGTTAATCTGATTACCTATGGAAATAAATGTTTTATATTTGACAGTAAAAACATTATAAAATAGTTATCAAATACTTTAAAAGTAATCGTACTAATACTGTAAGTACTAATTATTTTAATAATTTATTTTACCATGTCAGCAATTAAGACATGGATATATAAAATATAAATATAAAAAAAATGTATAGGGGACATTAGTTTTTTTCTTATTTTCGTAATGTTCTCTAAAAACTAAAGTTAATCTGCGAAGCCTTGGAAAAGGCTGACAATCATCATGGCTTAAAATAATTTCTAATTTCTCTTCCGTTTATTGATCAAATTTACCTATAATATATTTTCTACCAGTTACTTTTAAGTTCTTAAATTATAATCCGATTTTTAGTATCTCCGAAATATATTCTATAGTTACTTGATATATTTTTAACTCCAATAACTTAATTTATTTGAATAGGTTTTAAAAAATATTTTAATTTTTGGAGCCATTCGGATCGTATAATTTTTGTATATATAAATTATGATGATTGTTTAATTGAAATAATTAAAAAATATTATATACAATGCATAATTTAAACTATGTTTATCACTAATGCTATAATATAAAATAAATGCAAAAAAAAATTTTAAAATTTAATAGTAAATTATTTACATGTATTTTTATCTAATTATAATTAACTTAATATAAGTCATTATTCATTTTTACTATCTCCATTCATTTGCCCTTCTTCAATTGAACTTAAAGGAACTTCATTTTTTGGCGTAGGCTTTTCATTTCCTTTACTTTTACCGAACAAAACCTTTTCTATGGTTATCATGGGAGATTCATATGCTAATGCTAAACACACACTTATTGCCAAAGACAACATAAAATCTCCCCAATACATGAACATCTGTACAAAAAAGATAAATCATCGAATGAACAATAATAATTACATATCTTTACATACCACTTGAAAATCAGTGAAATATACAGTTGTTCTTATAGTGCCTAATAATATCATCATTAATGTAAAGTGTATAAGGTACATTCCGTAAGTAAATCGACTAAGTACTTGGAACACTGACCACGATAAAAATCCATTTACTGGTCCTGAAATTTAAAAATATTATAAACCTAAAAATAATTATTTGGCATTTTGCAGGAAGCATTGATATTGATTCAAATCTTACTAATAACAAAAAGTTTTTGTTCAGTTGATACTAAGTAAATGCCAATTAAAATTTAATCTAGGATTTTTTTAACGGATTTGGTTTGTATAACAAAACATGTAACATATTTGCCCTAGTTGCATAATATACTATTATTTACCTCCATATCCTTGAGTACAAGCAAAAATAACCCAACAAATTCCAAGAGCCCATCCGTGTCTATGAAAGGCGTTGAGGAATGAATATTCTAAGTTTGTGTCTACCTCATAAGGAGAAAATACCATGGTTAGTAGTAATCCCATACCTAGCAACCATCCTAATATTACTTGCATTGGAGACTAAAAGAAATGTATTGTTAATATTGGAATAATTTAACAGTAATTAAATAATTACCAATGTAATTTTATAGTTCTTGTCAGTTTTTAATTTGAAGAGGTAGTAACCTGACACGAATCCAATTAACCAAGTTCCGTACCGAGTATGTGTAGGGAAGTAATAAAGTCTAAGGTTGGCCCTTGGATCCCCATTGCCTCCCCTTTTAACATTATGATATAAATTATTATTTGGTTTATTATTTTGCTTAATATAAGATGTTTGATACCCTCATTCCAATATTTATGATATTAGTAGTTAAGAGTTCGTTAATCATAAAAATATATACTTACGGTAAATTATTAACATAAGTAACAACGAATGGTATAATCATGGATCCTATTAACAAGACTGAAGAAGCAATCATGGTTCGTTTAGGCCACCTCCAAAGTGGAATTAATAGAAGAGGAGACAGAAAATATAGCTGCATATCCACTGACAAATACCAAGATTGACCTATGCACTAAAGACTCGATTGATGATTTCAACCATTATTTTATACCAAGTAATTACCAGATGATTAGGATTATAGTAATTCTGAATGTAAAGCAGGGTTGACCACCAATATTCCTCACAAGGTGCTCCCATTAATTTACTGGATGGATAAAAAGGACCTGAACCTAGATATACAAGAAGAGTGACATGGAACCACACAATAACAGCTAATAATGGGGTTAACCTATAACAAATATTATGAACATAATTTTTATTTATTGTTAACATTATTTACCTTAAATAACGATGTATATAATACTGAAAAATATTAAAATTTATTCCTTTATTTTTTGCTTGACAAAACAAATATGAAACTAACAAACCACTTAAAACAAAAAATGTGTCGACAGATACTGTAGCTCCAAATAAATATTGATTTAAAGGATTATCTACCCACTGTAAAAAATATTTTATTTACTATAATTTTAATAATTGAAATTTCTTACATCTTTCAGATCAACAAGATTTATCACTGGCCCCGAAAGAAATATTTTGTATTTATGTCCATATATAACCCACATCATACTTATAAATCTGAGACCATGCAGACATGATAATTGATTTGATTGGTTACTGACTGCTAATAATTTCTTGCCATTTGTTTTTACGGAGAAAGCTAGAAGGATTATATGTGCTGGTTCTAAAAAAAAAAAAAAAATAGTACAATGTGCAACAAGTACAGAAACGACTCTTTTCGCATAAGTAATCTTTTGTTATCAATTACACTAATCAACAAACTTTTTTCAACAGGCATTATTTTAGGTGGACTTAAATAGATTTTTGAATGCCGATTTCAAACCTGTTTTAGTCTTTTCGGACCACGTCTAGTTTCTGTAGTGAGATGCATTTTGTTGCAGCACGATTTGTGATTTTGTTGCAGCCGAAATAATATTAATTTTCGTTTTTGATTTGATCTTATTTAATATAAATTTACTTATTATGCTTAGAAAAAGCAAAAATCACCCCAATACGTTTTGCTACGTAAGCTGTTTATTTACAACTTCAACTCAGCGACATAATATTTCCAAAGATCTCGTGAAAATCTACAAATTGTACTTCGTGTGCCCACTAGGAGATCAGGTTAAAGCATGTTCCAGTTACGTTATTGGCAAACAGAAAAGTTCTCTTCCATTTGCAATATGCATGATATGGAGAGACCCTAAGAATCACCACAGTGATTGCTACTTTTATAGCGTTAATGCAATTGGTTTTCGGCCAGATATGCTGCGTACAAAAAAAATATATTCACAACGATTTTGATGTTTAATTTACTTTTAATCTTCAGTATCTTTTTGGGTGTCGAGATTGGTTACGTTCTTATTGTAGTTTATATTTTTATCAGTTTCCATTCTTTTCTGTTCTTTGCTATTCTTTTTGATTCGTGACAGCCAATTTTGTTTTCATTTAATATTTCTTCTACGTTGTTCTCCCACATTTTCATTGGTCTTCCCCTCTTTTTTTTGTTATTCTCGTGTTCCATAATTATTTTGCTAGGTTTTCTTCTGGCATTCTTATTAAATGTCCATACCATCCTAATTGTTCCTTATTCTATGGTTGATTAAATTGACGATAAAAGTTTATGAAATAATTTGTAACAATAAAATAAAAAACTGCACCCCTCAGAAATATATGTCATATATATGAAACCCAGACGTGATGTAAAAAAAACTGAATACATATTTCGAATCATCAACAAAAGTTGATTAGAAAAATAGGTTTTCGTTTTTGATGGCAGAAAAAAAGTTTTATTATGTTGACCAGCGTTATTAATTTTTAAATAATTGTACATACCTTTTTCATTGTACCCAATATAAATATCATAAAGTGTACTTAGTACAAGTAAAAGTAAAGTTATGGCAAAGAATGTACTAAAAAATAGAAATTAGTACTATTTAAATACTAAAATATACTATACTTACATGATTAAAATGTCATTGGTAGTATATACAGGTACTAAATCATCTTTAGTTTGACAAATGCCGTCGTAAAATGGATTAATTGTAACATTTGGTACTACTTCGTGAATAACATTATTCATTTCATTTGTTAATTCATATATGGAGCATTCGTTTGGCACACACCATCCAAATATTAGTCCAGGAGCAAAAGATTGTTGTACTACAAGTCGTTCATCAGGCTCTATTATTTCAGTGTTTTCTTGTACACTACTTCTTGGTATCATCTCACTAATAGGTAGTTCTAATTTTACAACACAGTATTTGCCTTTGATAGTTTCTTTAGATATTGCTAAACACTCATCAAAACTTCCTAAGTCTTGTAGATTTCCATGAAAAATACCACTAGGGATTTTTCCGGATGCATCAATCACTAAAAATTCAATTTTGTTAGTATTTCACGTAATTATTATTATAATAATTATACATGTGATAATTGTATTTGTTGTTAAATTTTCTTTAATAATTATAGTGACATAATACGATATTATATACCAAAACTAAAGTTGAGAAGACTGTTATTATTTTTGTAAATAAGGTAACTTATTACTTACTTCTCCATGTTGGTTTACAATTTTCTAATTTCGGGTTTCTTTTTAATTCTTCGAGCAATTGAAAATCAAATGCTTTCACAGTTACAATTACTGCTAAAACAACAATAATTTTAGACAACATTTTGAAGATAAGTGTTGTTTGCTACACTATTATTATTTATATACGTTTGTTTCAATTTATATATTATTAAATCAGATATAAAGATTGCTTGCCATGTGTTTAGATAAAATTATTTTGTAATAACGTAATTATTACAATGGTCCAAAGATATTAAAAATAGATTTGGTGATAAATCATAGATTTTACCTGTAATAAATTTAATTAATCATAGATCAGTGATAACATTGAAGATGTTTAAAACATAAGATTTGTAAACAATTACCCCAATTCTGTAAGGAAGTTACTAGCTCTTAGCAACGTTACTAACATCATTAGCCAATAAAAATAGTAGACACTAAATAAAATATGAAAATGACAGCTTTTACAAATATTTCTATTGGTTAAAATTTTTAGTAACGTTACTCCGAGCTAGCAACTTCTTTACAGAATTGGGGAGAATATTTGCGGTACAGTAACATGCAATCGTACAAGCAGGATGTTTGAATGAATCATTTCCTAAATACAATAATAAATAGATAAAAAGATAAATAAGAATATAAATTTATTATTAGGTTCCTGTATATGACAAATACCTTTGTTGTTTTTATTATCGATCGCTATAAATAAACAATATTTTGAGTATCCAATTTAATTAATGTTTAACTGTGAACTTTATTTTTAAAATTTTCAAATGAGGGGCAATTACTAAATATGGCGAATTTTTTTTCACGAGAACGGACAATTTTTTTAAAAATGAAAATATTGGAGCAACATTTTAAGTTTATCACACAAGGAACTGATTTCGAAAACAACGTTTTACTCAACCTTAAGTAAAGTCAAAACAAATAACATTAATAAAATAGAAAAAAATAAGTACAAATGTAAAAAACTACCTGAATTTTACTTCTCGCCTACAAGGAAGCAAATTCATGAATGTTTTTTTTCTAATGATTGGGTTACTTCGTTTTTTATTGAAAGTAAACTTAGTCGATCCGGGGTCATTTAAGATCTTAAATAAGATTATATCAATTCCAATATTCCATTTTTCCACGCCGTTGCCATTTAACGTTCACAGTAAATGTGAATTGAAAAAACCTAATTTTGAAAATTTCTCCAAGGAAATTTTTTCTCAAAAATTTTTCATTTTGTAGACTTAAGTAAATATCGATGCACTGATTTCAAAGCATGCAATCCCATTAGGCCTTTTCGATTTTATTCTGTCACTTTATTAGCTTACTTTAATTTATTTTGAAAACCTGTGACCCCATTTCAAAGTTGTGTAAAGTGAAAACAAACTAAAAATTGTGTTGACAAACGCGAAATATCCCAAAAATACTCCTTTTTTTGTCGTCCAATATATTGATTTTGGGAAATAATGCACATTGATAGATTTCGACGCGCTGATTTCAAATTTTCAAACGGAATTTAATTGTCTCTTTTCGTTCCTGAGATATTTGCAGTTAAAGTTGCACCTTAAAAAAATGTTTTTTAGTTACATCTCTAAAATAGGTAGACACAATCTCAACGATTATACCAGTCGATTCTACGGGAAAAATTACATAAAGAAATAGTTTCTCTGCATACACGTTCTTTGAAAGGAGTAGGTGCAAAATAGGAAAATCGAAAAAAACCTAAATTTCTAAATTTCTCCGAGGATCTTTTTTTCTCAAAAACTTTTCATTTTCTAAACTTAAGTAAATATCGATGCGCTGATATCAAAATATATAAAATATAAATATTAATAAAAAATGTAAAGAGGACAGGTGAGAGGTTATGTGCTTGTCACATCAGATTTTTTTTTGTTAGTTTCGTAATGTTCTCTAAAAAACTACAATTAATCTACGTAGTGCATCCTTGGTAGAGGCTGACAATGAACATGGCTTAAAAGAATTTATAATTTCTGTTCCGTTTATTGTTCAAATTTATCTATAATATTTTTGGTACTAGTTTCTTTTAGGTTCTTAAATTATTATCCGATTTTAAGTATTTTTTTTATTATTTCCATAATATACTCTACAGTTATTTGTTCTAAAAAATATTTTAATTCTTGGAGCTATTCGTATCATACACTTATTCTTAATATAAATTTTGATGATTATTTTACTATAAATAATTAAAAATATTATATATAATGTATAATTTAAACTATACATATAATATAAAATAAATGCAAAAACATATTTAAAAATTTATTAGTAAATTATTTACATGTATTTTTATCTAATTATAATTAACTTAATATAAGTCATTATTCATTTTTACTATCTCCATTCATTTGCCCTTCTTCAACTGAACTTAAAGGAACTTCATTTTTTGGCGCAGGCTTTTCATTTCCTTTACTTTTACCGAACAAAACCTTTTCTATGGTTATCATGGGAGATTCATATGCTAATGCTAAACACACACTTATTGCCAAAGACAACATAAAATCTCCCCAATACATGAACATCTGTACAAAAAAGATAAATTATCGAATGAACAATAAAAATTGCATATCTTTACATACCACTTGAAAATCACTGAAATATACAGTTGTTCTTATAGTGCTTAATAATAGCATCATTAATGAATAGTGTGTAAGGTACATTCCATAAGTAAATCGACTAAGCACTTGGAATACTGACCACGATAAAAATCCATTTACTGGTCCTAAAATTTGAAAATATTATTAACATAAATATAATTATTTGGTATTTTTTCAGGAAGCATTGATATTGATTCAAATGTTACTAATAACAAAAAGTTTTAATTCAGCTGTTACTAAGTAAATGTCAATTAAAATTTAATCTAGGATTTTTAACGGTTTTGTTTTATATAACAAAACATGTAACATTTTCCCTCTAACAGCATAATATGCTATTATTTACCTCCATATCCTTGAGTACAAGCAAAAATAACCCAACAAATTCCAAGAGCCCATCCGTGTCTATAAAAGGCGAGGAGGAATGAATATTCTAAGGTTGTTTCTACCACATAAGGAGAAAATACCATGGTTAGTAGTAATCCCATACCTAGCAACCATCCTAATATTACTTGCATTGGAGACTAAAAGAAATATATTGTTAATATTGAAATAATCTAACAGTAATTCAATAATTACCAAAGTAATTTTATAGTTCTTGTCAGTTTTTAATTTGAAGTGATAGTAACCGAACATGAATCCAATGAGCCAAGGTCCGTACCGAGTATGTGTAGGAAAATAATAATATATAGCCCCGTTGCCTCCCCTTTAAGATTTTTAAAATTTTGATAGAAATTATTATTTGGATTATTATTTTATATAATTAAAATGACTAAAATTACCCCTTAACCTTAAAATTAATTTTATAACAGAGTTGTTGGGACCTCTGGCATGGTTGACATGTTGAGTAATCTTAACTACTCTGTTTAATCCTCTTCAGTTATACTACTGATGTAGAGATCTTAGTTCTCGAAATGCGTATTTAGTACTCCATAAAATTAATTTGAATGTTAAGGGGTAATTGTAGTTATAATTTAGCCT
This sequence comes from Stenolophus ochropezus, assembly GCA_035578165.1. NCBI lineage: Eukaryota > Metazoa > Arthropoda > Insecta > Coleoptera > Carabidae > Stenolophus > Stenolophus ochropezus. The sequence continues at coordinate 7,389,510 of JAQOWZ010000009.1, forward strand.
TAGAGTCCAAACATCATTTATTATTTTATTTAATGTTCAAGATGTTTGATACCCTCATTCCAACCTTTATGATATTAGTAGTTTAGAGTTAATCATAAAAATATGTACTTACGGTAAATAAACATACGCAATAACGAATGGTATAATCATGGATACTATTAACAAGACTGAAGAAGCAATCATGGTTCGTTTAGGCCACCTCCAAAGTGGAATTAATAGAAGAGGAGACAGAAAATATAGCTGCATATCCACTGACAAATACCAAGATTGCTCTACGCACTAAACACACGATTAATTATTTCAGCCATTATTTTATACTAAGTAATTACCATATTATTAGGATTATAGTAATTCTGAATGTAAATCAGGGTTGACCACCAATATTCCTTACAAGGTGCTTCCATTATTAATTTACTGGATGGATAGAAAGGACCTGAACCTAGATATACAAGAAGAGTGACATGGAACCACACAATAACAGCTAATAATGGGGTTAACCTATAACAAATATTATTAATATAATTTTTATTTATTGTTAACATTATTTACCTTAAATAACGATGTATATAATACTGAAAAATATTAAAATTTATTCCTTTACTTTTTGCTTGGCAAAATAAATACGAAACTAGCAAACCACTTAAAACAAAAAATGTGTCGACAGATACGTTAGCTCCAAATAAATATTGATTTAAAGGATTATCTCTCCACTGTAAAAAATATTTACTTACTATAATATTAATAACTTTATTTAAATTACTAACTTACATCTTTCAGATCAACAAGGTTAATTACTGGTCCCGAAAGGAATATTTTGTACTTATGTCCGTATATAACCCACATCATACTTATAAATCTGAGACCATGCAGACATGATAATTGATTTGATTGGTTACTGACTGCTAATAATTTCTTGCCATTTGTTTTTACTGAGAAAGCTAGAAGGATTATATGTGCTGGTTCTAAAAAAATGAAAATAGTACAATATGCAACAAGTACAGAAACGACTCATTTCGCATAAGTAATCTTTTGTTATCAATTACACTGGTCAACAAACTTTTTTCAATAGACATTATTTTAGGTGGACTTAAATAGATTTTTGAATGCCGATTTCAAACCTGTTTTAGTCTTTTCGTACCACGTCTAGTTTTTGTGGTGAGATGCATTTTGTTTCAGCACTATTTGTGATTTTGATGCAGCCGAAATATTATTAATTTTCTTTTTTGATTTGATTTTATTTAATATAAATTTACTTATTATGCTTAGAAAAAGCAAAAATTACCCCAATAAGCATTGCAAATGTGGTATAATATATTTTTTTGATTATTTACTTTTAATCTTCAGTATCTTTTTGGGTGTCAAGATTGGTTACGTTCTTATTTTAGTTTATATTTTTATCAGTTTCCATTCTTTTCTGTTCTTCGCTATTCTTTTTGATTCGTGACAGCCAATGTTGTTTTCATTTAATATTTCTTCTACGTTGTTCTCCCACATTTTCATTGGTCCTCCCCTCTTTTTTTGTTATTCTCGTGTTCCATACTTATTTTGCTAGGTTTTCTTCTGGCATTCTTATTAAATGTCCATACCATCCTAATTGTTCCTTATTCTATGGTTGATTAAATTGACGATAAAAGTTTATGAAATAATTTATAACAATAAAATAAAAAACTGCACCCCTCAGAAATATATATCATATATATGAAACCCAGACGTGATGAAACAAAACTGAATGCATATTTGGAATCAGCATGAAAAGTTCTAGAGAATCTAGATAAAAGTGTTTTCGTTTTTGATAATGAAAAAAAAGTTTTATTTTGTTGATCAGTGTTATTAATTTTTAAATAGTTGTACATACCTTTTTCATTGTACCCAATATAAATATCATAAAGTGTACTTAGTACAAGTAAAAGTAAAGTTATGGCAAAGAATGTACTAAAAAATAGAAATTAGTACTAATTAAATTCTAAAATATACTATACTTACATGATTAAAATATCATTGGTAGTATATACAGGTACTAAATCATCTTTAGTTTGACAAATGCCGTCGTAAAATGGATTAATTGTAACATTTGGTACTACTTCGTGAATAACATTATTCATTTCATTTGTTAATTCATATATGGAGCATTCGTTTGGCACACACCATCCAAATATTAGTCCAGGAGCAAAAGATTGTTGTACTACAAGTCGTTCATCAGGCTCTATTATTTCAGTGTTTTCTTGTACACTACTTCTTGGTATCATCTCACTAATAGGTAATTCTAATTTTACAACACAGTATTTGCCTTTGATAGTTTCTTTAGATATTGCTAAACACTCATCAAAACTTCCTAGTTCTTGTAGATTTCCATGAAAAATACCACTAGGGATTTTTCCGGATGCATCAATCACTAAAAAAAATTGAATTTCGCGTAGTTATTATTATAATAATTACTCACGTGATAATAAAATTTGCTGTTAGATTTTCTTTAATTGTGTTTAAGAATTATAGAGAAATATAATAGGATATTATATACTAAAAACAAAGTTTAGAAGACTATCATTAATTTTGTAAATAAGGTAACTTATTACTTACTTCTCCATGTTGGTTTACATTTTTCTAATTTAGGATTTCTTTTCAATTCTTCGAGCAATTGAAAATCAAAAGCTTTCACAGTCACAATTACTGCTAAAACAACAATAATTTTAGACAACATTTTGAAGATAACTGTTGTTTGCTACACTATTATTACTTATATACGATTGTTTCAATTTTTATATTATTAAATCAGATACAAAGATTGCTTGTCATGTGTTTAGATAAATTATATTATAATGACGCACTTAGTACAATAGTCCAAAGATATTAACAATAGATTTGGTGTTAAATCATAAACTTTATAATGTGACCCTGAATCTCCCAGGCGGAGCATAGGGCAACCGAACTCACCGAGCCGCAGTTTTAACTACCGTACTGTCGGTTGTTTCAATGCCATTGCTACTTCTATTAAGATGTGTGATACACAATTAGCTGTGTTTTTTATTTTACGACAAATCACACGTTGTCGGTCGCTGGGACTTGAACTGAGGATCTCAGGTTCGTATGACGTCACAGCGAGCTAGAGATGTGCGCTAGCTCGCTCAGCCATCCAGCTGAAAATGATAGACTTTACCTATAATCAATTTAATGAATCGTAGATTACTGATAACATTAAGGATGTACAATACTTAAGATTTGTAAACAATATTTACGGTATATTTACAAGCAATCGTAAAAACAGGATGTTTCAAAGAATCATTTCCAATTGTTCCGAAAAATAATAATACATAGATAAAAAGATAAATTACAATATAAAATGATTATTAGGTTCCTGTATATGACAAATACCATTGTTGTTTTTACAATCGATCGCTCTAAATAAACAATATTTACGCTTACCTTTTTACCGTATAGCGCTGGCTCTGTATATTTTTAATTATTTTGGTGCACCGTTATTCAAGAATCCAAAGTTTTGAATGTAAATCAGTGTTCATCAGTTAATGTAAATTTACAGTAGGTTTTTAAATTATTTTACCTAATAAATTGAATATACTAATAATTAGAAATTAGATAACTAGTTTGGTAGTATTCAGATCATTGTTGGTGGATAAAGAATTCTTGATTTTGAAGAATTAAAATCTTTACTAAATTTATTTGGCAACATTTTACATTAATAGTTTATTCCGAAGGTTTCTGAGTAAATTAAAATGAATTTACGTTAATATCCAATTATTGTATTCATTTCATTATCCCCAGAATATACTAACTATAGTTATTTGATCTATTTTTTTACTCCAGTAATTTAATTTATTTGAGTTGATATAAAATTATAGTATTTACCTATAAGTGTTCGCCTAAAGTTTTTTTTTATTTCTTGGAGCTTTCGTATTCTCACTTTTATTTAATAAATTTTGATGATTGTTTTTATTTATTGTTCTTATAATTAGTACAATATAAGTATTTAATATATTGAGGAAATACTTTAATAAAATAATAAACATACATATACTTAGAAATATAATTTCATAACAAAATTTCATTACAAACTAAATTATTTATTTAAATAAAACGAATTGCTTAATATTTCCTTTCAAATCCATCATTTGTTTGTCCTTCTTCAACTTTAGGTACAACTGACTCTGGCTTCTTTTTCTTAACGTTTCCAAATAAAACCTTCTCGATGGTCATCATTGGAGATTCAAAGGCTAATATTAAACCAAAACATAAGACTAGATTGAGCATAAAGTCGCCCCAGTACAAAAACATCTGTAAAATAAAAAATTGAAATGAAATATAATTTACAAAAAATACATATGACTACTTACAACTTGGAAATCAGTAAATTGAACCGTTGTCCGTGAAGCATATATCATAAGAAATAATATTGTATAATGAGACAGATACATTGTGTATGTAAATCGACTGAGCACTTGGAATACGGACCAGGATAAAAAATTGTTAATTGGACCTAGACAGAAAAAAAAAAATCTTGACTTAATTTCAAAATTAAAAATATTATTATTCACAATAATGTTTATTTACAAATTCTACAAAATTTTAGAAATAATAAGCGTGAAATATAAAAATGGGGTAATTTTTTTTTTTAAATTCAATTTTAAAAAATTAACGTTTAATTGTGAAAATAAAATAATATAGCATTTTTTATCAAATAAATTTTGAGAATATAAACATATCAAAGACGCTAATTTTTCATTTAAAATGGGGTGAGAAAAGTATTTATAAATGCTACCGGCATGAATATGAATAAAATACAAAATTCGAAATTTGAAAAAAGTATGAATAATCGGAAATTATTTAGAAGTGAAATATTACTATTCTATGTATAAATGTATTTATATTAGAACCATGAACTATAGGTGTTTTCAAATTTTTTTTTCTAACCTCCATATCCTTGTGTGCATGCAAAAATAACCCAACTTAAACCAAGAGACCATCCATGTCTAAAGCAAGCATTATAGAACGAATTTGCATATACATTTGGGTTATCACTTAATTCATATCCTGTAAACAATGTAGTAAACAATAGACCTAAACCCAATACCCATCCTAATAAAACTATAATTGGAGACTAAAAATAAATAAATTAATACAAAAAAATAACAATTCAGTATTAAATATTTACCAAATTAATTTTATTTTTATCTTTGTTTAATACGAAGAGATAGTAACCCAAAATAAAGCCAATTAACCAAGGTCCATAACGGGTATGTGTAGGATAATAATAGTCCTTTAAATAGTCGCCTTCTGCTAACTGACTGTCCCTGTGAATTTTTTGTAGCAACAAAATATAAATATCTATTATATTAAGGAATATTTTGCATAAAATTAATTACAAAATGTATTCACTTGTCTAAAAAGACATACGAAAATAGTTATTTATGATATAAGTGTTAAAAGTGACATTTTATGAGTGAGTGGGGAAGTTTGAAACGAGGCGAAGCCGAGTTTAACAAACCCCACGAACGAAATAAAATCACTTTTAACACAAATATCATACACTATTTTTCCTACGACCACAGTTATGTACCTATTAGTAAATAAAAACTAAGCATTAGAATGACATTTATGACAGGTCATGATGTATTTGTTATGAACAACTGAACATAAGACGTGTTAAAAGTAAATTTGTTTTTTACTTTTAACACGTTGTCAATGGCAACGTTTTAAAAGTATTTACTGTGTTATAAACTGTTATTTTTAACTTGCTAAGCAACCGTTAAAAATACTATTTTTAACAGTGGTCGTAGGAAAATATTTTTACATATACCAGAATGTTAAAAATGAATCATATATAGTTTCAGAATATACCTTTATATCATGACGTCCTGAATTAGTATACACATTTTTTTTTTTAATTCGTAAAATTAATTTGAATGTAATAATTTAGATGTAAGTATGAAGACATAAATTATAAATTATATTTTGTATCTTAAAATTTTAAAATGAAATAAACAACATATTAATTTGCTTATCTTACAAAAGAATTTTTACTTTAATAAACTTAAAATAAAATTTCCATGTGATGTAGAGACAGAACATTAGCATACATATTCTTAATTTATGTAACGCGTTAAACATTCAATATTTAGTAAATCTGTATAAAAATAAATTTTATATATTATTATAATTAATTTAAGAACAAAATTTTAGTTATTAAAAATTTAAATGTATTAAAATTAATCTTATATGACAAAAGCAATGTATTTCAAAAATAATAAAATTAACACTTACATCATAGAAGTTCTAAATTTATAAATATAAGAAAGTGTAAATGGTATCGCCATAGATCCTAGCAGTAAAACAGAACAAACTGCCATGGTTTTTTTGGGCCATTTCCACAGGGGTATCAAAAGTAGAGGAGACAAAATATATAGTTGCATGTCGACAGACAGGTACCATGTATGGCTCACACACTGTAAAGTATTTAAAATACAGTACCTATTATATATATTATATACTCTTCTGTGTAAAATTTACAATATCAATATTATAAATATTCATACATTAAACCCTGTGGGTGCAGCACGAAATTATCAAAGACATAGTAAATATTTGTTTCGATAAACTATCAAAATTATCGTAAAAATAAAAAAAAATCAACCTGAAAGTACATATATTATTTGTTTTCTTATTTCTTGACTATGCATTTCTGATATTGTAATTGTGAATAATTCTAATAATGTTCTAAAATAGAAACTACGAAATATTTTGTCTTTAATTGTTAGGTCCAAAAATGAGAAGATACGGAATAAACACTATAAATATTATGAGCATTCTGCTACATTATTAATTTTGCTTTCTTTGCAGTGCCGAATTACGCTTCACATTGCAAGGGTGAATATTTGCGCGCCCATCAATTTAAGCTACCTTGCTATTTGACATGACACTGCAATAAAAACAGTGCTGCTAGAATTCTTCGCCCTTCTTAGTGTGGCTAGATTTTTTTTTATATAATCTTTTGTATAAAATAAGAGAACTATATACAATGGTTGATGATAAAATTAATTATTATAAGCAATTATAAATGAATTACTAAATGTATTTGTATATATATAGCGCCTATACAGCAGACGCCCCTGCTCAAACTAATTATTAATTACATTTAAATCATTTTAAATTTTTTAATTATATAAAATCTTTTTTTAATCTAATGAAACATTCAGTTGTGAAATATTTAAGATATCAGAACAATTCTTATTATCTACAGATTTGTATGTATTATAAATAATGTATTTACGTACCTTATTATCTATATTATAATAATTTTGAATGTAAAGAAGAGCTGCCCACCAATAATCTTCACAATCTTTTTTATCAAGTGTATGTAAAGACCATAATGGACCGGAACCTACATATGAAATAAGTGAAGCGTGAAACCAAATAACAACAGCTAATACTGGAGTTAACCTATAAATAAAAATCGAAATAAAATTTAGTGCTAAACATTTTTTGTTTCTTATATGAACCTAATATTACTAAAATATAGAGTATTTGTAAAAACTATACTTTATAAGTTTCTAATAAAAAAATGGTCAGTACTTATTATAACTTTTATGTCAAAACATTTTGTTTGTTTATTAATATAAACATAATAATATCTAAAATATTATACTTACATGTTTGTTTTTATAAATAATAATTAAGAGTACATAAATAATAAATTACTTAAAATTTGTTATTCTGCAACTAAATTTATCTACTTTTATTAAAACAGCCAGTACATATAACTTTTAATAATGAAGTTAACTGCATGACTGTTAAATTGTAATCTAGTTATTCTACAGAATATAGAATGTCTAGATAAAAAATGCTGGATTGTAAATATATAGATTAGGAAACACTATTGTTTAATATTCTGATCACATATTAATAATAACATTAATTATTTATTCCTAGTTTATAACCAATTGTAAAATTTACCTTAAGTAGCGATGAATGTAATACTGGAAAATATTAAATTTAACACCATTCTGCATTGATAAACAGAACACATATGAAACTAATAATCCACTTAACACAAAAAACGAATCTACTGCAACTGTAGCATTCATAATATATTGATTTATTGGCTTGTCTACCCACTAAAAAATATGATTTCTATAGTACTGTTTTCATATTTTAAAAATAATAAACTTACTTTAAAGAAATCTGCTAAATTAGTTATAGGTCCCATAAAGAATGTTTGGTATTTGTGTGAAATTATGACCCACATCATACTTATAAATCTGATACCATTAAGACAAGACAATTGATTTGCATTGTTGCTAGTATGTAACAATTTTTTGCCGTTTGTTTTCACAGAGAAGGCTGTAAATAGTGTATGTGTTGGTTCTAGAAAATAAGAAATTATAAACTTTATATTTAATGTTAACACTTTTTCATACTTTTTTCGTAGTATCCAATATATAAATCGTAAACTGTGCTAAGTACAATTAATAGTAATGTAATTGCAAAAAATATTCTGAAACATAAATAATTATCAATTTAAACCACAAACTAATTGTGTAGATGAACTTCCTTTAAAGCTATCGCACACTGTTCGGCACCGACCGGCAGCGACCTGATCAGCAGAATAAGGCTCCGCAGAGCGGCGATATGATCGAAGGCTTCGGCATTCTCTGCGAAGAATATTGTCTGGTCTATGCCGAGCCGATCGCGTCATAGTGAAATAGAAAACGACCGGACAGCAGTATATCTTTACTCGAGCTAACCGAAAACATACGAAAATCATTTCTTTAGATAGGTAAACAGTCCATTTTCATTTGTATTCAGTTCTTAATATATTTTTAAACCAAGACTGCCGAGGAAGAAAAAATTTATTTATTAATTCTAATTATTCAAATCATGAAAGAAAATCGTCTTCCTTCTTGTTTTTATTTTTTTTCTCTTCGTAATTTTTCCTTTACTTTTATTTCAGCTTCTTTGCTAGCTAGAGTTGCAATTCCTGTTTATTCATTTGAAAATTTAATATTTTTGTGTTTTTTCGAAGTTTATAAACCGTATGTTATAAATTTCTGTCGATTACTGCAGACTAGTGTGCGATAGGATCAGATTCTTCCGATCGGTGCGCTGACTATCTATGCCGGTCGGTTCCGAACAGTGTGCAATGGCCTTTTATTATTATTTGCCTACGAATCTACTTAAATAGACAAATTCATATTTATTAATAAATTCTTTTTTTTAAATTAAATAAAAATGTAGCAACACATTATCTCTCGCTAATAATTTATATAATGTATAATTAAAAACAGTGTAGTATTATTTCCGATTGATTAATGATCTATATCATAATATCTAATCAACTCTTCCGAGAAAAATTTTTGTCTAATATTATCTCCTACGAGATCTCGACAACCTTTGAGTCAATATATTGAAAACTTTGTATATACTACTTTTATTTCATCCACATCCGCTTCGATTAGACAAGAGATTATGTGCTGACCACATCTGTGTTTTATATATAATTTGTTCTTACATGATGAATATATCGTTAGTGTCATATTCAACTACTAAGTCTTCCTTAGTTTGGCACATACCGTCCTTTAAAAGTGTTAGATCTACCGGTAGTATAATATTTAGAGCATCTACTAGCTGATCAATTTGGCACTCATGTGGTACACACCATCCTAAGATTAAGCCAATAATGCCATCATACTGCAACAATATTCGTTCTTCTAAATGCATTATTTCTGGCATTTGGGAAGTTTCGTACGTGTCACTTAATTTTGATTTTTTTGACATAAGTTGCAATTTTACTAGACAATATTTTCCTAATATAGTTTCTTCTGTTGCATTGTTGTAATCTTCTATAGCTAGACATTCATCAAAGTTGCCTAAATCCAGAAAGTTACCCTTAAGAATACCACTCGGCATTTTTGCTGATGCATCAAACACTGAAATTATAAGTTACTGTATTTTAACGAGCGTGAGTCACTGCTGATGAGTCTTCGCGGCTGATTTATCTAGTCAGGTAATCTTACTAAAGATCAAGTGAGATAAGAACGATGTCATTAGTGTAGGAATTTTATAGAATCTATATTTTTTTATCGGTATTTCAGATTTTATCTTTTACATGAAATTTTTAAACTACTTTTATTTGATTTGTTTACTTTAATTAATAAAGTCACTAGTATTTATTTTAAATTGTTGTACATTTGTTAAAATTATTAAAAGCGAATTCATGAAAATTATTTTAAAATAAATATGTACCTATAGTAATTAGTAATAAATTATTTATTTGCCGTTAATTATATTTTTAATTCAAAAAATATTATGAAAATCTAGTATTATTTATAACAAGCTATATGTATTATGAAATTACATTTATGTCAGTCCATACTACATACTTGACTATTTATTAAAATAAACTTACTTTTGATGAAAGAATCCATCGGAGGTTTACATTTTGTTAGATTGTGATTAATTGATATCAGTTCTTGCACTAAACTTAAATCGAAAGCATTTGCGGATAAAATAACCGCAAAAATTATAGTAACGCGTATTAACATTGTGCTTTAAATCTAAACCACTGTAGTAATTAATATTTCTTTACTGTTTATATATCATTGAAATTAAGTGGGGGGAGATATGATATTATATAAAATATTATTCTCAGGTGTATAAACGATTGTATCTTTACTATCTAAGAGGTTCTGAAATTATAATGAGTTATTTCATCTAATTTCAGTAACATCTGATAACTTATCTAGAATTTGTGACAAAAATAGCTATTTATATAAACATAATTAATGCAAGCGAAAATTACAAAACGAGAAGCAGGCGAGTTCTGTAAGAGCACAAGTTAAGTAACTACCTTACGTGTTTCATACAATATTGTTTCTACTTCCGTTTGAATATCTACGAAAATATTGAAATTTAAAATAATTTTTTTTGACATTTTGATGCTATTTACAAAATAAACAGAAAAGACAATATCAAGGACTGCTTCATTTTATACGTTGCTAAGTTACTAAATATAAGAAAATTGTTTTCATTTAAGTTTTTTGAATTGAAATGTAATAACTGTAGCAGTTAATGTTTCTATATATGCCTACTTTTAAATTTAATTTTACGTGAAATATTGATTTCATTATTTCATTAGTGAAATAATAGAATCAATAACCTAACTGAAATTAGTGAAATAAAGAGTCCCTTATTATACGGAAGTAGAAAATTATTATGTATTTTATGATAATTTTGACCTTTTTTAAGACAGAAATCATTGTAATAACTATTATAACTAAATACATATATAATATGTGTAACTGTTCATATCAATGAAACAGATAGAAATATTAGTATTTTGAGTAACATGTTCTTATAATTAGTAATATACGATTAATTTATATTAATGAAATAATACTTTAATAAATTAATACACACATACATATTAAAGTTGGTAACAAAATTTCTAAAATATAGTTGCCATATAAATTACATTAGCTAACTAATTTATATTATTTCAAATTGATTTAAATAAATAGTACACATTTCTTATTATTTCTTTTCGAATACTTCATTTGTTTGACCTTCTTCTACTTTAGCTACAAATGACTCTGGCTTCTTTTTCTTAACGTTTCCAAACAAAACCTTCTCGATGGTCATCATTGGAGATTCAAAGGCTAATATTAAACCAAAACATAAGGCTAGATTGAGCATAAAGTCGCCCCAGTACAAAAACATCTGTAAAATAAAAAATAAAAATGAAACATAATTAAAAAATAATAATGACGACTACTTACAACTTGAAAATCAGTGAAATAAACCGTTGTTCGCGAGGAAAATATCATTAGATACATTATTGTGTAATGAGACAGGTACATTGTATATGTAAATCGACTGAGCACTTGGAAAACGGAACAGGATAAAAATTTGTTTATTGGACCTACAAAAAAATATATTAGTTTTTTGTTTGTTCTTTCTTGACTTTTAAAATATTACGAAAAAATATTGATTTAATAATACCAATTTATAAATCATAAACGTGAAATACCATAAAGTGATCATATTTTTTTATAAAATCGAATTTAAAATACCGAGCCTTTAATTATGAAATTAAATTAATGAACTAAGTATTTTTTTATACAATTTCTTTAGGAACTAACAGAAAAGCACAAAAAAAATACACCAAAAATTTAGAATGCTTCAATTCTAGACCCACTGAAAACAGAGCACAATCCAGAGCACTAAATCTACTCCAGAATGTGTTCTGGTTTCAGCAGACCTATAATAAGAGCAAAAATTATAGAACACGCTGAAGCGTGCTCCAATTCCCAGCCGGCTGAACTAGATCACCTTCATGGCATAAGATACCCTGAAAGTTGGTCTTGCCGAGAGACGCGCATTATTATCAGTTATATGGATTCCTATTGGCTGATATTCAATTTGTAATCGTGGCTGTATTAATGGGAATTTTAAAATTAAAATTTATATACCTAGGTACTTTGATGCGAGGAATTCAATGGTAAAGATGCAACTGGCACCCATTTTAGAGTAGTAGCCAGTTGCTTAAAAATGAAAAGATGATTTAATAATTCTTTACAATAATAACAACTCAGGGCTTTATTACTGATGTAAAAAAAACCTGCGCTAAGAGAAATGTCTCTTTGGAAACATACACGAATATATTTTGTTTATTATTAATTTTTACCTCCATATCCTTGTGTGCACGCAAAAATAACCCAACTTAAACCAAGGGACCATCCATGTCTAAAGCAAGCATTATAGAACGAATTTGCATACACATTTGTGTTATCTTGCATTTCATATCCTGTAAACAATGTACTCAGCAATAATCCTAAACCCAAAATCCATCCTAATAACACTTGAATTGGAGACTAAAATAATTATTAGAAAAAATAGTCAATGATTAATAAAATAATTACCATTAAGTTACAATGTTTCATAAAGAATATATAAATTCTCAATTTGTGAAACAAATGCAAATATTCTTTCTTAAACTTATTTTTTTTTAACAGAGCTCAATCAATTTAAATATTTACCAAATTAGTTTTATTTTCATGTTTGTTCAATAAGAAGAGATAGTAGCCTAACAGGAATCCAATTAGCCAAGGTCCATAACGGGTATGCGTAGGAAAATAATAATCCTTCATGTAATCTCCTTCACTGTTTTCTTTTTCTCTGCGAATTGAAAATAAAATTTTTTATTATACATGTTTGGGAAATTTGAATAAAATTAATTATTAATTAAAATTAATTTATTTTCTAAAAATATTATTGTTTCTATAAACGGGATGTTAAAAAAGGAAAATTTATTTTGATCATATCTATACATAAGCCGGTGGTGGTGTAATAAATATAAAATAATACTTTAGATATATTTACACGCCAGAAAATATGTATCTAATTAAATAATTTTTTATTTAGGCACTGGTCGGATTTGGAAAGGGCAAGTGTTCGCAGTTGCCAAGTTATTTCTAATCACAGTTAAAAAAGGAAAGTTGTAATATTTTCTTTTCAAAATTTTTATACACGGCCAAAAAAACTAGAAAATGCCCATTTTTGAAAATAATCAATACAAATAGAATTTAATTATTTTCTTTCGTTCCTGAGATTTTCGCTTTCAAAGTTGCACCTTAACACTTTTTTGAGGTGCAAATTTGAAAGAAAAAATCTCCGAATTGAAAAGAAATTATTAAGTTTTATTTGCAAATTTTAAATCAACGCAACGATGTCTACCTACATGGGTTATTTTCTAAAACTAAAATTTTCGACCCAAAATTGTGTATTTTTGGATTTGAATAATAATATTAAAAAACTTTAAAGCCAAATTTTAATTTTCAAATTATTAAATGCATAAAAATTAGTCTTGTATTTTACAAGTAGTACACTCTAAAAATAATAGTATTATCACTTACGTTGCAGCAGCACCAAATTTGTAAATGTAAGTAATTGTAAATGGTATCACCATAGACACTAACAATAAGAAGGAACAAATTGCCAAGGTTTTTTTGGGCCATTTCCAAAGGGGTATTAAAAGTAGAGGAGACAATATATACAGTTGCATGTCGACTGAAAGATACCATGTTTGGGTCACACACTAAAAATGTTAAAATGTTTAAAATATCACTCTTCTATGCAAATATAAAGTAACGATATATAAAATTTTCAGCCATTTCAATGATTATCCAATTTATATAAACAGCTATTTCATAAACTATATAACTGAAATTTCGTTTTATTATTAATATTTACAATTCATTAAATTAAATGTTATATTAAATATAAGATATTAGAACAATTTTTTATTATTTATTATTTTTATTATATATAATATACATACCATATTATCTGTATTATAATAATTCTGAATGTAAACGAGAGTTGCCCACCAATAATCTTCACAATTTTTTTTAACATCTGTATTTAGGATATGAGGCCAAAGTGCACCTGAACCTAAATATGAGACAAGTGAAGCATGAAACCAAACAACAACAGCCAATACTGGAGTTAACCTACAAAAATACAAATTCTTAAAGTTAGTTAAACTATAATATACTAACATTGTATTTTTTTATACAAAACAGAAAAATTAGAGCACCTTTTCTTATTCAAAAATGTATATAATTGTTTTTATATAAAAAAAATCTTTTAACAATAAAAATTTTAATAACTGAATATTTTATATGTATGTAATTGAATAGGGACATGCCAAAAATTTTGATAAAAAAATTATTATATGAAATCATATAAATTGAGATTAAGTTTCTTTAGTTAAACTAACGTTAGGTTTAGGTAAGTGGTAAGTTTTAATAAAAATTTATTTACTAACACCGTTAAATAATAAATTGCATTTTACGTATGTATTTTAGCAAGCGAATATCAGACAATTTAACGATAATATATCCCACATATAACGGGGTTATAATTTAAATATTACTTATAATAAAAATTACCTTAGATAACGATGCACGTAATACTGGACAATATTAAATTTAACACCTTTCTCCATTGCTAAACAGTACACATATGAAACTAATAATCCACTTAATACAAAAAAGGAATCTACAGATACTGAAGCATTCGTAATATATTGATTTATTGGTTTATTTGACCACTAGAAAAATATCATTTCTGTATTTATGTGCAAGTATTTTGAATGTTATGAACTTACGTCAGCGAAGACTGCTACATTAGTTATCGGTCCCATAAGATAGGTTTGGTACTTGTGTGCATATATAACCCACATCATACTTATAAATCTAATGCCATGAAGACACGACAATTGACTTGAATTTTTGCTAGTATGTAATAATTTTTTACCGTTTGTTTTCACAGAGAAGGCTGTAAATATTGTATGTATTGCTTCTAGAAAATAAGAAATTGTAAACTTAATATTTGATGTTAATCCTTGACCATACTTTTTTCATAGTATCCAATATACAAATCGTAAACTGTGCTGAGTACAATTAATAGTAGTATAATTGCAAAAAATATTCTGAAACATAAAAAAATGTTAATTTAAAGAACAATCTTATTATTAATTATTAATATAATAATAAATATCAAATGAAAAAAGAAACTGATGTACACAACACGTTACCTCTTCTTATTTTTATTTATTCTTCATTACGTATATTTTTTTTTATTTTTAAATTTTAATAATATATATATATATATATATGACTAATTTTCGAAAAAAATATTGTAGTATTACTTCCGTTTTATCAATGATCTAAATCATCAATATCTATCTAAATCTAATCTAAACTAAATATGAATAATTTTTTTTTGTATGTTAGACAATATTAGGATATACTCGTATTATCTAATATGAGATCTTGACATTGTCTGAGTCACAAACTATTAATTTAAAGAAAAATCTTATTATTTATCACACATCTCTGTCAGTCAGTGGCGTAACTCATACCGGTCCAGCCGGTGCAATTACCTGGAGCATCCGGTTATGTTTTTTTTAATGTCACACTTTATTGTACTTTGTAATTTGGTGAAAAGATATTAATTATTTATTTTAATAAAAAATACAGATTAAATATTTTCAATGACAACCTCAAAATCTTTATCAGAATATTTGACTTTTTGGGACCTCCATTATTTTACAATTTTACAAAATTACTATGCTCTTGCATTGAGGCTTCGGAATAGTTAATTACGCCACTGCTTACAGTGTTGATTGTGATCATAATATTAATAAATAAATCTGGAGAATCTAAGTGGCGACAGAGTTAATTATTTTTATGTAACTCAAAACATATTTTTTATAGGTTCTAGGTATATTCAATTATTATTTTCAAAATTAACTCTATTGAAAAAAACCAACTCTGATGTAGACCACATATATCACCTCTTGCTATAATTTACTCTTTATTTTATTTTTGAAATTTATTAATAAACATAAACATTAAATAAGGTGTTTTCGAAGAAAATGTTTGCAGTATTATTTCCGTTTGATCAATTATCTATATCAGCAATATTTAATCAACTGTTCTTAGAAAAATTTAATTTAAACTTCGACCGACTTCCGTTGTCTAATTTTATCTCCTATGAGATATTCACATCCTCTGTCTCCCAAACATAACATTAAAATTATAATGTTAAATCAGGCTTCCTCAGAGCGATTTTATTATAAAAGTTAGCTCGGAATACGTTTAAAAAATAATTTGTTCTTACATGATAAATATATCATTAGTATTATATTCAACTACTAAATCTTCTTTAGTTTGACACATGCCGTCATTTAAAAGTGTAAAATTTACAAATAGTACATTATTAAGAGCATCTATTAGCTGATCTATTTGGCACTCATGTGGAATACACCATCCTAAGATCAAACCAATAATGCCATCAAATTGTAATACTATCCGTTCTTCTAATTGTATAATTTCTGGTATTTGGGAAGTTTCGTACGTGTCCCTTGATTTTGATTTTATTGACATAAGTTGTAATTTTACTAAACAATATTTTCCTAATATAGTTTCTTCTGTTGCATTGTTGTAATCTTCTATAGCTAAACATTCATCAAAGTTTCCTAAATCCAGAAAGTTACCCTTAAGAACACCACTTGGCATTTTTGCTGATGCATCAAACACTGAAATGATAATGTATTATATACTTTATATTATATACTATACTTAAATACATATGGGTAGTAATTAATTTTTTTGATTAATTAGATATAAATGGACAATACATTATTGATGGAATAAATTATTTATTTGTTATTGAATATATTCTTAATTTAAATCGTTTTACTGTAAATATATAACATTATTTATAACTCCAATTATACAGGGTGTTAATACTAAGTTGTACCATCCGAAAACGGCAGTTAGAACTCATTGAGATAAATAACTTTTCTTAGTTCAAATTTTTTATTTGGAGCCCCAGTTCATAGTTATTGGCGTTCTTTTGTTTCTCGAAAAATCGTCATTACTCCCTTATTTTAAGAGATATTGAAAAATTAGAAAAACTTTCAGCATTTGCTTTTAGTTCTCTAAAACTTTTGTATTTACAATTATTTTCTATTTTATCAAATGACAAAATGGCGACCGATCAAAAATTTCAAAACAAGATATTTTGAAAACCACTCGATCGATTTTTGAAAATAAAACATTATAAAATCCTTATACTATCTACTAGCAAAGGCCTGAAACATTTTTATTCGATCTGTCGAAAAAAAAAATTTTATTCAAATTTAATTACAAGATAAATTATAACAAACTGCAATAATAATTTAAAACAAAGTTGGCTTGCTGCCATTAAACAAAAAAATAAACAAGAAAAACAAGAAAAAATACAATGAACAATGAAACTGCAAGGGAGGTACTAAATTTGATTTTCAAAATGGCCACCATTAAATTTATCTTGTAATTAAATTTGAATAAATTTTTTTTTTCGACAGATCGAAAAAAAATGTTTCAGGTATTTGTTAGTAGATAGTATAAGGATTTTATAAATGTTTTATTTTCAAAAATCGATCGAGTGGTTTTCAAAATATCTTGTTTTGAAATTTTTGATCGGCCGCCATTTTGTTATTTGATAAAATAGAAAATAATTGTTAATACAAAAGTTTTAGAGAACTAAAAGCAAATGCTGAAAGTTTTTGTAATTTTTCAATATCTCTTAAAATAAGGGAGTAATGACGATTTTTCGTAAAACAAAAGAACGCCAATAACTATGAACTGGGGCTCCAAATAAAAAATTTGAACTAAGAAAAGTTGTTTATCTCAATGAGTTCTAACTGCCGTTTTCGGATGGTACAACTTAGTATTAACACCCTGTATATTGAAAATGCATTTATTTCATTACTTAACTATATAATATATTGGTATATTAAACTTACTTTTGATGAATGAAGAGTACGGTGGTACACATTTTGTTAGATTTTGATTAAAAGATACTATTTCTGGCACTAAACTTAAATCGAAAGTGTTTACGGTTAGCATAACCGTAAAAATTATAATAACGTGTAAAAACATTGTGCTTTAAATCTCAACCACTACAATAATTACATTATCTTTACTGTTTATATATCAATAGTGTAATCCCAAGATTTGATAATATGTTTATCAAATCTCAAGATTACATAAATAAATCACATGAAACGTCACATATTAACATGTGTATCGTTTCGAAAATCTTATTCTCAGATATGATTAGTACGTGTTATTTAAATTATTTAATTATTATATTAACAAAGAATATATTTTTCAACGTTACTGAAATTGATTCTGATTTTGATATTCACTACGACTGAGAAACATATTTCTAGTATTTATTTTTTAATTATCTTATTTTAAGTGTTTAATATGGATTTACGAAAATATTTCAAGTAGTAATTGTAGTGATCATTCGATAGAGTCTAAATTAAGCACATTCACTTTTACCTACTGAAGCTTCTGCATAGAAAAAGATTATGAGTAAACATATTTATTGTTATAAATAAAATAAAAATACGGGGAAAATTGAAATAATTTTTGCCCCTCCTAGAATTTTTTTTATATAGATCAACAATTTTTATTGCATGTTATATTGTTGAAGAATCAGTTTTAATCTTTTGCATTGATTGCTGATAAAAGATTAATTACTTGAGATAAATATATTAATTGCATCTGTTTTTAACCTACAAGAAACATTATCTGTGATTTCTTAATTTCTAGAATTTTATTGAAACATGCAATCTTTATCTGTCTAAGAATTTTTGAAATGCATTTAAAGTGTAAAATGATTAAGTATACCATTGATATGATAAATTATAGTTACACTGCATTGTAATTATGTTATTGTGACAATTAAATTTGCATATATAAACATATAATTACAATTAAATAAATTAAAAATTATGCTTTTAATTTCTACTACTGCAATGATTTAAAATTCGTTAATATTCACATATATATGAATGAAATCAAGTGGTGTAATCCTGATATATGATATATAAAATAGGGACATTACATATATCTATCTATCTATAAAATTTTATTCGCAGGTGTATAAACAATCATATCTTTACAATTTATTTATCTAGGACATTTTAATATAATGTAAAAATTCAATTTCATCTACTATTTTAAATATCTGATGGGTTCTCTAGCATTCGTGATGGAATAGTTAATTATATATCAAGTGTGGGAACGTCATTTTCCCGGATGAGTATGAATAGAAAGAACCTGGGAAAAAATATTGAAAGAAGCTTTCAGAACTCATTATTAATAAATAGACAATATTTAATAAATTAATAAATTTTTACAGAACTAAAACCCAAATATTGTCTATTTATTAACCTGGGAAAAAAGTTCACGCAAGAAATTTGTACAATATTTTTTGTACGAAAATCATATATCAATAATTTGGTTTTATTTTTGTATAAATTTTGTGAATTAATATATACATACACTGTTACGTATTTCAATACTGTCAAGTATTGTCACCCTGTTAACATGGCAGCAGTTGTTGCTAACATTGTACGCCAAAGGCACTAAATTTATTTTTTCTAAATTAAATTTCATTCAATAATCCATTATTTTCTTTTATTATTATTATTATAATGTAACAGGATGTTTGGGGAATTATACTTTTTTATTATAAATACATTTTTTAATAAGTGATTTAGAAGGAGTGTTTTTTCCTAAATTTCCCGCACTCTAATCTGAGGAAGACGTGGGAAATTAAGATTCCCGACGTTGCTTATGTGACGAAAATCAACAGATTTTATTGTAATAGTACAAAAAATATAACTATTTTGTCATAATATCAGGCAACCATTATAATGACGACATATTATAACTACATGCACTGTAATTGTAAACACCAATAAATTAGATATAGAAACATTGATATTTTAAATAACATATTCTTTAATATATTGATGAAGTATACTTTAATAATTTAATAAATATATAGACATTAATTACATTGGTAACAAAAATTTCTAAACAAACTACATTAGCTAAATAATTTATTTTATTTCTAATTAATTTATGTAAATAATACGCATTGCATATTATTTCTTTTCGAATCCTTCATTTGTTTTCCCTTCTTCTACTTTAGTTACAACTGACTCTGGCTTTTTCTTAACGTTTCCAAATAAAACCTTCTCGATGGTCATCATTGGAGATTCAAAGGCTAATATTAAACCAAAACATATGGCTAGATTGAGCATAAAGTCGCCCCAGTACAAAAACATCTGTAAAATGAAAAATAAAACTGAAACATAATTTTAGAAAAAGATATCAACTTACCGTTTGGAAATCAGTAAAATAAACCGTTGTTCGAGAAGTATTTACCATTAGGTACATTATTGTGTAATGAGACAAGTACATTGTATATGTAAATCGACTGAGCACTTGGAAAACGGACCAGGATAAAAATTTGTTAATTGGGCCTAAAAAAAATATATTAATTTTTTATTTGTACTATCCTACCTTAATTTCATTACTATGTATATTATAATCAAATTAATTGAGAATATTTAGAAATCATAAATGTAAAATTACATATTTACTTCTCTGAAATAGAATTTAAAAAGCATTTAATTTTTTTTGACAAATAAATTTTGGTAATATTAACAGATCCGAGACTTTACTAAAACTAATTAAAATATTTATTGATCGGAATAAAATTTAAATTTCATTATTTCACTCATAAATTTATAAACCAAACCAAATTCAAGATTTCACCTAGTTACCAAGAATTATATAGACAAAACAGTTTTTTTCACTTATTTTTATTTTGGAAATAGTCATCTGAATTCGTGGTTATATTTTATCCTGACAAATTCCCCGATTGTTTTACTCGAACTTGTTGCTAATTCATCTCAAGACATTGATAATTTACCAGGCAACCAGCTCTCGTAACAATTTAAAAAAAATCCAGCAAAAAATAATCACAACAAAAAATTATATATAAAAAAATATAAATAATAAGAAAATTACCTACATGGAAGTGAAATTATTAGTATTGTATTATAGACGTATTTGCGTTTTAAGAACCAAAAACTTTAGGTGTTTTCTAACCTACAGACATACATGAATTTGATTGGTTTACCGTTTATTTTTCTTACCTCCATATCCTTGAGTGCACGCAAAAATAACCCAACTTACACCAAGGGACCATCCATGTCTAAAGAAAGCATTATAGAACGAATTTTCATATACATTTGTGTTCTCTTTTAGTTCATATCCTGTAAATAGAATAGTCACCAATAATCCTAAACCCAATAACCATCCTACTAAGACTTGAATGGGAGACTGAAAAGAAATAAAATTATTAGCAAAAATACTAACGGATTAATGAAATATTACAATAAGGTTTAACGCTTTTTTCTTTTTCTTTCTCTCTCTCTTTTGTTTAATTTGTACGCAGCTGGCTTTGATTGAGCCAAGGAGCAAATCTGATGAAATATTTCATAAATTAAAATTTTTTATATCTCCCCAAGGAGACATTTTCCTTAGCACAGCATTTTTTACGTCAGCAATTTTCAATATGTGCCAATAGAATTTATAACTTGACAAGCGTTGCCTAGTGATACACTTGTATTAAAAGACTTGTAGTTTTGTGAAACAGGCCCCTGAATTGTTATTATTTCAAAGAATTATTTTATCTCTTTCCATTTTTAAGTAACCTATTACTACCGTAAAAAAAATGTGATTTACACCCTTAAAAATAGTATCCCTGAATTTCTCGCAACAAAGTATTTATAGATACAAATTTTCATTTCAAAATTCCCACTAGCACAGCGACAATTACAGATTGAATATTAGCCAATCTCATGCCCTGAAGGTGATCTAGTTCAGCCGGCCGGGAATTGGAGCACGCTTCAGTGTGTGCTCTAATTCTTGGATTTGCTAAAACTAGTATACATTCCGGTAAATTCTTAATTTATGAGACATAAGAGAGTGTTCTTTCGTAAACCTTATTTAAAAATGTTTTACCAAAAATCAATTGTCAATCTACTTAAATCATTACCTACCAAATTAGTTTTATTTTCCTTTTTGTTCAGTAAGAAGAGATAGTAGCCCAACAAGAATCCAATTAACCAGGTTCCATAACGCGTATGCGTAGGAAAATAATAATCTCGCATGTATTCACCTCCATTATCACCTCTGGGACTTTCCCTGTGAATTTTTTCAACAAATAAAATGTTAATTATATTTTTAAATATTTTAAATTAATATTAACATTTATTTATATTTCTATATATACGGGGTGTTAAAAATAAGAACAACATAATTTAAGGATATCTATACATGCAACAGCAGTAAGGGGAATGAAAACTAGTTATTTTTATATTAGATGTGTGAATTTTGTATTTTTCATGCACATACACATAATATTTTTTCTACAACTACTAAATTTATTAAAATATAAAAAAAAATTCAAGGTCATATTTTACGGAAACTGTCGACGCAACAACTAATATGCGAAATGATTGTTTTTTGTCTACAGGATGTAAAATTATTTTGCATTCTGGATGTAATAACAATTATACATTGAGGGAATAAAGTGTATGATTTAACCCTGAGAGTGAAGTTTATTAGAAATAAAGAAATAATCACTTGAGTCACTAAAGTCTTGCGGTATATACAGTTATACAGTTGTACAGTTGCACTTTCGCATATACATTTTAAAATAATATTTATTTAAATATTTAATCACCTAGGGATTAAATTCACATTTATTCCCTCAGATATTAAAAGTGCTGCTTCAGTCTTCGAAAATGAAGATTAAAAGTAGGCTTTTACTCCCGGAAGTGCAAAATAGTTATTTAGATATCAAGTGTGGGAACGATCTGTTCCTGGTTGAGTGTTCTATGTGCAATATAACAAATATGGGAACCAAGTTAAATGATTAACTCTGAAATAAAAATTATCACTTACATTAGAGCAGTACCAAATTTGTAAATGTAAGTAACTGTAAATGGTATCGCCATAGATCCTAGCAGTAAAACAGTACAAACTGCCAAAGTTTTTTTGGGCCATTTCCACAGAGGTATCAAAAGTAGAGGAGACAAAATATATAGTTGCATGTCGACCGAAAGATACCACGTTTGGCTTACACACTGTAAAAGAATTAAAATATTTTTATTTCGAATATTACTGTTATATGAAAATATAAAATAATGATTCTTAAATTATTGTAATCTGTATCACTTAATATTCGAATTAAAATCAATTTAATATTTCATAACTATTTAAAATTACTCATAAAATTGTTTCTATCAACGTACTTACCATATTATCTATATTATAATAATTTTGAATATAAAGAAGAGCAGCCCACCAATAGTCTTCACAATTTTGTTTATCTCTAGCATGTATTGACCAAAATGGTCCAGATCCTAAATGAGATATAAGAGAAGTGTGAAACCATACAACAACAGCTAATATTGGAGTTAATCTATAAAAATAAAAATTCTTAAAGTTGAAATATAAAAATTGATATGCAGTTACTTTAGATCAAGTTATGTTTATATTAGGTTTAGCTAAAAATTATTTAACTAACGCCGTATAATAAAAAAATCCATTTTACGTATTTTGTACATTAACTAGATACGTCATAGGATATTAGATTTCACACTTTAACGGTAACATAAAAACAAATAACAGTCTTATTATTTGAATATTTACCTTAGATACCGATGAATGTAATACTGGAAAATATTAAACTTAACTCCTTTCTCCATTGCTAAACAGTACACATATGAAACTAATAGACCACTTAACACAAAAAACGTATCTACTGCAACTGTACCATTCGAAATATATTGATTTATTGGTTGATCTGTCCACTATAAAATGTCATTTTTAAATTTCTCTTTATATATTTACAAAATTTAAACTTACCGTAAAAATATCTGCTACATTAATTATCGGTCCCATCAAATACGTTTGATACTTATGGGCATACATGACCCACATCATACTTATAAACCTAATGCCATGAAGACAAGACAATTGATTTGAATTGTTGCTAGTATGTAACAATTTTTTGCCGTTTGTTTTTACAGAAAAGGCTGTAAATAATATATGTGTTGCTTCTAGAAAATAAAAAATTATAAACTTAATATTTCATGATAATTTTTGTTCATACTTTTTTCGTAGTATCCAATGTATAAATCGTAAACTGTGCTGAGTACAATTAATAGTAATATAATTGCAAAAAATATTCTGAAACACAAAAAATTGTTGATTTAAAAAACATCATATTATTTATTAAAACAATACAAGTTTGCTCTAGTTTATCTTTATTTATTTCTTCCAGGATTTTGGTTGTATTTTAATAATTAAATCTATATAATATAAATACAAATTTGTATTGTTGTGTATAATGTAAATAATCTAAAATGAAAAAAGAAACTCTGGTGCTCACCCCACATTACCTCTTGCTATTAAAATTTATTCGTTTTTAGGTACATTTTTCCTTTGCTTTTAAAATTTAATAATACATAAATAAAGTATTAAAAAAACAAAGTAGTATAATTTCCGTTTGATGAATGATCTATATTATAAATATCTAATCAACTAAAATTTAATAAAAATTTCTTGTCCCTTACACAATATTAGATAATATTATCTGCCACTAGATCTTCACATCCTCTGAGTCACAAACAGGTGGCAATAAATATATTTGCAAGAATGGTAAAAATAGATTTTATCCAACACCGTGTAATTATGACGATATAAGTATGCTGTTTTTAGATAAATAAAGTAGGTCATAAGTCACTAGTGAGCTAAATATATTAGCTCACTGGTTTTTGGTTCGTATCATAGTAACTACTTTATAAAACCTTCTCTACACTATTTTGTTCCTAAATGTCATTTCGAAATTTTATCTGTCAAAAATCTTATAT
Organism: Stenolophus ochropezus; assembly: GCA_035578165.1. Lineage (NCBI taxonomy): Eukaryota > Metazoa > Arthropoda > Insecta > Coleoptera > Carabidae > Stenolophus > Stenolophus ochropezus. The sequence continues at coordinate 7,414,882 of JAQOWZ010000009.1, forward strand.
GTATTTTATATCAATGATTAAAATGTGTTGGATAAAATGTTGTATGGCACATGTGCGTTAATTACCTAAGTCACTTGAAAAAATACCACACTCTGCCTGACGGCCTCGTGAGCTAAACTTTTCCCACGTGACTTATCTGTAATGTAACACACTTGTACCATAAATAACTATTAGAGCTTTTATTAAAACAGATCTCTATCAATTATATTATATTATATATATATATATATATAATGTTTAACAGAACCGAATGTAAATGCTAAAAGTATTTGTATTTTTTAAATATTCTTTAAAACAAACGCCAATAACTATAAAATGTAACTTATCCTATTACTCTAAGGGCCGGTTTTTCAATCTCTGGTGGAAGTGCCGGTTACCTTACCAGAACAATATCGCATCGAAAATCTGATGTAAGTTGCCAAAAATACACATTATTTACTATTTTGATGTGATATTTTTCTGTTAACCGATGGTTAAGGTAACCGGCACTTTAACCAGAGATTGAAAAACCAGCCCTAAAACTGTTGTATTAGTTTGCAGTTGTAAAAATATGTACGCCGCTATATCAAAAAATGCTCGTGATTTAAAACTTTTTACCTAATATACTATTTTCTTTGCAGAGTTTTATATATAAATAAGAATGAAGCTTTCCTTTTTATTGAAAAATATACTATAATATAAATGGTGTGAAGAATCTAGTTTCTAAACTTTATTTATTCTAATATCAAACATATTTTCAGATCGATGCTATTAGTAATGTATTTATATTTTGCTGACCGCTGACGTAGCAACTGTCTTGACCAGTGGTGTGTCACATTTTATGAATTATTTTTCAAACATAATCAGGATAGCTATTGAGCAAATGATGGAAATCCAAGAAACGCTTTTCCTAATCTTTATAAACAATAACATCGTTTAGGATACCTCTCAAATCTTTAAAAATATTTACTGTAAATTTTTTTGTTAAATGGACGTGGAACATTCTTAAAATTTTAAGGAAATTACTAGAATCTGGCAACACTTATGTGAGCTAAAATCTTAGAGTGCCATTTAAAAAGTAATCTCGTGCCAATTAGTGGCATGTTTTCTTGATCTACTATGACGATGTAGATAAAAAATATAAATACAAGCTACTACACTAAAACTAGTAAATTACTGTTTTGTGTCCATCTTTGATAATATAAGTAAAACTGTACAACAAGAGGTTATGTGTTGGCCACATCAATGTTTTTATATATAATTTGTTCTTACATGATGCAGATATCATTGACGTCATATTCTACTATTAAGTCTTCCTTGGTTTGACACATGCCGCCACCGCCCAAAGGTGTTATTTGTAAACCTGACATATTATTTATTGCATCTACTAATTGATCTATTTGGCACTCATGTGGAATACACCATCCTAATCCCAAACCGACAATGCCATCTAGTTGCAACATTACTCGTTCTTCTAATTTTATTATTTCTGATATATTGAAAATTTCGTAGGTGTCACTTGATTTTGATTTTTGTGGCATAAGTTGTGATTTTACTAGACAATATTTTCCTAATATAGTTTCTTCTGTTGCATTGATATATTTTTCTATAGCTAGACATTCATCAAAGTTTCCTAAATCCAGCAAATTACCTATAAGAATACCGCTCGGTATTTTTGCTGATGCATCAAACACTGAAACAAGAGATTAATATATTATAAACATTTAACCGACATTCTACTTTTTAATTAATTCAATTTTTTTCTCGGTTTAAGAGTATTTCAATTTTTATCTTTCACGTGACTTTTTGAACTACTTTTTTTATTACAATACTATATTAAATCTTTTAATCCAGTTTATCTTAAAATCTATGATTTATTTGTTTTATTCTATAAAGTTGCTAGGATTAATAGTGAAATGTTATATATTTGTTAATATCGCGTGCTAAAAACGTGTTGTCATAGACTTTTAACATGAGAAAACAGTTTTTGGTTTTGATAAAAACTGTCCGACTAATAACAATGACACCATATCGCCAAAGACAATAGTTAATTTATTTCTAATAAAAATTTTGTATAATATAAAATATATTTCTTTTATATAAATTTCGATGAATTATGCTACTAAAATGAAGTAATCTGTATTAAATAACATGTAGGAGTACACTAAGTTAATTATTTTTCTAGACAATATTGTGACTTAGTTATTAGTCCAACAGTTTATATTTACCAAAAATTGTTTTCTCATGTTAAATGCCTATGACAACATTTTCCCTGACACGCGGTATAAAGCGAATTAATGAAAAAATATTTTAAAATGAATATATGTTGCAATTAGTGTTTCTGATTATTAGAGGTAAGAGGACAGTAATTTATTATGGACTGAATGATTTATTTGCACTTAAATATTTTTTTTCTACTCCTGTACAAATATATCGTCATTATTTAAATGTTTTAGATTAATTATAGTAGCTATATTTCAGGACAGTGAAATTTACAACCAATTATTCACGTTTATTTTAAATCTGCCATACAGTGGTCGTTTGACAGCTGATGGTAAAATCATTTGTCATTATATTGTTTTATATTGTCGCTTTCTAAAATATTTATACATTTTTCTGAACTTACAGGAGTAGAAAAATTATGGCATATAGTATTATATTCGGAATTATGGTCATTATTCACTCAAATGATTTGAATCACTCGCCTTCGGCTCGTGACACAAGTTTCATCTTCGTGAATAGTATCATAATTTCTTATTTTAAAATATACCATTTAATAAAAAAGTTTGTACTGTGAAAATATGTAAGCATTATTTAAAAATCTGCCTAACTATGTGTTTGGATGTTTGGAAAATGTATTTATTTAATAACTTAACTATTTAATAAAAAAAAAACTTACTTTTAAGTGTATAGTATGGAGGTACACATTTTGTTAGATTCTGATTAACATTTATTAATTTTTGTATTAAACTTAAATCAAAAGCTTCTACGGTGAACAACACCGCGAAAATTGTAATAACACGTAAAACCATTGTACTTTTAATCTTAACCACTGCAATGATTGAAATATCTTTCCCGTTTATATATCAATGAAATCAATTGTAATCCTGAGATATGATAAGTACGATTATCTACGTATATCTACGAATATTCACACGAAACACCCGTCCACGTAATTCATGTTTTGAATATCATTTTCTCAGGTAGATATGAAAGATTATATCTAGGACGTCGAGTACTTTAAAAAATTAAAACTATTTCTTAGAATAGAATATTTTGACAACAACATTTTAATTTCTTTTGTTATGTTTATTAGTTAAACCATACATTAGCAAATATTAATAAAAAAATTATTTAATAGATCGTAGCATAACAAAGTTTATTGTATAAATGACAATTTCCATGATTGATTATAATCGTATTGTATATTAGGATTTCTTAGTGTATTATACGTACGACATACTTGATCATTTTTTAAATTTAATAAAAATTGCGTCAAGGTATTTAATGTTAAAAATAGAAGGACTCAAATAGAACATCTTTATTTTATTTTATTGAATTAGTATTAGTATCTTACTCATTTACTACAACCACAATATCAGATTACTTAGATTTAAAATAATTTTTTTCTTAAAATGAAAGGTTCTTTACTATATAGGTATTTTTTTAAATTTTGGTGAAGTTAGTTGTTAGCATAAAGTCTTTGTAAGGTACTTATACTTTATAATCAGTTCCGACTCGGAAACATTAGTAATTTTATTTATTTATTGGCGGCGCAGGGAATCGAACCGCAGACCTCACACTTCACTCAATTGAGTAGGAGTACGCTAACCAAGAGCCATCGCTGCTCTTAAATATTTTATTTAGGTTATATTAATTTCTTATTGTATTATTTCAGTAGGCAAATGCTAAGAAGAATAAATAATTAGGTACTAGATAACGATTCTATAACAATGACTTAATTTTTTATAGATCAATTTTTTATTGGAGGTTTTATCGTTTAAGAATCAATTTTAATCTTTTACACTGATTACTGATAAAAGATTTTTCTTGAGATAAATATAATAATTGCATAGGTTTTTAACCTATTAGAAACATTATCTGCGATTTTTTCATATCTTGAATTTTATTTAAACATGTTGATAAATTATATTTATATTACAATGTAATTAATGACTTTTTGGTGACAATGAAATTTGCAAATATAAATATTTTAGTAAATAGGTAAATAGATTAAACAGAAGACAACAATGAAAACTGTTATCAACTTATATTTATTTAGATACTACGAGTTCATGAACAATAAATAAATAATAAATACATTTTTTTGATAAAATTAAATCATCAATTATGATTCTTTTTCCAAGTCTTTATTAGTTTGTCCTTTTTCAACATTCGCTTTCTGAGGCTTCTTGTCCTTTTTCGCTCCTTTTCCGAACAAAAATATAATAATATATAAATAAAGAATTTCATAAAAAAGCAAATGCGGTATTTCCGTTTGATGAACGATCTATATATTATCAATATCTAATCAACTAAATTTGAATAATTTTTATTTGCCCCTTAGACAAAATTTAATAATATTATCACTGTAGATCTTCATATCATCTGAGACATAAATACGGGTCAATAAATATATTTGTAAAAGTGCTAAAATTACTAACAGATATCTCTATCACTAATATATATATACGAGGGCGGTCCGATAAGTACTTAGCCTCACCGCCCTATAGCACAACAATCGCAAGAGCAATTTTTTATTGCTTAGAACATCATCGTAGACAGCTACTGTCAAATTTTCAGACGAATCGGACGCGAAGTTTTGTTTTGACCGCGTGTGGAAGCTAGCGTGTCCGCAGATTTGAGAAAAATGGAAAAAGAACACTATCGGTCGGTGATTTGATTCTTGTTTTTGGAAGGGAAATCGCGCAGCGAAATTAAAGAACGCTTGGATGCTGTATAGGGTGACTCTTTTCCTTCGATAGCGACCGTCAAAAATTGGTTTAACGAGTTTCAACGTGGTCGCACGTCGGTTTTTGATGAGTCACGCCCAGGTGCCCCGAAAACGGCTACCACGGAGGATAACGTAACAAAAATCCACGATTTCGTATTGGCAGACCGTCGATTGAAGGTGCGTGAGATAGCTGACACAGTAGGCATCTCAAAAGACCGCGTGGGTCATACCTTGCATGAATTATTGGGTATGAGAAAGCTGTCGACGCGATGGGTGCCGCGTTTGCTCACTCCTGACAACATGCGCATCCGTGAGACCACTTCAGAGCAGAATTTGACGATGGAGTTTCTGAGTCGTTTCGTGACCGTCGACGAAACATGGGTACACTGGTACACACCAGAGACCAAGGAACAGTCGAAACAGTGGACTTCACCCGGCGAACGTGCTCCAAAGAAGGCGAAGACTGTCCTATCAGCCGGAAAGGTTATGGCGACGGTTTTCTGGAATTCAAAAAGTGTGATCTACATCGACTACCTGGAGAAGGGTAAAACGATTACAGGGCTCTACTATGCCGAATTATTGGGCCGATTCGACGCCGAATTGCAGAAAAAACGGCCCCATTAGTCGAAGAAACGAATGCTTTTCCACCGTGACAATGCACCGGCTCACACCTCCGCCTTCGCCACAGCCAAATTGGTAGAATTAGGCTACGAACTGCTACCCCACCCACCGTATTCTCCGGATTTGGCCCTGTGCGACTTTTTTTTGTTTCTAAATTTGAAAAAGTCACTCACTGGGCAGAAATTTCAGTCGAATGGGGCAGTTATCACCGCCACTAAAGCCTACTTTGCACACCTTCAGAAAATGTTTTTTTCAGACGGGTTACAGAAGTTGGAGCATCGCTGGATCGAGTGTATAGAAGTCAAAGGAGATTATGTTGAAAAATAAATCGCCATTTTTCAAAAAAATATGTTATTCTTTTGTAGGCTAAGTACTTATCGGACCACCCTCGTATATATATATATATATATATATATATATATATATATATATATATATATAAATATAATGATTTTTGTGACAATTAAATTTTCAAATATAAATATTAGTTACATAGATAAATAGGTTAAACAGAAGACAACAATGAACTTATTATTAACTTATATTATTATATTTAGATACTACAAGTTTTATAAAGAATAAATAGGTAATAAATACATTTTTTGATAAAATTACAGCATCAATTATGATTCTTGTTCCAAGGCTTTATTAGTTTGTCCTTCTTCAACATTCGCTTCCTGAGGCTTCTTGTCCTTTTTCGCTCCTTTTCCGAACAAAACTTTTTCTATAGTTATCATGGGAGATTCAAACGCCAATGTCAAAGGGATGCTTATGGCTAAATTAAGCATAAAGTCGCCCCAGAACACAAACATCTACCCAAAAAAGAAAATTAATTATTAATTGCATTTTTAAAATATATTTTATAACTTACAACAAAAGATTCAGAGAAGTATGCGGTGGTTCTAGAAGAATACATCATCATGTTCAGAATTGTGAAATGGGATAAGTACATAGTATAAGTGAATCGACTCAGTACTTGGAATACCGACCAGGATAAAAATGTATTTACTGGACCTGCAAATAAATACATATTTATATAATTACAATCTATTCTGTTGTTTAACTAAGAGTAAAATTAAAACGTTGCATTACTAAAAGTTGAATAACTAAAAGTGAACACTTCGTATCTTAAAATATAATTTACTTTGCAATTATAAGAGAGTCAATTTTTCGTTCGAACAATCCAGAACTAGAAAATTAAATTCGTACATCGGTTTTTTTATTTTATCTGATAATAAATTAATTTCAATAATATTATTTCACAGTTCACAATTTAAATTATATAATTTATATATTTTGAAAGCTATTTAAAAGAATGTTCGAATATTTTGTTGTTTACCGCAAATTAAGATTATCGATGAACACGAAACTCGATAGAAAACAACCACTCTGAACTATCGTGAGGATAATATTAGAAGTTATGCGCAAACCTGGCAATTTTGGAACAGTTCTAAAAAGTTCGAACTATTTCTATTATGAAAATTTTCTTATTGTTTCTTACCTCCGTATCCCTGAGTACAAGCAAAAACTATCCAACTGAGACCAAGAGCCCATCCATGTCTGTGACAAGCATTGAAAAAGGCGTTCTCTAATGTGTTATCCGATGTTAATTCATAAGCGGAGAATAATATTGTTACTAACAATCCTAAAGACAATATCCATCCTAATCCGACTACCAATGGAGACTTTAAGAAAAGTAAGTTAAGTTTTAAAATATAACACTATTAATAATATAGTTACCAATTTAATTTTATTCTCTTTGTTTTTATTTAATGTAAATAAATAATATCCTAATATAAATCCTATTAGCCATGTACCATAACGCGAATGAGTAGCAACGTAGTAATTGTTCATGTAATCTTCATCAAAATTTCCTAATCTAAAAGTAAATTTGCATTTTAAAGATTAAATAATATAGTAAGTATTCATATTATTATATGACATTGAGTTTTTTTATGTAGAATTTTTTTAATCACCATATTTAGAAAAAAATCATTTGGAGTTTTCGATGCAAAATTATTGAAGCGCTTATGTACTAAATATTATGGAATTAATAAAACATTTTGTTTTTTAAAGTTTAACAACAATATGTAACTTACACTAATGAAGCACCGTATTCTCCAGTATATGAAATAGTGAAGGGAATAATCACTGATGCTAAAAGTAGAACTCCACAAGCTGCCATTGTTTTCTTCGGCCACTTCCAAAGTGGAATTAAGAGTATTGGCGATAGAATAAACAGTTGCATGTCCACAGCCAAGTACCAGGATTGATCAACACACTTCAAGAAAATGTAAAATAATTAAATCTAAATAATGCAATGTGGTCAAAACATATATTTCATTCAGTATTAGCCGAAATTCACATTTTTCCGGTAATATTTGTTTATGACATGAAATAAAGCAAAAAAAAAAATGCCAAAATTAAAAGTTTGCAGAGTTAAAAACTGCAAATATTCAATAATGATTTTCAATTCTGTATTAGCAACAACAAATAATAATTGCAATAGTTTTAGAAAAAAATTCTTTTGTGAACTTGAATACCAAATTTGGTTAATGAAATTACATGGCCAAAAAAAGAGAGAAAAATCAATCTACCACTTGTACTAGCAGGATCAAGTTTTACATTTCACAAACAATAAATTCTAGTTTTGTCATAAAAAGATACATTTCGATGAAACACTAGTTCTGTACTTACCAGTGTTTGTGGATTATAATAGTTTTGAATATAAAGTAAACTGGACCACCAGTAATCATCACATGGACCTTTCATCATAGGAGAAAGCATTGGCCATAGAGGTCCAGAACCCATATGCATCATCAGAGTTGTGTGGAACCAAATAACAACAGCAAATACTGGAGTCAACCTATGAATACATTCTAATTAAATCTAATAAAGCATTTTTATTTATTACTTACCTCAAATAACGATGTACATAATACATCAAAATATTAAATTTTGCTCCTTTACTCATTGCAAAACAATAAACGTACGATACTAGTACTCCACTTAAAAGAAAAAATGAATCTACAGATACACTAGCATTCAAAACATATTGGCTAATTGGATTGTCAAACCACTGTAAAAACAAAGATATTAGCAAATATATTAATAAATTTAAATAAACACTTACATCATTTATGTCGAAAATATTTTCAGTCGGACCCGCAGCAGAAATTCCGAACTTATGTGAATATAGCACCCATAGCATACTTATAAATCTAATGCCATGGAGACAAGACAATTGACTACTTTGGTTACTAACTGCCAGTAGTTTCTTTCCGTTTGTTTTTACTGAGAAAGCTATCAGGATTATATGAGCTGATTCTACAAAATAAAAAAAAACTATGTCATTAAAACGCTAAAAATTTTATTTCTCGACTTCTTTCACGATTCAATATTCTATTCCTTTTAAACTAAAGCTTTCAGCTCATTAATATATAAAAATTATTAGTTATTAATATTATAATCAAGAATAAAAACCAGTATCAAATAATAAATCTCTAAAATGCTTGTGTCGTATTAGCTTTAATTAGTTCGATATAGTTTCCATTTAACTTTTCATCCAGAATTACATGTACTTATTAAAAAAATAAATAAATTATTAAATTTTATGTTAAAATACACATATAAATATTATTTTTTCATATAAACATAATTATCGCGTTGGGCATTTCTTCAGTGTAAAATCACAATAAATTTTAGGTTTTCGATTAGTTAGATGGTTAGGTTTAAACCTAAAATAGCACAGAAATCTGGAATACTCTTGTAACATTTATGTAAAATTAGTGGTGAAATTGCTGAAGTCTGAATGCTGTGTATTTTAAGTCTAAATTTAAAAATGTCAGATATGATGAAAGTAAAAATGGTTATTTCAATTCTACGTCCAAAATTATCAGCTCATCAAATTTTACTGATAAAAAATAAAATATCTTTGTAAATTTATCTGTAACAATATGTCTATGAATATTTTTTTAACATAATTTATTGCGACGTATATATCACTAGACTTTGAATAGCATGCATTTTCAAATATAAAAGGAAAATTAGCACTTAAAATTTACGATTTTATTATTCTAATGCATTCCACTTTAGCTCTTCAACAATTACATACGTAACAATTATTTTATTTCACAAACCGTAGAATACACAAATGAAGAAAAAAATATTAAACCTACAAATATACATATAAATCCACTTACTCTTTTCGTAATATCCAATATATAAATCATAAATTGTGCTGGTCACCATCAAAAATAATGTTATACCAAAAAATACTCTGCAATATAAAAAGAGTTAAAAGTATATCAAGTTAAATAACTAGTTTTCATACATTATCAAAATGTCATTCGTAGTAAATTCAACATTTAAATCATTTTTTGTCTGACACATCCCAGAACTAGCTATTTCCAATTTTGTCGGCATAAAGTAATCCAGTGCTGTGGTTAGTTCATCTATTGGACAATCATCAGGTACACACCATCCTAAAGTCAACCCTACTGGAAGACCTGTTTGCAGGATCATTCTTTCATCGGTAAGTTCTATATCTGCAGGTTGATCCAATGAAATATATCCAGATGATTGCAAGTCACGCATTGACAATCCTAATTTTACTAGACAATATTTTCCAATCGCATTTCTTTTGTTTACTGATTCTAGACATTCGTCGAAATTTCCCAGATCTAACCAATTTCCTTTCAAAATTCCACTTGGAAATTTTGCCGAAGCATCTATCACTATAATGAAAAATATTACAGTCGTAAAAATCATGATTAATGAATAAGATTAAGTTGGACAATATGCGAGAACTGTTATTGCATCTGTATTTATAATATTTAGAAATGGAATATTAAATCGAATTACAAAGTGTATGTGAATAGCATATGAAAAATGTAAGTGTTTAGAGCTAACAGATTACATACATTTAATTTTTATTTAAATAATCTATTATTTACCGGAATTAACGTATGAGAAACTAATGATTAACTATATTTTTTTTAAATGTATATAATTATAAATTTTATTTTTATGTATTGTATCTTTTTACCGAATGTACATACACAGAATGTACATCAAATTTAACTGATAATAGAACTCATCGAGAGCGAAAAAAATTCTTAGTAACTTTTTTCGAAATCTTATTTTTATTTGGCAATTTTACTACCCTATAAATTAACGAGTCATGTAGGTAATTTCGTAATAATTTGAGCCAGAACCAAAACATTCAAACAATTGTTTTTGACAAACTATAAAAATTACAATTTAAATCTATTAATAATTATTATTAAAAGTTATTCTGCAAAAATACATGTCTTAACGAATAGCAAATACACTGAGATTGTTAAAATTGGAAAAAAATATTTTATTCATTCATAGGCGGGTAACGAAATTTGGGACAAAACTTTGAAGAATTTGAACTCAATATCTAGAGGGTTAAAAAAAAGTTATGAATAAATATTGTTCGGCTGAACTAATTTACAAAAATCAGTCATTATTATAACCTAATGACAAATACATATTTACTTAACAAGTGTACATATAAAAAAACTTACTCTTTGATGATGGTATACATTTTGAAATATTCCGATTGATAATTGATAATTTTTCTATTAAATTTAAATGTAGTGCATTCACGGTAAATATTGCCGTGAGAAGCAACAGAATGCGAAGCAACATTTTGAGTAAATACTGATTGATATTATAATCTGCAGACAGTATATATATTTCGAAGTCTGATTTTATCTATGGTATGACAAGTGATTATTATCATTGCTATATAAATCATCTAGCAAATCATTGCTTGCAAGTCATTTTCAAGAAATTTTAATTTTTCATGTTTTATCTGCAATGACTTGAAAGATTTATTAAAATTAACTTAATTTTTAGCTATATATTTCACTTTTACTTGCATTTTAATTGAGTGGTTGGTAGCTATTTTAAAGTTAGGATCTTGCTAAGCTTATTCGAGTCTCAGCGTGCTATATGAATATAAATATGTACCTATCATATTTCACAGTTTGATCCAAAATCACAATTTTTTTTAAATCATCAGGAAATCTATTTGATAATTTTTATCGATATTAAACTCCACGTGGAGTACAAGTGACCCAAAACATTTTGTTATTGTTTAATTATTGTCAAGGCAATAAAAATATGCCATTGCAAATATACCTGCTTGCTTCTGTTGTAACCTAATGCTAGTTTATTAATTCAATCATCCAGGGATTAAATTCATATTTGTATTATCACTTGTATGTTGTGACTAAAATTGTTCAGATCCTAAATGAGGAATAAGTGAAGGGTAAAACCAAACAACAACTAATACTAAAAATAATTTAAAAAAATACAAATTATTAAAGTTTGTTGAAATACATTATCAATCCAGATATTTTATTGAAGTTCGTTAAAAAATTATTGTATAAAATCTTATAAGTTGAGACGTACTTACTTTTGATAAAGTTATTTTTATGTTAGGTTTGATTAACTTTTAATAATAGTATATTACGTGGCAAGTGTGAAGCTGAAATTGAAATAGGCTTCACACACTTATTAGATACTATACTTTTTCTACGACCTTGCAATAAAATGTAATTTTTTCTTCACATTGTCATTCTTTTAACGTAAAGCCTCTGTATTATCGACTTGTATAACTATGGTTATCAACGTTGCGGGGGTTTAACAGCTTTGTTTTGTTAAAAGACAATTCAGTTTGCAATATTTAAAATAATGAACACAATTTTTCCTTTCAGAAGGTGGTTTAATAACAAGATTAAGGTTACAATCAGGGCATGTAACCGGTTAAAAAAACCGGTTAATAAAAACCGGTAACCGATATTTTTAACGAAAATTGCGAACTTTAACCGTAATTTTAACCGATATTTTTCAGGCCGAAAATACCGGTAACCGTTAACCAAAAAAAAATAAACCGGTTTTGGCGAACATTAACCTTTATTTTAATATCATTTAGCGAGAAAAAAATTTAATATTTTTTTTTATATCTGTGTTTTCTATTTGTATTTGAACATGAGTCATGACAGTTTTTACAATTAACATTTTATTGGAGAGTCATAAATGTAGGTCTCTTTGACCGTTAAGGTTACTTAAAAAGTCCAAATAAATACGGCCTGTGTCAATACAGGCAAGTTTAAAATTGAGAAGTGACCTGCGTTTTTCTGAATAAATTACGGGAATTTTTGTGAATATTTATTAATTAAATTGTTTTTTTAAATTATTTATTCTATAATTTTTTTTAATCAAATATTTATAATTACTTTGTTTTAATTAATGTTAATAATTTTTTAAACCGATTTATTAACCGGTTTAAACCGGTTTCCAATTTTTAAAAACCGGTTTTCGAACTAAAACCTTTATTATTATAACGTTCTCTATAAGGGTTAACCGTTAACCAGTATTTATTTCGGTTACATTCCCTGTTTGTAACTAACTTTTAGTAATTTCTAATTACAGTTCAATGTAAAAAGTTACAATTTTTAGGTTTTTACAGTAAAATTTTTCATAGACAGATGAAATATTCCAAAAAATACCCATGTATGAGTCCAAAATTTTGGTTTTTGATTGTTGACACCCTTTAAACCCAATTTTAGGTCAGGTTTGGGTTCCTTTTTACCCATTTTAAGGTGTGACAAATTTCCAAATGTACTATACAATTTGTTTAGACACTTTTCAACTCATTTTTGGGTATAAAATGCAACACATAATCGTGTTAAACTTATTTTTTTAATTATGAACACCTAAATCATTGTTAAGCACTTTAAACCCATTCCAGGGTGTGAAATAACCCAAATAAACCCATTTTTAGGTAAAATTTATTGATTTTTTTGAAAAAAACCAAATTGATAGTCGCCGATGCGCTGATTTCAAATTTTCAAACCGAATTTAATTATCTCTTCCCATTCCTGAGATATTTGGCCTCAAAGTTGCACCTCAAAAAAGTGTGTTTTTTGAACATATCTCTAAAATGGGTAGAGATACAGTATCAACGATTACACCAGTCGATTCTACGCGCAAAGTTACATAAAGAAATGTTTTCTCCGCATATACGATCTTTGGAACGATTTGGTGAAAAATGAGAAAAACGAAAAAAACCTGATTTTCAATTTTTCGCTTGGAAACTTTTTGTCACCAAAATTTTTTATATTCTGGACTTAAGTAAATACAGATGCGCTGATTCCAAATTTTCAAACCGATTTCAATTATCTTTTACCGTTCTCGAGATATTTGTGTTCAAAGTTAGACCTGAAAAAATCAGTTTTTCAGGAATAATTCTAAAATGGATTCAGATACGACTTTGGCGACCTCACCAATCGATTCTACGGGCAAAATTACATTTTTGTACCAATTTTCAGATTTTTATTCCAATGGATACAAATTTTATAGAGGAAAAACGAAAATCATCAAAAATCGAAAAAAATCGCAAGGGGTTCATCAGGCGATTTTTCGATTTTCGCGATTTTCGTTTTTTCGCTCTAAAAATTGTATCCATTGGAATATTAATCTGAAAATTGGTACACTTATGTAATTTTGCCCGTAGAATCGATTGGTGAAGTCGTCGAGATCGTATCTTGACCCATTTCAGGGATATTCCTGAAAAACGATTTTTTTCAGTTCCAACTTTGAACCCAAATATCTCGAGAACGGTAAGAGATAATTGAAATCGGTTTGAAAATTTGAAACCAGCGTATCTTTATTTACTTAAGTCTGAAAATTGAAAAGATTTGGAGCCAAAATGTTCTCCAGCGAAAAACTGAAATTCCGGTTTTTTTCTTTTTTCTCATTTTACACCAAATCGTTCCAAAGAACATATATGCGAAGAAAACATTTCTTTATGTAACTTTGTGCGTAGAATCGACTGGTATAATCGTTCAGACTGTATCTCTACCCATTTTAGAGATATAGTCAAAAAACACACTTTTTTGAGGTGCAACTTTGAAGCCTAATATCTCAGGAATGGGAAGAGATAATTAAATTCGGTTTGAAAATTTAGAATCAGCTCATCGGCGACTATCAATTTGGACTATTTTAAAAAACCAAAATTTTTGACCGAAAAATGGGTCATTTTGGATTTTTTCGGTTGTAAAATCAAAATTTTAAGGTGCAAATCTAAATATTGTTAGTTTTTATGATTAACTATGATTGTAAATTACTTGGAGATGAGAAAAGATATTAATTTTTATTTGGATATGGTTTGGAATATATTTTCGAATATAGATAACAATTATCAAAACAAAATTTCCAAATATAAGTACTTCCGGTCATCATTTCCGTTGTAGGCCACGGTTCGTGGTCCAATTAACAACTATCAATTGTTTTACAGACATCCTTTTGTTTAGATAAAGTTCATTTGTCCTAATTATTTGTTTATTAACTGTTTCTTATATTATTATTTCCACCTTCTATATACAGGGTGGCTCAATGAAAATTATCAGCGCAATTTTTGGCCACTTAACATCAATTTTGCAAAAAACGCTCGAACACGTCATTTTTAGTATAAAGGGGGAACACCTGAATGGATTAGTTCCAATGGCATAACTTCAACCCTAAAATGGGGGTGGACTGCACCTCAAAAATTTTAAATGGAAAAGAGTGTCAAACATGACACAGTTCGAAAGGCCTTTCAATTCTCTTCTCAACAGTTTTTTTATTTTTCAAATCCGATCATTAGTTCCAGAGAAATATCGTTTAAAACAAATTTTGTTTAAAATTGCAATCAAGTAGGCTTAAACAAATGACAAAATCGAATATTAGTATTTTTCCCGTAACGTAGAGGGCCGAAATAATAGGATAATATACTTTTATAATCTCGTAAATAATACAGTCACAGATGTAAAAGGAATAATAAAAGTTAATATATAAGACACAAACTAATAGCACTTTAAAAGTACACAACTTAAGTGTACTATTACTCAAGATCACGCCCGTTGTATTCTTCAAAATGTTCCATGTCGATTATCTTTTGTTTTCTGCTAAAATATTTTAGAAGTAACTCGTGTTTGGTATCAAATGAAAGGATTATTTGATGAGGGATGGCGTGTAGAAATGACAAAAAAAATCCTTGTCGAATGTCTTTTGTTTTCAGCTAAAATATTTCAAAAGTAAGTCGTGCTAGGTATCAAATGTAAGTACTCGACTATGTTTGGCGTGCAAAAATGTCAAAAATCATGTCAACAGGCTTTTGTTTCTGGAGAAAAGTTGTCAGAAGTACGTCGTATTTGGTATTAAATGTATTTCAGGTCGAAAATACCGGTAACCGTTAACCAAAAAAAAAAAATAAACCGGTTTTAGCGAACATTAACCTTTATTTTAATATCATTTAGCGAGGAAAAAATTTATTATATTTTTTTATATCTGTGTTTTCTATTTGTATTTGAACATGAGTCATCACAGTTTTTACAATTAACATTTTATTGGAGAGTCATAAATGTAGGTAGTTTCTTTGGCCGTTAAGGTTACTTAAAAAGTCCCAATTAAATACGGCCGTTGTCAACACAGGCAAGTTTAAAATTAAAAAGTGACCTCCGTTTTTCTGAATATATTACGGGAATTTTTGTAAATATTCATTAATTAAATTGCTTTTATTTAATTGTGATATTTTTCTCAGATTATATTTAAAAAAAAAATTTTTAATTAATTATTCTCTATTTTTTTAATCAAATTTTTATAATTAATTTGTTTTAATTAATTTTAATTATTTTTTTAACCGATATATTAACCGGTTTAAACCGGTTTCCAATTTTCAAAAACCGGTTTTCGAACTAAAACCGTTATTATTATAACGTTCTCTATAAGGGTTAACCGTTAACCAGTATTTTTTTCGGTTACATGCCCTGGTTACAATGTAAAATAATCCACAATATATTATATTTCATTTTCGTAATAATTATTTGTTATATTAATTGAACAATTGGTTACATTTTCAAATTTAATTCCTGAGGTTTCGTATAAGGAATTGTCGAGTAAATTATTTGTTGTTAATTTATTCAGAGTCTCCTCAGACAATATTTTTATTTATTTATAGTTTTTCACGCACAATGTACAAAACATCAAGCTTCACACATGAAAATTGATATGTGAATTATTCACTTCATGCATTGAAGTAGAAAAAAATTGTTTAAATAACGTCGTTTAATAAAAATTCGCATTTTACATATTTTGTACATTTTATACAGATATGTCATAGAATATTAGATTTCACACTTTAACGGTAACATAAAAACAAATAACGGTCTTCTTATTTGAATACTTACCTTTTATACCGATGAATGTAATAATATATTAAACTTACTACCTTCTCTATTGCAAAACAGTACACATAACAAACTAATAGTCCACTTATACAAAAAACCTATTTACTGTAGCATTCGTAATATATTGATTTATTGGTTTATCTATCCACTATAAAAATGACATTTTTATATTTCTGGTTTCATATTTTAAAAATTTTAAACTTGGATGTCGGTCCCATGAAATACATTTGATACTTATGGGCATACATGACCCACATCATATACTTATTTCAATTGTTGCTAGTATGTAAGAGTTTTTGCCGTTTGTTTTCACAGAAAAGACTGTAAATAATATATGTGTTTCTTCTAGAAAATACAAAATTATAAACTTAATATTTCTTGTTAATTCTTGTTCATACTTTTTTCGTAGTATCCAATATACAAATCGTAAACTGTACTGAATACAATTAATAGTAATGTAATTGCAAAATATATTCTGAAACACAAAAAATTATTAATTTAAAGAACAATCATATTATTTATTAAAGCAATACAGGTTTGCTCCAGTTTATCTTCATTTATTTTTGCTAGGATTGTTTGTAGTACTATTTTAATAATTGAATCCGTATAATATAAATATAAATTGGTATTGTAATGCATGATGTAAGTAATATAAAATGAAACAAGATGTATGATGTACACAACATATTACAACTTGCTATTAAAATTTATTTGCCCTTAGAGACATTTTTTCTTTTTTCTGTTGAAATATAAAAATACATAAAATATTTCATAAAAAATCAAATGTAGTGTTTCCGTTTGATGAACGATCTATATATTATCAATATCTAATCAACTAAATTTAAATAATTTTTATTTGTTCCTTCATATCATCTGAGTCATAAATACGGGTCAATAAATATATTTGTAAAAGTGCTAAAATTAGATAATTATTAACAGAGATCTCAATCACTAATATATGTATATACAAATATAATGATTTTTGTGACAATTAAATTTTCGAATATAAATATTAGTTACAAAGATAAATAGGTTAAATAGAAACAATGAACTTATTATTAACTTATATTATTATATTTAGATACTACAAGTTTTATGAAGAATAAATAGGTAATAAATACATTTTTTGATAAAATTAAAGCATCAATTATGATTCTTGTTCCAAGGCTTTATTAGTTTGTCCTTCTTCAACATTCGCTTCCTGAGACTTCTTGTCCTTTTTCGCTCCTTTTCCGAACAAAACTTTTTCTATGGTTATCATGGGAGATTCAAACGCCAATGTTAATGGGATGCTTATGGCTAAATTAAGCATAAAGTCGCCCCAGAACATAAACATCTACACATAAAAGAAAATTATTAATTAATTGCATTTTTAAAGTTTAATTGATAACTTACAACAAAATATTCAGTGAAGTATGCGGTGGTTCTAGAAGAATAAATTATCATGTACATAATTGTGAAATGGGATAAGTACATAGTGTAAGTGAATCGACTCAATACTTGGAATACCGACCAGGATAAAAATGTATTTACTGGACCTGCAAATAAATATATATTTATATAATTACAATCTATTTTCTTGTTCAACTAAATATAAAATTAAAACTATGCATTATTAAAAGTTGAGTAACTAAAAGTTTGTATCCTGAAATTTTGAATAGTTTGCATTTATGAGACAGCCAATTTTTCGTTTGATCATCCAGAACTAGAAAATTATATTCATACAACGGTTTTCTCAGTTTTGGACGCAAACATTTCAAATGCAGTGTTACAAATCGGTGATTGGATTCTTTTTTTTTTTACTTTCTTATCTGCTTAAAAATAAATTTCAATAACACTATTTATGGATTTAGAAAGCGATTTAAAAGAATGTTCGATTATTTTGTTATTTACCGCGAAATTAAGAATGAAAGATGAATACGAGGCTCGATAGAACAGAATTACTCTGAACTATTACGAATATAATTTTAGATTCTATGCGCAAAACTTGCATTTTAGGAACAGTTCCGAAGAATTAAAACTATTTCTTATAGTTTCTTACCTCCGTATCCCTGAGTACAAGCAAAAACTACCCAACTGAGAGCAAGAGCCCATCCATGTCTGTGACAAGCATTGAAGAAGGCGTTTTCTAATATGGTATCCGCTGTTAATTCATAAGAGGTGAATAATATTGTTACTAACAATCCTAAAGACAATATCCATCCTAACCCAACTACCAGTGGAGACTTTAAGAAAAGTAAGTTAAGTTTTGCACTCTAACACTATTAATAATATAATTACCAATTTAATTTTATTCTCTTTATTTTTATTTAATGTAAATAAATAATATCCTAATATAAATCCTATTAGCCAGGGACCATAACGAGTATGTGTAGGAAAGTAGTAATTGTCTATGAATCCTTCCTGTAGACTCCCTACTCTAAAAGATAATTTGCATTTTAATGATTAAATAATACATTAAGTCGATAACAAATTTTTATTTGACTTTTAGTTTTTTATGTAGAATTTTTCTAATCACTACATATAGAAAAAAAATAATTTAGAGTTTTAAATAAAAAAATATTGAAGGGCTTAAGTACTAAATATTATGGAATTAATGAAACATTTTGTTTTTTAAATTTTAACGACAATATGTAATACTTACAATAATGTACCACCGTATTCTTTAGTATACGAAATAGTGAAGGGAATAATCACTGATGCTACAAGTAGAACTCCACAAGCTGCCATTGTTTGCTTCGGCCACTTCCAAAGCGGAATTAAAAGTATTGGCGATAAAACAAACAGTTGCATGTCCACAGCCAAATACCAGTTTTGAGCAACACACTTCAGAAAAATATAAAAAGAATTGAATTTAAATTATGCAATATAAATTATAACAATAAATATTTTACAATGAGCACCTAATTATATATATATATATATATATATATATATATATATATATATATATATAATTACCGATAATTCGCGATACTTATTTTTTAATTTTGTACAAAAATAAAATTCTCGACTGAAAACTTAAAAATTTCTTGTTTATTTATATTGTCTCTCTTTTCAATAAAGAACGTAAATGAAGAGAAACAATTTCTTCACATAACTTTTCCTTTAGAATCAATTGGTAAAGTCATATAGATTGTATCTCAAATTCTTTTATCATATACTATATACTATTTAAGGTAAAATATATCAGGAGCAAAAAGAGATAAATAAATTCTGTTTAAAAATTGAAAGTCTATGCGCCAAAATCTAACAACAATTATATAGAAAACTTAAATTTTGTAACGATAAGTAAACGTAATGTTAAGATTATAACTGCAAATATTCAGTAATGTTTTAAAATCTGTATTGGCCACAGGTAATAGTAATTGTAATAGTACTATTACTTTTGTCAAATTTTGTAAACTTTTTACCGAATTAGGTTTATTGAAATTACATGGCCAAAATTTTTATTTCACAAATAGTAAATTATAATTTTGTCATAGAAAGGTGCATTTCGATAAAACACTAGTTCTGTACTTACCAGTGTTTGTGGATTATAATAGTTTTGAATATAAAGTAAATTGGACCACCAGTAATCATCACATGGTCCTTTCATACTAGGAGAAAGCATTGGCCATAGAGGTCCAGAACCTATATGTGTCATTAGAGTTAAGTGGAACCAAATAACAACAGCAAATACTGGAGTCAACCTATGAATACATTTTAATTCATTCTAATAATACCTATTAGTTTATTACTTACCTCAAATAACGATGTACATAATACATCAAAATATTAAATTTGGCTCCTTTACTCATTGCTAGACAATACACGTAGGATACTAGTACTCCACTTAAAAGAAAAAATGAATCAACAGATACAGTAGCATTCAAAACATATTGGCTAATTGGTTTGTCAATCCACTGTAAAGACAGATATTAGCAAATATATTAATAAATTTAAATAAACACTTACATCATTTATGTTGAAAAAATTTTGTAACGGGCTAAATGCAGTAGTTAAAAACTTATGTGAATATAGCACCCACATCATACTTATAAATCTAATGCCATGAAGACAAGACAATTGACTACTTTGGTTACTAACTGCCAGTAGTTTCTTTCCGTTTGTTTTTACTGAGAAAGTTATCAGGATTATATGAGCTGGTTCTACAAAAACATAAACTATATCATTTAAAACACTAATTTTTTTTCTTCAACAATTTCTTACACAATTCCATTCACTTTAAAGTTTTCAACTCATAAAATATTACTAGTTATTAAAAACGAAAAACATTTTCAAAAAATAAATCTCTAAAATGTGTGTATCTTATTAGATTTAATTTATTTATACAGTTTCAAGGGGCAGGTAGACCAATCCCCCCCCCCTTTCTGGAATCTGGAATATTCTTATAATTTTTTTCTGTAAAATAATTGGTGAAGTCAAATATAATGTAAATAAGAACGGTTATTTCAATTCTTCGTTCAAAATTATCAGCTCATTAAATTTTACTGATAAAAATTAAATGTTTTGGATATTTATCTGTAACAATATGTCTATGAATAATTTTTAACCTAATTTAATGCGACGTATATATCACTAGACATTAAATAGCATTATTTTCTTAAGTTTTAAAAAGAAAATTAGCACTTAAAGTTTACGATTTTATTATTCTAATGCATTCCTTTTTAGCTCTTCAATAGTAGAATGAACTGAAGTAATACACAAACGAAGAAAAAAATATTACACCTACGAATAAAATGTATCCACTTACTCTTTTCGTAATATCCAATATATAAATCATAAATTGTGCTGGTCACCATCAAAAATAATGTTATACCAAAAAATACTCTGCAATATAAAAATAGTTAAAAGTATATATATATATATAATCAAAACCTTTCTACCCGGAGGTGTAAGGTATAGAGAACAAAAAATACATTTCATTTATTACATTACATTTGGTGCACAAATTTTGTCCATTCTTTTTTGTTTCTTGACATCTTCTTGGCTTCATCCCATGGTACTTCTCTTTGTCCTAATATCTTCATTATTTCGTCGTTCCACGTTTTCTTGGGCCTTCCTCTGGTTTTCTTCTTTTGTACTTTGGTTTCCCATACTTCTTTTGCTGGTTGGTGTGGTTTCATTCTATTTAGATGTCCGAACCATTTGAGTCTCTGTGTTTCTATGGTTGTGTATAGTGCCTCTATATCTAATTCTTTGCGGACTTCTTCGTTTCGTATTCGGTCTCTGCGGGTTATGCCTTTCACTCTTCTTAAATATTTCATTTCCATTGCCTGTAGTCTGCATTTTTGTCTTTCAGTTAGCACCCAACTTTCACTACCATATAAAAGTACTGGCCTGTATAGTGTTTTGTATATTGTCATTTTAGTTTTAATGGATATTTCTTTCTTCCCTATAAATGTTTTGGTTAGCGCATAGTATATTTTCGAAGCATTTACTATTCTTTCTTCTATTTCATGTTCCATACTTCCATCGTTTTGCAGTATTACCCCAAGGTACTTAAATGTTTGTACTTGTTCTAATTTTTCCCCATTTAGTGTTATGTTGGTTTCATTGGTGTTATTTCCAATAACCATAATCTTTGATTTTTCTGTATTTATTTTCATTCTTCTTAGTGATAATTGTTGCTCCCATATCTTCAGGTTATTTTGGAGGTCTTGTTCTGACGCTGCACAGATCGTTAGGTCGTCCGCGAATGCACATGTAGACAGCATGGTTGGTTTTAAGTAGCGATATCCGATCTGTAGTGGTTTTACTCTATTCTTAGTTTCCTTAATTACGTCATCCATCAGAATTATGAAGAGTAGCGGACTCAGCACACCTCCTTGTCGTAGGCCATCATTTATTGTGAATTCTTCTGATTGCATATTGCTCTTCCTAACATAATTTCTGTTGTTGTTGTAGAGACTCTTGATTCCCTGTCTAAGTTTGTAACTGACTCCTCTTTTCTTTAGACTCTCCCATATTTCTTTCTGTGGAGCTCTGTCAAATGCTTTTTCTAAGTCTAAGAAAGCAAAATATGCATTTGTTCCTTTTAGTTTTGTTTTTTCAGCTATCTGTTTCAGGGTGAATATATGGTCTTGCGTACTTCTACCTTTCCTGAATCCGCTTTGAACCTCCTCTAGCTGGTCTTCAACAGTATCTCTCAGTCTACTTTCCAATATGGCCTCATATATTTTTGCTGCGATACTTAGTAATGTGATGCCTCTGTAATTTGTGCATTGTCTGCTGTCTCCTTTATTTTTGTATAATGGAACAATTATTCCTACTTTCCAGTCGTCCGGTACTTTACTTTCCTTCCAAGCTTTTTTAAAGATACATAGTAACATTTCTTTACCTTTTTCACCTAGATTTTTTAGCATTTCTGGTGTTATTCCATCGTGTCCTGCTGATTTCCCTCGTTTCACTGATTTTATTTTTTCTGTTATTTCTTTTAAAGTTATATTATCTAGTTCTTCTTGTGTACCATGGTTGTCAATTTCGGTTTCAGAATTACTATCTTGGTCTTCATTTTGCAAGAGATCTTGGAAATACTCTTTCCACCTTTCCATGATTTGTTTATCCCCAGTTATTATATTCCCATTTTTGTTTTTTACCTGTTTCATTTCGTATTGTTTAGGATTTCTTATGTTTTTTAATACTTTGTAAAATAACTTTTGATTTGATTTGCTGTCTTCTTCCATTTTATTTCCGAATTCTTCCCATGCCTGCTTTTTGGCGTCCTGTATTAGTTGTTTTACTTTCGTTCGTTGTTGTTTATATTCGATGTAACTTGCCTCCGATTTATCACTCAAGTACTTTTTCCATTTTTCCTTTTTACTTTTTACTTCTTCCTTTATGTGATTGCTCCACCATTTGGTTTGTTTTTTGTTTCTGTCGACAACTATCGTGCCGCATGCTTCTTTCGCTGCTGATAAAACGATACTCTTAAATTTTTGCCATATTTCTTCAGTATTTTCATTTTTCCAATTACTTCTGTCTTCTTCAACTTTATCTTCCACTGCGTTTTTGTATGTTTCTGCAATATCTTTATTCTGCAGCTTGTATGATTTAATTACTTCTTTAGATTTAGTAAATATTTTATCTTTATTTCGTACTGGTTGTGTTGCAGATTGGATTCGTAGCTTTGCTTGTAACAAGTAGTGGTCGCTATTTATTTCCGCTCCTCTTTTTACTCTTACATCTAAAATTTCTTTTCTGTATTCTTTATTTATAAGCACGTAGTCAATTACTGACTTTTCGTTTCTACTCCGAACTTCTCTCGTGTACATATGTATATCTTTGTGCTTGTAAAATGAATTTGCTACTATTAGGTTGTTCTGCACGCAGAAATTTAGTAGTCTGTTTCCGTTGTTGTTACGATAATTTTCTCCATGCGGACCAATCACGTTTATTATTTCATTTTTCCTCCTCCTTCCTACACGGCTATTATAGTCTCCTAAAATTATCAATCTATTTGTTATGTTTTCAATTTGATCTGTTAGTTCCTCCCAAAACTTATCCTTTAGGTCCGCTTTTTCATTTTCGTCTGGGCCATAAATCACTATGACAGTTGTATTTGATAACAGTTCTGTTTCAATTTCTATTTTTAAAATTCTCTCGGATATAAATTCCCATTTTTTCAGATAAGGGACAAATTATTTTCTTACTATTAGTCCTACTCTTTCTTTTGCCCTACTGTCAGGATTTACACCACTGAACAACAGTATATGTCCATTTTTAATCTCCGTTATTCCGTTGCCTTTCTTTTTTGTTTCACAGACTGCCATGAAGTCGAAATTTGCCCTTTCGAATTCTTCCATTACTTCATGTTCTTTACCGTTTAGACTTCTTGTATTCCAGGTTCCTATTTTCCATCCTATCCATTTTTTGGTTCTATCTTTATTTGTATTTTTGTTAGAGTGTTGTATTGTCGTGATATTTATTGTGCGGTCTTTGTAAGTCGTCAAGCCATCATCTTTTGCCTGTGTCGTTTCCTTGTAAACGTCCTGGTTCCATTTATCTAGTTTTTTGAAAATTTTAACTCATTACTCTCATCATCCCATCTCATTTCTTTTCCATTCACAATCAATTTCATGTATCCTATTTTAGCCTGGTTGCCTTTGCTTCTTTCCTCACGAGCTATTTTCCTAATCTGTGCCTGTACTTCTCTTTCTTTTTGTGTTAGATCCGAATCTATGTAAATCGACGAGTTGTTTTTCCTTAATTTACTTTTTTCTTTTAGAATATATATTTTGTCGGTCATCGTTTCGGTTTCTATCACACATCTATTTTCTCCTATTTTCCACGCGCTGCGTAATTTTATGTCAATTTGTAAATGTTCTTTCAAAAAAGTTTCCAATAAACCTTTAAGCATTCTTTCATCTATATTGTTTACATTCTTTCCAGTTATTACCAAGTTTTTCATTCGCTTCTCTTTTTCTAAGTGCTCTATTTTATTGTTAAGATGTTTCAATTCTTTCTTCATAATTAAATTTTCCTGCTTTAATTCCTTCAATTCGTCGAAATTCTGCTGTTGTTCTTTTCTCATGGATTTGATTTCATTCATCATTTCTTCATTTCGTGTCATAAGAGTTTGCATCATTTTAAACATCTTATCCTGTTGATCTTCACTTGTATCTTTGTTACTCTTGACTGGTGTTCGTCTGAGTTTTTTACTTGTTCCGAATAATCCCATGAATTCTTCCTCTCTCCTACGCTTAGCTTCATCTCCAGTAGTATCACTTTCCGAATCTCTTTCATTTTGTTTACCCGATTGGGAACCCTTCGGTTGCTGATTCATTGCGTAAGGAACCTGGCCCGGATCAACTCCTCAGAGGCTAAATTCCTATCGTGAGTTCGCGATTCTTATTTCAATTATTTTTATATGCAGCAGCACTCGTATCCTACGTGTTAGGCTGGTTGCTTTTGTTGCCGCCTTGAAATTCGCACTAATAATTCGCTTTTAATTCACAATAACAAGCTAGAATTATTATTTAAAGTTCGTTAATTTTATTTGCCTTTAATTCACAATAATAAACTAGAAATATTATTTAAAGTTTGTTATTTTTCCAGCTATGCTAAGGTTGCGCGCGCACTTCCTACTGAGACAGCTGAGATGTGTCAGTCAGAAAGTTTTACCCACTACCTGTTCACTTTCAATTTGTGGGAACAATTTTTAAACAATGTCCGCTTAAGAGATATCACTCCGAGTAAATCTATATACGAGTACTTACAAAATTACTATTTCTTAGAGTTTGTAATTTTTCTAGCTATGCTGAAGATGCGCGCGCACTGCACACAGAGACAGCTGACCAGTGTCAAAAATGTTTTTCATTCACCAATTATTCACTTTTAGTTCGCAATAACAATTTTTAAACACAATCCGCCGTATAGATAACACTCTGTATAACTCTATACACTTCCACAATTACTATTTCTTGTCACTAATTGTATTTTGTATAATAATTCTCGAGGTTCGAGGGAATTTATTGATACTTGACAATTGTGACCTTCACCTTCCTTTTGGAGTAACAGTTAATAGTTAAAAGTAAATCAAGTTAAATAACTAATTTTCATACGTTATCAAAATGTCATTCGTAGTAAATTCAACATTTAAATCATTTTTTGTCTGACACATCCCATAATTAACTAGTTCCAATTTTGTCGGCATAAAGTTATCCAGTGCTGCGGTTAGTTGATCTATTGGACAATCATCAGGTACACACCATCCTAATGTCAACCCTATTGGACGACCTGTTTGCAGGATCAATCTTTCCTCAATAAGTTCTGTATCTGCAGGTTGTTCCAATGAAATATGTCCAGGTGATTGCGCGTCACGCGTTGACAATCCTAATTTTACTAGACAATATTTTCCAATCGCATTTCTGTTGTTTACTGATTCTAGACATTCATCGAAATTTCCCAGATCTAACCAATTTCCTTTCAAAATTCCGCTTGGAAATTTTGCCGAAGCATCTATCACTATAAGAAAAAATATTACAGTCTTAAAAGTAATATTTTCAAAAATGTTCGATATTTAAGATTTATTTGAAAGACATAATGATTTCACTAAGACAAGTTCTTGCTACCTGAATTTTTATAAAATCCGTAGAAAACTTATTAACACTGAGTTGGACAATATACGAGAACTGTTATAAACTCTCTATTTATTATATTTACAAATGGAATATTAAATTGAATTAAAAAGTGTATGAGAAGGTGATAGGAAACAATAATATTTTAAATGTTTGTAAATATACATTTTATTTTTATGTATTGTATCTTTTTTACCGAATGTAGATATACATAATGTAACAGAAATAAGTACATCAAATTTAACCGGTAATAGAACTCGTCGACAGTAAAAACATTTCATATGAATTTTCTTTGAATATCAATAAATAATCTATTATTTACTGAAATTGTTGTATGAAAAACTTATGATTAACAAAAAAATTTTAAATGTATATAAATATATTTTTTTTGCATTGTACCTTGTTTACAAATTTAATCGCTAAAAGAACTCCACAAGAGCAAAAACATTTTTAGTAACTTTTTTCGAAATCTCATTTTTATTTGGCATATTTACTATCTTATAAATTAACGAGTCATGTAGGTATCTTTGTACTTATTTGATCCAATACCAAAACGATGAAACAATTGTTTTTGACAAACTTTAAAAATAACAATTTTAGACTATTAATAATTTAAAAGTTATAATCTGTAAAAATATAGAGATTGGCTGAGCAATGATTAATTTTGAAATGTGACACTTTATATGTTAAAATTGAAAATAAAATATTTATTGTATCGGTAACAAAATATGTGTGAAACCTTTGAAGAATTTTAATTCAATTTCTAGAGGGTTTGAGGATTTACGAAAAAGTTTCTAATAAATATTGTTGGTCTCGATGAGTTTTATACTGGTTAAATTTAATGTATTTTTTTGTTACACCCCGAATAGATCCAACTTTTTTAATGTGATATCCGTCGGTCTAGCCGTCTGTATAATTTTAAACGTTTAGAGTAAAGTCGGCTGAACTAATTTCAACGAAACTACAAACTTGAAACTAATTCAAGTTTCAAACATTTTTCGTACAATTTATAAAAATCAGTCATTATTATTACCTAATGACAAATACATATTTACTTAGTAAATGTACATACGAAAAACCACTTACTTTTTGATGATGGAATACATGTTGAAATATTTGGATTGATAATTGATAACTTTTTTATCAAATTTAAATCTAATGCCTTCACGGTAAGTATTGCCGTGAGGAGCAACAGAACGCGAAACAACATTTTGTGTAAAACTGTTTAATTTTATAATCTGCAGACAGTTTATATATTTCGAAACCTGATTTTATCTTATGATATGACAAATGATTATCATTTTTGTATATTATCATCAAATCATTGATTGCAAGTCATCTGGAAGTAATTTTAGTTTGTCATATTTCATCCGAAATGATTTGAAAAATTGAATAAAATTAAATTAAGTTTTAGCTACTTATTTTACTTTTACTTGCATTTTAGTGTAGTGGTTGTTAACTATTTTTAAGGATGGTATTTGAACCTCAGATTTCTTACTACGCTTATTCGAATCTTAACGTACTGACTACATAAAAAATAATAAAATAATTTATCAACTTGTTAAAAGTTCTGATTTTTTTTTATTTACATACAAATATCTTTTATTTTACAATTTGAGCCTATATCCCAAATTTCTTGTAATCGTTAGGAAATCTATTTGATAATTTTTATCGATATTATACTCCACGTGGAGTACAAGTCACCCAAAACATTTTGTTATTGTTCAATTATTGCCAAGATAATAAAGATATTCCATTAGTCAATAAATTATATTAATAACTTGTACAATTGAATATTCAGTACATACACGGATCTAGTTGCAAAAAGGGAAAACATTTTTATTTTTTATTTTACGAGAAAAATATATTCTTGATAACATAGTTTTTGTTCCAATTCAGTTTTAACCAGGGCATGTAACCGGTTAAAAAAACCGGTTAATAAAAACCGGTAACCGATATTTTCAACGAAAATTGCGAACTTTAACCGTAATTTTAACCGATATTTTTCAGGCCGAAAATACCGGTAACCGTTAACCAAAAAAAAAATAAACCGGTTTTAGCGAACATTAACCTTTATTTAATATCATTTAGCGAGAAAAAAATAATATTTTTTTATATCTGTGTTTTTTATTTGTATTTGAACAGGAGTCATGACAGTTTTTACAATTAACATTTTATTGGAGGGTCATAAATGTAGGTAGTCTCTTTGGCCGTTAAGGTTACTTAAAAAGTCACAAATAAATACAGCCTTTGTCAACACAGGCAAGTTTAAAATTGAAAAGTGACCTTCGTTTTTCTGAAGATATTACGGGAATTTTTGTGAATGTTCATTAATTAAATTGCTTTTTTTTTAATTGTTATATTTTTCTTATTTTTTTGACACCCTTTTCCATTTAAAATTAGGTGCATCCCCCATTTTAGGGTTGAAATGCCATTGGAAATCCATTCAAGTGTCCCCCTTTATACTAAAATTGCAGTGTTCAAGCGTTTTTTGCTTTAAGTGTCCAGAAATTGCGCTGACAATTTTCATTGGACCACTCATAATCCGTCTGAAGGTCGATAGGAGGAGATGACTCTAACAGCTTTTCTCTAGTGACTAGACCTGGCTCGTCTACTGCAGAACAATTGACTATGACTGAACTAGACTACGAGAGTCCTAGGAAAAAATATGATTTAAGAGTTAGAGCAGCCAGTCCTCCTCTAAGAAGCGATGTTCCTGTTGAAGTTATTGTCTCAGACGTAAATGATAATGCCGCTGTTTTAAAAGACTTTTAGGTAAGAATTTGAATCCGTGTGACGGTCGTAAAATAAAAAAATGTTCCTAGCTATTTTTATTTACTTTTTATATTTTTATATCACTTTTTGAATATCTAAAATAGATCTGAATCCTTGTGGCGGTCAAAACATTTTTTGGAAATGAGTTTTGTCTTTACAGGCTTGTAACTCGTAAATTAGTTGAGATACAATAAAAATTCTTACACCAATCGATTCCTTGGGGATTTTTCTATAAGACACATTTTTTATATTTTTTTCTTGCATTTTTATGGCACAGCCGATGAAATATATAAAAAATTGTACAATTTGGCACTTACAATTTTCAAATTTTAAGTTTATGGCCGTGTATCTCAAAAAAAAGTTGAGCTATAACAAAAATTCTTGCACCAATCGATTCCTTGGATATTTCTCTATAATATTCATGTTACTTTATATTTTTTCTTGCATTTTTATGGCTCAGCTAATGCAATATATAAAGAATGGTATAATGTGACACATAAAAATCTAATCAATTTGGAATATGGGACGACATAAGAGCTTTACTGTCGATATTAAGGAATGTTCTGTCATAATATTCATTTTCTTGACATAAAGCAGTCCACAAATATTCTTTAGAGATAAAATCACCTTCTAAATTTTGTTTCTGAAATATTTTAACACTTAAAATATTTTTTTCGTAAATTGACAACTATTTGAGTCGGTCTGTAAGTCTGTGATTAAAAGATTTAAATCTGATAAGATAATTTTTCAATTAGTTTGACAAATTATGAATTATAAACCTACTAAAAAAATACGGAAGATCTAGTACAATGTTAAATTACCTCAATTTGAGTCAAAAATTTTGATTTTTTAAAAGTCTATATTGATATTCCACAATGTTAAACCCAATGAAACTGATTTAATTTATTCCAAAACAATTTGGGACAATGTGAAACCTTACACAACTGTCTGAAATTAATCCCAATTGACTTAGAACAGTGTTGACCCTTATATAACGATGTTAAACCCTAAATAATTATATTAACTTTGTCCCAAACAGTTTGAAACAATGTTAAACCTTCCACAACATTCTGAAATTAATCCCAAACAATGTGGAACAGTGTTAAACCTTATAGAACTATGTAGAACATTGTTAAATTAGTATAACTTTCTTAACTTAATCCCAATTAACTTGGAACAGTGTTGAACCTTATATAACAATGTGAAACCCTAAATAATTATATTAACTTTGTCCCAAACAATTTGGAATTCTGAAATTAATCTCAAACAAATTGGAACAGTGTTGACCCTTATATAACAATGTTAAACCGTAAACAATTGTCGTAACTTTGTCCCAAACAATTTGGAACAATGTTAAACCTTCCAAAACTGCCTGAAATTAATCTCATACAATTTGGGATAATGTGTAACCTTGTAGAACTATCTAGAACATTGTTAAACCATGTACAACTGTCTCATCTGAATCCCAATTATCTTGGAAGAGTGTTGAACCTGATACATCTATGTTACACCCTAAACAAGTTTCTAACTTTGTCCCAAACAATTTGGAACAAAGTGAAACATAGTGCAACTGTTTCTACTTACTCTAGAACACTTGGAACATCTTTCTGCCTTCTACAACTGTCTTTTTAAGTCTTCCTAGTAATTTCCAATAATAGTTATACATTAAAACTTACAATTTATAGTTTTTTACTCTAAAATTTTTCATATACAGCCAAAAAAATCCAAAAAGACCCATTTTTAGGTCCAAAATTTTGATTTTTGAAATAATTCCAAATTGATAGTCGCCGATGCGCTGATTTCAAATTTTCAAACCGAATTCAATTATCTCTTTCCGTTCCTGAGATATTTGACCTCAAAGTTGCACCTCAAAAAAGTGGTTTTTTTGGATATATCTCTAAAACGGGTAGGGACACAATCTCAACGACTATACCAGTGGATTCTACAGGCAAAGTTACATAAAGAAATGTTTTCTCCGCATATACGTTCTTTGGAACGATTTTGTGAAAAATGAGAAAAACGAAAAAAACCGGAATTTCAGTTTTTCGCTTGGGAACTTTTTGTCACCAAATCTTTTCATTTTCTAGACTTAAGTAAATACAGATGCGCTGATTCCAAATTTTCAAACCAATTTCAATTATCTCTTACCGTTCTGGAGATATTTGCGTTCAAAGTCAGACCTGAAAAAAAATGTTTTTCAGGAATAGTCCTGAAATGGGTCGAGATACGACCTCGGCCACATCACCAATCGATTCTGCGGACAAAATTACATAAGTATAGCAATTTTCAGATATTTATTCAGGCGGATACAATTTTTAGAGCGAAAAAACGAAAATCGCAAAAATTGAAAAATCGCCTGATGAACCCCTTACGATTTTTTCCGATTTTTGGCCATTTTCGTTTTTTCGCTGTAAAAATTGTATCCATTAGAATATAAATCTGAAAATTGGTACAAAAATGTAATTTTGTCCGTAGAATCGATTGGTGAGGTCGCCGAGGTCGTATCTCAACCCATTTCAGGACTATTCCTGAAAAACTGAATTTTTCAGGTCCAACTTTGAACTCAAATATCTCGAGAACGGTAGGAGATAATTGAAATCGGTTTGAAAATTTGGAATCAGCACATTCTTCTTTACTTAAGTCCAGAATATAAAAAATTTTGGAGACAAAAAGTTTCCGAGCGAAAAACTGAAATTCCGGTTTTTTCGTTTTTCCCATTTTTCACCAAATCGTTCCAAAGAACGTATATGAGGAGAAAACATTTCTTTATGTAACTTTCCGCGTAGAATCGACTGGTATAATGGTTGAGAATGTATCTCTACCCATTTTAGAGATATGGTCAAAAAACACCCTTTTTTGAGGTGCAACTTTGAGGTCAAATATCTCAGGAATGGAAAGAGATAATTGAATTCGGTTTGAAAATTTGAAATCAGCGCATCGACGACTATCAAGTTAGACTAATTCCAAAAATCAAAATTATGGACCCAAAAGTGGGCATTTTTAAATTTTTTCGGCTGTATATGAAAAATTTTAGAGTGAAAAACAATAAATTGTAACTTTTCATGTATGTCTATTATTGGAAATTACTAGGAAGACTTAAAAAGAAAGTTTTAGAAGGCAGAAAGATGTTCCAAGTGTTCTGAAATAAGTAGAGAGACTTGCACTATGTTTCACTTTGTTCCAAATTGTTTGGGACAAAGTTAAGGCACTTGTTTAGGGTGTAACAAAAATGTACTAGGTTCAACACTGTTCCAAGATAATTGGGAGTAAGATGAGACAGTTCTACAGGGTTTAACAATGTTCTAGATAGTTCAACAAGGTTTAACTTGTTTTCGGAAAGAAGGTGGTTATTCCTGTGTTTGTACTGCTGGTTTTACCGGTTCAAATTGTGACATAACTTTAACTAAAGACGCATGTAAAAGAGATATTTGTAAGAGTGGTTCAACTTGCACTCCCCTTAAAAAAGGAGGGTTTATTTGTGAAGACTGTTATCCCAATAATGGGTATGAACATTATACAGAATTATGTGAGCTTAAAAGTAGAAGCTTTGGAAAAAGCTCGTTTCTTACTTTTCCAAGTTTGAAACAGAGACGTCGTCTACATTTGACTTTAAAGTAAGTACTAAACTAAAAGCTTTTTTGATTTTTTTTTATGGATTTCTCTGTTTTTTTTTTTATAAGACACATTTTTTATATTTTTACTTTAACTTGTACGGAACAGGTTTACCAAAATAAAACAACATGCAAAATTAATAAAATTAAGTTTTATAAGCTTGTAACTCAAAAACTATTAAAGATATAGTCTTAAAATCAGAGCATGTAACCGG
This sequence comes from Stenolophus ochropezus, assembly GCA_035578165.1. Classification (NCBI taxonomy): domain Eukaryota; kingdom Metazoa; phylum Arthropoda; class Insecta; order Coleoptera; family Carabidae; genus Stenolophus; species Stenolophus ochropezus. The sequence continues at coordinate 7,448,383 of JAQOWZ010000009.1, forward strand.
TTAATAAAAACCGGTAACCGATATTTTCAACGAAAATTGCGAACTTTAACCGTAATTTTAACCGATATTTTTCAGGCCGAAAATACCGGTAACCGTTAACCAAGAAAAAAAATAAACCGGTTTTAGCGAACTTTAACCTTTATTTTAATATCATTTAGCGACAAAAAATTTTAATATTTTTTTTTATATCTGTGTTTTCTATTTGTATTTGAACATGACAGGTTTTACAATTAATATTTTATTGGAGAGTCATAAATGTAGGTAGTTTCTTTAGCCGTTAAGGTTACTTAAAAAGTCCCAAATATATACGGCATTTGTCAACACAGACAAGTTTAAAATTGAAAAGTGACCTGCGTTTTTCTGAAGATATTACGGGAATTTTTGTGAATATTCATTAATTAATTTGCTTTTTTTTAATTGTTATATTTTTCTCAGATGGTATTTTTTTATTATATTTTTAAATTAATTATTCTGTAATTTTTTTTAATCAAATTTTTATAATTAATTTCTTTTAATTAATTAAATTATTTTTTTAACCGATATATTAACCGGTTTAAACCGGTTTCTAATTTTCAAAAACCGGTTTTCGAACTAAAACCGTTATTATTATAACGTTTTCTATAAGGGTTAATCGTTAACCAGTATTTTTTCGGTTACATACCCTGGTTTTAACCTTTTCAAATTTTCTTTTAGTTGTCTTCTGTCTAAGTATTAATATGCAACATTTCGATACCATCGACTAAAAGAAATTCATTTTTAGCTAATACGAAACTAAATATTTATTTATACTTTATATGTCGCTGTTCTACACTGGACTGATTACTCGACTGCCTGGAGTTCCTAGCCGCGCTATTTATATGTGTGGTTAATTATTATAGAGTCTTCCAGAGTATGAAATTTTCGAACAATAGCTGCTAACCAGACAGGTCGGTCGCGATGACCCATCGGCAGTGAGTTATGCTATTTTACTTTTTGATACGCAGAATAAATTATTAGATACTATGATAATAATATTGACTGATTTATTTATAGATCGAAAAAAAAAAATTATTGCAGGTTTTATTGCTTAAGAATCAAATTTAATCGTTTACATTGATTACTGATAAAAGATTTATCTTAAGATAAATAAGTATAACAATTGCTTCGGTTTTTACCTCTTAGAATTGATTTATAATATATACATTATAATGTAATTACTGATTTTTTTTATTTTTGTCACAATTAAATATACTAATATAAATATTTAATTACATAGGTAAATAGATTACACATTAAACAACAACGAAACATTATATATTTTAGGTAATACAAGTTTTCATGAATAATAAGTTAATAATAAATACATTTCAAGTATTATGATTCCTTTTCCAAGGCTTTATTAGTTTGTCCTTCTTCAACATTTGCTTCCTGAGGTTTCTTGTCCTTTTTGGCTCCCTTTCCGAACAAAACTTTTTCTATGGTTACCATGGGAGATTCAAACGCCAATGTTAAAGGAACACATATTGCCAAATTAAGCATGAAGTCGCCCCAGTATAGAAACATCTATTGCAAAATTGAAATTAATAATTTATTGCATTTTTCAAGTATATTTGATAACATACCACAAAAAAATCGGTGTAGTAAGGAGTTGTTCTAGAAGAATATACCATCATGTACATAATTACGAAATGGGATAAGTACATAGTGTAAGTGAATCGACTAAGTACTTGGAATGCCGACCAGGACAAAAATGTATTTACTGGCCCTACAAATAAATACATATTTTATAAAATTACATTTAAAACTATGTGTTATTAAAAATTTTCTGCCGACTAGGATAAAAATGTATTTACTGGTCCTACAAATAAATATACATTTTATAGTGTTTACATGTTGGTGTTTGAATTTTGAAATTTTATATAGTTTGCAATGGGGCTTTCCATCATTTATTGATTTTTTTTATATATTAATCTTAAAATAAAAGTATTTTTCAATTTTAAAATTATATAATTATACATGAAAAATAAATTAATAAAGATTTACTGTAATGTCATTACAGGAAAGAGAGCTTAGATAAAGATAACTAACGTATTTTGTTAGGCAGAAGTAATGGTGGTACCATATAAGAGAAATTAGACTCCCTTTTCAATTTACGAGTTTTTTTTTTATAAATATTTAACATTTTCTTTAAAATATGTCTTCTTGGAAAACCCCATTATGAGACAGTCAATTTTCGTTCTTTCGAATAATACAGAACTAGAAATTTAAATTCGAAGATTTTCTTAATTTTGGACGCAAATATTTCAAATTCTGTACAGTGCCTCTTTACAAATCTGTGATTACTGTTTTATTCTTTTTATTTTCTTATCTGTTTAAAAATGAGTTTTAGAAATATAACTTCACAATTAACAAATTTTGAATCGATTTAAAGAATGTTTGATTATTTTGTAGTAAAGTGGAGAAATTATGAATATCGGTGCTTAAAAACCCGATAGAAAAGAAAACCATTCTGAATCATTTTTAATATAATTTTAGTTGTCATGTGCAGAACTGTAAGTTTTGTAACAATTCCGAAGAGTTCGAACTTTTTTATTGTTCCTTACCTCCGTATCCTTGAGTACAAGCAAAAATAACCCAACTGAGACCAAGAGCCCATCCTTGTCTGTGACAAGCATTGAAGAAGGCGTTTTCTAATGTGTGATTCGATGTTAATTCATAAGCTGAGAATAATATTGTTAATAACAATCCTAAAGACAATATCCATCCTAATCCGACTACCAATGGAGACTTTAAGAAAAGTAAGTTAAGTATTAAAATGTAACACTAATAATAATATAGTTACCAATTTAATTTTATTCTCCTTGTTTTTATTTAATGTAAATAAATAATATCCTAATACAAATCCTATTAGCCAGACACCATAACGACAATGTGTCGCAACATAGTAATTGCTCATGAATTCTCCTTGATTTTCATTCCCTCCTCTGAAATTTAATTTGCATATTAATGATTAAATAACATAATTAGTAGATACAGAATTATAATTTGGCAATTCGATTTTTGATATACCGGGTGTCCCAGCTCGACCGACACATGGGAGTTTTACATGGGAAATCAGTTAATTATGAATAGTATCTCTACAGTGCAAGATATTAACTTGAAATTTTGTATACTTATAGGAGAATAATAATTCTATGGATCACAGGTATTTGAAATATGCAATTTCGTCTGCAGGGCGAGATTTATTAAATTTAAAATCTAATATTTTCGATCAAAATCAGACAGCTATGGAAATAAAAGAAAATATTTATCTGACAGTTTAGTGAAGTATCACTGATTTTAATTCTTATTTCCTGTATTTTAATATTATTTAAGTTGAATTTAATTTATTTTTGTTAAATAATGTACCAATATTACAAAAATATAAATATCTACAATGGCATGTCATTAACTGTCAGAACTGTCACATAGATATTTTCTTTTATTTTCATGGCTGTCTGATTTTGAACGAAAATGTTAGATTTTATAATTTAATAAATCTCGTCTTGCAGAAGAAATTACATATTTTAAATAACTGTAATCCATAGAAATAATATTCATTATTAAGCATACAAAATTTCAAGTTAATGTCTTGCACTGGGGAGATACTATTCATAATTAACTGATTTCCTAGGTAAATCTCTCATGTGTCGGTCGAGCTGGGACACCCGGTATACTTTTCCTAATATTTAGAAAAAATCATTTGGAATTTTAGATGCCTCCAAAACTATTAAAATTATTTTTTTTTTATGTTTAACAAGAATACATAATACTTACACTAGGGTAGCAGAGTAATCTCCAACGTATGAAATAATAAAGGGAATAATGATTGATGCAACAAGTAGAACTCCACAAGCTGCCATTGTTTTCTTCGGCCACTTCCACAGTGGAATTAAGAGTATTGGCGATAGAATAAATAATTGCATATCCACAGCCAAGTACCAAGATTGAGCAACACACTTCAGAGAAAAATAATCGTTATTTATGCAACTAGTGTGTAAATTAAGTGTTTTTACTTAGTGCTGTTTAACGCATTATTTGTAGATGAATACGAAAATTATAGCACGAGATAAAAAACACTGTTACACACGGGTTGCATACAACAATTTTGCTACAATTGAAATATTAATAAAAATTAATTTCAAAAATAAATAAAACCTGTGATAAATGTGTTTAAATTGCCTAGCAATGACTATATTTTTCACGCACTAGTGTTTGAAAAGTAACTCTTTACAAACTCAAAAGAGGGCATAAAGTATACTTTATGTCCGGGTGTAGAAAAATAATTAAACTAAACTATTGCAATGTAATTATTTTATAAAAGATAAATTTTAACTATAAGCAACTAATTTTATATTTATTGGTAATATATCTACAGTAAGTAGATCTAGATTACAATTTAGAAACATGTGGCTAGTGTATTAGAGTTCTTGCTGCTTATATTAAATTATTTTTAAATTAACTATTTTTCTGTCAAACGTTAAAATCAAAAAACAATCCAAATATCTTCCTACGAGTTACGAGTGGCTAATGAATAGAATTATTGGAAGCGCTATGCGATATTTTGTAGTGCAGCATCCACGAGCTCAATTACATGTATTTTTCTTCTTATTTTAGCGCCCCCGGATTTATCAATGTTATTAGATAGTTTTAATTACTGTTTTGTCATTTCGTCATCGCGGACGTCGAAACTCTATATATCTACCACATTGGTTAAATGAATGTTTAATATAGAAATATTTTTTTTTTCCTTTTAATAAATTTGTTCGAAATACGAAGGAAGATTTGAATAACTGACTGCTCAACTTTTATTTTACAAACAGTAAATTATAGTTTGATCATAAAAAGGTGCATTTCGATAATACACTAGTTCTGTACTTACCGCGCCTTGGTCGTTGTAATAATTCTGAATATAAAGTAAAGTGGACCACCAGTAATCATCACATATTTTTTTCGTAGGAGAAAGCATAGGCCATAGAGGTCCAGATCCCATATGCATCATCAGAGTTGTGTGGAACCATACAACAACAGCTAATACTGGAGTCAACCTATGAATATATTCTAATTCATTCTAATAAGACATAATTAATTTATTACTTACCTCAAATAACGATGTACATAATACATCAAAACATTAAAATTGGCTCCTTTACTCATTGCTAGACAATACACATACGATACTAGTACTCCACTTAAAAGAAAAAATGAATCTACAGATACAGTAGCATTTAGAAGATATTGATTAATTGGTTTGTCAACCCACTGTAAAAAAATAATTATTAGCAAATATATTTAAAAATTGAAATAAACCCTTACATCCACGAAGTCAAAAAGATTTGTTAATGGGCCCATGGTAAAAGTTGCAAACTTATGTGAATATAGCACCCATAGCATACTAATAAATCTAATGCCATGTAGACAAGACAATTGATTACTTTGGTTACTAACTGCCAGTAGTTTCTTTCCGTTTGTTTTTACTGAGAAAGCTATCAGGATTATATGAGCTGGTTCTATAAAAACATATAAACTATGTCATTTAAAACGCTAAGGATTTTCTTTCTTGACTTCTTCCACAATTCGATTTCTTTCAAACTAAAGTTATTAACTCATAAATATATAAAAAATTATTGGTTATTAATATTATATTCCAGAATGAAAACCAGTATCAAATAATAAATCTTTCAAAATAGTATACCACATTAGATTTAATTAGTTCGATGTATTTTCCGTTTACACTTTACAACCAGAATTACATTTATTTAAATAAAAATAATAAAAATTTAAATTAAAGAATCTAACTGCATATAACTATTATTTTTGCTGAAGAACATAATTGTAATTTATATCACGTTGGACATTTCTTCAGTGTAATATTTACCTAATTTAATTATAAACTTCATAATAAGTGTTTCAATATATTAAATATAATTCAAGAACGGTTAATTCAATTCTGCGTCCAAAATTATTAACTCCTCAATTTTTAGTATAGATAAGATAAGAAATAAATTGTATTTGAAAATTTATTTATTATATCGATGAATATTTTTTAATACAATTCATTTCTAAAGAAATCTGGTTATCACTAGACACTAGATAGTAGATAGTATCATCTTTTTAATTATAAACGGAAAATTAGTACTTAAAATTTACGATTTTATTATCCTAATGTATTCCACTTAAGTTCTTAAAAAAATTCAGATATAAAAATTATTTCAGAAGCCTTAGAATCGAATTCAAATTCAAATGAAAAACAAATTTATTATACTTACGAATATACATATTTACTTACTCTTTTCGTAATATCCAATGTATATATCATAAATTGTACTGGTCACCATTAAAAACAAGGTTATACCGAAAAATACTCTGCAATATAAAAAAAAGTTAAAGCAAATCAAAATCAACAAATATTTAACATACATTATCAAAATATCATTGGTATTAAATTCAACAGTTAGATCATTTTTTGTTTGACACGTTGCTTCGCTAGCTGGTTGCAATGTTAAGGATTTTGTTGGTATAAAAAAGTCCACTGCTGCGGTTAGTTGATCTATTGGACAATCTTCAGGTACACACCATCCTAAAGTCAGTCCTATTGGACGACCTGTTTGCATAATCATTCTCTCCTCTGTAAGTTCTATATCTGCAGGTTGTTCGAATGAAATACGTCCAGAAGATTGCGTATCACGCTTTGAGAATCCTAATTTTACTAGACAATATTTTCCAATCGCATTTCTTTTGTTTACTGATTCTAGACATTCATCAAAATTACCCAGGTCTAACCAATTTCCTTTCAAAATTCCGCTTGGAAATTTTGCCGAAGCATCTAGCACTATAATAAAAAATATTACAGTTATAAAAAATTATATTTTAAAACTTTTCTGTACTTAAGAATTATTAGAAAGACACACTAATTTACTAAGAAATATGTTTATTTCTTTCTACCTGAATTTTCATAAAATCAGTAGAAAACTTATTAACATTAAGTTGGACGATACGAGCGAATTGTTACAGCAACTGTACTTGTTACATTTGCAAATGGAAAATTAAATTGAATTACCAAATAGGTATGGGTTGTGTATGAAAAATACAGATGTTTAGAGCTAACATATTACGATTACGTACATTTTTTTAATTTGCATTATCTATTAAATAAACGTGAGTAAAAGATAATATTTAATTACATACTAACCAATTAAGATTTTAAAAAATAATCTATTGATCAATGTAATATTTACTGGAATTTCCTATAAGAAACAGATGATTAATAATCATTTCTTAGATGTGTATTCATTTTTATACTTCGTGTTAACAGTTGCCCTATTGTTACATCGAATATGGTTTAATAATATAAAATATTGTTAAACTCTTTCTGGTATTTTTGTTGTAAAATTGGTGCTAACAAGTGCACCCGTACTTGCATATTAAATTTATAACCTCAAATATTATGTTTTTACCTCCCGCCTATCAATATATAGATAAGGGAGGTATTGTTTTTGGTCAGATTTCTCGAGTGTGTGTTTTCAACATATGAGCACGAATTAGAGTCCCTACAATACGATTTTACTATTTTTACCGTGATGTCTGTATGTCTGTGTGTGTGTGTGTGTCTGTGTGTGTGTCTGTGACGATTTTTCGTCCACGATAACTCCAATAGGATACATGTAAAAAATATAATATTTGGTATTTAAGAGTTCTATTCTAATATGATGAGCTGATTAGATTTTGACTACAATTGGTTAACCGGAAGTAGTACTTTACTTGAAGCTTTAAACCGTTTTTCCTAAAAAATACCTCTAAATACCACATTTTCGCAAATTTCGTTATTATAAATACAAAGATTTTTTAATTTTCTATCGACCTGCATAATTACGTTTATATATATAACTTCTACCTAGATAGAAAAAAATATATATAATGTTCTTTATTCAATTAAAACACTGTAGACCGATTAGTGTCTAAGAAGAATAATTTTTATTAATGTCTTGTACATTAATAACATAATACAATAATAATAATATCTTACCTAAGAAGAATCGGTTTTTACAGTCGTTTATATACTATGAATGAAATGTAGAATGAAATATGGATAATGATTATGAAATACAAATATAATCAATAACAAAATCTAAACTTGACATTTAATGTCATAACATGTAATGTTTCTAATAACTATGACAGTGACGTCACTGTTACATCTCCCCCCTTCGAAAAGGAATCAGCTTACTAGCATGATACAAATTAGCATCTGTACGTCTTTTTCCACTATCTACTTCATAAATTGTGTTTGATATTTTCTGTATAATTTTGAATGGACCATCTCGAATCTCATCTAATTTATTCCTGTTTAGTTTATTACTTTTTTCCACATATACCAATTCCCCTGGTTTTAATAAATAGGCGCTCTTTTTTTTATTTACCCTGGCTTTATTTGCTTCGTGCTGCTTTTGAGAGTTTTCAAATGCTTGTTTTCGGTCTGCTAATAAATCTGTATGTGAACATAATTCTTTTGGTATAATAGCTGATATTGTCCCATTGAATAAATATTCTGGCGAAAAGCGTGTTACACTGTGAGTCGTCCGGTTGTATTCTTGGGTACATTCTTCTGCTACTTTAGACCATGAGCTATTAGGTTGTTCACGTATTTTACACCGAATACGATTTACCAAAGTTTGATTCAACCTTTCATTGAGACCATTTGAAAATGGACAGTCTACTGCAGTAAGAACTAATGTAACACCATGTTGACGGAGAAAATTCTTAAATTCTTTAGAATTTATACTGAGATATTGATCTGCGAGTAGAACTTTTATTTTATTCTTCTTTAAAATTGGTTTTAATAATTTTATAAAATCTGATGTCCGTTGTGTTGATGAAGAATATGTATAAGCGTATCTGGAAAAATGATCTACTAGCAGATGAAGATATTTTTTTGTAGATCGATATCCCATAAAACCACCTATTGTGTCCAGCGACATTATCTCAAATGGTCCTTTTGCCGGTCCTAATTGAGATAGTAGACCAATCTCTCTAGATCGACGAGATTTGTTTTTCTTACATATATCGCATGTATTACAATAATCTCTAATTGACTTATCAAAATTTTGAAAATAATAAAATGGACGTATTTTTTCTATCATGAGTTGTGCACCAATATGACCATAATATATGTGAACCTTGTGTAAAATTTGTAATCCAAGTTCATGTGATATATAAATTCTCTCTCGGTTTTTTATTTTTTTGTAGATTAAATCTCCTTTTTTATAAGTATATTTATTTTTCATCATCTCTATTGTGTGGCGTTTTTGGTCTTTCTTTATGTCATCCATTTCAATCAGGTTTACAACTTTTAAAATTTCGTCATTGTTTTCAAAACACTCCAAAACTGGGTTTCTAGAAAGAGCATCTGCTTCTTCATTAGTTTTTCCAGGCATATAACGTATTGTAAAATTATATTGCGATAAATAGTACACTAAATCTCCTAATTCTTCATCAGTTCTGGCCTTGACTTTTATATTCTCTAGAGGTTTGTGGTCGGATATAACTTCAAAACGATGTCCCAGTAACCAGTACTGCCAAAACTGCAAAGCTTCTTTTACTGCCAAACATTCCAAATAAATTGCTTTCTTCTTTTTTTGTGTTGGTGTTAATTTTTTTGAAAAATATGCAACTGGTAATAAGTCCCCATTATCTTGAACCTGCTTCAAAACTGCCCCTATGCCTATGCCACTCGCATCTGTAAAGATATAGGTCTGTCGATCTGGATCAAAGATTGCCAGTATTGGACGAGTACATAAGTATTCTTTTATTTGTTCAAAGGATTTTTTACATTCTGATGTCCATTCAAATACAACATCTTTTCGTAAAAGCGAGTGAAGAGGTTCTAGAATTCTAGCATCTGGAATATATTTATAATAAAAATTGGTTTTCCCTAAAAATTGCCTTACATTTTTCTTATTCTGTGGAGTGGGGAAATCTTTTATTGCTTGGACGTTATCATAATGTGGCCGAACGAAATTAGATCCTAAAGTATGACCTAAATATTTTACTTCTGATTGTGCAAAGCAACATTTTGATAATTTTAATTTATATCCTTCTTTCTGCATTGCCTCTAGAACTCTTCTAATATGATCTAAATGTTCGTCAAAATCTTTCGAAAATATTAATATGTCGTCTATATAATTAACACAAAAGTCTTGTAGTCCTTCTCTACGCAGGATATTTGACAGGACACGTTGAAATATTGCAGGTGATATTTTTAATCCAAAAGGTAGACGTGACCATTGATAATGACCAGATTGAGTCACAAAAGCTGTTTTGTATTTATCTTTTTCACAAATTGGTATTGTCCAGAAGGCAGAATTAATATCCATTGTTGTGTACCATTTACATTTTCTAGTTTTCACTATAATGTCTTCAATTCTAGGGAATGGTTGTGATTCAGGAACAAGGATTTTATTAAGGTCTCTGAAATCAATACATAATCTAGATTTCTTTCCTTCTTCTTTTTTATATGCCAATGTAACTGGTGAAGAGTATGGTGAACTTGATTCTTCTATTAACTTATATTTTAATAGACTTTCTATCTGAGATTCAATTTCCTTTTGATCAGGCAAAGAACAACGATACGGTTTCTTCGAAATATATTTATTTTCTGTTAATTTAATATGTGCTTCATAAAATTTAGTACACCCAACATCATATTTATGCGTAGCAAATACTTGTGAAAATTGTTCTACTAAATTAGACAATTCTCCTCTTTCTATTTCATTTAAATTGTTTCCCATCTTTATATTCTTTTTCTTGTCATAACTCATATTTATTTCATGTGTATTTGTTTGTAATTTATTTTTATTCTCTTCTTCAGCGTCTCTAATTTTTTCAATTTTCTTATTATCTATTCTTTGGTAAATGTTTAGTTTATCATCTTGTATTAATTTGAATTCTTGAATGGCATCTAAACCCAACAAAATATCATATGAGAACGTATTGTTTTTAATAATAATTGCTTCAATTTCTTTCTCAATCTTATTTATTCTTAAATTTAATTTTATCTTTCCGTAACTCTCGGTTGTACCATTAATCGTTTTAAATATTTGTTTCTGTATAATTTCGTGTTTTATATTCTGAATTATCTTATAATTTACTAATGTTACATTTGCACCACTATCATAAATTGCTTGTATTTCTTTTACTTTGTTCAGAATAACATTTAATTTAATAAGTGGTGCAATTCGTCGTTTTTTTGTTCGGATTGATCTTCATTACTTTCTGACATATTTACACTCTTCATATTAATATTCTTCTTATTTCGACATAACTCCACTGGATGATACCGACCTTGTTTTCCTAACAATTCACAAATATTGCATGGTTTTTTTTTTTGTCCAAAAATCTTACTTCGATTTTCTATTTTAGTAATATTTCCCTGATGATTATATGTTAATTCTTTCTTCGATTTCGTTATTACATTTTGATTAAATCTTCGTAATTGATTCATGAGTTTTTCAGTTGTAGTAATCTCTTCTTTATCTAATCTATCTTGAATATACAAAGGTAAACCAATAACAATATGGTTTATACGTGATTTCGTCGATATTCCAGGTTCAGTTTCTAATAGAAGACGTTCTTTCTTTAGAGCATAATCCAATATTGATCCATTTATATACCGAAAAGTGTAGGCATATCGTACCGTTTGCCAGCTTTTATCCGCATAAGTTTCTTTAAGTGATGTTTTCCATGTTTCCCATTTCTCTTTTATTGTTAATTTTGCCAAATTTATTGCATACCACTCGATTGCATTTTCTTCCAGAAATATTCTTAATACTTGAATTTTTTTCTCATCTGATGTAATATGGTGACGTATGCATTCATCTTCAAATCTCTTAATCCATTCCAAAACATTCTGGTGTCCCGAAAAATTTTCTAATACAAACAATTGTTGAACATTTGATAAATTAATAGATTTATTTTCTTTCATTTCTAGACGAGCTGTCAATTCTTTAATCTGTCGCAATAAATCATCATTATCTTTATCTGCTGAATTTTTAACTGTTTGTTCTTCATCTAAATATTTGCCATTAAATACAAAATTTTTATCATTGTCCAAGTATTGCGATACCATTTTTCCACTAAGTGTCACATTTATGTTTCTGTATTGCCCTTTCTTTATTAAACCTTTACATGCATTTTTCACTGTACTCATATTAAATAAATCTTTATGTTTCACAGCTACTTGGTCTTCGATTGGGAATTCATATACAACTTCTTCATCCAACTGTTTGATTGTTTTTATTCTCCATGTTGATTCATCTCCCTCTATTCTAATTTTTATTCTCACTGGATCCATTTCAGACAAAAAACCGATTTATAATGTTCTTTATTCAATTAAAACACTGTAGACCGATTAGTGTCTAAGAAGAATAATTTTTATTAATGTCTTGTACATTAATAACATAATACAATAATAATAATATCTTACCTAAGAAGAATCGGTTTTTACAGTCGTTTATATACTATGAATGAAATGTAGAATGAAATATGGATAATGATTATGAAATACAAATATAATCAATAACAAAATCTAAACTTGACATTTAATGTCATAACATGTAATGTTTCTAATAACTATGACAGTGACGTCACTGTTACATATATAAATTTTAAAAATTTTACATATCGTTTAGACTGAGAAATTTCGATAAAACAGATGAGTTATTCATATGTTCATAAAATTTGACATATGATGTCAAATTTGATGTAAGTAAGTGTAAAAGATAAAATAAGTAAAAATGAAGTAATTTTATTGTAAAATTTAAAAAGATGGAAGAAATATATTAGGAATGTATTTGCATGCGTGAATCAAAGTAAGTTCAGTTCCGGTTTTAGTAACGTCAAAAATAGCTGTCACATTGGTCATACAAAATTTATGAAGGAAATTTTAGGTATGCAATGAATTAAAAATATTCTGAACTGCAATAACAAACTAATTTTAAAACTACAAATTAAATGTATTGAAAAACTTGATAGAGAATATATTACTACAGTGGCGGGAGGTATTGTGTTGGACACACCAGATTTTTTAATATAATATTTATTGTTTCTGAGTATGAAAACCGAATAAACTAAAGTAATTTAAATGGATATTAAAATTTCCTAAGGCATAACGTATAGATTTGTAAATATATTCATAACATTTTAAATGCATTTTGACAGATAAATGGGCTTAACTTCATTCAACAAAGTTACCATATTTCACATAATTTTTTTGACAATTTTTCTTATGATTTTTATTAAATAAGTGAAGCAAAGTAATAAAAATAATATATTATACTCGTTCTGTAAGACATATTGTTCCGTTCGTGTTTTTGGAGCACTCCTCGCTGCGCTCGTCGAGCCCCAAACAACTCATGAAACAATATACCGTCTTATAATTTGCAAATAATATCAAGAAAACAATATTTATTTTCTTCAAACGTCATACAAGTGATATCTTTTGTGACGTGATTCACAAGGTTGAAGTTTAATTTCTACGCTGCCGGAGTAAAAGTAAAATAAATAAGTATCCATAGGACTAACTTATACAATAGAAACTTGTAATATCGCTCTAAATGATATTATTAAACTCGATAACCTAAGGATAAATTTACTAAAATCCATCAAAAACAGACAGATTTAAATTGATAACAAATGAAGAAAAAATAGAAAGTCTCATTCAGAATAAAAGTGACACTTTTATTCTTAATAACACAATATATTATTTTATTTATACATTTTTTTTTTACCGAATATACGACATATTGACAGATATCTGAAATATGATGTACATATTATAGTTTTAAGTTTTTTATAATCTACCTGTATGTAAAATTTTGGACAAGTTGAGAAATTCGACTGAAATAATTTTCTCGAAACATCAAATTCAAGTTTCAGATATTCTTTGTACAATTTAAAAAATCAGTCATAATTATATATTTTCTTAGCAAATGAACGTATGGAAATAAAACTTACTTTGTATTGATGGAATACATTTTGTAATATTCGGATTGATAATAGATAACTCTTCTACCAAATGTAAATCTAATGCCTCCACGGTAAAAATTGCCGTGAGTAGCAACAGAATGCGGAACAACATTTTAAGTAAATCACAGATATTGTTTGATGTTATAATCCGCTTACAGTTTTATATCTTTCATATCGAAGACTGACTTTATCTTAAGATATGATTATTTTATTAAAGTGATTATTATCATAGGCATGAAACATCATCTAACAAATCATTGGACGTAATTCTATGTAATTTTAGTTTATCACATTTCATTTAAAACCATTTGCATTCGATCAGAATCTGCTTTCATTAAGAAATTTTCCTAGAATAAAAATTAATTTAGGCGTCCCTATTTATTTTTCTTTTACTTGCATTTGAGAGCAATTACTGTTTTTGTCTATTTTTTGGTTAATAATTGGCAAAGCTAGGATCAGATTATGCTACTACTACTATTACTACACGGAAAATAATAAAATATTTTTTTTAATATTAGCCTAGGTAATCACAATTATTAACCTTTATTTGATATGAAGAAATTGTTTTTCACTACCGCTTATTTGGTAACCATGGTCACCTAGATCAATAATAAATTATTATTAACCATGGTCGTTAATGAAAACTGTCATTTTTTAAAGAAACTCAAATCTCCATATCTAAATATTGTTTGAATCATTTAACTCAAGAAAAGTGTAAAGTACATACATATATATGGATTCACAATTTAATTATGCCGTCTAAATTAAATAACTAAATAAAACCAAATTAAATATCAAAAGTGAGGTTTACAAAATGTAACGTCAAATATAAACACAAAAAGAGCCTATTTTATTTTTGTCAATAATGATAGGCTTCTCAACCTTGGTGTATAATATATACTATTAACAACTTATTAGCAGATCTGGATCATCTATGTTTTTTTTTAATTTGGTTAAAATCACAAATTTCTGGAAATCGTCTGGGAATCTATTTGATAATTGTTATCAATATTAACCGTCTCGAGCGGATTGCACGTACGTAAAACATTTTTTATATTTTCTATCTATGTAATCAGTTACTGTCAAGATAGTGAAGATAGAAACATTTATATTTCCGCTAATCAATTAATTTTATTGATAATTTGTGCAATTGTAAGTACATTGTACCATGGCTCAGAGAATTATTTGTACAGCTAAGTTTTCTATTTGAAAATTGAAAAATATGATACATAAATTTACATGAGAAAAATAATATTTATTTCATAATTGACGATTGTATTTTATTTCTGGAATTTGATTTAAATTTTAATAGAATCCCGTCATTAATATTTCAACATATTTTTTGATGTCTGCGTATACTGTCATAATTTTTTTTCTTGCAATGACCATATTTATTAACAAATATGTATAGTACTTCTGTCTATAGATTAATAAGCCAGGTTTCGATACCAATAACAAGAATATATTATTTTACCTACGACCACTGTAGACAGTGGCATTTTTTTCACACTATATAAAACTTGAAAATTCCGTATTTCTACAATCGTGGGATAAAGTGTGAGAAATCATTTCTCACAGTATTGCGCATGTGCAGTATGGGAAATAATATTTCTCCCTGTAATTGCCAACACTGCGCATGCGTAAAGATACTCTTTGTAAGGCTACGTCTATATATTGTTATGTAAATTACTTTCGTGCCTGTATTTTCGTTCTGTCACGTTCAGTTGCGTGATCGTAGACAAAGTATAGTATGCCATTTGTGCAGAATCAATTATTTCCCTTGTGTGGGACTTTCATACCTCGTGGGAAATAGGCGAGTTTCTGCACTTGTTACATAATATCAGGGCATGTAACCGAAAAAAATACTGGTTAACGGTTAACCCTTATAGAGAACGTTATAATAATAACGGTTTTAGTTCGAAAACCGGTTTTTGAAAATTGGAAACCGGTTTAAACCGGTTAATATATCGGTTAAAAAAATAATTAAAATTAATTAAAACAAATTAATTATAAAAATTTGATTAAAAAATAGAGAATAATTAATTAAAAAAATTTTTTTTTAAATATCATCTGAGAAAAATATCACAATTAAAAAAAAGCAATTTAATTAATGAATATTTACAAAAATTACCGTAATATATTCAGAAAAACGCAGGTCACTTTTAAATTTTAAACTTGCCTGTGTTGACAAAGGCCGTATTTATTTGGGACTTTTTAAGTAACCTTAACGGCCAAAGAAACTACCTACATTTATGACTCTCCAATAAAATGTTAATTGTAAAAATTAATTAATATTTTTTCTCATCTCCAAGTAATTTACAATCATAGTTAATCATGAAAACTAACAATATTTAGATTTACACCTTAAAATTTTGATTTTACAGCCGAAAAAATCCAAAATGACCCATTTTTCGGTCAAAAATTTTGGTTTTTTAAAATAGTCCAAATTGATAGTCGCCGATGAGCTGATTCTAAATTTTCAAACCGAATTTAATTATCTCTTCCCATTCCTGAGATATTAGGCTTCAAAGTTGCACCTCAAAAAAGTGTGTTTTTTGACTATATCTCTAAAATGGGTAGAGATACAGTCTCAACGATTATACCAGTCGATTCTACGCACAAAGTTACATAAAGAAATGTTTTCCTCGCATATATGTTCTTTGGAACGATTTGGTGTAAAATGAGAAAAAAGAAAAAAACCGGAATTTCAGTTTTTCGCTGGAGAACTTTTTGGGTCCAAATCTTTTCATTTTTCAGACTTAAGTAAATACAGATGCGCTGATTTCAAATTTTCAAACCGATTTCAATTATCTCTTACCGTTCTCGAGATATTTGGGTTCAAAGTTGGAACTGAAAAAAATCGTTTTTCAGGAATATCCCTGAAATGGGTCAAGATACGATCTCGACGACTTCACCAATCGATTCTACGGGCAAAATTACATACGTGTACCAATTTTCAGATTAATATTCCAATGGATACAATTTTTAGAGCGAAAAAACGAAAACCGCGAAAATCGAAAAATCGCCTGATGAACCCCTTGCGATTTTTTTCGATTTTTGACGATTTTCGTTTTTCCTCTATAAAATTTGTATCCATTGGAATAAAAATCTGAAAATTGGTACAAAAATGTAATTTTGCCCGTAGAATCGATTGGTGAGGTTGCCAAAGTTGTATCTGAACCCATTTCAGAATTATTCCTGAAAAACTGATTTTTTCAGGTCTAACTTTGAACACAAATATCTCGAGAACGGTAAAAGATAATTGAAATCGGTTTGAAAATTTGGAATCAGCGCATCTGTATTTACTTAAGTCCAGAATATAAAAAATTTTGGTGACAAAAAGTTTCCAAGTGAAAAATTGAAATTCAGGTTTTTTTAGTTTTTCTCATTTTTCACCAAATCGTTCCAAAGATCGTATATGCGGAGAAAACATTTCTTTATGTAACTTTGCGCGTAGAATCGACTGGTGTAATCGTTGATACTGTATCTCTACCCATTTTAGAGATATGTTCAAAAAACACACTTTTTTGAGGTGCAACTTTGAGGCCAAATATCTCAGGAATGGGAAGAGATAATTAAATTCGGTTTGAAAATTTGAAATCAGCGCATCGGCGACTATCAATTTGGTTTTTTCAAAAAAATCAATAAATTTTACCTAAAAATGGGTTTATTTGGGTTATTTCACACCCTGGAATGGGTTTAAAGTGCTTAACAATGATTTAGGTGTTCATAATTAAAAAAATAAGTTTAACACGATTATGTATTGCATTTTATACCCAAAAATGAGTTGAAAAGTGTCTAAACATATTGTATAGTACATTTGGAAATTTGTCACACCTTAAAATGGGTAAAAAGGAACCCAAACCTGACCTAAAATTAGGTTTAAAGGGTGTCAACAATCAAAAACCAAAATTTTGGACTCATACTCGTACATGGGTATTTTTGGAATATTTCAGCTGTATATGAAAAATTTTACTGTAAAAACCTAAAACCAACTGTAATTAGAAATTACTAAAAGTTAGTTACAAACAGGGAATGTAACCGAAATAAATACTGGTTAACGGTTAACCCTTATAGAGAACGTTATAATAATAAAGGTTTTAGTTCGAAAACCGGTTTTTAAAAATTGGAAACCGGTTTAAACCGGTTAATATATCGGTTTAAAAAATTATTAACATTAATTAAAAAAAAGTGATTTTAAATATTTGATTAAAAAAAATTATAGAATAAATAATTTAAAAAAATAATAAAAAAATTACCATCTGAGAAAATATAACAATAAAAAAAAACAATTTAATTAATAAATATTCACAAAAATTCCCTTAATTTATTCAGAAAAACTTGCCTGTTTTGACAAAGGCCGTATTTATTTGGACTTTTTAAGTAACCTTAACGGCCAAAGAGATCTACATTTATGATTCTCCAATAAAATGTTAATTGTAAAAACTGTCATGACTCCTGTTCAAATACAAATAGAAAACACAGATATAAAAGAAAATATTAATTTTTTTCTCGCTTAATGATATTAAAATAAAGGTTAATGTTCGCTAAAACCGGTTTATTTTTTTTTGGTTAACGGTTACCGGTATTTTCGGCCTGAAAAATATCGGTTAAAATTACGGTTAAAGTTCGCAATTTTCGTTAAAAATATCGGTTACCGGTTTTTATTAACCGGTTTTTTTAACCGGTTACATGCCCTGCATAATATACTATTATTTTAGCAATTAGGAAACTAATTGCATTTGAAACAGCAAATAATAAATATTAACTTTTACATTTTATGTTTTAATAACTATATATATATTGTTTTATAACAACCTTTGTTTTTTGCAGATTCTTTCAATCGCCTATTAGACATCGAATAGGTAAGAAATTAATTTAGCGTTAAATTATAAGATTTACGACCTCTGTATATATTTCCTATCTGTAGATGTCACTGCTATTACTTTATAATAAGATGGTATTTAACACTTATAAGAGTAAAGTTTATTTTCAACTTGCTATAAATCATGGTTGTAATTGGTGTGATAATAAAACTGTCGGCGAACGCCTTAAGAAAATTAGTCACGATCGTTAATTCCTAATAACTAACCACAACAAAAACGTCAACTAATGCTCACCTCCAATCTAAATCATAATTTTTCTTGAAAGAAACATCATTTTATGGAGTTTTGTTTGATTTATATACAAAATCGATAATGATATAATTTTATCAACAATATCGTTTTAATCGTTATTCCTAGACTAGATAATTAATACCACAATTTATTTTATAATTAAACTAATTATCAACGTGAAATAAATTATTAAGTGAGAGAAATGAAACATGAAAACAATGAAGTTAAATATAAAGATGAAATAACGCAATTATGTCAATTGAAATCAGATTTAAATAGCAACCTGAGACGATCGAATCATTACATATTTTCAGTCGGCGTATCCATGGGTAGACAAGGTCAAAATGACGTCTACCAAACGCTAAAAGTTACTATGTAGCTCTGTATGTAACTGTTGCACTCATTATTTGACCATTGTACCATATAAGCAATTGCTTCAAATATTACAAAATCTAATATTACTTTTTTAATAATAATTTTTCTATTAAACAATTTTATGATTTTTGTATCTTTTAGGATATTAAATTATTTCTTAAAATTAGTTAATAATTATATGTATATAAATAAAGTAAATATTTCAGCACTAGTACACATGTGATTTGTGATTTAAGTAAACTTTTTTGCATATTTTTTTCTTTCCAAACTGTACATTTGGCGTAGGGATTTCCCGATTTGATTTATTTTTCTTTCATTTGTTTTCAATGTCAATAATTTTTTCCCAGGTTTCTTTACTAAGAACATTGTACTCTTTTGGATATCCTTTACTAAAAAATCAAATGTAGCCAATATACTTTTAACTAAAAGTATTTTTTTCTGCAAGTGACATCTTTTGTGTTATAATTAACAAGGTTAAAGTTTCTACGTCGCCAGAATAGAAATTTTTACTTTTACGCCTCCGGAATAAAAGTAAAATAAATAAATAAATATCCAAAGGAACTGTATAGAATCAGCGAACAAGAAATAAATAAGTATCCGTAGAAACTTTGTAGAATCAGCGAATAAGAAATAACTTGTACAATAGAAACCTGTAATATCGCTCTAAGTGTCAGTTTAAAAATAGATAACCTAAGAATGAAGTTAGTAAAAAGCATCTACAATTTACAGATTTAAATTGATAACCTACAATTGAAGTAGTAAATTATTTTTTAAATATCTACGTTTGAAGAAAGAATAATGTATATACATAAATATATATTTAGGAAAAAATGAAATTATTTTTGTCAGACTGTAATTATTAGTAGAAATAGGTAAGTACTGTATAAATATTTACTTCACCTATATTTTGTCTTTGCGTACTAAATAGTCATATAAAAATGCACTAAAATGATAAAAATTCTGGTTTCTGATTTTATTTTTTTAATTGTACACTGTTACTACTTTTTGCCAAAGCTATATTTATTTGGTATTTTATTATTTTAACTAACATTTTTCAAAATTTTATAGTTTAGTCTTCAATGTTATTGCACCCTGATAGTATGTAATAAGTATTAAAATATTTAACAGATTTTAATTTTTAAAACCTCGAGAAAACTCGGCGAAATTATTAACATGAGAATATCAATTTTTCTCGTCTCGAATCTTTGTTTCTAAAATCGTATTCTTCTCCGGAACTAATGATCGGATTTGAAAAATAAAAAAACTGTTGAAAAGAGAATTGAAAGGCCTTTCAAACTGTCATTTTTGACACCCTTTTCCATTTAAATTTTTTGAGGTGCAGTCCACACCCATTTTAGGGTTGAAGTTATGCCATTGGTACTAATCCATTTAGGTGTCCCCCTTTATATTAAAATTGACGTGTTCGAGCGTTTTTTGCAAAATTAATGTTAAGTGGCCAAAAATTGCGCTGATAATTTTCGTTGGGTCACCCTGTATATTATAGATATAGCGCGAGGCGAAATGAAACTCCCATCGAGGTATGTATATTTTTTTATTCACAATCATACAAAGCAGACGTACAGTTAATTGTTACATAAGGTACAGTATTTTTTGACAACTATTATAATTTGTTTTAACCTATTTTATTGTAGAGATTTATGACAATGTTACTAGGCAACCTCTATATAAATACTTCCAACCCAAGAGATGGAAGTGCAATTTGTTACTTCCAACCCAAGAGATTTGTCAATACAGTTAGGAATGACTAACTTCCAAACCTACAAAAAGTTAGGAATCGGCTACTATACTGATTGTGAATAAATCATATTTTTTATTTTCCGTTAGTGTATATTTTTTGACAACTTATTTTACTTGGGACCTGGTCCTAATTGAAAATGAAGAACCTGTAATCCCTCAGGATACTCATATGTTTACTCCGTGTTGGCGCACGGCGTGTTTTCCTGCGCGGCGTGACATTTGGCCGCGGCAAGGCCGGGGAGGAAGGCTCGGCTGGGCCGGCGACGTCTGCCGCTCACAACGTGCTGGAATGCCAGCGAGTCCACATCGCCGCACGCAGTTCCAGCCTCACGGAGCATGACACACACGGACTAGTGCTCTCCACCACGGTTAAGGTTAGTCCGCTTCTTCTTCTCATTGTCCAACAGTACCGGGTACCTTCATCATCGGTTAATACAAAACTAAATTCTATTAACTGACTTTTAAGGTAACCAGAGGTGAAAAAATCGGCCCTTACTTAACTACATTTGTGAAAATAAATTAAAATTCAACGAATAAGAAATAATTTGTAGAATAGACATTTTGTTTATATTTTACAAATTTGTTTGAGGGCCGGTTTTCTCACTTTTGCTTAAGTACCAATTAAGCATCGGTTAATATAAAAGTAAATAACGTATATTTTTGACAATTTACTGCAATTTTTAGATTTTAATTTTAAGGTAACCGAAATTGAAAAAATCGGCCATAAAAATACTTAACTACATTTGTGAAAATAAATTAAAATTCAACGAATAAGAAATAACTTGTACAATAGAAAATTTTGATATCGCTCTAAATGACAGTTATGAATGAAATTACTAAAAACAATCTACTATATTGACAGATTTAAATTCATAAAAAAAATATTCATTTTGTTTATATTTTAAAAATTTATTTGAGGGCAGATTTTCTCACTTTCGTTTAAAGTACCAATTAATCATCGGTTAGTAGAAAAGTAAATAACGTATATTTTTGACAACTTACGTCAGTTTTTAAATGCAAATGGCTCGTATTCCGAGCTCACTTTTATAATAAAATCGGGTTTGTAACGCCCACTTTTACCTCATAATCTTATGTAAAAGCGAGTGTTAAAATCACGATATCATTATAAAAGTGAGCTAGTTCGTTTTTATAATAAAATCACATAAGATTTTTATGTAAAAGTGAGCGTAATTTTATTATAAAAGTGAGGTCGGAATACGGGCCAATATTTCTATTAACTTAACTGGAGGTGAAAAAATCGGCCCTAAATACTTAACTACACTTGTGAAAAAAAAATAATTTAAAATTCAACAAAAATAACTTGTAATATCGCTCTAAATTTTAGTTTAAAACTAAATAACCTAAAAATGAAGTTACTAAGAACCATCTATAATTAACAGATTTAAATTGATAAAAAGAAATATTCATTTTGTTTATATTTTACAAATTTGTTTGAGGGCCCATTTTCTCACTTTTGATTATAGTACCAATTAATCATCGGTTAACAGAAAAGTAAATAACGTATATTTTTGACAACTTACGTCAGTTTTTAGATGCAATTTTCTATTAACTTACATTTAAGGTAATCGGAGTTAAAAATATCGACCATAAAAATACTTAACTACATTTGCGAAAATAAATAAAAATGCATTGCACATGCATAAATTGTCTTTAATTTTATATTGGTATATATTTGATAAATTTTATATATACCTAATTTGTGAGAATAAAGGAATTTTATTGATATATAAATTGTATCAAAATAAACATAATTACAAAGTTATACAGTGTGTGCAATATAACGCGGAACATAAGACTTTAACATGTGATTTCAAAAAAAATGCGGATACTCCCTATCCTGATAGATTTAGAGTACAGCTTCAACAGTACAAGTTGTTCCAAATTAAATTCTACATCAGATAATGGAGCCTGTTCCGTAACACAATGGTTAATTTTTAACGAGTTGTCAAATTTTTTCTCAAATAAAAGCAAACATTGCAAGTGATGTTTTAATATTTTCTCAATTGCTATATATTTTCATTGGAGAACGAATTTAGCATCTGGTTAAAAATTAACCACTGAGTTACAGAATATGGGGGAAGATCATAATAATTTTTTTCTTTTATTTCCATGGTTGTCTGATTTTTAACGAAAGTGTCACATTTTATATGTAATACATCTTGTATTGCATCAATTACTATTGTAGTAAAGTCCTATGTTCCGCCTTTCGTTGCACACCCTGTGTAAGTTTTCCGAAATTTTCACTCAATCAAAATACTTCATTTGAAGGTCATAGGCAGTTTCAGTTGAAATGTAAATTTTATGTTTGAACTGTTGTCATTTGTGAAATATCAAACGAATATAATTCCTGCGAAGTAACAACATTGTGGGCCAAAAAAGATTCTTAAATCACTCCAGCTTCAGTGATTTAAATGTCATTTTTTATACTTGTTTGTCCCTAACTACGCAACAACTATTCATAAATTTTTCCAATAAATTCATAGCTATTGTTATATTACTTATTATAAAATTAAAAAAAAAAAACAGTAACATCGTCAAGATACATTTTGTTTATATACAAAATTTTATTTCTAAACTGTCGACATTCGTGAAATAATAAAGCAAATATTTATATTCGGAACTATGAATTTAATCCATAAAATTCACTCATAATTCCTGCGAAGGAACGAAAACTCCGGACAAAAATTATCACTCCAGTTTAGCTACCGTATACTAAGCTAAATTTATTGTTAAATTTAGCGATAAATTCATTGTCTTTTTTATATAAAACTTATAAATAAAACTTAAAAGTTCTTGTTTAAAATACATGTATTATAATATAATTTAAATTAAAAAGAAATCATTTTAATCCTTGCAGTAGTCTCTGTCTTGTCATTTAAGAAATTAAAATAAAATAAAATTTTGAGACATTAAATTGTTGTTGTAACAAGTGAAATTAACTAAGAAAAACTTAACTTTGCTTCCGGATTATTATCTAAAATTAATCATATTTTTGGTTTAAATATATGAGAGCAAATTATATTTGACTTGTTTATTATTTTTACAAAGAAATTTTATTTTCAACTATTACTTGATGTTAAAAGTAAATATAAACTACTTAAATGAAATATAATAAGTAAGTGTTTAATTGACCCTGCATTCTACAATATTTAATTCTAAAAATACTTGGTTATGAAATTGAATATTTTCGTATTTACACTTACATTACTTCAATAACTAAATTTGATCTTACACTATTATATTTGAGACTAATTACTGCAGTAGTTAATTACAATCAATTAATTACAGATCACTTTTCAACTATAATGTTTGATACATTATCATTCGTTTGTTATAATTATTTTTACGCTGAATAAATTTAAACAATAAGTTTTCAAATATTTTTTTATCTTCATATATCATAAAATAATTCTCAGTTTGTACTGTAAATCAGATATTTATTGTGTACTTAAATTATTAGATAATATTTAGCACGTGTAACCTATAATCTTTGGAACTTATGTACGGAATGATAATTTAAATTCTAATTGAGATTATACATTTATAATAATCTATATGCACTAAGTGATGCGAAACAACAGTAATATATATTTTGTTACCCAAAATAAAGGATGTATTTTTCCTACGGTTCTTAATGTGTATAATTTTCTATTTGACGTATGGTTTAATTTTGGAAGCAGTTGCATTATTATTGAGTGGGACAGCTCCTAAATTTGAATTTTTTGAGCCAGTGTACCATGAAATGAGTCAATAATTTTTATTTAGTTCGGGATCGATTGATTTGACCTCTGCTCGGATAATTTATTCTGCAACAACGTTAGATACTAATTACATGTATCTGCACTAACTATCCATAATTATTAGTTTAATATTTTAATTATAATTTACTATTACAATTAGAATATGACATAAACTTAAAATTATTCTATTGTCAATATCAGTATAATCATTTTGACGTCATTGTTAAGGTAGTGGGTAATGCTCAGGTTTTACAATTTAAATTCTTAGTCCAAATCGTTTTTCACTCTTTTAAATACAATTCATAATGATTATTTTGTGGGAATAGTATACATAGTATAATTTCAAAAATGTGTTTTTCAAAATAGCATTTATTATAAAAAAAAAACATTGTAAAGAAACAATAAAAAAACTATAGTAAATCCGTTTATAACGATACCATTTACAGCATTAAACTGGTTATGACGTCGAAATTGTGACCACTTGTTTAAAAGCTCACATACGATAACTTTACTCTACTTTTATCGGTTATAACGACTTCCGTCTAAAGCGACCATATTTTTGGGATTCCTTCGATGTCGTTATAACTGGATTTTACTGTAATATATTTCAAAGTAAAGTTAACAAAATATTACACATAGGTATAGTTTTACAGACGAAGTTAAGTGGGTTTACTACTAGCCTTTGAAATACTGTTTAGTATTATCATTAAAATCGTCTTAAAACTTAACATCTTCAAAATAAATAAAAAACTGTCAAATTGTTGAAACTTCATATTATGTCTCTCAAATGATGGATTTTTTATGTTTTTGTCCAGTTTTTATTGGATAACATAATAATTTACAAACTATTCATAACTTTATGTTGAACTTATAATTTATTTGACCGCGGACTGTATATAATAGATTAAATGTTTATTTTAAGAAGTGGGAGTACTATTTAGGATCATCTCACTTACTATCTCGCCCTTTATACATCCAAAATTTAAGATGGTTAAAAATTGGCAGTGAACCCCTTTAAAAAATTTAGTAGTTCATAAAAGTATTTCCATATGGTAACATAATACACACGCTTTTTCCCCCAATTTACATAAATCTGGAAAGTTAAATAAACTAGAAATTTAAATCAATACAAACCTGGTTAATAACAAGCATCTTGACGCTTTTCTTTTTAAGAGGTAAGACATTTGTTATGTACTATACTTCTTCAGAATTACCAACGTTAAAAATATGAGCTAAAATAAATTTCGTTTGGATGGTGTTATTGCGTTCTTTAGACGCAAAATGGAAAAAATAAGGTACTAATCTATACCATATCAATTCCTTTGGAATTTAGATATAATTTTGAGATATACGTATTTGGATTTCTTGCCAAATTTTTTCTATATCCTTTTTCCGTTTCGGGGATTTCTCCGTAGAAGCGGGTGATTTAAAGATATTCCTGAATAAAAAACAAAAATATCATCTTTTATGACATGTGCAATTCTCCCTGAAATATAGATCAGGTAGACGTTTGATTTTATTTTATACTTTACGGTTATAAAGTAGTAGTACAGATTACAGAATTCTATTCGCCAATTCCGTAAGTTTGTAAGTTGTTTTGGCCCACATTCATAACAGTCTGCAACTCACGAGACTGGCACAAACTTTATGAAATAAAAACTTGAGCGAAAACTTCATAGAAAAGAAATTATAGAACAAACAACTTTATCTACAAATATTTCAGGATAAATAACTTCTGTGTTAACATGTGATAAACACGCACTAAATAAATAACCTTCCTTCCTAGAATCGCATAATAAAATCTTCTTTATCATTTTGTACCTATGTCATCATCCTTGGACCATGGCAAAAAGACTTAACCAAATTTGAAATCGTAGGTTCTTTTTCCATTTTGAATATATTTATTGGCTATACTAGTTACTAGGATAAAATATAGATATTTAAGGGCAGTAAATGCTCTTTATCGACTATCGATCGAGGATGATTTTGGAATCCAGTGAATTTTTGCTTGATCGACGCAATAACAAATTTAAAATTTACAATTTTTAAAAAAACAATTGGTTATGACAGATACCTTTCTTAAATTAAATTTTGATTTTGCTAAATTACCATTTACTTACCTATTCCCCGGTCGGGGACCGAATAAAATTTATAAAAAGGTGTATTAAGTTTTAAGAACGGTAAGGTCTTTTACCGATTGAAGACAATTATTGCCTGAGATCGTAATTCCTTACCGTTCGTAATTAAATTTTCTTGTTTTGTCAGTATAGAAGTATCCAAAATGATACATTTCATTCATTCGTGAAAATCTATTTCTATTGTATTTTTTAAACATTCTTTCCTTTTTGCAATATTGCTGTCTTCTCATTTGTAGTTGTGTGTTTGTGTAAGAAATAACTTCGAAACTGATTTGTTAGATACTAATATTCATCAATAATTATGGCAGTAGTAAATACACGTTTAATTTTAGTAGCAATAAATTAATTAAAATACTAGTAAAAATTTGCAGTGAGAAAATAACATAAAAAACTTAAACAGAAGTAGCATCTCACAGATAAATTATTTGTTAGAATTGTGCACGGAAGTAGATGCACTATCTATGATGTTTACTTTTACTTAGGCAAAATATTTATTCTGTATTTTGGATTGATAAAATGCCATATCTAATATCATTACATCATCCATTACATAAAAGTCAAATAAATCATATTAGAATAAAAATAAAAACTCAACTTTAACAGAAATAAACTTGAACCCATTCAGCCTTTGCAGGTGTGCGAAATAAAAAAAAATATTGAAGGGAAATTAATTTTTAAATTTCATTTTTAGAAAATATTCCTGTTGCAATTTTTGTGTAAATAAAATCATTTACATAATTTTTAATAATTAATACCACGATACGAATTGTTCTTATACAGGAAATAAATAAATAAATAATATTGGACCAGAGAACATAACATACAAATTGATAGTTTGATTATTTAATTTAATAATATCAATTGTGTTTTTTTAACTAAATAAATCTTTTTTTAATTTTTTAAGATATTTATTGTTACTGCACAGTTATATTTGTTGTAAAAGTAATAAAAATATTTTTTTCATAAACGACAATCAAAATTCAAAATGATTCATCCAAAGAAAAGTAAGAAGAGTAACAAAGAATTTTTATTTTTTATGTCACATTTAAATATTTATCTTTTTCTTCTGTTATTATGAAAATTACAGTGATGAAATATCATTTAATTTTTATATTATTATTATATATAGAACATGTTTTGTTTGTTATTATTAATAGTTTTGCAGCAAATAAAAACAATTTTATTATAATTTGTACTTTTTTTTATTTGATAAAAAACAATAATTTTTATTTAAATAATCCATCAAACAAGTAGGACTAAAATATTTGTTAAATAATATTTTTTGGTCGATCATTACGTCATATTTGTATGTATCTGTGAAAATATACAGCATATAGCGTTGAAATATAAGAGATATGTTGTTTTTAGTTTGAACATGCTCGACCCAGCTCTGTTGTTCTCAGGTGTGCATTGTTGTTATTATTTCTGTCTATAATAAAATTACTTTTATATGATTCCATGCTACATTTCTATTTTAAAATGCGAAACAAGTATGTTTACATGAAATCCATGCTTAGAGCTAGTTTGCTAACCTATTATTGTCATAACTAAACACTAAATTAAAGGTCTTCAAGTTGATTATTTCTTTCATTGAACGTTAGCCACCTGGGACCTATAAATTTTCCAAGAATTTACTAAATACGTGTAAACAAACGTAACAATTACTGTATACCAATCAAATTAAGTATGTTTTGTTCAAGGCATGTGCGACAAATGATATACGAGGTTCACACGTTGACTGGAATATAAATTATGGTTTTCGAAGCACCTGCTAAACATAAGTCATTGAAAATTTAAAAACATTTCAAATTTATATTAATAGTGTAACTAAAAATGAGAAGGTTTTTCGTAATAAATTATACACTACAAAATGTAACAAAATATTATTAATAATTATCTGTCAAAATTTATAAAATATAAAATTTTGTCCTGGTTAATCTAAAAAATGATATTATATTGTAAGTTACGCTGCTAAGGGTGGGCCAAAAATCATATTTTATAGGAAAGCAGTAATGAGGTGAATTTGTTCCACCAATGGATTAATTCGCATATGTTTGCAATTTAAACGTCCACTCATTTTAACTTCTCTTTACCAACTATGACTAGTAATAAGTAATTCAAAGATATTGAAGGAAACCTCGTAACGAGAGCGTTTAAACATATGTAAATTTTAGGGTCTGGCTGTCGGCTGTTAAGTGTTAAATAGTTTAACACTTTATGAAATAATTATTTTAAATAAATATTGTGAGGTGTGATACGACTTTAGATCCTATTTTCATTCATTAGGGTACTTTAGATTTTTTCCATTTTAATTATTGTAGTACCGGTTTTTTAATACTATGGGTACCCACCTAAAAATGTTCATCACGGCACCGACTTATGCCCACCCAAATAAAATTGTCTAGCGACGTCACTGGTTACATACAGAATCCTTTTATTACTAATTATTACTTGCGGACGAATCTATTATTAAACAATTATTCTATCGATCTATGATTTATTTTAAATGCAGTGTGTTATTTCTGTACGAACTTAACAGTTATGATCATGTTGGACGATATTTACTACTTAATAAGGGATAAAACAGACAAAACATATGAATAATGGTAACAATTAGGAACAGTCTGTTTATTGGTCAAATTTAGTAATACGTATAAACAGTGGCGTAGACAAGGGGGGGGTTTACGGGTCCGGACCCCCTCCTTGACGAATTTAAAATCAAATATTCATGTATATCCATTTATTTACATTTTCTTAATAAGTAAATAGATATACATACCTATGTATTAAGTAACCTAATCTAATTTTGAACCCCTCCCCTTCCAAAATTCCTGGCTACGCCACTGCGTATAAAGTGTGTTCATCGAAATTCAGAACATAGGGATTTAACAAGGGAAAACAGTTTTTTTATGCGCGTTGCTTCCCATTTTAATTTATAGCAATATTTTATACATCAAAATTTAAAGAATTAAATCTTGCATTTTTTGGTATAAAAATTTATTATTTTGTAATCTTAATAGTCGAAAAAACTTAATTTGAGTATTTATTAAACAAGAATCCAGTAAGTGTAAATATGAAAATAAGAATATCAGATAAGCTGTCATTATGACACTTTAGCGCATGTGTCAGTTTAATTTATTTTTGAATTGCAGGATTTTATGGGAAGCAACGCGCATTAAAGAACTGTTTTCCCATGTTAAATCCCTATGTTCTGAATTTCAATGAACACACTGTATATAGTTTAATGAGAAATAACGTTCTTGATATATGCAGGTATCTACGAATATGTTTAGTAATAATGGGCAACGTACAATGGTGCATTTTTGCATGAAATTGACTTTCTCTCGTCTTATATTTAGCGAATTTAGAAATTTAAACATATTCCGCCTCGCATGTAAGTTTCCGAGAGCAGTGCGCGTAGAAACAAACGGCGAACGCTCGCTTCTCCGAGAAGAATGACACCCACCCGCACCTGTTCAGCTCTCAACACACCTGTTCGCTTTATTGTAATTAATCTCAACAACTATTCACGTAATTACATGTTCTAATTGCATGCCTTACTCATAAGAAATTCTACAATCACGTCGTAGCGGAAAACTTGCAATTCCGATTACTATCACATACTGTTTGATTTATGTGGATACAGATCTATTACCGACAATTATCTAGTACGAGGTAAATTTATGCGGTTTTGTTTTCTGAGTCATTGAATCTCTACCAATAAATTATTCATATTTCATTGAATATTACGGAACAAAAATCCGCAAAGTACATGGTAGATGTAAATTTAATTACAATTAATTTTCGTAGGAAAAAAACCTTATTAGTTGAGAGGTCGTTAGACATTAGAGAAACAAATAGTTGTTTTTGTATTAAGTAGGTGAAGTTTGTGTTTTTAGCGCGTAAGATGTCACTCGAACGCATTAAAACATTAACGCCCAAAATATAAACAATATTTTTTCTACAACTAATTTCTATCATTAATTACAATAGTTTCATTTATCTACATAAACTGAGTGAATAAATCTTTTCCATTATAACAAGTATGAAAAAATCGCCTATTTTGTGTATTAACATTTTTGACAGTTGTAAAAAAATATTATTATTAATAATAGTGATTTTATTTATGAGCCATTTGTTAACCATCTTTTATTTGAATTGTTTATTTTTTAACGAAACTAACCTTTACGTGCTACTAACCTGTAAATCTTTTAAAAGTTCGCTGGTAGTTTTATTGCATTGTTTTTGTACGACCACTATGGAAAATGGCACTTTTCTCACACTATATAAAGATTAAAAGTTGCTTGTTTTCCACAGTCGAATGTATTTTTGTTCTGTAATTGTGGTCGTAGAAAAAAAGTATAGTATGCCACTTGTGTAGAATCACGTATTTCCCACCGTGTTCGTCTCGTGCCACAACTTTCACACCTTGTGGGAAATAGGCGACTTTCTGGTACTTGTTGCACAATATAATATTACATGATTGAAAAAGTGTTTTTTTATTGTTTTGACACAACATTAGCTGACAGGATTTGGTTGTAATATGTATTAAACACCATGTAATTATAACACTATAACTACAGTTTTTCTAGATAAATAAAGTAGGTCATAAAACACATGTGGGTTAGAAATTATAATTCACTGTTTGTTGGTTCGTATTATAGTAACTAAGTTATAAAAGCTTATCTAATCTATTTTTTTGTATTAAATGTCATTTAAAAATGTCAACTGCCAAAGAAACATTATATATTTTATATCAATGATTAAAAGGTGTTGGATGAAATGTTATATGGCACACGTGTGTTAATTACCTAAGTCACTTGAAAAAATACCACACTCGGCCTGATGGCCTCGTGAGCTAAACATTTTTCATGTAACTTATTTGTAATGTGAACACATATACCATAAGTAACTATAATTTTATTTAAAACTATTTAAAAAATAATATTAAATATATAGTTGCTAAATTATTACTTAACAGTTGCATATTAGAGCCGAGATATATCCACCTCCTAATAAACTTCTTACTAAATTTGTTTACCAAATAAATATTTTTTTCTTTATATCCACATCCTCATAACTTTTGTATTAATAATATTGTGATTTATTAGATAAATAAATTATAAAGCATTTGAAGCAGTCTATAAACTTTAATATACTTCAAATATTAAATGTTCAATTATTGACTGGCATTTTAATACGTCTTTCATTCAATGTGATTATTAGATAAGAATCATTCGTTTTAAACACTTTAGGGGGTCTCGAAATTATCTTAACTTTTGTTAAATGTCATAAATTTAAATTTGTTATAATCTAAAGATGAATTGTAACGAAGTGGATGATTTATTAGAAGTACAAGAAGCAGACGATAATTATTTATTTTGTATCTGGCGTGATTGTACTATATGTGACAGAGTTGACATTTTACTAAATGGATTAATGTTGAATTCTACAAAAGATTTCGATTGTCAAAAGAAACTGTATGATTTATTTTGCCCCGTATTGAAAATGAAACAAGACATCGACGTCATACCGACAGGTTAACAATTTTACAAATTTACGTGATTTTATATTATAAATTACTATTTTTACCACAGAAATCAAAGAAACTTCCAAACGTCAGTCAAAATATTTTTAAGGTTTCATTTACTTACAACTCATTGTTTATTCGGTATATTCCTAAATAGGCTTTTACCAACTTGAGCTGAGACCTAAGTTTATGTATTAGATAGCTAATAGTTTACACATGACTAAATTCGTATTGATATCACAAAGAAAATATTTAGCTAATAAATAACTTATTTTTCTAATAGCTATCAGGTACTTTATTAGGAGGTGAATATCTCAGACCTTAATATAATAATAACATATTTTTTGTCAAATTTTACCTACGGGACCTTTTTTTGATGTGGAGAATAAACCAGATGGGCATTGTATTAATTACTCGACTGGTAATTTATACAAGCAGGATTTGAACTGGAAATTAATTTGAATAGTCGAAATGAATTAATTATAATTGCAGTCATGATTCTATTTTTAATATTTATGAATTTTATTTGACAAAACAACAATTGGTATGGAATGATTAGCGGAAAATTACAATGGTCAAAAAATTTGAAAACGGAAACCGCTGACGTATCAAATTTCCGCTTATGTTTTCCACAACAGTGAACAGTTTTTCCCGAGTCTTTAGAAAACGTTAAATTCAATTGCTGGTAAATTTCTCCGAATTACATGTTCTTAGGAGGAATTTCAGACTAATCTTGTTAGTGGCGACTGTAGACAAACAAAGAATTTACAGTTTTTCCTTCGTAATCCCTTTACGAGGAAAATAATACCTTGAATGTGAAAAAGTAAATGCTCGGTAATCTAATTAACCAAATGGAAACTAGTTACCGTGAAATGATTTAAATACTTCATTCATGAGTTATTGGAATTCTCTGGTAATATTTGTGTCACACGTACTCAGATCCTTGTAAACAAAACGAAATATTGACCAATATCAATTTCATATTAAATTTTCAAGTATTACAAACAAATGTTATTATTTTTAATTAATAGTTATTTCACTTTTTATTTTACAGTACTTTTATTAAAAATAACGTTTAATAACAATAGAATTACTATTACTATTTATTACTGTTAGTATACTAGTAAATTTACAATATAAATATTTACAATAGTAAAGACATTTTACTGATCATTGGCAATTATTGCGAGGAAAAACGAAGCGACGACTCCAATTATTGTCTGAGTACTCCGATACAATTCGTAATTTTCCCCAATAACAGTAAAAAAAGTATCCAAAATGAGGTGTATTCATTATTCATAGATTTTCAAACATTCGTTTCGTTGTGCAATATTTCACAGTCCTGTGATTTGTGGTTGTGTTTTAATGTAAGAAGTAACTACGAAAATAATTCGTAAGATACCACTCTTAATTAATAATTGTAGTATAAGTAACTGCACTTTTAACTTTAATGGCAATAAATGTATGTAGTAAATCTTTTCTGTGGATTTGTCTAACCTAGACACCCACTATTATTAAACTTTATTTGACATGTGAAATTATTTTTCAATGCCGCTTACTTGGTAACCATAGTCACCTAGATTAATAATAAATTATTATTAACCATAGTCGATAATGAAAACAGTCACTTTTAAATAAACATAATTATCCAGATCCATTTGTTTGAATTATTTAACTCAAGAAAAGTTTAAAGTATGGATTCACTGTATTAATATGCCGTCTAAATTATATAAGACTAAAGTAAAAATCAAAAGTGAGCTTGACAAACGGAAACTTCAAATATAAAAACGAAAACAGAATACTTTATTTTTGTGAATATTAAAAAACAATGTTTATATCAAAATGTTGTCAATATAATAAATATTCCTAGTACTTATTTGATCTTGTTAAACATCAAAATAAATCCAATATTCAAATATATTATTCCAATTTCTAAATAAATATTTATTAAAAAAACGTTCATTAAAATAAAAAAAATCTAGAAAGGTTAAATTTTTTTAACTGAAATTGCGTTTAGAATTAGATTTGTATTGTATGTACAAAATAGAAGTTATCTAATTACATTCAGACGTAAACAGATACGTCAGATGTAAAATGTAATTGAACTAATAGCATTTAGATTTGGAAGATATTCTGCTGGAAGCGTTTTGGCACAAATCACTTATCTTATTGTTTTGAGAAACAAAACATCAGATATATCCTCGAGCAGATCTCGTAAACCTAATCAATCAGTAACATAAATTCGATTATACCTGATTTAATGATGACAAACGACTATAATAAAAACTATCCAAATATTCTTTTACTGGCATAGTTGTCCAACTCTGACGGTGAGTGATTGATCGTAAAGATTCCATCTCCGTCCGCATTTTTCCTCACAAATCGAACAATGTAGGTAAAATGGCACCGATTGAGATCTTGTTTACTCAATTTAATGCCGCATTCAGCCGCTGCCAGTCCGATCCCACGTTTGCAGACCATTTTTAATTCAAAATCATCACATTCAATAGCTTAACGTCAAAATGACGAATATCGTATGTATACACCGGAAACATCGTATTAGTGACACAATATACCCAAGCAGACAGAGGAGGATTTTGCAGAGATGGATTAGGTAACATTCTTAAAACTCTTCTCTCCAATATTTCACCAAAATTCTTCCGTTAATAATAATAAATACAATATCTCATTCAATGTTTAATTAATTACACCATATGAGTCATGAAAATAATGAGGGATATCTATTTTATTAACAATATTTCGTTTTGTATTTATAATAATACGAATTATGTTTGTAAAAAATAATTTTCGTTTTTGAATTACTTTTTGCTTACGTCTCGATACAAAATGTAAAGAATTGTGAACTATTTTAAACACGAACTAAGTTTAATTAAGGAAAAAAACATTAATCGTTTTCATTTTGAGTAGGTCTAATTAATTTTGTCTCAAAATTTTTATCAGGGTGTTAATAAAGAGGTCACATATTTTGAGGGTATTTTGACATCCTGAACTTGTATCAAAAATGTTTTTATTTTAAATAATGAACCGCTCCATGTTATATTAATCGTTTATTACGTTAAGTATACTATTTATACATAGATATGTACATACTGTTAATTTTAACAAAAGATAAATGCAGAACAATTAAATACAGTATTTTACAACCTCAGGATGCAGATTCACAAAATAATTTGCACTGAAAATAACATTTTTAGTGCTACTGGTTTTAATTAGTAGCTGCGTATGACAAACGAGCACAACATATACATTACCAAAGCTCACCATTAATTAAGTCAGAATAAAAAGAAGTAGATTTGAAAATCCATGACTTAAATTCATACGAAATATATTTGCTTCATGTTAGTTAGCAGTTCGTTTTTCTCCTTATATTAGGTCAAGTTAGATTAGATTAGGTTAGGTCAGACTAAGTTAGGTTAGGTTAACTTTGGGTTAGATTTGGGACGAAAGAGAAAGACTTGGAGGCATACATCTGCGAGTATCTATTTAAAGGTGCTATCCGTAAGCGGAACAAATATATGCGTCTTTTTATCGCGAGCTATAAGAGATTAAATTTTGTTGCGATGCCCTGTTGTGTCATCCGCCTTTAGCAATTTTATTGGTTGCCTAATTTTATAATAATCGCCCGTCTGTATTTCTTAGAACTTGGTGAGGGGGGGTGTGGCTTGGGGGAGACATGAATGCGGCCTGGTAGAATCAAAATGTTATAGCATGTTTTGTTACGAAAAATAAATTTTATATATACCTAATAATATACATACAAATTTATATATAAACATAGTTTAGCTATACGTATGTGAAAACAACCGACGCCCTGTGCATCATTGATATCTCGCTTACCACGACATAATTTTTCAGTCGCGTTTTCACTTATACACTTATTTCACTCTGTTTTTTTCAGAAATTAAATTTAAAAAATGATACAGGACCTTATTGTTAATATTGTATGTCAAACCTCCTACTGACTATGTTTTGTTATTTGTTGACTAGTTTTAGCAAATAAATATTTAGTCTTGTATTGCATAAATTCAAAACAATTATATATTTTTTACTTTTTTTGTTTGTGGTCAGTTTTTATAATTTAATTTTTATTGAAATAATTGATTTATGCTCAATTACTTATTGATGATGATTTAATCCTCCACTGTCACCCAGTTTGGGTGTGAGTCCGGTCCTGTTTCACGTAGGCCGCTACCTGCAGCGGGATGGGGCACCGCACGTTACCTTTCTTAGCACGTTTTACAGCGCGTGTGCGTGCCCCACACACTCGCACGGCTCCATTCATGCCGAGCCGCCGTCCCTGCTCGTCTCTGCCGGGCTGCGCTGCCCACAGTGGAACTTTCACAACGCATAGACGTGCTCTCATTCATCGCTTCTAGGAACACGTTCATTCATGATTCTACGGTAGACAGGTACAATCACGGTTTAGTTTAGGGTTTATTTATAAAATTCGGTTGTGTTCTGTTAGGCGATTCTGACTTGAAACTTGAATGAATGTTTACAATAGGACTAGTGTCATTGAGGAAGGGATGGAGATCGTACCTGTTTCAATTGAATGAATATTACTTGGAAAAATAGTTTATGTAACCTAACAACTAACAACAGAGGAAGTAATTCCCAAAGCCATTGATATTGCATTTTTACGCAAACCTGAAAATATTTGAAAATATCGAATTTTTAGCTAGAAAATATTCAAATTTTAGGTACATCTCAGTTGTTCTTTACACACAATCCCCATTTATTTTAAACTTTATTTATAAAAAAATTCTTTGGAATTCAGTCGATTCTAACTTTCATTCAAGTTTCCAACAATAGAGATGGAGCTCGTACCTGATTCAATTTGAAGGAATATTACTTGGAAAAATAGTTTATGTATGTAGTAACACAGGGGAAGTAGATCCCAAAACCATTTATTGCAATTTTGCATAAACCTGAAAATATTAAAAAATATCAAATTTTTAGCTAGAAAATTTTCAAATTTTACAAAACATTGTTTGCAATATTCTTTAAAGAGTTTGCTACGCTGATACAAATTTACAAACAGAATTTAATTATTTTTTTCGTTTCGGAGATATTTACTCTCAAAGTTGTATCTCAAAAAAATGAGTTTTTTGAGTATATTCGGTTCTATGAACGTTCATTCATGATTCCTACGGTAGATGATAGGTACCTACATCTCAATTGTTCTGTACACAGAATCCCGATTTATTTTAAGCTTTATTTATAAGAAAATTCTTTGGTATTCAGTCGATTCTAACTTTCATTCATGTTTCCAACAATAGCGAAAATATTTAAAAATATCGAATTTTTAGGTAGAAAATTTTCAAATTTTAGGTACATCTCAGTTGTTCTGTACACACAACCCCCATTTATTTTAAGTTTTCTTTATAAGAAAATTCTTGGGTGTTTAGTCGATTCTAACTTTCATTCATTTTTCCAACAATACAACAGTAGGGTCATTGAGTTAGGTATGAAGCTCGAACTGATTCATATGAAAGAATATTACTTGGAAAAATAGTTTATGTATATAGTAACAACAGGGGAAGTAATTCCCAAAACCATTAATATTACATTTTTCCGTAAACCTGAAAAAATTTGAAAATACCGAATTTTTAGCTAAAATTTTGTTTGTCATATTTCTCAAAGAATTAGCTCCGCAGATACCAATTTTATAAAGAAATTTTAATTATCTCTTTTTGTTTCGGAGATATTTGCTCTCAAAGTTGTACCTCAAAAAATTAATTTTTGAGTATATTCTGTTCTAGAAAGGTTCATTCATGATTCTACGGTACGACAGGTACAGTCCCGATTTAGTTAGGGTTTATTTATAAAATTCTTTGGTGTTAGGCGATTCTAACTTGAATGAATGTTTCCAACAATAGGACAGTAGTATAATTCCTACCGTAGGCTACAGGTACATCTCTTGTTCTCTTCACAGAATCACGATTTATTTTAAGCTTTATTTATAAGAAAATTCTTTCGTGTTCAGTAGATTCTAACTTTCATTCATGCTTCCAACAATAGGGCGTAGTGACATTGGAAAGGGAAGGGGCTTGTAACCGAATTCAAGGAATTAATATTTACACAAATCGAATGAATATTACTTGGAAAAATAGTTTATGTATGTAGTAACAACAGGGGAAATAATTCCCAAAGCCATTGATATTGCATTTTTGAATAAACCTGAACAAATAATGTCGAATTTTTAGCTGAAAAATGTTCAAATTTTGTTTGTTATATTTTTGAAAAAAGTAGCTACGCTGATACCAGGCTTATAAACAGAATTTAATTATCTCATTTCGTTTTGAAGATATTTGCTTTCAAACTTGTACCTCAAAAAAGTGTGTTTTTTGAGTATATTCGAAAAATGAGTAAAGATAAAATCTTAACTACTTTACCATTCCATTGTACGGGGAAAGTTACATAAAGAAACATTTTGCCCACTTATACGTTCTTTGGAACGATAAAGTGAAAAATAAGAAAAACGGAAAAACCTAAATTTCAATTTTACGCCTCGAAACTTTTTATAACCAATTTTTTTTATTTTTTGTAAGTAAGTAGATATGGATGCGCTGATTCCAAATTTTCAAACAGAATTCAATTATCTCTTCCTGTTCTAGAGATATTTGAGTTTAAAGATAAACCTAAAAAAACAGGTTTTTTAGGTATACCCCTTAAATGGTTAGGTTTAAGGTTTCGGCGACTTCACCATTCGATTCTACGGGAAAAATTACATTAGTGTACCAATTTTCGGATTTTTATCTCAACAGATAGAATTTCTAGAAGGAAATAACTGAAAATGGCCAAAAATCGAAAAAAAACTGAGGTATACCCCTTGCCATTTTTTCAGATTTTGCGATTTTCGTTTTTCCTTTCTTCAAATTGTATCCTTTGAAATAAAAATCTAAAAATTGGTATACGTATGTATTTTTGCCCGTAGAATCGATTGGTGATGTCGCCGAAGTCGTAAATCTAACCCTTAAAGGGATATACCTAAAAACCTATTTTTTTAGGTATTGCCAAAACATAACTTTGAACACGAATATCTCGAGAAGGAGAAGAGATAATTGCATTCTGTTTGAAAATTTGGAATCAGCGCTTAGATATCTACTTAACTTCAGAAAATGAATAGTTTTGGATATAAAAAGTTCCTCGGAGAAATTTTGAAATTTAGGTTTCTTCGATTTTCTCATTTTTCACCTAATCGTTCCAAAGAACGTATAAGCGGAGATAACATTTCTTTATGTATCTTTTCCAGTAAAATCGACTGGTATAATCGTTGAGATTAAATCTCTATCCATTTTAGAGATATAGCCAAAAAACACACTTTTTGAGGTGCAACTTTGACAACAAATATCTCAGGAATGACAACAGATAATTAAATTTTGTTTGAAAATTTTAAATCAGCACTTCGAAATGTATCAAAGTACACTATTTTCCAAAATCAAAATTTTGGGCACAAACATAAGTAATTTGAGATATTTTGCGTTTGTCAACACTATTTTTGGTTTAATAGTGTTATTTGATTTTTAACTCTAAATAACTTTATGGTATGGGGTTATAGATTCTCAAAATAAATAAAAGTTAGTTAATAAAGCGACAGAATAAAATCGAAAAAGCGTAATAGGCTTGCAGGATTTTAAATCAGCGTATCAAGTCCAAAAAATGAAAACAATTTGGAGATAAAACGGAGCGATAAACGAAAATTCTGTTTTTTTTTAATTTTTCACTATATCGTTCCAATGAAGGTTTATGCGGAGAAAACATTTCTTTATGTAACTTTGCCCGCAGAGTCAACTGGCACAATAATTAAGATTGTATCCCTAAATGTTTTTGAGCAAAAAAAACACACTTTTTGAGGTGTAATTTTAAAAGCATAAAATCAGAAACGAAAGAAATTAATTAATTGTGTAATTATTATATATTATAATAATAAAATAATATTATATTTAAAATCAGCGCACCGGCTTATATAAGAAACAAAAATGTTGGAACCGAAAATAGGTATTTTTGAATTATTACGGATAAACACAATTTTACGTTGAAAACCTAAAACTTATATTGTTTAAGGATTGTTTTTGGTCTCCTGTATTTTTTTCTGCAACAGATTTATAATTCATGATTTGTTTAGGCAATCTGACCGATGCTTCTTTTTTTGATTTAATAAAAAATTAATAATGTCGTCTTAATTTTGTATTATAACATTTATTCTCTAATGGAATCGTTCTGAATTTCATACAAGGGAGCACCACAGACATATTTTCATCTGGGCGCTTACTAACTGGAATACTTTCCATCCGTTGTATATATAAAATAACCGTAAATGTCGAAAAAAACATTGTATGCCGATAAAGAAAAGAACATAGTCGTAAAATGTGCAAGGAATTTTTCATTTTGATTTGCCAGAGGTTTTACGTTCAACTACGTGACTTTTTAGAAACATATCTGGCATTCCAATACTGGTGGTTGCTTGGAGCAGCAAATGCGATTACGGGAAAATCTGTTAAATGACATGTTCCCCAGAAGGGATTTCACTGTAATCCTATTAGGGTCGAATGGAGCTGCCAGCTTTCGTTTATGGTTGTTTGCAAACGCCTATGCAAACCATTCCGACATCGGAACAAAACTAATTAAATTCTTGTTTTAATAGCATATTTCACACTTCCTTCGCATGTAATAAAATTCTTGAGGTAATGAAATTATATTCATAACATTTACGCAAAGGTTGGCAGTATAAACAGTCGCAAGGAGAGACGTGAAGGCATGAATGAATCAGCGATGTTACGTGATACGCGCTCTCTCAGTACTTGGCCGTTCGGTTCTACGGTTGTCTTCGTATATAAGACAATTACTTTTGTCCTATAATTCTTAATAATGAGACTTTAGATCTTGTATTTTTAAAGAAATAAATTCTGACATTTCCGTAACTGTATTCTATAAACATTTTTAAACTTTTTATAAACAATGGTCGTTTTAAATTAAAAAAAATATATGTACACTCTATTTCCCGGTGTTGATCCCCACGTCATCATTTGTAACCACGTGATTTAAATTGTTGGGGGGATTGATATTAAAACAGTAAATAAATATCAAATCTGACAGTATTATATACCTACTAGTGATATCACGAATAGCAGTTTAGCTTAATAACCGAATAACGAATATTCGGCCAAATTTTAACCGGATATTCGGCCGAATAATAAGTAATAAGTAACATGTACAATAATGAGGTATTGAATAAAAGTCGCTATGCCATGCCATAAAAGTTAAATAATTCTTGCTGCAGAAATTGATAACGTGAGAATCAACTGCGTCAAATATAGCGTAGATCTTTATAATTAAGAAATGCTGGATGACTGAAAAACAATTTTACTGAAATTCGTAAATTGAAAAACGTATCGAAGAAAATAAGCAGTTTTGAATCACTGGGCTGATAGCTTCTTTTAATATTATCATTTATCAATTTAATGATACATAATTACTTTTGAATAGTTAATGCATAACAAATTTTTTTCGTATCGCAAAGTGACAACAAATAGTATCTAAAATAGTATTTTTTTAACTACTGTTAATATGACTACTTTCAACACAATTATTTTTTATTCAAATTCAGTGTATCTGAACACTATACACTCTATACACTCTTAAATTTAATTGCACAGGTTTAGAAACACCCTGCATATTTTTATTGAATAATTATATAGTCCAAAATCTTTAATTGATGCACTGTAGTACTTCTCTCTAATTAAATCCAAATGATTACCACAAAATAATAACCTGTTACATCACTGTGAAGTCTACTTAGAGCAAAACATTGCAGAAAATAACATCGGAGAATGTTCTTATTTGTTGACCTGAATTTTTATGTACCTTCAATCGTCCGAACAACGACTTTGCTAACTGTCATCCACGAAATTTACAAAACACATGTATATTTTTTACCTACTCTTCGAGATACAAACAGGTCAAGGT
This sequence comes from Stenolophus ochropezus, assembly GCA_035578165.1. Classification (NCBI taxonomy): domain Eukaryota; kingdom Metazoa; phylum Arthropoda; class Insecta; order Coleoptera; family Carabidae; genus Stenolophus; species Stenolophus ochropezus. The sequence goes on from JAQOWZ010000009.1 coordinate 7,491,092, forward strand.
TTGATTACCAAAAAAATCACATAAGTCACAAAAACATTAAAAGGATTTTTTCGTTTCATTGACTCATACATTGTGTTTACTGTCAAGAAAATAAATTCGGCTAGCAAGAATTGGTGACCACTTAAACAACGACGAGATGGTAATTAATAACTTAAGTATAACAAATAATGAAATTTAAGACTATCACAAAGCACAAAATATGACATATTGGCACAAGACAATTACGGTTTATCTGTATTGAAATAAATATTTTGTGTTTGACGTGTACAATTATTATAATTAACAGTGAAACTATTATAAAAATAATTATAGAATACTCTAAAAGGAATTTTATTAATATTGTAAATACTAATTATTTTTTCTGTTAACTTAGGATTGAGCTTTATTAAGTACTATTTTCTGAGTAAATTTAATTTAATACTGGTATCTAAGCACAAATGGCATAACTATCAAAATCAAATATGATATAAATATTTAAATTTTGAATATTAATATTCATATTCATATATATTTTAACTACTACATAAAAAATGTTTGTAGCAAGTCATAAAATACATTATATATGTATATCAAATATTATAAGATAATTACAAACAACAAATAAATTATTTAAGTATAACTCGTATAAAAGTTTTCATTCCTTATACATGTTCAAGATATTCATCTATTCATCTAGAATAAAAACAGTTCTTTAGGAGATAATTTTTAATTTTACATTTAAATAATTTTTCTGATAATTTTTTTATTGAATCAGGTAAAATTTTGTATAAGTTCAAATTCAATTAATTCTTTTTAGATTTACTTAGCTTATATTTAGGAACAATCAACAAATTTGAATTTCTAGTATTATAATTATGATGCTCTGACACAGTCCACAAACTACTTTTCTGGAGATGAGTTTCCAAAAGAGAGTTGTAAATAAATAGACATGATAGAGGCATTATCCTCAAAAGGATGAAATGTGGTTTACAGTGAACTGTGGGACCAACTCCCATAATAATTCGAATAGCTTGTTTCTGTGCTTTAAAAACCCTATCAGCATGAGAAGAATTTCCCCACAAGAAGACTCCATAATTTATTAGAGAGTGAAATAAGCCGAAATATGTTATCTTTAATGTTTCAATATTTAGATATTTTTTCAATTGTCTTAGGAGGAAAATAACCCTTGCCAGATTATGCAGTAATACGTCAATATGTTTGAAGTCAATCCATAGCTATCTAGGATACTTATTAGTATCATAACAGCCACAGATGTCAATTGAATTCCGATCTCGGACATGATTTGATACATAACATCCGTGGTTAGTTCAATAGATTACCGGTTTCTCGTTATTTCATGATCAAATCTATGGGTTGATATGATATGACAATTCTGTTATTGCCATACTGACTTGTCAAAATTACGTGGTGTACAATTATGACTTAATTACCCTGCTTTTTTTGGTTAGCAAAAGTTTAATATCTTGGAACCGGTAAAATCAATTATTTTGGTAAAGTATTTTTAACAAATATTTCGTAATTTCAATGCTCATTATGCTATTACTCCTTATGTATTATTATTTAATTTTACCAGTTTCACGTTAGTAATAAATATTATTTTATAAAATTCTAATGTTTTCATGATCAAGTCTGTATGGGTTGATATGACAACCATATTATCTAATAGTCCTGTCTTATTTCGACAAATCTGTACGGTAATATTATTATCATATTGACTTGTCAAAATTATATGGGATCAGTGATGTTAAATTACCGTAATTTATAATTTTGGTAAATTTCTGTCGTAATTTACCATTTTTTATTACCATTTTAATTTCTCTTCTATTTTATAATTTTAGTAAATTGCTATCGTAATTTACCGTTTTTTTATTATAATTTTATTTGTTGTAAAATTGTGTTTAAAATGTAGGTATTGAGAGGACAATAGAAAAATTAAAAACTTTTATTATAAATAAAAAAAATACAGTAGAAAAAAGTAATTTACAATTCCAAAAGATTAATAACAATTAATTACACAAAAAATATTAAACTAATTTGGTACAATTATTTATAAAAGAAAATAATCATAGACAATATAAAGAGAGTATTTGTATGTGAAACCTTTAAACAGGTACAAATCACATTTACTGATTGACTCTAAACCTAAGGAATTTGATTCCTTAGGATCTTACATAAATTCGTTATTTTGCAAATTTGAGTCGCATAATTTTAAATTGCAATGTAATAGTAATAACTTTGCAGATCTGTTGTCTGTTATTTTATTTCGTTTTTTGTTAAGAATATTTCGAAAATATGTGGTTTGGTAATTAATAGTAGGTAATTTAAAATTGGAAATTACGGTAATTAATTTCGTAATTTACTCCGTATATTACAACTAATATCACTGCATGGGATACAATTATGAGTTAGTTACCCAGCTTACTTTTGTCTGTAAACAAAAGCTTAATATCCTGAAATTGGTAAAAAAAAAGTGTAAAGAGGACAGGTGAGAGGTTATGTGCTGGCCACATCCGATTTTTTTGACAGTTATTATATTCTTTAGACACAACTAAGATCACTGCATGGGTTACAATTATGACTGCTTACTTTTATCTATGTAAACAAAGGCCTAATGTCCTGAAATCAGTAATAGAAATAAAAAGTGTGAAGAGGACAGGCGACATCTTATATTATAGTCGAAATTTTTAAGCAGTAGAGAGACGTCATAGACCTGAAAAAAACGTTACAAAATGAAATAAAACTTGTAGAAATTTCGAAAGATGTTTTTATTTAGAAAACCGAGTAGTAAAAAAAAGGTATCATAAAAAAATTACTTATTTATGATATTTACTATTATTTCAAATTAAAATATAAGGTATTTAATGACATTTCAATTTATTTATAATAATTGCAGTGTATTTTTTTTAACACACGTTGGCTACGACTCAAATAAAATATGTTTATATAAATATATATTTGTTTCTTGTCACTCCGATTGATTGAGTTGTCAAATAATATAATATAAAATCTTTATGTGTTCGTTTAAGTTGTATTGTTCCTTATTATTGTTCGTATTCGTGTTCTTCGTTATACGTTTATTTTATTAGCGTAAGTAATAATGCCTAAAGCATTATCGAATCAGTCGCAAGTGCTAACTGCAAATACGACTACATATTTTGAAAAAGAACTGACAGTGGACCATTACTGCCGTTAAAAGCAGTTCGAGAGGTATGTTTCATTTTATTTGTTGTTATTAAATTTGGCATTGCCATATGCAACACGCAACACATTTTCTAAACTAATGCACATATAAACTTTGTAATTCGTGACGTCATAATCTAGTTACAAATATTGATGACGTCTCTCTACTGCTTAAAAATTTCGACTATAGACATTTCTCATTAAGAGCTATAAAGTGAAGCACTGATAAACTATGTGGTAGCCGGTGCTCTGCAGTCCACTATAGCGTGCAACAGCAGATGCCGTGTCCATTGATGCTGGGGAGCGCGTGCGGGTCGCGGCCCACGCGTCTGCCGCCGCGACAGCGCCAGACGCCCACCGCCAGCCAAGACATGACCGGATCATTACGATTTTTATACGTACACCATATCGCAGATTCACATTTTTCATTCATATTATGTGTATAGTAATCATGCCACTGACCCTGCCAGTAGGCATGGGGTGAAATATGTGTAGGTTTCCTCTTCTTATGAACGATAATTGCAGAACAATTATGAATAGAGTTTTATCAAGTCATGTAGTTTTATGTTTTTATTAATTCTTTGAAAATCAAGGTTTTCTCGAATTCAGTAATTAATTTGTATTGACTTGATTATCTATTGTAGCTACTTGACATTATCTTATAAACAGATCGGATTTCATTTTAGATTTCAAATTTACCACGAACGAGAATGAAGAATCTGATATGTTAATATGTGTTACAAAGGGGCCTATTCTGTAACTCAGTAGTTAATTTTTAACCAGTTGAAAAAGTTTTTGACAAATAAAAACAAACATTACAAATGATATTTTGATATTTTCCCCAGTGTTATCAATTTTCATTAAGTAACTGGTTCAAAATAAACCACTGAGTTACAGAATAGAGGTAAATTATAATAATTTTCATGGGTTTTTATTAAAATCAATGCTAGGCGTGGGGTAGGTGACCAAGGTAGAATTTTAATGAAAAAACTATTGAATTATAGAAAGTATATTTATTTATTAACGTTGACATTAAAAAAGTTAAATATTTATCAGCAATTGTTTAGTAATTTGCGTTAAATAGAAACAGCGTCTTTTACTATGACGTTCACTAAGTTAGCACTATCTCACTCACACCACCTATTTCCGTCTGTCTACCTTCGCCGCTCTCATGAACTTCGTTGACGTCATAATCCCCTCCCAAGTACTATATTATTTATTTACTTCAAAACAACATATAATTAACAATTTTAAAAAAATACGGGTATATTATTTTAGTACAAGCTATCACATATACCAAATTTAGAAATTGGTCACCTACCCCATTGCTGCCCTGAGGAATATTTTGTCGTCCATTTACATGCAACCTCGTCAAACATATCCATTAAATCGGTGGGTTTCGCAAACTCTGACAAAAATTCTTCGCGAATATCAGTCCACGATTTCCTTGCGGTCTACATTTAATGAGCCAGTTTACCACCTCATCTTTTAACGAATTTGATACGCTCGTTATGAACAAGATGCCAGTCAATTTATTAATTTTGACATACTTATCCACCAACGTTCACCATCCTTCTGGGTCATTCAAAGTCGATGAGAGATTAAAATAAGGAAGCTGCATTTGCGATGTACTTTGGTCATCTGTATTGGTCCAAGAACCAATAGAGCAATTTGATATTCCAGCATTATTGCCAAAAGATCTTCAACGCGACTGGTTGAGTGGCGTTGTTCATCGGTAAATTTGCTGGGTTATTTAAAACATCTTCTCTCGTATATCTTACTTCTGATGTCGAAGAGGCAGAAATTGATTCGAGCAGAGGAACGTTAGGAAAAGCCATTGTTTTGAAAGAAAAATACGTATAATAAATAATATAAATATAAATTTATCGATACTTCTTAGTCTTCCTATATAAAATACTTTTAATTACTTTTTAATATTCTTGTATTTAATATCGTTGAAAATACTTTATTTAACGGTCTCGCACATTACTTCTAGGGCCATATGATATTGAAAGTAATGGCCATTTGAAACTAGTCTAAAAATTATAATTAATCTTGCACCATTTTTGGTACAATTTAAATTCGCTAGTATCAAACAGAAAATTGGTTGACTTATTGTGTACGATCTAAAATGTGTTGAAAAAAAGAACACGTTTAATTTTTCATACAATCTGTCAGCGTATTTGGTTGTGAGTATATGTATATATGAAGTTTGTTTTTATTGTATGTAGTATGGTTAAAGAAAATTAGTGTTGCTACTGATAAATTTGTAAATATTGCAAACTTCAAATGTAAATGAGTATATTATTAATTTTGCTTGTCACATTGACATATTCAAGAAGTCAGAGCCAATATATTGTACAAGAAATTCCGTCAGTATTATACAAAACTCGTTAAAACCTAACAATTTTTGGTACTTGTACTATTTATTGCCCCATATATAGGCTAGTCTAAAACGGGGTTTAGAATCAATTTTTTGAAAACGATATGAGCAATAAAAATTTTGAGTACTGCAGTGAATTCGTCGTTAAAATGTGCATGAATAATATGATACCCGATTATCGTGATATTTTCGTACCCTGATTTAAACTAAATTCAATAAATAGTAGAACACGAATATATGAAAATAAATAAATCAGGAATTATACAAACAAACAAATAAGAAAGAAACTATTACTTAAAATATTGGAATTAGTACACATTAACGCATAATGTGAAAAATAGTTATTTAAAAAATCATACCATGTTTATTTCACATAAAAAAGTAATACGTGATTGTTACGTTTCCGTTAAGTCGCATTAAGATATATACAAATAACAAAACATTAATCTAGAAACTTATATGAACGGAACAATGCACTTGGAATCTAACTGTGGTTTGTCATGAATGAATGTTATGAATGGGTTTAGTTCAGAACGACCAGTCCAATTACAATGTGCAAATAATATTCACCTGTTTAGTTATTCATGTTCATTATTTGTACATTTGAACTTTACTATACATAAATATTTAATGTTGAATGTTGTTACCTGTAATTTATTACGATTGTAATAACTGGCTAGACAATGCATACGTCTTAGTTCTCACATTTAAATAAGATTATAGCTGCAACAAAGAACGTATAAACTTCAACAATAGAAGATAAATTTTCACGGGGATAAAATAATATCAAAGTGCTCTATTATTATCAGTAACAGTACAGATGAAAAAGAATCTTAGATACCATAAATATGATGAGATACAATTAATAAATATTTGCTCACCATTTTATATAAATACTTCTTTATTAATTTCTATTTACTTTTTTTTATTTCCCTGCAAATTAGTTAGTAAACAACTGAATAACAAGTGTCATTAAAATATTAATTGCCTATTTTACATAATCGTCGTAAATGCATACATCATATATTATCCATCATCCCACTAAATAACTAATTGATGGAATTATAATCTGAAATAAAAACCCAAGCCAAAAGTAGATAAATAACATATACAGTCTTATTCATGTTGAAATATTAAGAATTTCTTAGAATATCATTGTCTGATAAGTACAAAGACAGATTTCTGAATACATATTTATTCTATTCTTTACCATACATACGATAAAAAAAAATACACATCATTATCTTTTAGAGAAAGATTTGTTTTGTTGAACAGAAACTATAAATTCATTTTAAAAAAATCCAGCTAGCACATAATATTCCGTTGTTCAATTATTTATGTTATAAATTTTAAAATTTTATACTTTTTTAATAAATTGAGGACGCCTGGTAAACAATAATTGTTTGATAACTTTTAATATATAGATAGTAAGGAATCTAAAAATACCAATTTTGGATAAAAAATATTTTAGAGATTATTATATATGATAGGTCACGATGCGCTGTTTTTAAATTGTTTTTCTCGGAAATAGAACAAAGACTTACTATTCTTTAGATATTCTTTATGATCTTCTTCCACATCTTCCTATCTCTTGTTTCAAGTCTTCTTCCACTTTCCTTACCTATGTCTTCTTCCTCCCGAGTTTCAATCGACTGTTGATCTTATTATATTGCTTTCTTCTGCTCTCCATACATGACCAAACCATTTCATTCTTCTATTTCATGGTTCATTCTTATCTGTATTCATTTTCAGATATCTTGAATGGTCCCATTATTTTTAAATCTTCTTTTTCTTTTTTTGTCATTGTGATAATTTCAGCTGCATATATTGTTATTTATCTTATTATCGATTTGTAAGTTCTAAGTTTAGTAACTTTTGTTTGTATTTTACTTTTTAATATTTTTTTTATTGCTATTATCTTTTCCTGGATTTCTGTTCCTCTTTTTCCTTTACTTGATAGCATAATGCTTAGATATTTATATGTTGTACATCTAAGGGTCTGTTTTTCCATCTCTTGTTAAATTTTCGGTTAACTTAACCATCGGTTAATGGAAAATATTGCCTTGAAAAAATAATCTAAGTTGTCAAAAATAACGTTAGTTACTTTATCGATGTGATTTTTAAAATAATCAATTTCAATGGTTAAGGTAATCGGCACTTTAACATTTATTTGTTCGTGTATATAATTCCTGATTTATTTATTGTCATACATTATTGTTCTAATATTTATTGAATTTAGTTTAATCAGGTTGGAAAAATCGACCCTAAATAGTTTCTTTTGTATATTCTAAAAATAAGTGCAAAAACATTTTCATCGACTTTACAATTCGCTTCTACGAGAAAAGTTACGTAAATAACATAAATGTTTTCTCTAAATATAATAGGCCAATTCTGAACAAATCTGTTAGACTTACAGATCTATAAATCTGTAAATAATGAACAAAATCGCAAAGAAGGTAGCCACTCTTATGTATAATTTTATATTAATCAACAAAAATAGATGCGTTTTTGTCAGTTCTTTACAGATTTACAGATCTGTAAGACTTACAGATTTGTTCAGAATTGACCTATAAGTCTTGTTGTGGAACAACTTAGTGAAAAAAAAAGAAAATTAATAAAACCTTTTCTTATTTGTCACCTAATATGTACATATTTCCAGAAAACATTTATTTATATAACTTTTCCCATAGATTCATTGAGATTGTATCTTTACCAATTTTTGGAATACACTTAAAAAATCCTTCTATCAGAAGATAGATAATTTAATTTTGTAGTAGGTAAGTGTATTATTCCCTGAAACCGAAATTTGGATCGAAAAATAAATATTTACCAAAATGACCTTTCTTCAAGAAATTATGTTGAATTTTAATACAATACCCAAAAATAACTTTAATGTATGTCGTTGTTTAAATGTATTTGTGAAGTGAATTGATCCATCTATATTCTATATATGGATAGGTATTAAATTTTTGCTTCATCTTATTTGTTTTCAAGTATGTTATGAATACGATTCCATTACAAATATGATGTATACGGTTTTATATTACTTGACAGTTTTGATAGATGTTTCTCCTACACTTCAAAACTCAATTTAATATCTTATCTTTTGCATAATATTTCAAAGTTTGTAATAATCATGTCGAAAGAAAATTTCAGAAAAATTTAAATATCATTTTCTACTGGTTTATTAACAGACTGAAGAAATAAAATGAAAGTATTTGATCATTTGTGATATTTTATCGTCTGATGCGCACATCCAATCTTCCAGGAAGGATTTGCGATAATGCGATTTTGTATGCAGCATGCACTAAAGATAGAAAGCATAAATTTCAACTCGATCGTCGAA